>QEPC01013865.1:12507022-12551012 GCA_003113815.1 Sphenodon punctatus | reverse complement strand
GTCACCATGGCGGGGAATCACATTTGCCGCGCGGCGACTTCCGGCCCCGCCACTTCGGCTGCTCACGCGGCGAATGTGATTCCCCGCCACGGTAACATCTGGGGGGGAAACATCCGTTTCCCCCAACAGACGTTACGTGGTCGCTGCCACCACAGGGGATTGACTGTGGTGGCCTTTGACCACGTAACATCTGAAATCACGCATGCAGGGCGCTTTGAGCCCGCTGCAGAATTGACCGTGGTTCACTGTGGTTGAGCGTGATCTCGTAATGTCTGAAATCACCCTTGGTGAAATAGGGAAGGGTTCCACTAGGATATGTAGCCCTGATTTAAAGAGGAGTACATCTTCTAGTGTAACAACCCTGAAGGTACATGATCATGGGTATTTTCCCCCAGAATATTCACCCTGGACTTTGATCCTGCCCATGGTGAGACCCCTCACCATGGGCAGGCTCTGGCCCCGCTGCCGAACAAACTTGCTGGGGCTGGGAAAAAGGTGGGGGACGTGCAGCTCCGCCCCTTGTACTGCCCAGCCCAGCCCCCTCCCTAATGGGTGGGTGCGGTGGCCTATGAGGCCGCCACACCCACCCGGAAAAGCTCCAGCCATCGGCCGGAGTTAGGTAGAGCGGGCCGTCAGACGTGATGGCCTGCTCTACCACAGTCCAGGGTTCTCTTCCCTGGACCGCGGCAGGGCTAACTCCAGGATGTGCACTGGCAGGGAGCTCAGCACACAACCCAGAGTTACCCTGTCACGGTCCGGGGAGTACTCTGCTCCTGCCCACAGCAAACATAGGGCAGGCGGGAGCAGGTATGACACACCACCACGAGTGGCCATGCCGGGGTACGCGTGGCCATTCCTGGTAGCATCACGTTTGAAAATACCCCATGTTAACAGGGGCTGGGTGTTCATGACTGATGTCAAGCCTCTTAACACCCACCCATTCACATGATCTATTACTCACAAGATAGTCTCCTTGTGGGTAAGTGCTTTGTGTTTGTGAGAATGTTTGCAAAGTGGGTAACAACCTCAGGGGTAGCCTCTTCATGAGAATGGAGCTCTAGATATGTATATGCCCCTATCACCATAATGATCTCCTCTGAGGCAGGAAAGCACTCCATTACAGCTCCATTTTACAGATTAGGAAGCAAGAGTCAAAGTGGTTCGAATGATCTCTTTTATTGGACCGACTGTTGTTGGTGGAAATAAGCCAGCTTTCGGGCCACACAGGGCTCTTCCTCAGGCACGTAGGAACTGAGGAACAGAGGAATGGTTTGACAGAGCAGGGAACTGAATGTAGGCCTCCTCAGTCTGAGGCTGACATCCTAATAACTCGATAATTTCTTCCCCTTTTCCCCAAAGAAGAAGACAATGATGAGTAGGCCTTTCCAGACTACAAGATTAGCTGTCTTTGGACACCTCCCATTCCGCCACTTATCCAACTGCCAGACACTAACTTATAGTGTATCTGGCTCATTGTCTTGGAGACAGTCACTTTTATTTTCTTGATGAGCTATTGAGCTTTCCTGCATCCAGGATATGTGAAGAGTGGTCTGTAAAGCAGGAGTGGGGAACCTTTTTGAGGCGGGGAGCTGCATTGTCGGTCCCCGAACGTGCTGGGGGCCGCATGTCGAAATCAATTAAAATCAATTAAAATAATTTAAATCCATAAAACAGTTAAAATCAATTGAACACAATTAAACAAGTTAAAGCAAGTAAAACTCTATTACAATATTCACACACACAGAGAATATTCACACACACACACGCTGCCTCGCTCCCGGACTCACCTGTGCCTGGTTGGCAGTCGGCACTGCCCCCGGCCCTGTACTTGGCGGCAGTGGCGGCAGCAGCATCCCGCCTGCGGGCACAGGTACCCTGCCCCTGGACCAGCACCTGGAGGGACAACTCGACTCTGGGCTGCGGGCAGCAGTGAAGCAGCGCAGTGCAGCATGTAGATCCTGCAGGGCTCCGCCTCCAGTCAGGGCAGCAGCCACAGCTAGGATCCCGCACCAGCTCCGGGAAGGTCATTCCGATTATGCAGGCCCAATTATTGTATGCAGCTTGCAAAGCCCCTCTCGGGCCACAGTGAGCCGGACAGTGGGCCACGCACAATGGGGAAGGCCGTAGAAGTCAGCGGGTCACAGGAAAAAGCCCTGCGGGCCGGAAGTGGCTGGCGGGCCGAAGGTTCTCCATCCTTGCTGTAAAGACCTGAAACCAGAAGCCCTAACAAACAATTGCACTCCTTCCCCTCTCCCCCATATACATATATTCTGCTGCTGCTATTTACTCAGGAATAAGGCTGATTTTTCTCCCCAATCCGGCTGTCCAAACAGAGGATTACATACATTGGGGAACCTCAGGCCTGGGGGCCAAATGCAGCCCACAGCAAGTTTTGATGTGTCCCCTTGCCAGTTCCTTGATGTGCCACATAGATCCATAGGCATGGGCGAACAGAACCGAGTTCGGAAATTTGGTTCGGTTCGGTTCAGTTTGGAAATTCGGTTCGGAAGTTCGGTTCGGTCGACCGAACTATTTTAGTTCGGTCCGAACTCCTAACTTCCGAACAAAGTTCGGAAATTCAAACCCCACTGAACTAAATGGAATATTATCTTTTAGGGATGGGTGAACAGAGCTGAGTTCGGAAATTCGGTTCGGTTCGAAAATCGAGTTTGGTTCGGTCGACCAAAGTGGTCGAGTTCGGTCCGAACGCCAAACTTCCGGACCGCGTTCGCCCATCCCTATAGATCCAGTTTCTACCACCAGTCTCTGAAAAACAGTTCAGGGTACAGGAACAGAGACGAGGGCCTGCACACCAGAATAGGGGAGAGATCCATGGCACAGATCTCCGATCTAGACCCTCCTCTTCCTGAGCACACCCCATAAGTACCCCTGTCCCCAACTTGATGCGGCCCTTGGGGTTTGTACTTCATAGTGGCCCCTGGGAGGGAAAGTATTCCCCAGGTCTGACATACGCCCACAGTACAACCTGCATTCCCTCCCATAATGTGATTGACAACCAGATAGCCAATAGAATGGCAAGAATTTTTTTTTTGCTTCCCATTGACTCCTGGAAAGCTATTTATATGAAGTAGCCAAACAAGATTTGGCTTGAAGCCTGTGATATGTCCTTTTGTCTGCATTTGGAAAAGAATCAGGCACGCTACAGAATCTATTTACTCTAGAATTACATTACGAATTGACTCCAGTGTGTTGGATGAAGTATAGAGGAGTTATCGTGTAAAGTCATACTTCGTAGTCAAATAGAGAGGTAGGTGCCAAAAGGAGGAGAAAACGACCAGAAGGTTTCCCCTGTCACCAAACACAATAGCCATAAACTCTGCACTTCCCTCTGACTTGTAGGAAGTTTACTGGATAAAGCATGGCTTTGTTATGCAGATGATGCTTTATGGAGCTCTTTGTGCGAAATACAGTGAACAAAGAAGAAATTGCTCATGCCGAAAGAAAGGAACGAATCAGGGGTAATTTTTTCCCCCCTGGTTTTCCATCCGACAATTCATGATGCGACTATATTTCTGGCATGCAAATTATTCTGCATAGATTTTCTATTGTTAGGATGAAAATGTGCCTGCAGAAGCTGCAGCTAGCTCTCGGAGATGGAACAATGAAGTAATGAGATGTGGTGCGGCGGGGAACATTTGCAGAATATCACAAAGTGCTTGTATTTCAGCTGGTTAAAAAAAGGGTGTGTGTGTAGATAAGCATCTGCCAAAGATGGTGCAGGGGACGAGTAGGCTAGATGACCTTCCAGGTGGACACTTGCATGAAACCCAGCTTATCTGGAAAGTCTACTTGTGTGGCTGCTCCTACACCCATGCGTAATTTATAGAAAACGCACTGCCTGCCCTCCAAGCCACGCCTCCTGGCCCAGAGCGTGTCAGTGCAGAGAACTGAACCCTATTCTCCACCCAACCACCCTGCCTTCTCCCTCCAGCTGATTAGAAAATAGGAGTTTTATATTCAGGAGTTGAGGCAGAGAATGTATTAATTAAATCCAAATAAACCATCCAGCTTTTTTTCTGGCTTTTGTTTCCAACCCTGATATATCAGCCTTTTCCTGCTCTTTCATTTTCCTTTTTTTTGGGGTGGGGGGTGGGCACACTCCAACTGGAAATATTTTCCACGGCGCAGCCTCCCCTTTCATTTCATTGCCAGGACTGAACCCTGGAAAGTCTCCCCACTGCCCCTCCCCCCCACAAATTAAGCCCTGATTAACACCCATGACTTCACCCCTCCTCCACAACCCTACCCTCTCCTGGCTGCCCCAGAATCTCCTGCTTCCTTTACCATCTTCATCCTTTCCCAGTGCTGCCCCCATAGGCCTGGATTCCCTCCCTACAAACCTCCGAGTCCTTCCAAAAACCTACCGCTTCCATCAGGCCTTCTTTAGCTTCTCACCCCCATGGATTGCTCACTGACACTTCTCCTAATCCTGTCTTATCCTTCGAGACCTCACACCTTTCACTAAGCACCTGCACCTTCTCAGCTTCTTGACTGTCTCCCCCGATGTTCCCCTCCCCCTTATCTCTCCTTCCTCGTCCATTCTAGATTGTAAGCCCCTTGGGGGCAGAGACCTGTCTTCAGCTCATAAATGTTCAGTGCCAGGCACGTACTGCTTCTCTAGAAAAAAAATAAGCAATAATATAAAAACATAATCATTTCATGGGTGGTAACTAACCCCCAGAGCTGGAGTGCTGCCCCCCTCCCTTTGCCGTTCCTATCTGATAACGCAACTCAGAGAGTTAGGTCACAAAGACACTAAACTCTGCACACACAAACATGAATCAGAAACTGAATCAAAAGGAAAGCAAGACAGACTAATCTATTTTCATTGTGCAGAATGAAGACATGGAGAGAGAAAGGGTCAAAACACACGTGCAGGTGACATAGTGGCTCTCCAGGCCAGCCTGAGTTGGGAAACAGCAGCCACCCCTCCTGGGGTTGGGGGGTGGGGCATTGAACTGACATGCCCGTGGCCAGAGATCCATCTCACTGCCCATACGCCTTGGGTAAGGCAGGGAGCTCAACAAACATGTGGACGGCCAGCCCCACCCCCACTATGACGGACAGCCATGGAGATCAGACGTGGTGATTGGACATCGGGGCCCCACCCTGACCTGCGTGGGTGGCCCTTGGCCTAGGCTGTGTCCTTGGAGCCAACATCTGGCGGCGCATGAACACACGGGCCAGTGGGTCCCGGGCCACCGCCCACCGTCACGTCTTTTTTTGCCCAGAGTGAGAAGCGAATTAGACTGTTCGATTTTCTTCCCTTTTCACAGCCTAAGGCTGTGTTGCTTCTCTTGCAGGCAAGGAATTTGGGACTGATAAAATGGGTGGCTATTGGTCTGTTTATTAGAGGGATATTTATTTATTTATTTCAATGGTTTTATTACCCCGCACCTCCTGCCACAGGCAGCTCGGGGCGGCTTGCAATCATAACCATTTAAAAACAGTAATAAAACTAAAAACAATAACATATTAAAAACCACTCATAAAAGGAGGATAAAAATAACCCACCCCAAAACCACTCAATCACCCCAACCCAATCCCTCACCCAGAAACCACCCTAACCCCACCCTATCACCCGTCTCCCTCGACAAACGCCTGGCGGAACAGCCAGATCTTGAAAATTCTTCGAAACGAGAGGAGATCCGGGGCCAAACGGGCCCCAACTGGAAGGGAGTTTCACAGCTGCCGTGCGGCCACCGAGAACGCCCTCCCCTGCATGGCCGCACAGAAAACTCGGGGGACCCCGAGAAGGGCATCCCCGGACGACCGCAGGTTCCGATCCAGGAATGGGGTATGGAGCGGGAAGTTCCTCATCTGTGTCTCCTCGCACGGTGTTGTCCTCAAACTGAGGAGGGCGCCGTGTGAGCTAAGACAGTAGCATGTGCTGGCCCCTGGGCCAACACGTAGAGGATTGCTGCAGGGGAGCGTCGCCGTGTGTTCCCCCGCGACACGGCACCACTCTGTTTCAGTGAAACAGTTCAGTATCAGGCAATCCTGGCTGGGGACGGAGAGCAGCACTGCTCTCCCCAGCAAGGCTCTCTCCCCTGCTGCTCTCCAGTCGGGTCCAGGCTTGAAATAGACCAGAGCGGAGATGCTGCCACCAGTGATGACCCCCTCCCCACTGGACCAGACAGAAGGGGGCCAGATGGGGCCCCCGTTGTGGGCTGTGAATGTGGGTGACTCTCACCCACCTCCATTTATTAGGTGCTAGCACCTAGCAGTTGTGAGTGAGTGGCACACACAACAACACTCGCAGCCTGTGCACTAGGCTATTGTTTCTTTTATCATCATCCCCCTGGGTTTTTCGCCATAGTGTCTGATTCTGTACTCTCAGTACTGTCCACCCCCGCATAACTTTGGAGCTGGTCTGTTGAACTCTACGTGGTGGCATGGCTGTAACTGAGATTAGCATCAAGACCCTCCCCACCCCCCTTAGCCTGCTAGTGTTCCCCTAATTTCGGAGGCTGTGATGGAGAAGCATAAAATGTAACCTATTTCAAGGACAATGGTGCTTTAAACAGCAGCGTGTGCAAATGTTTAAAGACGAACGGCAGTATTGTGCCGATGAACTAGTTTATCCTGTATTACATTAGTCTTACTAAACCGCTTTATCTTTAATTGCAAAATGCCCGATGTGGCAGTAGTTAGCAGGATTTATTTTCGTCATAAAGCTCCTTTGTTAAATCAGGCTTTTATTAACAACGACACACATTCATTTTTGCCACAATAAATAAGAAGCCGCAAAGCTTTCGAACTTGCAAGCAATACCCGCCTAGGAGCTTTCTTGGGAGAGCTGCAGATAAGATTTGTGCTGGGCTTGAATAAATACAATAATGCTGTAACCACCCGGCTTCTGTCTGACCATCTCCAAAAAACAAGGGAGACAAAAAAGTAGTAGCTCACAGCCAAAAAAGGAAAATCAAGTAGCTACTATGAAAACAGCATAAATTGATACGTGAAACCAGAAACAATCTTTACTGGGATTACATAAATAAAAGAGAAGAGAAATACAATAAAACCTTGATTCTACAAGATGTACGATACGTCTCGACAGTAAACCCAATGCGTTTTGGGTGTACCAACACCCTTCTTCAGGGGTACAATCAATGGCCCTTTTTACATGGGTGACAAACACCCATGAACACCCAGAAATCTGGGTGTTCATGGGTGTTTGCCGTCCGTGTGAACCATGCCATGGCTGGGTGTGTACGTGCGTGTGTGCGCGCACGCTCACAGCGTACGCCCATCCACACCCATCACCCACCCATGGAGCCATCCGGAAAAACGGAGGAGGCTCCGTGGGTGGCGGTGAGGGGAGGTTGGTGTGCGCCGGCGTGTGTCCATCAGAACCTCCCGCTCACCCAGCGCACACCGACAGCCCCCCCCCCCCCCACCATGGCCCGAGTAAAATGGGCCAATGTTATATCTATGAAAACTTGTACGCTTGAATGCTATCTCAAATACAATAAAGTACAACTGGTGTATAAATGATTACCACCAAGCCACAAAAACTCTAAGGTCTCTGCTCATAACAACAGAAGGATACAAACAGGAATAACCAACCAAACAGGTTTGTGCTGGGCCAACAGGTTTGGTTATTCCTCTTTGTATCCTCCTGTTGTTATGAGCAGAGACCTCAGGCCGCTTTTAGACGTGCAGCGGGGATCAGGCGCGGGAGCGGCGAAACAGCCGCGGCGCTGTTTTAGACGAACCGGAAGCGGAAGTTGTGCGCGTGATCAGCGGCCGCGCATTCTTTGCCGACCGCGTTCGAACCGGCCTTATTTCTCTGGGGGGACATACGTGGCCGGAAAAGAATGCGCAGCCACCAATCATGCGCACAACTTCCGCTTTCGGTTCGTCTAAAACAGCGCCGCGGCTGTTTCGCCGCTCCCGCGCCTGATCCAAGTGCGTGTCTAAAAATGTCCTTAGAGTCTCCTCTACTTGCATTTTGTGGTTTGATAGTAATCATTTATACGCCAGCGGTACTTTATTGCATCTAAGATAGCATTCAAGCTTTCAAGTTTTCATAGATATAACCATGGCCCTTTTCACATGGGGGTGGGTGCCGGTGTGCGCCGCGGTCTGTGTGTGCTGGGTGAGTGGGAAGTTCTGACGGGTGCACACCGACCTCCCCCCACCACCTCCCATCTGCTACACATGGAGGCACCTCCGTTTTGTCTGGTGCCTCCATGCGTAGGGGATGGGTGTAGACGGGTGTGAATGTGTGATTGTGGGAGTGCGCGCACATGCACACCCACCCAGCTGTGGCGCGGTTTAAGCGAGATGCACCCACGTATGAACACCCAGATTTCTGGATGTTCATGCACGGTTGCTGCCCATGTGAAAAGGGCCGTTGATTGTACCGCTGAAAAAGGGTGTTTGCACACCCAAAACGTGTTGGGTTTACTGTTTAAATGTATTCTACATCTTGTAGTATGGTTTTATTGTATGTCTGTTCTCTTTGTATATTGATGTAATTCCAGTAAAGATTGTTTCTGATTTCACCTATCATTTTGTGCTGTTTTCATAGTAGCTAGTTGGTTTTCTTTTCTGGCTGACGGTGAATTCTTTAGGAGTAAAACTGCTGTTGAAAAGAAGTGGCTTGTGGATGAAACAGACAGCACTATAATTAAATTGGCTTTAGCTTAGTTCTACTAGTCTCAGTGGGAGCTCCCCTGACTTTAACGGAGTTGCTCTTGATTCACAACACCACGAGAGCAGAAATCAGGCCTATTCCATTCGGAGGATTCTATTGTTTCTTCCGGATCTTTTGCGTTTCTAAGGACTGCCCTGCAGAATGCATCTACTGTCTTGAGAGTGCAGTCCCAACACCATCCCATTCGCTAGCCAGAGTGCTTCTCCCTTTGCCCTTTATCAGGACTTCTGCAGCCTATTCCACCTTGTCCCCCCTCGGAGATTTATAAACATGGGCATCGGAGCCATAGATAAGGGGGTGGGCTGGGGAGGGAATCACCCAAACAAATTATAGCCTTATTATGGCTCTCCAAAGTGCAGGCTCACATTCATCTGCGGCCTCAGCCATTTGGCTCCGTACAGCATCTCCAGCAACAGGTCACCTTGACATAACCGTGCAAGACTCCTGCTGTTTCTAATAGCTCATTTCCCAGCGTCCCTAGGAAGCATGTTCTCTGCCCTAATTGATCTGAGAGTTCAGATGTTTCTCCTACTGTTCAATTGACACTTTCCTGGCCGAACCCTCAAGCCTGTATTTCTCCTATTAACCCTGGCTAGCTGGAGAAGACGGTACTCGCATGAAGAAGCCAAACTAAGAGTTTATTATTTAAAAATGCGAATCTAATATAAAATTAGTTCACTTTTATACTCGCACACATATCTGGCTGTTGATTTGTTTGCTATGACCAGCGACCCATATTCACTGCATTTTCCCTATTGACGCCAACGGGAAAACACAGAGAACATGAGTGCCTGGCTATGATGTCATTCGTATTGTACTGGGGTTGGGGGGAAAGCAGGATCTGACAGACTGGGCTCATTGCTGAGCCGAAAAGGGACAAGGAAACAATTCCTGCTCCAGAGATCTCACATCACATTCTGCCTTTAGGACAGACTAGGTAGGTACTGAAACTGTGGGTCAGGACCCCATCTACAGTTGCGCCATCTGCAGATGAGGTTGCAGGACTCAGCTGGAGTTTTATATTTTTTTGCACAATTGTGTTGCTCTCTGAGGTCGTATGTAAACCTCAAGATGCTGCCATGCCCTCCTTCCTTGCGATCCCGGCAGGGGTGAAATTTCATTTTTGACTGGATTCCGTTTACATCGGAATCCGGTTATTCAGTTCATTCTGGTGAAACATGAAATGAACAAACGTTCCGATTCCACCCCCCCCAGAATCGCTCACATTTTTGGGGAGTCCCATTTGTGCATGCGCAAAATGGCCTCCGACATACAACAAAATGGCGGCTGCAGTACAGTGGCCGCCATTTTGTTATATGGCAGCTGCCATTTTGTTTATGTGCAGTGTAGCTGCGGCTATTTTGCGTGTGCGCAAATTGTGCAGTCGGAATTCCAATCCATTGGAATTCCGATGGATCGAAATTCTGATTTTGCGGAAGATTTCTGCGGAACAGGAAGGGCCGATCCACACCAACCATAATCCCAGCGCCGCGTGCTTGCCCGAGCTCTGGGAGTAGTATGGGTCCCTGGGACTGTGGCAGCAGGGACCAGCTACCGAGCCCACCGCTACCACACCTGCCATCACTGGGACACTCCTGGGACCTGCCATCACCAGTGCTGCTCTCCAGGAGCCCTCACCCATGCCCAGTAAGCCCTCCTGCTCTTGTACTGCTTCCTGAGTAGTCAGGGTGTATTCAACTGTTCAAGCACCTACCCAATGGCTGGTATATCTGGTCAACTGGGTACATGTCCAGAATTTCTGGGGGAGAGAAAAGAGCTTGGAAAGAGAGGGGGATGGATCAAGAGCTGTGTTTTGTCCATGTTATGTAGATCTAGTTTATGCATCAGGCCACTGGTGTACCAAGATGCGGAGGGGACTGAAAGAAGAGACTTTTCTCTGCTCACAACTTCCTGTGAGGGAAATCTCTTCCCACACAGCTAGAGCTGCTGCAGCAGCCACTCCCACAAAGAAAACCATTCCCCCAGCTGTGGGAGCTGGGAATTTCCCCCAGCCCCTCCCCTGGTCAGTTGGATGGAGTTCCTTCACCAGTATCAGCTGGAGACTGTCAAAAGTGAGCAGCCAAACAGACTGGGGGCACCAGGGCAGCAGGGAGCGAGGGGGCTCAGTTGAGCCTGGGCCCTGGATTCTGAGGAGGCCCCGCTACAAGGGTCCCAAGTTGGCATTCCACCCTTGCCCACTCTGAGAATTTCTTAGCGGCATTCAGGCGGCTTGCAAGAGGCCTGGCCAAGAAAGACGTTTTCAGAGTGGGCAGAGCTGGAGGGCTGGCCCCACCCACTCTGAAAGTTGCCTGGTGGGTTGCTGTTGCTGGGAGCTGGATGACACTGTCTTCATGAGTAAAGGGCCACGCTAGCCCCCTCTGCGGCCTGGAGACCCCACCCCCTTGCCCTTACAGGGGCCATTTCTGAGGGAGAGAAGTGGCTCCCCTAGGGGCAGTGGGGTGGGCCCATAATTGGGACAGAAGCATAGGCCTCCCCCAGTCGGGTTACCACCTACGCACATTTTTAAGGAACATTTATGAAAAATACATGTTGCAGGGCCCGAGGCACCAATGCAGGCCCTGCAACATGCATTTTTCATAAGTGTCCCTTAAAAATGTGTATAGGTGGCACCCCTAGTCAGGGGTGTGTTGAACAGGGCAGCTTTTCCAGGGGAAGGAGGGTGTTTTCAGACAAGATAATACCCCGCATGGCCACCCAGGAGCCACCGATCCTTCCGCCCCTCTGAAGGTGGAGGAAGGAGATCCTGTGAGCCACGCAGCAGCACCCACTCATTGCCGCGCATGGAGCAGTGCCAGGAAATTCAGAGTGCGCTGCGTGGGGCAAGTCAAATAGCTCCACGGCAGCCGGCGGCCATAGAACCCCTGCCTGTATGAGCAGCAGCAGCCAGCTGGGTCAGCAAAGAGTTCCCCCACTCAGAGGCACTGTGGGCGGAGGAGGCAACATTTGCAGGTCTCAAGAACTGGCCAGGAGCACTGAGGAGCCTGGGTTCCCCAGCACTCACAGCCAGAACATGTCACTAGCCCGGCATGCGTCCCCCTCCCCTATGGTCCATGGCAGGGAGGGCGTGTGGCAACTGTCTCTGTGACTATGGCTGCCCCATTGAATCTCTCTCCACAGGCTCCCCCTGAGTGGGTGCTCCGTGGCAGGGGCACTCACCGGCCACGGACTTCCTGCCCATCCCCTTGTTCGTTTCAAAACACACAGAGACGGTCTGGTGAGCCAGTACCCATGTTACCTCCCTCCCTGCATCAACCTTTTGTTTATGAGCCGATGGGCCAATTCATCTGGGAGCCAGCAGAGATGCCGCAGCGGGGATTAATTTCTGCCAATACGGAGGAGACAGCATCCCCGATACTCTCCATCCAAGCAGCAGAGCATATCTCTTTTTTTTCCCCTTTCTTTTTTCTCCTTCTGTCATGTGGAGTTGTACGATCATGCAAACGTTTTGGTATGAAATGGGGGCGACACTAAAATACGCCGCTTGGAGAGAAACTCATCCTGTCCTAAATGATGCTCCCCGGGCATCGCAGCCGAACTATCATCCATGCAATGTCATCTACTTAGAAACCCTGCTATTAGCGTGCTTGCACAAGCAAAGAAATAGAGCTTGGCAGACTGGGCAGACAATCTTAAACCGAGTGGAAAGCACAGATAAACTTCCTCAAATCAAATTTGGCAACGGAGCTGGCAGCAACGCAGACTGCTTGGAGGAGAGGAATGCCACGGCGAGCCACTGTCTCCATAAAGAACACGCAGGGCCTGATTCTGAACTGCTTTACTCCAGTTGTAGACTGGAAGAACTCAACTGGGCAAGGTTTGTGTTTTTTAAAGAGGGTTTTTTCCCATTGCCGCCATGACTGTTGCCTCAAGAACAGAAAGGGGCACCAGGCGCATAATTAGGTGGGAATGGGCCCTGGTGCAGAAGATGGGGCATTCCACTCCACTCCCCTGCTGAGGCACTCCACTCCACTCCAGTGCTGAGGCACTCCACTCCACTCTCCTGCTGGGGCACTCCACTCCACTCCCCTGCTGGGGCACTCCACTCCCCTGCTGGGGCACTCCACTCCTCTGCTGGGACACTCCACTCCACTCCCCTGATGGGGCACTCCACTCCACTCTCCTGCTGGGGCACTCCACTCCACTCTCCTGCTGGGGCACTCCACTCCCCTGCTGGGGCACTCCACTCCTCTGCTGGGACACTCCACTCCACTCCCCTGATGGGGCACTCCACTCCACTCCCCTTCTGGGGCACTCCACTCCACTCTCCTGCTGGGGCACTCCACTCCACTCCTCTGCTGGGGCACTCCACTCCACTCCAGTGCCCTGCTGGGGCACTCCACTCCACTCCACTCTCCTGCTGAGGCACTCCACTCCACTCCTCTGCTGAGGCACTCCACTCCACTCTCCTGCTGGGGCACTCCACTCCCCTGCTGGGGCACTCCACTCTCCTGCTGGGGTACTCCACTTCCCTGCTGGGGCACTCCACTCCACTCCCCTGCTGGGACACTCCACTCCACTCCCCTGCTGGGACACTCCACTCCACACCCCCTTTCTTAGGCTAGAGGGCAGTGGAGCCTGCTGACACACAGACTCCTTCTCATCTTCGTCGATCCGCAGCTTGGCCTCTCCGCCCCATCAGAGCCTGACCCAGCTCCCCCTTCCTACCTGGAGCAGCGGTGGGGGGGATTGGCTCTGGCGGCGGAGGTCCGTCCAACTGCCAGGTTGCCTGCCCCAGAGCTCACTCTTTCAGTGCTTGACGGTAGAGGCTGGATCCACGGGCCAAGAACTGGGAAAGGGTTAAATAAAAACAGCACCCAGCAGGCTGGATTTGGCTCAAAGGCTGGGGGTTCCCTACCTCTGTTCTTTGCAGGACCATGATGCTTTTTCATTTCCCCCTAAAAGTGCAAAGTTTTGCTACCTCCTAAATGGTTTCTTCCAAGTACGAAAAGCCCAAACTAAATGGTATTTTCAAAAGATTATTTTAAAAACTGAGTTTCCATACACCTCCCCTTTAAAAGAGGATACTTATGGAAAATACATGTTGCAGGGCTATCCTGGAACCAGTGCAGCCCTGCACCATGTACTTTTCATAAGCGACCTCTTTTAAAGGGGAGATGTGGTAACCCTGAGTGGTTTTGTATGCTTAACACCCGCACCTTCCCAGCTTGGGTGTAAATGTATCCCTCTCTCTCCCTAAGTGCCCCTTCTAGACTGTAATCCCCTTGGGGCAGAGAACTGTCTCGAATCACAACTGCTCAGCTCCAGGAACATTGCTGATGCAATCATCATTATAATAACGCATTGCAACATTGGCTTGAGAGTTTTAAATTAAGCCAATCAGAAATGGTCCAGCTAGCTCCCCCGGAGATCCGATTTCTTTTATTCCCCTAGATTCATGCTTTGCTTGTCTTCCTTCTAACCCTCTGTGGCAGCTCTTCTAAAGAGGAAGGAAATAATGACCGTGTAACAATTAATTAGCAAAGCACTATGGATTAAGGAGCCGTTCCCGGTGCAGGAGCAGCACCGTAGCAAGGCTCGCATTTAAAAACAAGTGCCCTCGCTGATGGATTGACTTTGCTGGTGGCTGTGCGCTTAGTGGGCTGTAAAATCAGAACAACATTGAATATTTGACAATAGATCCTACCCATAAAAGGAAGGCATTAATAGAGAGATATTTCACTGTACAATAAACTTGGAGGATGAGCTTGCTTGGAAGCACTGAAGGCAGATGGTAAAACCTCCCAGAGATATTTATCAGGGGTAATTCATTTTAATCACTCCTTATATTAACCACTGCCTTTCTGCATTGCCTTTTCAGTGTTCTATGCACCATGGGCCAGCCTTACCACAGGGCAATCTGGGGTCACTGCCCCGGGCCCTGTTCCGTGGGCCCCACATTGGTCCCCATTTTCACCAGGGTAGAATATAGGGCAGGGCCAGACTTAGAATTTGCCGGGCCCAAGGTGAAGATAAAATGCAAAGGCCCCTGGTGACCCCACCTCCTTCCCTGTGGCCCCGCACCCTTGGGGGCACCCCATAGACTCTGGGGCTGTAGAGGTGGTCATGTTTTGGGCCCTGCTGGGACAGAGTAGGACTCCCACCCTCTGCCCTGGTAAAATTGGGGGCCACTGTGCGGGCCCCAGAAAGGCGGGGATCGGAGTGTTCACCGCCGGTCGCTTTGTGCTAAGGCCAGGGCCCAAGCATCATTTCTACGTGCCCGATACAAACGTGTAACACAGTTTCCCCCACTACGATCCCATCCCATACACACTATGGCTGTTTTTGCACGGACGCAGTGTGTGCGGTGATGGGTGTGCACCGGTGGTGGGTGTGCGGCCTTTTCCACGGTCGTACACCCACCTCCACCTACGGAACCTCCTCCAGTTTGCCGGATGGCTCCATGGGTGGGTGATGGGTGGAGGTGGGTGTTGTGCGAGAGCGCACGCGCACCCCCACCCACCGCCTGTGCTGTTTGCACAGACACAAACTCACCCCCCGACCCACCGCCGCAGCATTTGCACGGACACCTGCCCGCACACTCAGCCCGGGGGGGGAGGGAACGTCCGTGCAAAAACAGCCTATCTCATGAGTCATGAAAGAAAAAAATCTATTTTATTTCTGAAATGACATAAATAGACTTGTAGTTCTTGAGAGAGCATGTCACAAAGGGAGGCACACGTCACACTGCTTCTGATCGGCTCCGGCAAATCTCACAAGATCTCGACACCCCATAGATTCATAGATACAGGGAAATAAGTTTGCCTAAATGTCCTCAAGCAGCTACAATTTAGCCTCAGTTTTCTTCTCACGGTAATGGGCTTGCACACTGGGCCCCTCTGGACCACCGGGCCCCAGTGACGTACCCATTCCCACACCCCCGCCATGCTTGGGCCCTGCATATACTTAGACTGTAAAGGGTGCCTTGGCCTCTGCCTGCCCCTACCCTTCCCAGTGGCCACACAACCCGCGACACTACTTGCCAATCCTGTCTCTGCTACCCGCTGCACGGGCTGCCCAGCACTGGGTGCTCACTTTCCCTGCCTTCTGTGCACCCCAGCAGGGCTCACCTAGCACTACCACCAATGCTCCGAGTGCCCAACCCTGGGTAGCCCCTGCCGGCACCCAGAGGAGGCAGGAGAGGGAAGTGCCCAGTGCTATGCGTACCTATGAAGGAGAGCGACCTCAGGGAGCCACAGACACCCTGACTCCAGATAGCCACACCTTCCGAGAACCGCAGTAGAGGTGCCCGAAAGCCGCAGCAGCTCCCAAGCCTCCATTTGCCCACCTCTGGTCTACGTGTTTTCCTTTGTCCGCTTCGCTATGCTCCCCAAGTTTATTTCAACATAAAGAAAGTAGGCACGTGACTAAGTAAGCAAGGAAACTGGGAGATGTTTTTTACCCTCTCTCAGTATCAGTTAACCGGCAGCAGATCTAAAATGAATAAAAGGAAGTACTTTTTCACTCAGTGCACAATTAACCTGTGGAACTCATTGCCAAAGGGTTGACATCGTGAAGACCAATAGCATAGCAGGAATTTTTCTTAAGAGGATAGGTCCATCAGTGACTATTAGTTATGTTTGTTGGTGGGCAAGACCTCTGTCTGTCTGGGACTGGGAGTGAATAGCAGCAAATGGATCCCTCCGTTATGACCTGTTGCACACTTCTCTGATGCAACGGAGACAGGATGCTGGGCTGGCTGGACCATTGCTCTGACCCACTATGGCACTTCTTGTGCCCTTAATGTAGAGATTGCCCCACTTAAAGCTCATTTACAAACCCATTCCTTTAAACACAGAGGATAAGTATCCTTTAAAAAAAAAAAAGGATTACGAAACAGGTAGCAGCAAAACCAGGTATTCCTAAACTGCAGTATCCAAACCGTTCTGGGTCGACTGGGTGCCAACAGAGGCGCAGCTAGACTGGAATGGACCCAGGTGCAGAACTGGACTTCTCCCCCTCCCCCCACCATCCCCAGCCTCTCCCACCCCTCCCTCGCCCCTCTCTCCATTTGCTGTGTCTGCGCCCTGGAGGCTGCGACTGGGCTGCCTGCCTCGGGCCGCCTCCACTGCCGTGGTGCTTACTCCGTCCTACGCTGCTCACCGGGTGGGTCCCACATGCACCACGTGCTGCAGGCCCATCTGCTTCCGCTCAGCTCAGTCTCTGCCCCGGCCGCGCCGCAACGGGACAGGATTTGTGTGCCCCCAGCTTGGGCCCTGCATTCCCGCCAGTTTGGGCCCCCAGGCCAAATGTCCCTCCTGTCCCTATGATATCCACACCCTTAAGCACTAAACAATACTCATTTAGTGCCCAACAGTTTCCCAAATTACTGTTACTGAATTACCACTTTTCCATTACTGAGTTACCAATTTTCTGTTTTGCACCATTTTCTGATTTACCCATTTACTGTTTTCCTGGTCTATTTCCACTTAATCGGACCCATCTTGTGTGCATGCACAAATCGGTAACACAGGATGTTAGAATGGGCTGGTAAAAATGAGAGTCGATAACTCAGTAACAGAAATACCTCACTTGGTATTTTGGGTAATCAGCTACATGTTTCGGGATGCAAGTACTAATCAGGCACTTGATAAGCTACCTGAAATTTCAGGCAGTACCTCTGGGTACGAAATTACTCATTTCAGCTCGAAAAGGATGGGATGTGTGGGGGCCTTGATCCCAAACCCATTGAAGTCAATGGGAGTCTTTCCACTCTTAATTTATGCAAAGTTACTTACTGTAAAAGTCAAGTGCTCTCTAAGGAGCATCAGTGTCGAAGCCATGGATCTTTGCTCTTAGCAATCCATATTTCCTTTATGTCAGTAGGTGGAGCTCCAAGATAAATAATTTTAGTTATTTAGGACCACCTAAAACTAAACCTGTTTAGAGAGAGATTAATTGGACAGAGTTAAAATAGACCAAGTATGCACCTGATTTTGAAAATGAGTGGGATCACTGATGATGAACGTGATAGAAAAATCATCTTTTGATGTATCCCCTGCTCATTCCTCACAGCAAATATTGCAAAGTTATGAATATTCAGAGTGATGCTTTCAATAACCCCAAGTGGGGTGACGTCTCTGACATTTCCTTTGGAGCCTTGTTCCAGGACCGAGTGCCTCTCACTGTCCGATCCCTCGCAGATCCTCTTGGGCTTCACAACATTCTCAGGGCGTTTTTAGATGAGCTTGGTTTTACAAATCCGGTTTTACAAATCATGCGCGAGCTGCCGGGGGCTGCTGTTTTCCGGTGTGTGTAAACGCTCCTCGCGTGACTTTTTAAAGAGTGGATTTGTCAATCCGCTAGATTCCCCCGCTCGTCTAAAAATGCCCTCAGTCTCTCCTGTTCCTGAGAGTCGGCCTTTCCTTGATTTCAACTAGGGCTGAAACAAGCAGCTAAATTGCTGCTTGTGAGAAATTTCGCCGAAACAGGATCGATTTCCCAACCATTTCCCGATACTGATGCAATTTCTCCATTCTCACACTACCACAAGATACCATCCCAGTCTACTGCCTTTCCTCTTATTGTTGACTGTGTGCTGTTTATTTATCGCTTACCCACATTGCCAAGGGTACCGTTTTATTTCCGGGTTTCTTGTTTCCGCATTTCTGAGCAACTAGCCCACAATTAAGAGGCAGTGCTACTTAACCTCCACTCCAGCGCCTCAAATCAGAATTGCTGTTTTATCTTGTTCCCGTTGCTTTGACCAATCTGCAACCGGATTGTAGATTAGTAAAGGAATTGTGTACCAGCCAATGAGTGACAAAGAAGTACAAGGAAAACGGAGTGCAAGGAATGCGGGATTGTGTCGGTATTACCGCTTGGGATTTGGAATGGATGGCAAAGCAGTAAACGGGATACTGGTAAGCACTGGAGCCAGTGTGGTGTAGTGGATAAGGTGCTGGGCTTGGACCTAGGAAACCAGGGTTTGAATCCCACCCTAGCCATGCATTCATTGGGTGGCCTTAGGCAAGTCCCAGTCTCTCACTCTCAGTTCCCCATCTGTAAAATGGGAGCATGTGTGTGTCCTTCTGTCCCTGTGTTTCCTCACCCTTGTCCATCTTAGGTTGCAAGCCCATTGGGCAATGACCTGTCTCTGAAAAATCTGTGAGTGTAAAGTGCTGCCTGCATATGCCTAGTAATGCTATAGTGTAAATCAAGAAATGAAATGTAGGTCATGATGTTACTGAGTACGGAAAGGTTCTTGATTCAGTTTAGAGCATTGGGAACTGGGATTTTGATGAGATTTCCTGGTTCAGCAAAATCTCATTTCAGCCCTAATCAACCTGTTCCTCCGAGTTATAATCTAGCCTGGGGCATTTTCACTGGTGGGGCCAGAACTCAAAAGGACACTTTTATCCCCGACCCAGAAACAGTCAAGAAACATTTCTCCAGATGAACTGATATTTAATATATTAATTACCAACTTTAAAATGACAACAAAAAGAAGAATGAAAACAGACAACTAATAAATAGGGTTGGTCCTACAGAGGGCTAGGCCAGGGAGGCAGGGACTGGGATGGGGAAGACAGGACTGGAATATGGGGTGGAGGCCAGCGTGAGGCCCTGCCCATCCCACAGCTGTAGCAGAGCGGAGCCGTACCCCCTCCGCCCTCCTGGAAGTGCCCCATTCCCGCCAATCTTCATTTCTGGAAGTGCCCCTTCCAAGGGCATAGCTACGGCAGGGAAAGGCAGTGCAGAAGCTTGGGGGTAGCTAGGTGGGAATGGAGTGGACTCTGCTGCACAAGATGGAATGGGCCCCTCCTGGGGCCCCGTGTGCAGATGCATTTTACATGGGTGTGGGGCCCCCACGCCTTGATTTTCTGTATTGAAATAGATGCTAAAGCAGCAATAGCAAGCAGCGTCTGTGCAGAGAGTGAACAGCCCCCGGCTTTGCTTTCAGTCATCATCCACTTTTACAGCTGCTTGTTAGTTCCCCAAGAAATACTATAGGGTCTTGATCGCTATCACTTCATTATTAGGGGTAGCATCTGACAGCCAGGCAAGGCCTGGGAAAGGCAGGCTTTTCAATTAAACTCATTATCTGAAAAGCATTTAGTGGGCAGAATTTCCATCTGTCTAAATCCATTGTGGTTTCGTTAAAGGAAAGCAGGAAACGGATCGTACGGCCCATGGAGATTACTCCCAGGAAGCATCGGCAATCATTCCCTTTCGTTGTTCAGAATTAGGGTTGAAACGGGGACATGATTTGGTTCCCGGGGGGTAATACCTGCATTTTCGGGTACAGTTCAGGTATCCAAACTGGTGCCGGAATACCATTTGAGTACTCCAAAAACTGAAATTTTGGTTGTCTTTTTTGGAGTACTCAAAATTACACACACACACCCAAAAAAATAATACCCCAAAATATCCCAAAATTGGGATGAAATCAGTATTTAGTATACCAGTGTGTTGCTATTTTGACATTTTGGTATTTCAGTACCCAATCAAAACCGATTCAGGTACCCAAAAGGACCCAAAGTTTGGGGTTCAATCCGGGCACCAGAAACTCAACAGGTTTACCCAGTTTTCCAAGTACTTGTTTTAGCTCTATTCAAAGTGCTTCCCAAGCCTTATTTAGTCCAGTTTCACAACAACCCTCCGAGGTAGGTCATTATTCGTCCCACTTTCCAGATGGGGAACTGAGGCTGACTGACTAGCCCAAGGCCATGAAGTGAGTTCATGGCTAAGAGAAGAGTTGAACTGCAGTCTTCTACATCGAAGCCAACACCTTCTCCAGTAAGCTAGCCTGGCTTGAAGAAGGAATACCCTGTGAAACTCAACCTGACGGAATGAGTCAATTCTTAGGCTGGTCTAAGTGGAAATGAATTTAACAGGGATAGATCCATGGCCCAGATTCATGATCTGGACCCTCTTTGTTTTGAATACACCTGTTAAGCACCCCCAACATCCATGTGGACCTCGGAGCTTGTACTAATATTCAGTGTGGCCTCCAGGACAGAAAAGATTCCCCACCCCTGATATATATATAATAAATCTGATGAATAAAATAATAGCAAGTAACACGTGTAAATAAAGTAGCAATATGCTTTCCAAAAATGGATTTGCTTATGATGAGGGGCATGGAAGGTTGGAGGGGCCCCCAAGATGTACCAGGACCCCAAATTTATCTTGCCAAGCCATGACATTGCCACCAGAGGGACAAAGCAAGAGAAAGTGAAATAACGTTAATGTGAGCATTCGTAGCTCTAAAAGGCAACACACAAAGTAGTCATGTTTAATTAATTTAATTAATTTATTCATTCATTCAGATTTCTTCCCCTAAGACTCAGGATGGTTTTGTTGGGTGACATCAAGGGGCTTCACAATAAAAGGAGGCAACATTGGAGAGAGTCCTCCTCGACTGGCCCTTTTACGTCTGTCATAAAGCAACCGAGCAGCAAGTCCTCATTACAGCGAGCGTTGTAGGAGAAATTCCCAGAGGGGGGTTAACAAACGAGACAATAGCCCCCCGGGGTGCGGGTTCAATCCATGCATCCGTAACTCACATGGTTAGTGGACAGCCGCTTGCATGTATTTCTTGTACGTTCAAGCAGCCTCCACTCAGCCCCCACTCGCAGGTTTAGCGTGACAAACCTAATCCACAGGCAAGCGTTCTTCCCCGCTGCGCTCCGCCCACCAACCCAGCCCCCTTCTCAGTATCCCGTCCCCTGTGATGACTCGCAGCCGCGATGAACCATGGGAAGAAGCTGCACCAGCTGTTTCTTTCTTCCGAGCTATTCTGACGCCAGGAAGCGGTCCAGCACCTGCTATCCCTCCCCACCCAGGGAGGTGCATACCTCACTCGGCAGCTGGAAACAACCTTCCGTTAGGCACAGGATGCTGAGTTAATTGAGCAAATCACATACTTTATTGAGTGCCTATAGTGAAAATGGAAAGCAAAAGTGAAAATTGAAATAAAAAGCTATCTGCTTTTGGATGTTGTCGCCACCCAGTTTCTCGTATCCATGTGTATTTGTTTAGCAGTGTGGTGCAAGCAGCATTTTATAAGCAACATTAATAACTGTATGCAAACAAATAAGCCAATAATAGCTCCAAACAGTTAAGACAGTATAAAAGATCTTTGATCCCCATCCTACTAACCAAGACCAAAGACTCCATTGGTCTGTTTCATGGAGTTTAGCAACTGCTTCTCTAATATGTGAAGCTTGTTCTAAAATGGAATTAAAATTATCTGGTATGTATACACAACACTCTTTTCCTATTAGGGCACATACCCCTCCCTTGCTGGCCAAAGTGAAATCCAAAGCTATTCGGTTCTGCAAAACCATTTGCCTAACGCTACCCATTTCGGTGGCTATGGTCTCAAGCCTTGAGTTGTTGCATTGGCTACTTTCTCCAGTATCCCAGCAACCCGCTTTAATTCTCTAGCAGAGTATGCAACTCCAAGTCTGGGAAGAGTGGTGATACCCCAAAACCTTTGGGCTTCAGTGATTTCCCTTTGATTCCGGAGTTTGCCCTCAGGAAGGGTAGACATGAATCTTATGGCGGGAGCTACGGCTGCGATGGAACATGAGCCACTAAAATGTGCAGGGAGGTGTTTGTAAAGCTTTGTTACCACAAACAAAGTAGTGTCCTACCAGGGCTGTGACCCCACAAGAACAGGTACGGGTATACATGAAAACCTGATGGTAATCTCCGGTTATATTATAATGTGTAGGGGTGTCATCAGGAAGGAAGACGCTGTTGTACTGCTCCATTTTTGACACTGGTGACATTACAAGTGGAATTACCTACAAAATATCCAGTGCCATTACATTGCAAGCAAATTGGGACATGTTGAGAAGCAATTATATATATAAATTCAGAAACATTACGCTGTACTGCTGCCCAGGTGGCATTTGGAGGTAACTCAGACATGTATGGGGCATCTAGCTCAGTACTATTAAGTGGATAGGCATACATAGGAATACATCCAAGAGCATGTACAGGGACATGAGCACAAATCCAACATTTCAACTTATTCAAATTCAAATCCCTATGGAGTTGCTCAATAGTTAGCAAGAATGTATTTTCAGTCTGTACAGAGAACTTTGCTCTTGGCGTCATGTGCGTTTCTACTGAAGTGTTAATAGTCAGAGTCCCTTCTGTTTCCTGGTCAGGCCAGAACAGAATTATGCAAACAATAGTGGTGCAGAAGGCAACAAGCCAAACCCATTTAGGGAACCATCTGTTTGGAAGGGTCTTTTCTCTTCCCTCTAAGGTGTTAGGGGTGGCGTGGTGGTACATCCTCTTCGCTCTGGAGTGACAAATCCTCTTCTGGTGCAGGGGAGAGGTTACCAGCACTTTCACCCTGCTCCTCTGACCTTATTTCTACAGGTGCAGAGGTCTTTTTACAATGTGAGACATGAACCTGGGTTCATGCCTCACATTGTAAAAAGACCTCTGCACCTGTAGAAATAAGGTCAGAGGAGCAGGGTGAAAGTGCTGGTAACCTCTCCCCTGCACCAGAAGAGGACGGCCCTGGCACTTTACAGCAGTGTTCGTGGTAAGAAGTACCTGGAAAGGGCCTTTCCAGCGAGGTTCCAAGGCTGTCTTCCTTTGAGGACTGAGTGGGGAGGGAGACTGGCAGGCGGGCAGGCTAGGAGTAGGGTGAAGGGCAGGCGAGCAGGCTGCTAGCAGGCTGAAGGGTAGGCGAGCAGGCTAGGAGCAGGGTGAAGGGTAGGCTAGCAGGCTAGGAGCAGACTGAAGGGTAGGCAGGCAGGCTAGGAGCAGGGTGAAGGGCAGGCTAGCAGGTTAGGAGCAGGCTGAAGGGTAGGTGGGCAAGCTAGGAGCAGGATGAAGGGCAGGCGAGCAGGTTAGGAGCAGGCTGAAGGACAGGCAGGCAGGCTAGGAGCAGGCTGAAGGGCAGGCAAGCAGGCTAGCAGCAGGCTGAAGGGCAGGCCACAGGATGTGGACATGCAAGGGCAAGCAAAGCTGGAGCAGGTAACAGGAGCTTGGCTCAAAGGATCTGGCTGCAACAGGCCATTAGACAAGGTACTCAGACAAAGGGGTGTAGCAGGAAGGGGAACTATTGCCTGAAAGATGTCCAATCAGCAGTGGCCCTTGGGTTACCTGACATCCTCAGGCTTAGCCCAGGTCTGAGCTTGTTATGGTGTATCAGAGTTATTTCCCTGATTTGGTCTTTTGCCATGGTGGTGCAGGTGGTAAGGCACTTGCTCTGTCTCCTGAGTCCCCAGGGTGAGGTTCTAGATGCCTGATAATGGGTGTTTTCAGATGTGACGGTTTATTCTTGCCTAGAGTGAGGGCCTCGCTCTGGGTAGGATTTGTCCCGGGTGCTAAACAAGAGTGACAGGGAAGGGGGCGAGGAGCGGGCAGGGTGACGCGCGGACATACATATGTCTGGATGGCCCCACTCCCACGCTGCTTGGAGCGTCCTGTCCCCCTCCCCAATGGACAACCACGGTGGCAGTCACCATAACTACCCGGAAGCATCACAGATCTGGACTGGAGGTCATCAAATGTGACGGCCCACTTTACCCAAGTCCAACGTCTATTGCACGGGCCATGGCAGCGCTTAGCCTGGACTATTCCTCAGGGATGGTCCTGAGGAACAGCCCAGGCTAAGCGTTGCCACTGCCCGTGCAAACCCAGGTTCCGACCTGCGCCAACATCTGGTGGCTACATTCTGCCATGAAGACCGCATGGATTTCCACACTTGGTAAAGCGCGGAATTCTGTGCTATCGTCACATCTGAAAACACCCATTGTCTTCTTCATCTCCTAGTTGTGGAGCTTTTGCTCCATTCCTGTGCCGGCTCAGGTGCTCCTCCTTCTATGTCTGACTCATTTAAGGAGGCTCCAAAAAGAAGTGTAGGAAAAAGAGGAACTAGGGGAAATAAGCCAGTTAGTGACCTTCCAGCTCCTGCTTGACTCTCTTCAATTACTTTCCCACCCAAGTACGAGCTCCAATTTCAAGGCAGATGCTAAGTAAATGGTCTGATAAGACCCCCGGTTCTGGGAGACTTTGTGAGTCTGTTATTGCAATAGCATTAGGATTCTCTTTCAGTGATCCGCTTTCAAGCAAGGCTGGGCAGGAGGGGCTTGGTTAATAGAAAATGTGTATTTAAAGTAACAGGCCCTAAATCTCCTTGCCTCGCATTTGGAGATAGTGGGACATATCTTCAAGTGGGGTAAATCAGAGGAGCTGCATTGGCTTCACGGCGTGAAACGTGGCTCGCTGGAGTTTCACTGTAGGGGGAAGAAAAGCTTCCTATTTCCACTTCCAGAGTGAAGAGCAGGGAAAGCTTTGATAGGGCTTCCTTGGTAACAGCAAAGCTCAACCCAGGGATTGCAGGGGCATTTCTAATACAGACAGGCAGGAAACCGTTTCACACTAAGAGGATTCCCAATTGGATCAATTAAAGAAACTGTATTGGTTGCCTTATTTAGAAAAGGCTGCACCACTCGCAAAACTCCAGGATGTTCCATAGTGCAAAGCACTTAGCAAAATGTGGCAGTTTTTCAGCACCAAATCAATTCTCAAATATGTCCACGATCCACTCCCGAGGGCGTGACCACTCTGGAGTGAATGCATTGGGAGTTCATGGCCTAAATCTGCCCAAGGGGCTAAATGTGGCCCATGGCTAGTTTTTATTTGGCCCCTTTCCAGTTCCTGGATCTGGTCCCTAGATCCAGTCCCGACTCCCAAACACTGAAAAACTGAGTTCAGGGGAAGGGAGAAGAGATGGGGACACGTAAGCCTGAAACGAGAGCATGTGCTCTCGTTCTGTCGGGAAATACCAACCTTTCCGGAGCTCTTTCAGCCATTCATTGATATTTTACGCTTCTGCACTTCCAGTCCTGTCAGTATTGGCGCCCATGGTTTCCCATCATTTTCCGGTAATTTCCAGCAATTTCTGATATTACTGATAATAACTGAAAAATTACTGGAAATTACAAAAATGGCAGAAAATAACAGAAAATCACGTCCAAAACGCCAGTAGATTTTATCCTTGCATTAATGAAGGCGAAAGAGCTGTTTCCATTGGAAACACTACTAGCAGAGATTTTTTTGTTTCAGCTCTAGAGACATGTACATAAGGACAGAGAATAGATCAATAATCTGGACTCTCCTCTTCCTGAACACACCTTCTAAGCTCTCCCACCCAACTTCTATGCAGCACTTGGAGCTGGTACTCATTCTCAAAGTGGCCCCCGGGAGGGAAAGGTGGAAGGGGTGGGGGAATCCAGGCTCTAAATAAATGTCACAACTCTGTGTTAATGCAAAAAGAGAAAGACTCTGGAGCTTTTGCTCGGTTCATTCTCTGCACAGGGATGTAGCTAGGCTGGAACGGGCCCTAGTGTAGAATCTGGGATGTCCCTTCCCCCCCATAACACCAGCCAAGGGAGCCCAGCATAGCTCGAATATATATGCAGATGCTGCGCATGGGTCTCCAGGCTCCTGGGCCTGACAGCAGCCGCACCACGTTCATATACGTTAGTTATGCCTCCGACTCTCAGCAAATAATTACTCGGAGACACCTAGTCAGTGTCTCTGCTCCTTCAGCACCGTGTCACGTAGATGGTGCCAGCCAGCCTGGCTGGTTAGAAAATCAATCCCCAGATTGGTTCCCAGGGTGGAAATTGGCTTGTCTAGGCTGACATGACCCCAGTCGTAATCAGAAAAAAGTCATTGAAACTGTGCTATGAGTGTGTGATACTTTACTTCAAAATGGACCCAAAACCTGTTACGCCTTTTGCGTGAGGCTAAGTTATAGACATTGGGAAAATGTAGAGAACACGGACAGACTCTCTCTAAAAATGCTTCCTGTTTCAAGCCTTCTTGCCTGAATGGCGATAGCCTTTCCTAGGCTGGGTTGGGTGTAGGGCTGAAGCTTGAGCTCAATCTCGACAAGTTCTTGTCAAGATATTTTTTTCTTGATTTAAAAAACAAAACACACTGCCTCCCCCCCAAAAGACCTGCTATGGTGCTTTAAGTTGGAAGTCAACTCGGCCTTTGCTGGGGCAGTCCTCTCAGTGTGGAACTCTCCCTCCCAATGTGCTTCTCCTTTCTATATCTCACCTTTATTATTAATTTATTTATTATTATTATTAGCTTTTATATAGTGCCAGCGACGTACCTGGTGCTTACAAAGAGTAAGATAGACACGGTCCCTGCCCGAGAGCTCACAATCTAAAGACAGGGGGAGGGGAGAGAGGGAAGGGGGAACAGAGCGGAAGAGGTGGGTTTTGAGGAGGGACTTGAAGGTGTGGAGGGTGGGGGCAAGGCGGACGAGGGCAGGGAGGGAGTTCCAGGCATGCGGGGTACGCAGGGTACGCAAATATTCTGAGGCTGCAGCAGCGAGGTTGGGGGGCGTGAATTCCACCTGCGGAGGCAGAGCATCAACAGCCCCACCCCCAGGCTTTGTGTCGTGACGTGGTGGGGTTCCTGTATTGACAGGAACAGTTCCCACCCCGTCCTGCTGCGGTGCTGGTGGTGTCGGCGGCTGCGTCGGTGGCGCCAAACCCGGAAGCGGCGAGGCCCCAGCTGATTGGGCCCCGCCGCCGGAGGAAACAGTCCTCCGGGGCCGCCGAGCCCCACGTGCCCTCCCATAGCCTCAAACCCCATACCTGCGACCCCGGTACAGGGGTCTAACACAGCCAGATGTGGCCATCCACCCACTGCTGCATCTAGCACGTTACATTCTAAGTGCTGGAGGACACAGGCACTTGTCATTCCAAGGGCATAACATTATCCTACCTTTCATCATAGGCTGAAGTAATCTGACACTGACCTGTTAGTCTTCTCTATTCCTCAACAAGCCACAAAGTGGTCCATCATTTTAGCTGTTAAGCACCTTCTCTCTCCGTGTCTGGGTTGCTGCTTTATTGTTTCTTAAAGCAAATCTGATTCTCTTATGCTCAGCTGTTAGCTCAGCACTGCTGAGCAAAGGCATTATTAAATCAGTGTACATCTCTCCTAAAGCACCCTGAGGTGTCTTGGAATGATAAGGTGCTCTATAAACAGAAGCTGTTGTTTGCAAAGCAGAGTTGGATTCTCTACGACCCATTTTGCTTTCTTCCTCGGCTAGCTTGATCTATGATAGATTGCCTACTGTGCGAACGGCGAAAGCAAACAGAAGCCAGGCTTCCCAGGGGAGAGCACATGGACGGTCTTAATTTTGCAGAGAGCGTAGTATTGATTGCATCAAGGGTAGAAATTCTGCAGCAGAAAGAAAGCAATGTAAACTGTATCCACTGGGCCAGACCTCACGTAGGACTCAAGTGACTGACAATCCAGGATGTGGTTAGATAGTTTAAAAAAAAAAAAAAGATATACAGAAGTTCACCTGCCATTGATGGAAAACGTCCCCAAAAGATCAGACATTGGGTGATTTCAGACGTGACGGCTGGCCGCTTTCACCACGGGCTGTAGGGTGGTTCGGACCACGGCCGGGGGTGAAGGAGCGCGCCAACAGATGTGTGCCCCATTGCCCCCGGCCGTGGTCTGAACCACCCCACGGCCCGTGGTGCAAGCGGCTGGCCATCACGTCTAAAGCGGCACACCCCCTGGAGGAGGCGGGGCCGCACGGCACAGCGTGCTGCCGCATGGCCCCACCCTCTGTGTTCCCCGGTGGCCCTCCCCCCTCCTGACGGGCAGTGGCAGTGGCCAATCCGGCTGCTGCCGCGACCACGGGCGGGAGTGACTCCCATTGACCACGGTGAATGGTAAGTAACCAGATGTTACTTTCCGTTCACCACGGCCGTGGTGGCCTTTCACCACACTTCTCGACCTCCTCGCGTCCGGAGGTCCAGAAGTGTGGTGAATGCAAACACGGGCTGTGTTTGACTGTGGTGCACATCTGGCGGCGAGCCAACAGACATTCACCACAGTCAAACGCGGCCCGTGTTTGACTGTGGTTCAGCCGGGGTGAATGTCAGACGCGTAACGTCTGAAATCACCCATTATTGGTACTGAAAATGTAGCAAGGATATTCAGAGAACTAAAGAGAGGAGACACGTATGGGTGTGTGTATGTGAGCACATGCACTTGCAGAGCTGAATCGAATCAGCTGTTCCCAAATCAACAGGGAATTTGGACTTTGGGGGAATCTTGCCAAACCTTTGTAAGAATTTTCATGTTCTGCCCATGCTCCACTTTCAGTATTTCCCTCACCCTTTTCATCAATTCCAGAAGTACCAAACGTACTACTAGTATGAAAATAATGAAAGTACCAGAAGTCTTTCCCAAATGGGAACCCAAATGCAAAAAGCAGTAAGTTTCTGCATTGACAAGAAAGCGGCAAATCAGTTGTTTGACCAAAAATTAAAAATGGTTTTTGCCAGGATAAATCATTTCAGCTCGATGTACTTATCCAAAGGCTGGGAGTATGCCACAACACACACAATTGTTTGTATTATCTTAATTCGATTATTTATTGTTCAATCCCATTCAGTGCTGCATTAAGCCCTTCGCGTCCCAAATAATGACATGATCTTTTTTTTTTATTAATGAAATCTTTATAAAAAAACCATGAATCCATAATTTACAGAATATCCAACCACCAGACAAACAAAGATAACAGATCAAAAATCCAACAAAACCCAGCACAACACCCCCTGCCCCCGAGTGCTGTGTTTTAGGGGCTCGCCCTTATGACAAATTTCGTAATTTCATTATGACGTTGTGCCACATTACCACAAATTTCCATGGGAACGTGTTTGCTGCAGGAGAATTGTTTCATAAGATGATGGCTTTATTAGACTCCCAGAAAGAATTAACCAACATGGCATCCAAACGGCGGAGACGTCTTCAGGGTTGTCGTGCACATCCGCCGCTAAAAAGATTTAAGACATGTTCTTTGAGTCTTCAGTGGGGGTTTTAGTGTCAAGTGGAAATTGGCACTTCAGATCAAATCAGGAAAGAATTCCTGGCAGAACTGTGAGCAGGAAAAAAATTTCTTGCTGTGTTCTGGGAGGATCTAGCATTGCAAAGGAAAAATAATACTGAATAAAAGCTACTTGGTTAGACCACAGCATCCAATTTAAGAAAGCCCAACAGCTTAAATTTCTTGATTGGGCTACCTGCCTCTGTTGTAAGAGCTTAAATAATGACTTAAGCATCCAGAGATAGGACCATGCCTAGACACTCTTTAAGTCACGTAATCAGCACAAAATCGATCTGTCTATAAAGGCTGTAACATTTCCCAGCCACACCACAAGATCAAAAAGGCCTGGGCAGAGTTCTCTCTGAGAATACACTGGAGAATCCAATAGCACAGTGACTTGTTGCTTTGTTGCGGTCAAATCTATTGGAATCTATCAGAGATGGTAGCCCCCGTTATTGGCGGGGTCCGCCCTCCACTGGTCTCCCAGGTGTGGAGTCTGGGGGTGCTCCTTGACATGAAGCTCTGCCTGGATGCCCAGGTGGAGGCTGAGGTGAGGAGTGCCTTTCATCAATTACATCTGGTGCGACGGCTTCGGTCATTTGTCTCAGGCTCTGACCTGGCCACCATCGTCCATGCTTTCATCACCTCCAGATTGGACTATTGTAACGCGCTCTACATGGGGCTACCCATGGTAATGGCTCGGAAACGGCAGTAGGTTCAGAATGCAGTAGCCCGTCTTTTGATAGGACTGGGCCACCGGGAGCATATTACACTAGTGTGCCACTCTCTGCACTGGCTGCCGGTGGTTTTCCAGGCCTGATTCAAGGTGTTGTTTTTGGCCTATAAAGCCCTAAACGGAACGGCCTAGGCCCTACCTATCTGCAGGACCGCCTCACTCCCCGGGTGCTGGACCAACCCCTGCGGTCATCTGGGGGCACCCTGCTGGAGGTCCCCCGAGTCTTTCGGGGGGCCACGCAGGGGAGGGCGTTTTCGATGGCCGCACCACAGCTGTGGAACTCCCTTCCGGTGGAGGCCCGGTTGACCCTGGATCGCCCCTCTTTTCAGAGAAGTTGTAAGACCTGGCTGTTCCGCCAGGCATTTGGCGGGGGAGATGGGCGAGGGGGTGGGTTGTTGGGTAGGGATTTTTCTTTTTGTCCTCCTTTTAGTTGTTTTTGAATTGTTGTTTTAACGTTTGAATGTTTTGCAAATTGTAAGCTGACCTGAGCTGTCTCTGGCAGGAGGGGCGGGGTAGCAAAATTCTAAAAAATAAATAAAAATAAAATAAATTTTGTTTGCATTTAGAAAACAAGCTCATATGGCTTTTTTGTCAGTAGGATGAATGGCAAATAGCCTGGCATTTAGTAAAGTACATTTTGAGCCAACACCATCCACCCCCAAACTGTGATCTGGTGCACATGCTGTGCAAGACAGACAGGGGTTTGAAAATCCAGTTTGTCAGGTGCAACTGTTGTAAAGAGGTAACCGACAGGTTCCCGCTAACCCTCCAATACCTGGCAGGGCTTCTCTGCTGCAACAACCAGGGATATTTGGGATTCAAGTCTCTCCTCGCAATTCAGAACAGCTGTGCTATTTCATAAAGCGAGAAGGTGGCGCAAAATGCTAGAGGGAAGCAGGATATGTGCAAAGGAAGATAAGGGTTGTGGAGATGGAGAAGGTAGCTCTAAAAAATACTAAAGTTTTTCCTCTCGGCTCTATAGACTAGGATGGGGTTTTACAACATTGGCTGTGACTCCAGAGTGGTGTAGCGGATAAGGTGCCGGACGTGAACCAGTGAGACCAGGGTTTGAATTTCACCCTAGCTAATAAACTCAATAGGGGGCCTTGGACAAGTCTCATCCTCAGTTCTCTATCTGTAAAATGGGATTGTGTTCCCTTTGTCTATTTTAGATTGTAAGCCTACTGGGCAGGAACGTATCTGTGCTTAGTATGCATATGTGACTTGTAGGGGGGACATGTGCCCCCTCAGATTTTTTTAAGCCCTAGAGAACCCCTGCCCAGCCCCCACTTCTGCGCACACCCCCACTATCGACAGTTACCAGTCACCTATGCCTAGTAGTGCTATAGAAATGGTAAGAAGCAGCAGTAGTAGACTCCTCATTGGCTCTCTCATCCTAGCCCTTTTCAGAAAATTATCAACATATGGAATATTTATTTATTATTATTAATTATTATTATTATTATTTATATAGTACAAGCAATGTACCTGGCACTGTACAATCCACAGTCAGAGACAGGTCCCTACCCCTAAGGAATTTATAATCTGAGAGACAACCCTTTCGACTAAAAGTGCTAAAATGGAGTCATCTAATCTTTGTTTAATACTTGATTGACACATCCTTGTAGGTTGGCTCAACCGGCTTTAAAAAGGCACCTGCACAGCACAAAACGCTTTTCTTCTGAGTCTGTTGGCCTCGCTCCCTCCCCCATCCACTCTGACCATTTCCTAGCGATGCTGCTTGGGCCACTAGCAGAAGGCCTGGACCAGAGTCCAGGGCCTGGGCATCACTGAGCCCCCTCGCGCCATGGTAGCTACGGGCCTGGGTGTGGTCAGCCCGCAGGCAAGGTAGAACAGTGGGGTTGTTGTAGACCCAGCCACTGGCTTTGCAATCCCAAGTGTGAGAGTTCAAGACCTGGGGTCAGCAAGCGCTGGGGTGCTCTGATACATTCTTACATGGCATGATAAGACAGGCCCCCCCACCTCCTTTAAAGTAGTAAAAGATTTGTTAGGAGCCAGCTCCCAAAGCCATTGCTTATGGATAAGTTAATTTAGAAGCCAGGCTGAAGAGAGCCTTATTGAAGTCAGTTCAAACTCCTGTCCGTGAGACGTTTGTGCTTGGATGCTTCTTTATTTGCTTTGAAGTGGTTCTGAAACGTTGGCTGCGCTGGCCCATTAGACTTCAAGACCTTGAAGCAGTAATGCCAGAGTCCTCTGTGATGCCTCTCACCTGTCAGTCCTAGTTGTGTCTATAGGAAGGGACAGACCCTCGGCTGGTGTAAGATCGGTGGAGCTCAGTTGCGTCGAATGATGCTACACCACAGGGGTGCAGGATATGGACATCCAGAAGCAACTTTAACTGAAGTAATCTTAAGGCTGAGAAGAAGGGGAGAAATAACACATCAGGCAGCAAGGGGAAGAGATTTGCATTTGTGAAAAGGTGAGAAATGCTTTGATACATTATAGAAATGCTGCACTAACGGCGAACCTCTTCCATTCCCATCCGCACCGAAGGAGAGAGTTCTTATCTTCAAAGAGAGAATGAAAATCAAACATCAGAGCCCTGGATGTTTCCCTTTCCCCAGCATTTGAAATACACACCTCATTTTTTAATCACTAGGAAGGTGGTCAATCAATACACAACCGCAAATGAGTAGCATTTCCTTCCACATCGTCTTTTAATCTAGGGAGCCCTTTAAATTCAATTTTCACTTCTCTCCTCACAATTTCTATTCATCCCGTGCCTGCTGCCTCTTATTCAACATTTCAATCCTGCCGCTCTGTAGCTGCACACTTTACTTGATGGGTTTAGATATAATGTGGTATTTGGGAAAGGTTTCTGCCATGAGAATATAAATGATTGTCTAGTGAGATTCCAATTTCACCTCTTTTTAAAGACCTGTTAGCACCCTTCTTTCAAATTGTACCAAACAGCAAACCTCTTATGTGACATCAATCTCTCTTTATTTATTCAGATGCCGTAGCTGCTGCATGTTTGCCTTGTACACTAAAACGCTGGCACAGCACATTAATACTGTGTGCGCTCAAATCACCTTGGCTTAAATATTTGATAAGCAGAGATGTCTACCCGTCTTGCAACATCCGATGTTCAACAAATCAAATAGCGAACTTCTCCTGGAGCAAAAGCAGTCGGCAGGCAGCCCCCACGGTCACAATACACAATGGCACAGCAGGTGAGAAATTAAAAAACCACTTGGGAACAGCAATTTAGGATACAGCAATGTTATCAGCAGTGGATTAGCTTAACCAGTCTCGTGAATAACATTCCAACAGGATGCACTCAGAGACATAGCTAGATTGGAATGGGCCCCGGCAAAGAACATGGAATGGGGCCACCGCTCTTTGGCACAGAGCCAGGGACGTAGTTGAACCAGGGTGCATGCCCCCCCCCCGGCACGTGGGCCCTGGTACAGCCACACTACCTGTTCTTATCATAGCTACACCTTGCCCCTCTAGAGTGACATCTCTACAGGGACTTTATGGACTGTGGCAGGGACGGGCTTGCCAGGTGTGACTCCTGGCAGGATCAGGGCCCCAACAGTTACTCTCACTCAGAGAATCAGCTTTCAGGGCGCTTTTACATGAGCGGGTCACACGATATTTCAAAATCCTGCAAGGCGGGATTAGATGAGATGAAAGTTCAGGATCACACGCATTGAAGACGGTCGTGCATTGTTTGCAGACTGCAAATTAAATACCTCACAATCGTATTCAATTCGCGGTCTGCAAACAATGTGCGACTGCCTTTAACGCACGTGATCACAGACTTCCGTTTCGTCTAATCCCGTCTTACGGGATTTTGAAATATCGCGCGATGGTGACCCATTCATGCAACCTCAGTCACTCGTTCTTAGGGAATCCAACTCACTGTCTTTTTAATACAGTCTCCAGCCATACATAGTCCACATACAAAGCCTGTTGAGCCAGGCAACACCCTCTGGCTTGAACTCACATTTTCCCAGTCTCTCTGGGCCAGGCTCGCTCTTCTGCAACCCAGTAAGCTCAGGCATCACCCTCCAAGCTCTCCCAGTCCTTATCCCAAGCCAGGCACCACCCTCTGTCTGGCTAAGCCCAGAGACAGAACCCAGTGCATGCCTCTTACAGCATCTCTCTTGTACTGAGCTCTGATTCAGCTTTTATACTCTGGCTGGCTCCTGCCACGCCCACTCCTACAGCTGCTTTCACTCAGGTGCTATCCACGGCTTCTGGCAGCGCCTGCAGCTCCACTAGCACCATCACCCAGCTTGTGCTAGCTCTTCTTAAAGGGGCAGTAGCCCACACGGACTCTGCCCCATCACATGGACATTACCAGACATAGTGCACTGCTAACTACTCAATTTGGGTCATAAACATGAAGTTCCCCATTATGTTTGTAAATGTGACCAGACATGTGTTCATCATGGGTTGGCTTCCAAAAGGTCAGGACAACACAAGTTTCCTACCAGCATGTAGCCACTCTTACATCTAGATAGGCACACCATTCCACTTCTGAGCTGTGATCCTCCAAGAAATCATAGATGCATATTTTTTTTGGTGGGAAGGGACATTGCTGAGCCTCAGGACAGCTGAGATAGGTGTGGAGGTCAATGACAGCTGAATCAGACATTTTGTCTTTGCGGAATGTTTCCAAACTTTCAGAACATTGGTTAAACATCAAAGCAATCCTCCCTTATCCGGAGGAAGAAAAAGCAGTACAATACCTAGGAGTAAAGTTACCAAAACAATTAAACCAAATTTACAAAGAAAATTTTGCAAAACTCCCCCAACAACTTAGCAAAGAAGCAACAGATTGGAAAGATTTACCTTGCTCCTGGTTGGGAAGAGTAAATTTATTTAAAATGATATTACTACCTAAAATCTTGTATAAAATGTTAGCATTACCCATTCAATTACCAAACCAATTTTTTACAGAATGTGACAAATTAATGAAAGAAATAATTTGGAAAGGAAATAAACCAAGAGTAAATAAGCAAACATTAATGAGACCTAAAGAAAAAGGAGGTATAAATCTCCCTGACCTGCGCCTTTATCACAAGGCTGCAATATTGGGAACATTAAATAACTGGTATTACCAACCAAAAGATATTAAATGGGTAGAAATAGAACAACACATTTTAGCCACACACAGTCTGAAAAATATAATAACAGACGAGGGCACACCAAACAAAAAAATATGGAAGGATCATCCCTTTGCCTGGGGCACATGGATGACATGGCAAAATATAATTTAAAAAATCAAAATTAATCAAAACCATTTCCCATACTCACCGATAGACTTATTGTGCCTCCAAACACAACAACAGGCTCAGAAACTGAGGAAAAAATTAAAGGAGAAAGGATTAGGAAAAATTAGTCATATAATTAAAGACAAAGAAATAATTAGTAAAGAGGACATGGAAAAAATAATTAAAATACGAATAAACCCATTTGAATACATGCAACTTAAGCATGCAATAAATAGTAAAGACAAAAAAGAACAATATACTAGAGACCCCAACAAAATAGAAAAGGTATTGTTTGAACATACTAATAACAAAGGAAAATTATCACGCATATATAGAACTTTAAAAGAAATATGGTATCCCAAACAGATAGGTTACATACAGAAATGGAAAGAGGAGTTAGGAATAGAGATTGCAGAAAAGGAAGAATTAGAAATAATAGATTACATGCATAATAACGCCCACTCACTGGAAATCAAAGAATGCCAAATTAAACTAGTAATGAGATTTTACTTGACCCCTATGCAACTCAGACATATGGAAGAGGGAGGGGAAAGAGGTTTATGTTGGAGGGGATGCGGAGAGCAGGGAACGCAAAGACATTGTTGGTGGGATTGTGACCGGGTACAACCCCTATGGAGAGGGGTATGGGAAAAAATGGAAGAGATGACGAAATTGATCATACCGTTTAAACCGGAGGTAGCTCTGTTGGGTTTATTTCCAGCAGTTGAGATATTACAAAAACAACGGGAATCTTGCTCGGTGTTTCTCCAGGCTGCAAAGAAGGTCATCGCCCTACATTGGAAAGACACTAAAGAATTGTCGACTGGGGAATGGATGAATAGATTGTGGTACCACCTGACTATGGAAAAAATAGCAGCGAATTTAATGGACAAAAAAGAATCTTTTGCTGCAAAATGGTTCCCCTGTGTTTGCGTAATGACAAAATCAGATCTACCTGAAGATCAAAGAACATATTTATTTGATTATTATGTATAAGTAAAAGGCCCACCTGAACCCAAAGAAACACTACCAAGGAAAAACGTTTTGTAACCACAGTTTAATGTTTACAATGTTATAGCCACAGTTGAATGTTTGAATTTGTTTACAATGTTATATAAAATAAAAGAAAATTAAAAAAAAAAAAAAAAAAGAACATTGGTTAGAATTCCGCAGCAGAATCACCTCAGGCTGGAATTTCATCCGACTTTCCATCTGTGGGGCACCACCATTTTGCAACAAAATATCGGTTCCTGTACTGTGCATGTGCAAAATGGTGGTGCCCAGTACTGCATTGCCATTTTGTGCATGTGCGGTATGGATATCGCCATCTTACACATGTGCAGTACGGCACGCGCACACCTCAGAGGAGTTCTGATTCAGAACTCCTCAGAAACACAGACCGGATTGTATTTCTGTCCACATTTTGCTGAACGGATTGGAATGGCTGGATCCATCCAAGATGGAAGCTGGGATGAAATTCTGTTTCAACCATAGGTTCAATACTTCCATTGCCCCAGCCCTCGAAAAGACTCAAACCAGCCCAGAGAGCCTGTAATATTATTGCACTTCGAATGTTCCAAGTGCTTGACTATCCTTATCCAGTTCACTCTCACAACAACCCTGAGAGATAGGTCATTATTTCCATTTAACAGACGTGGAACTGAGGCTGACAGAGAGCAACTTGCCCACGACCATCCACTGAGTTCATGGCTAAAACAGGAGGCCTTCTAGGTCTGAATCCATTACTTATCCATGAGGCTACACAGACCATTGTGTCTGGTTGATTGTTAGCCCGTCTTTAAATGTAATGTTGATCGGGTGGCAAATGGCCCCAGCATGTGTTTGAGCGTTGTGTGTAAGCAGCATAACAATTTGAACATTTTGTCCACGTGATGGACTCCCAGTAAACCCAGGATGTGAACACAATTGCTTTGCTGTCAACTCACGTGTTCCCTGCGAACACATTGGGAGTGTTACCTTTAAAGATATTGAGCGATGTGTTTGCATCAACTTCTGGTTATCGGATCAATAGAGCACTGTGTTTTCTGGAGGGGACTAGGGTCTGCTCTGACCGTCTCCTTCCTGCTCATTGTTTGAAGCACAAGCATTATTTCCCTCAAAGGGAACAACATAAATAAAGATGCCAGTTGAAAGGGAGTTGAAAGCTCATTTTTTCATTTGTTGTTACTATGAAAGCATTCCTGAAATTAAGCCCCGCTGCAATGCTATTTGCATTTCGCTCACAGCAACCACTGCAAGGGACACTAGCACCTACTCCGCAAGGCAAAACACAGAGGAAAGTGCTTTCACGGGACGGTTCTGATGAAAGAGAGGGAGAGGAACACTCATGCCATTGGGTGCCTGTCTAAACACAGGGCACATCTGAACCCAGGGAGCAACCAGTGTCAGTATCCCGACACAGTTTGAGACACGCTTTAAGGTTATGTTTAAAGACGCTTTCTGTGTTTCGAGACCACTCACATCTTTTTGTGTAAATTGACTCCCAAACTTGCGGCAATAAAAAAAAAAAAAAAGATTTCTCTCACTTTAGGATGTCACATTAGCATGTGGATAAAAAAAGGCGGGCAGTTGAAGCAATCAGTGATTGGCACCTGTCTGTCAATACTTTCAGCAGAACAAGGAGTTAGAAAGCATATGGGATGGAACAAAATGGAGGGTAGCAGTCTTATTCTCCCTTGTCCTCCCGAATCTGCTTCTGGTTTATGACTGCTTGTCGTTATCAATTATCCTGGAGAATGTCTTTTTCATCTGACATCATATTCATTTTCATCTGAATCAACAGTCAAAAGGAAAGAAAATGTTCTTGAAAAACAAGGCTTGCTTCTTTACTTCACCTTCCATCAGGAATGAGGAACCTCTGCCTCATGGCAGTGGTTTTATTTGGCCCCCGGTTCCTAGATCAGGCCCCTGGATCTGGTCCCTCCCCTTGAGCGCTGAAATTGTGACAAGTGGCGATCAAGGCACGGGGTGGGGAATTGCACAATTTTTGAATGCCACTCTTAAGATTTGGGGGCACATGTTCTATGGAGGATTTATGAATGGCGGCCAGTTTACATCACGGATGAACTGGGTTGCCAGACTTATGGTGCACGGGATCTGACTTATGGTGCCAGTCTTATGGCTCACTTCATCCAGTTGCCAGTCTCAGTTGATCTATCCCACCCTGGTTCCGATGTCCGATGCTCCAGGACAAGAATCCTCTTGCTGACTCCCAGCTCTAGGGGACCTCAGGAAGTGGAGAGGATCACTCCCCATTACATAGACACTTCCCGGCCACACTGGAGGGAGGCAGTCAAAGCCAGTCTACCTCCAGCCCCTAAACCTTCCATCATATCTGTCCCGGGACAGCACGATATCATCATCGATTAGATTGTCAGGACAATGTTGGTGCACCTCAAATTTCTTTTCCTGGTACAGTGATTTCCTACTTCCCTCAGCCAAAAACTAGTTTTATATAATTCATTAATATAACTATTTATTAATATAACTATTTATTAACTGTCATTCTGCATGTACAATACAATGAGGTGTATACCACTTTTGAATGCACTTCATTAATACAACTTTCATCGTGTTTTGTGTTAGTACCTGGTGTTTTTATTTTCATCTGCCAAGAACTGGTACCATTCTCCTCGGCCAAGAGCTGACGTATCTAGCATGGCTGCCCTCATGCTAACTCAGAAGTGTTCTGTTGCTCTCTGTATGCTTTGAGCCTACATGTAGGTGCCATTGAGTTTTATATGCATTGGCTATACTGTGCCAATGCCCCTTCCAGCACGTCCCCCTCTTTTAGAGTAATCTATCCAGCATTCAGTGGCATCCAAAGATAACATCTCATCTAAGAGACAGGACACATTCCCTAGGGTGCCTGGCCAGAGTGCCCCTAGATGTAGCTGGTGACAAAGGTTATTGTTGACACCCCATCACTAATAACCTCTGGATGTCTAATAGACAGTTGTCATTCGGGAGTTAAAGCAGACAGGGGTGTTGTGCCTGCCCCCAAGGTGACTTCTGACTGTGCATAGTAAGAGAAGCAAAGATTGAAGCTGGCAAAGGACTATGCAGAATAGTACAATATTAACCCATCATGCCCGGCACAAACAGGGATTCTATCCCATTCTAGCTTGTGATGCCCGCCAATCTGGCATTCAGCCTATGCAGGTGTTCTCTATTGACTCATTGTTCCTTCCCAATTATGAATTGGTTTCTTGTCACTATTCTCCTGATACACCTGGATGACAGGTACTTTAATATTTAATACATTTCTTGGGGGCTTGCCCAGACATATAGCCAGACTGAGTTTAGCCTGCTTTTCTATGCTTTTTTTTAATGAGGGCCTGTGTGTGTGTGTATTTTGGGGGATTCGGGGGTCCCACTCCCAACAGTGTGCAGCAGTGTTTAGCCAATTTCTGCCCTGATTTCAGTGATGGGAAATAGGGTTGGATTTTTAGCTTTGTCTTCCGTCACTAAAAACACAGCAGAAATGAGCTACTCACGTGAAAAACGCCATGCAGCCAAGCCGAACTTCACGTGACACCCCCCCACCCACCCTGGTCCTGATTTCATCTCACCGCAGTTCTTCCATACCCCCCTTCTGTCTCGTATGCAAGCGGCCTAGATTGTGATTTCCTTCTTGGTCACCATTGATTAAATGAGCAGTGCTCTCTGGAGTAAGTGAGATCAGAAAGAGACTCATTGTAGTGCGTCTTGTCCCTGTAAATCTGCATATCTGATCAAACCTGGTGTGCTGGCATTTGCTGCTGTGTGGTTGCCTAATGAGATCACTTATGCTTCTCAATCAAGCCTCACTTCACAGCTTGATTTCCCCACATAAAGCTCCTTTCTTTAATGTAATGTGTAAGTGAATTTTCAAACGGGCCAGCCGCCTTTCATTCATCTTACGGTGTCTTTCTTCTGACTTGAAACAGATTTCACCAAGCCCTCTCAAGACTCCGCACCCACTCATTAAAAGGACTTCGGCAACTTAAGATGCTCCCAATCTGCGTGGCGCAGGTAACGTGGCTGTGTTCGACTGCTACATGTATGCGGCTTTAGAAGTAGCTCATCTTCCAGAATGTCAGGACTTCTAGAGAGATGGCGGTTGATGTGCTGGTCCGATAGGTAAGAGATGGAGACATAGGGCGCATTCAGATGTGCGCTTAATTTGCACAGCAGCGGCGGTGGTATCGTGCGATTTAAAGCAACGTACACTTCTGGGTTGGTGTGAATGCACCAATTCAGCGTAATGCGAACTGTCGGAGTGCGGTTTTAAAAGCTGCTCGGAGCAGCCGCACTCCGACAGTTCGCATTACGCTGAATTGTGCACACTAGGTGCATTCACACCAACTTGGAAGTGCGCGTTGCTTTAAATCGCACGATGCTGCCGCTGTTGTGCAAATTAAGCGCACATCTGAAAAGATTCTGATAATCTTTTTTATTGGACCAACTTCTGTTGGTGAAAGTGTGTTCAAGCTTTCATACCGCAAAGGGCCCTTCCTCAGGATCTAAGAAGTCAGAACTGCAGATTGAGCAAATGCAGGACAGGTATATATGAACAAAAGATCTGTTGGGAGGGAGCTGTTGGCGGGGGAAAGTCATTAACATTTTAAGCATTTAAATACAATGAGGGGAAACGAAATGTTAAACTGAATAAATGCAGGCTAGGACACTTGTAAGAGGAAGCAGTAGGCCAGTGTCTCTCAAACTGAGGGATGGACCCTCAGGGGGGCACAGGAGGTATTCTGGGGGAGGGGAGGAGGAATGGAAAGGACCACAGTTGTCAAACACCTGGCGCCATTCTGATTCAGCCAATGGGAATCTCCAAAATAATGGGTGTTAATAAGCGTGATGCTCCCCTATGGCCTGCCTGGGCCAGAGCCTGACCCACGTGTCTGTTAGCGGGTTGCCAGGTATGGGCCTGCTACAGCCCCCAACTGAGTAGGCGGCTTCCCAGGAAGGAACCAGGACCACAATCCAGACTCAAGAGCCGCCCAGGTGGGCCATACCAGGCGAGCGCGTGTCTTCATGCTGCCATCCTGGTCCTGGGGCCAACAAGGCCAGCCAACATGGCTGCTCATTATTGACAGCCATGCCAGGGGGCAGGAGCAGTCGGCCTCACGTCTCTTCCGACCTCCCCTCCCTGGCCTGGACGATCAGCGGGAACACTTACTCAGTTCCCCGACCTGACCTGGCCGAGGGTGTTTGTTTATTAACAACACCCACCGAGTGAGAAGAGAGAAGGAGTCCTAGACCAAGGGGGAAGAGAGAGAGAGTGAGGGGTTGGGGTGGAGAGAGGGCCTCAACCACTGCAAAAAAGCAAAGCGGGAGGGGCATTTACCCCTGCACTAGAGAAGGGGCAGTGGAAAAGGCTGTTTCAAAGAGGAGAGTGGTTACTACATAGCAAGCCATTTCCGTGCAATGTCAGGGGGAACCCACAGGCTGTCTGTAGCGGCCATGAAGTCCCAATCTATATTCTGTCCTTTCTTTTTCATATCTAATCAAGCAGTTTCCGGCCCACGGTCCCCTCCCGTTCGGCCCTCAGGGATTTCCCCTTCAGTGCAGCCCACCAGGCATTCTCTTGGGTGAATTGCTGTGAAGGAGAGAAAGGAGAAAGAGCCAAATGTCAAAGTGAGGAATGCTCCCCTCCCCTGATGAGCACTCAGGGCTGTGCCCGGTGCTCCCACCACTCCTCACTCCCCTAAGATGCTCCGGCCTGTGGAGTTTCGCTAAAAATTGCCACATGGCCTTGGATGGTCCAGCGGTTGCCCATCCCGGCAAACAAGTTACAGGTTCTAACTGCCAGGCCCATCTTTTCAAGGTTCCCACCCTCAGAACAAGGATTGAGGGCGAAAACAAGCGGCACAATCGCCACCCACGAGTGGGTGTTGTCCGCATGCCTGTTTATTAGGTGGGCATGTTTCCTCGACCCATATGTAACACTGTGGGCCCACACCAGGCATCCTGCCAGGGAATGTGGCGAGGGCCATGTGGGTTAATCCTGGCTAATGCACGCCCAACGTTTTAGTGAGCCTTTGATTAGGTGTGGCTCCTCACCTCTTTTCCAAGCGTTCTCGAGTGGGCAGCTGGAGCTGTGGGAAGGAGCAAACAGCAGGCCGGGGCATGGGAATGCTGCGACAGCAGCTGCTCCGAGCCCAATATGGGCACCATGGACCCTGCGGCAGGAACTGAGCTTGGGGGAGCGGGGCTACAAGAAGGAGCAGGAGGAAGTCTGGGTATCAGCCAGATGCCAAGGAGCTGCAGCGGTACAGTAGGCCCTGAGCTTGGGATGGTGGGGGGTGTTAGACAAATCCCCACCCCAGCTGCCTCTTGGTCCTGCTGCCCCCCACCACCACCACCTTGTCATCCCCTCTGACCAACCACCTCTCTCTTGCTACACCATTTCCTCTCTGCCTTGAAATGCTTCCACAAGGCTCACTAGAGAGAGGGAGCCCAGCATCCTTAGCTGCTAGAGTACATGGTAGGGCCTGCTTGCCCGGCCCGCTACACCTTACGGCATTTCCTCCCACGCCAGCCTGGTTCATTTCTTAGTTTCAGCACGCACGGCGTGGGCCGCGTGGGGCGAATGCAGCAGGCCTGGCTACTGTGCTCTTAGTTAACACCCCGAGAGAGCCGAAATTGTCACGGTGGCCTATTTGCTCTGTTGAACCTGCATTTGGGAGCAATTGGGAGGCTTTCAGATGGCAAAAACATGTGACCCTCGTCTCTCTTCAGAAGGCCAGGCCGGAGCTTGTGTCACGTCGGCCCCGCGGGAGCCCTGCTTAAAGATTAAGTGAAGCAGAAGTGCTACATCGACGCTGTGAGAACAAAGTGTGTCTTTGCGATTATTTATTTATTTAATAACTTCTGTCCCACTCCCTGCGGCCTTACGGCAGCTTGGAACAGCTCACAAAACATTTAAAAACAATATATTAAAAATACATGGAAGGGTTTCTTAAACAATAGAAAAAAACAGCAAAAAGAGGTGAAATCACTGGCAAAAAACCCACCCTCACTCCCCCCCTCCCTCAAAGGCCTGGACGATCAACCAAGTCTTACAGGCCCGACGAAAGGCCAACGGGCTGGGAGCCAGGCGAGCTTCCTCTGGGAGCGAGTTCCACAGCTGTGGTGTGGCCACCAAAAACACCCTCTCCATCATGGCCTGGGCCCCCCGGTTCACCTGTGGGGCCTCCAAGAAGGCGCCCCCAGTAGACCACAGAGGTTGCTCCATGGCCCGGGGAGTGAGGCAGTCTCTCACATAGGAGGGCCCCAGACCGTATAGGACTTTAAAGATCAAAATCTTGATCTTGGTCGATGACCTCTCCTGTGAGTTGGACCAGGGTCGTTCGACCCTGCTGATCTTGTTGGATCTCTCAGCTGTGTTTGATACCGTTGACTATGAGTTGTTGGTGTCTCGCCTGCGGGACCAGGCAGGGATT
>QEPC01013865.1:12451003-12466856 GCA_003113815.1 Sphenodon punctatus | reverse complement strand
AGTCATGAGGGAGGGGTGGGGCGGGAAGAGCACAGTGCCGTCTATTGGGTTTGCCGTGCAACACTCACCCCAAGTGGGGGCTGCCTAGAACAAACAGGATTCCTACGGGCTAGCGTCTGTTTTATTTTCACCCGGACTTAAATCTGTGGCTATCTCCTAGGACTTTGTTGTTAGGGTTACCACCCCTCTGAGCTAGGCCCAGAGTATTTGGGGATCAACAAGGAGCACAAGAAGTAAAAGTGTGTGGGGGTGAGGTGGGGTTGGTACCACTCCCCACACTAAGAGTGGGTAAAAATGGCCTGCGGTGGCCCGCTTTGGCCTGTGGGCCACAGTCACATGTTGTTGGGCCGCCAGACATTGGCCCAAACCGACCCCAGCCATGTTGGCAGCTAGCCCAGGCTTTCACCTTGACAAATAGCCAGAGTCATAGCCAGGCCACAACAGGCTCTCACGTTTGCTGTGGCCTGCCGTGACCCTGCCTGGATCGAGCCCTCCATGGCTGGCACGCCAATGGCAGCCATGACTCCCCATCATGGCGGGCCAGAGCACTGGGAGTACAGCACAGGAGGGGCCAGCCTCTGGCGTGTCTGTTGCGGCCGCCGCCTGGGCAGCGGAATGGCTCTCGCAGTCGCACTCACGTATGTCTGGTGATTTGAGCTGACCCTGCCTGTGTCAGTGGCGCCATTATGTGTGTGTTTTACCCAGTGTGCGGTGAACAAGCCTCACGGTATGAAGCTGAGCAGTTCTGATGGTATCCAGAAGAGGGCAGTGGAACTCATCTGAATTATTCAATTTATTACACTATCCCTGAGGCCTGTCAATGGTTTGTCGGTGCTTGATTTGTGCAATGCGTTTGTTCCTTTCCTTTGTGACGCTTGAAAGAACAAAAGCAAAGAAAACTGTGTGTGAAGCAAATCAATTTGTCCAGTAATGAGTTTGCTACTAGGGATATAAAGAATTGGACCAATTGAGGACCCACTGCCCAGCCTAGAAACGGCTGGGCTAACAAGAAAGGCTATCTGGAAAGATTCTGCATTTGCCCTTGGTCTGTGGCTCATGAGAGGCAGGGGCTTCAGGTAGGACTGTCAGCTTTTCCTGAAAGTGTTGAAGAGGAGCGGAGCCATGCCCAAAGGGCGGGGCTAAGGGATTTCCCCGCCCCTATCTAACACTGTGTACGGTGACATCATGATGCTCTGCATGGGGCGGAGCCACGCCTGAAAGGAAGTTGGAGAGCCACTTCCTCCCACCATTTCCTGGAATTACCTTGTCCCTTACCCCTTGCTTCCCATTTAAAAAATTCTAGCAGTGCCCTGGATAGCCCAGGAAACAGGTGTTTCACATAGCACTCGGAGATGATGTGTCAAAATCCAGAGACGCTTGGTCAAACTTGGTAACCCTAGCCTCAGGACAAGTATGCTGGCTGACTGCAGACCCTAAGAGTCTCTGTTCTTACTCCGTCAGGGAACTGACAGCTCCCCTTTACTTGGGGCTGTATGGCTGAGAGGGTAGGAATAGCAAGAAGTTGTCTATTCCTGAAGCTCAGCTGGTGGGGTCTCCCTCTCATTACCAACATGTCAAACAGCCAGAGGGACAAGCCCCACCCCTTTTGGCCAATAAGCTCCACCCCTCTGTAAATAAGCCCAGCCTCCTCACGCATGTGCACACGCCCTTCCCATCATTCCAAGTGCATAAAGAAGGACCAAAGCAATCCATCATCTTTCCATTGCCCTTTCAAGCACGGCCGGCCTTACCACAGAGCAACTGGGGGTATGGAATAGACCCCACTATTTTCTCTACTTCCAGGGCCCCTGCAGCAGCCCCCATTTTTTCACCAGGGCAGGATGTGGGGTTTCCACGTCCTCCCAGCGGGGCCCCAAACTCAACCAGCTCTAAGGCCCCACAGAGGGTGCTGCTGAGGGGGACAAGTTACGTGGGAGGGAGGATAACCACTAGGATCCCCGCATTTTATCTTCACCCTGGGCCCCACAAATTCAAAGGCCGGTCTTGCCTTCAAGTGCTTCTCCTGGGAGGCAACCAGAACAGAACTGCATGATGCGTGAATATCGGCTTTTTTATCGGTGAAACCGGGTTTTTAAAATTGGTTTTTCCCAGTTTTACCACTTGAAAGAGGGACTTTGGCCCCTCAGAGAGGGACAGTGGGATTCAGCGCCCAAAGAGAGACTGTTGGGAGGCCTGGAATACCTCGGGGATCCGACATCTTTCTGGACCCTTTGCCCAGATAGAAAGGACCTAAACCACAAGAGAGAATCTGGCTTTGTCAAACTCCATGCAATTTGTGGCCGTCAATAAAGGGACTAGTGAACGGCGCTTTCATACACTTCACTTTGGGACTCCGCCAAAGCATCACCTCCTGGGGTAGACTGTGTTTCATTCAGCTATCACAAACAAACAAAAAGAGATCAATGACCATTGGTTCTAGCTGATCAGAGAGATGAAGTCCTGGCAACAGATCAGAGTCGGAGCAGGAAGGGTGGACGAAGACTACAAAACCCCTGCCGCTTCAATGCAGCTCTGTGTGGAACTGATTTCTAATCAGACAAACGCAATACAATAAAGGCAAATTGTCGGAATGGAATAATAAAGCAGGGAAATTGCTCACTGGCCCAGCAGGGAGGGGAAACTGCAAGGAAGCCATTCCTAAGATATATAGGGAACAGCCGCTGCCACAGCTGACTCAAGACTGTTAATGCTCTCTCAGAACTGTAGCACAATCAATATACCCCAGAAGATTTATCATGGGGCAAAGTACAAATTATAATAACTCCTAGGGAGAGAATTTAAACTCTGGCTAGCAGTGAATAGCGGCGCTACTGAGAGAGACAGGGCTAGCCTTACCACAGGGCGATGCAGGGCAATTTTCTGGGCCCCACCTTCCAGGGGCCCCACATTTTATCTTTGCCCTGGGCCTCACAAATTCTAGGGCTGGCTCTGGAAAGAGCACAATTGGATCCTAGGCTGAAGGGCCTGGGAAAGCCAGTGTGTAGCCTAGTGATTAAGAACATAAGAAGTGCCCTACTGGGTCAGACCAACGGTCCATCGAGCCCAGAATTCTGCCTCTGACAGTGGCCAGTCATGGGGGCCTGGGAGAAGCCCCCAACAGGTCACCATGCTATCCATTCCCTGTGAGTGATCCCCAGGCTCCCGACAGTAAAGGGTTTTGTTCCTCAATCCTATCTGGCTAATAGCTGCTAATGGAACTATCTTCCAGAAACTTGTCCAAATCTCTTTTAAACTCGGCTGTACTGCTGGCCTTGACCACCTCCTCTGGCAGTAAATTCCACAACCTAATTGTACGCTGAGTGAAAAAATACTTTCTTTTGTCTGTTTTTACTCTGCCACCTGTGAGTTTCATGGAGTGTCCCCTAGTTTTAGTACTAGTTGAGAGGGTAAATAACCGTTCCCTGTTTACAAGTTCCACACCACTCATGATTTTATAGACCTCTATCATATCTCCTCTCAGCCGTCTCTTTTCCAAGCTGAAGAGCCCCAACCTATCAAGCCTCTCCTCATACGGGTGCTGTTCCATACCCTGGATCATTTTTGTTGCCCTTCTCTGTACCTTTTCTAGTTCCGCTATGTCTTTTTTGAGATGGGGCGACCAGAACTGCACACAATATTCAAGGTGCGGTCGCACCATTGATTTGTATAGAGGCATTATGACATCCTCAGTTTTATTCTCTATTCCCTTGCGAATAATTCCTAACATTCTATTTGCTTTTTTGACCGCTGCGGCACACTGGGCTGAGGATTTCAGTGTATTATCCACAATCACTCCCAGATCCTTTTCCTGAGTGGTAACTCCTAGCTTAGTACCCAGCATTGTGTACTCATAATTTGGATTATTTTTCCCAATGTGCATCACTTTGCACTTGTCCACATTAAATCTCATCTGCCATTTAGATGCCCAGGCACCCAGTCTTGTAAGATCTTGCTGCAGCTCCTCACAGTCTGCTCGTGTTCTGACTACTCTGAATAACTTGGTGTCATCTGCAAATTTGATCACCTCACTCTTAACACCCTTTTCCAGATCATTAATGAATACATTGAAAAGAACTGGTCCCAGTACAGATCCTTGGGGCACACCACTTTTTACATCCCTCCATTGTGAAAACTGGCCATTTAGTCCCACTCTTTGCTTCCTATCCTTTAACCAGTTACCAATCCATAGCAAAACACTACCTCCTATCCCATGGCTTTTTAATTTTCTCAAGAGTCGTTTATGTGGGACCTTATCAAAAGCTTTCTGGAAATCCAGGTACACTATATCTGCTGGGTCTCCCCTGTCCACATGCTTGTTTACGCCCTCAAAGAATTCCAAGAGATTAGTGAGGCATGACTTCCCTTTGCTAAATCCATGCTGACTCTTTGCCATTAAGCCATGTTTATCAATATGCCCAGTGATTCTGTTCTTAATGATAGTTTCCACCATTTTGCCCGGCACAGACGTCAAGCTTACCGGTCTGTAGTTTCCAGGATCACCTCTGGATCCCTTTTTAAATATTGGGGTTACATTTGCCACCCTCCAGTCCTCAGGTACAGTGCCAGATGCCAACGTTAGGTTACAAATTACTACTAGTAGGTTTGCAATTTCACATTTGAGTTCCTTCAGAACTCTGGGGTGAATACCATCTGGCCCTGGTGATTTGTTCGTATTAAGCTTGTCAATTTGCTCTAGAACCTCCTCCAGGGTCACGCTGATTTGTGACAGTTCATCCAATTCATCACCTACAAAGTAGGGTTCCGGCGTGGGTATCTCCCCAACATCCTCCGCAGTGAAGACCGAAGCAAAGAACTCGTTTAGCTTCTCTGCAATGTCCTTGTCCTCCCTGAGTGCCCCTTTTACTCCCTGGTCATCTAATGGCCCAACCGACTCCCTAGCAGGCTTCTTGCCTCTGATATACTTGAAAAAGGTTTTATTATTTGTTTTTGCCTCTTTAGCAAGTCTCCTTTCAAATTCTTTCTTGGCCTGCCTTATTAGCACCTTACAGTTACGTTGCCAGTGTTTATGCTCCTTTGTATTTTCCTCATTGGGGCTAGCTTTCCATTTCTTAAAGGATGCCTTTTTGGCTCTAATAGCCTCCTTTGCGTCTCCATTTAGCCACAGTGGTAGACGTTTAGTCCTCCTGCTACCTTTTTTAACTTGTGGGATGCATGTAATCTGGGCTTCCAAGATGGTGCTTTTCAACAGCCTCCATGCCTCTTGCAAACATGTAGTCCTTTCAACTGTGCCTTTTAGTTTCTTCCTAACTAGCTTCCTCATTTTGGCATAGTCTCCCTTTTTAAAGTTAAAAGCCAGTGCTGTACTTTTAATTAACTTCCTCCCTCCAGCAACTATGTCAAATTTGATTATATTATGATCGCTATTGCCTAGTGACTCAGCCACAGTTACTCCTTGCACTAGTTCCTGTGCGCCACTTAGCACTAGATCTAAAGTAGCTCCTCCCCTCGTTGGTTCCGGAACCAATTGCTCAAATATCAGTCATTTATGGCATCCAGAAATTTTACCTCCTCATCCTGCCCTGAGGAGCCATTCACCCAGTCAATATTGGGGTAGTTGAAGTCACCCATTATTATTTGCTAATAATGTGTTAGCATTGAAAATGGAAGGCAAGGGTTCAAATCCCATCTTAACCATGAAGGCAATGGGTAGCCTTGGGCAAGTTGCTATCTCTTACAAAAAATAAAATAAAATAATGGAATAATAACAACCTCGCAGGGTTGTTATGTGAGTGAACATGGAGCTGGCTTTTGAATTTGTGAGGCCCTTAGAAACGCTAAAATGTGCAAAACTTTGTGACCACACCTCTTCAGGGTCCTAGAGGCGATTGTGTTTGGGGCTCTGCTGGGAAGGAGTGCGGGGGCTACTGTGGGATGGCCTAGGGCCGTTGCCCTGTGGTACGGCTACCCTGGGTGAACTAGGTAAGGATTGTAAGGCACCCAAAGCACTGAACGGCTGAGCTAAGGGAAAGGGAGCAGAGATGAGGACATGCGAACAAGGATAGGGGGTATATCCATCACACAGATCCATGACCTGGATTCTGATTCTCCCCATCTGGACGCACCCCTGCCTCCAACTTTGATGCATCCTTTGGAGCTTGTACAAATGTTCAAAGTGGCTCCCAGGAGGGAAAAAGTTCCCTACCCCTGTTGTAAACAATGAACCAGTAATACTTTCAGAGGAGGCAAGAATCCATATCTAGAATTATGCTAATATACGTAGAACAAGCAATCTCTGCTCTGAATGCTGAACAATGATTAGATTTTAATAATAATCAATACTAATAAAGCCTCAGGAAGAGGAATCTTTGCAGAGTTCAATAAACCATTAGCCGGACTGCCGCGAAGCCTGCCTGCGACATAGCTTAATCTTCCCTCTTCCTACAAGCCAAGCCTCTATAAGGTGTTAGTTCTAGAATTTATGCCAAAATCCACCTGTGTGTGGCCTGCACAAAGCTGTCTCCCAGCTGCAGGTACAAAGAAAATTGCTGAGCAACACTGCAAGTAGGAAAGCATGGAGGATGATGTAACAAAGAGAGTAACAATAGGCTAGTTTTCAAAGAGCCCGTTATCCTGACTTGCCCAGCTTTTTAATAACACCGGATATCCCTTAGCAAAGTCCTGCCTTCATTTTTTTTTTACTGTTGTCGTGTGTGTGGCTGTATATAAAATGGTGGCATCCAGAAGCTCCAGTGAGGACTGAGGTGCTGTTGTGCTCTGCACTGTATGAGAAGACCAATGCAGACATGTCGACTGTCCCCAAAACACGATGATGTGGGATGACGTAAACACGATGATGTGGCATGCTGTAAACACGATGATGTGGGATGACGTAAACACGATGATGTGGGATGACGTAAACACGATGATGGGGCATGACGTAAACACGATGATGGGGCACAATGTTAAACACGATGATGGGGCACGACGTAAACACGATGATGGGGCACGACGTAAACACGATGATGGGGTATGACATAACAAAGACAGTAACAGGCTAGTTTTCAAAGTGCCCATTGTCCTGATTTGCCCAGCTTTTTAACAACACCGTATATCGCTTAGTAAAATGGTGGCATTCGGAAACTTGAACCAGGACTGAGGTGCTGTTGTGCTCTGCACTGTATGAGAAGACCACTGCAGACATGTCAGCTGTCCCCAAACCTTACAGTTGCATGTTGATTTAGACTGGGGGCGGGGGACCTCAGGCTCATGACTCAAATCCGGCTTATGACAATTTTTCACTTGGGTGCTTTCCAATTCATGGATCTGGACCATGAATCCAGCCACAACCGTGAAGCCCTGAAAGAATGAGTTTAGAGGAAGGGAACAGAGATAAGGGAATCCTATGTGCTCAAGGGTACAGGAGGGATCCACATGAAGGGGTGGCGCTTATTAACTAAGGGGCAGAGATTGTCCCTCCTTTGGCTGTTGAAAATGTTGGGTGATGGAGTGCCTAGCACAGAAACTCATGAACTAGGGACCAGGACCTCAGGTAGGGTCATGCCATCTGCAGATAGGGTCACAGTTGAAATTGACATACTTTAAATGTCAAGCTGTTGCTGTCTGGGTCATCCCAGAATTATGATGAAGTCTCAAACAGATCACACGGGGTCACACAGCCAAGTTTAGGAACCGTTGGCTTTACTGTGCATTGCAGTGAGGCCTCAATTTGTCTTGGGTCAGAGGGACACTGGTGGAATAGAAAAAAATCAGTATATTAATCTCGACTCTTTATCAGGGAAAGCAGTTTTTTCTTTCATGTTTTTTCAACGGTACTCAAGAGGAACAGCTAACGAATTGTTTAAAACACACCTTAATGATATTTATATGCAACAGGATATGGGTGCATTGGTGGATCTAAAGGTGGCTCCATGGTACAGCAAATTTAAGTTCTTTCACCAACTAGAAGGTTATTTATCCACTGTTACCAATTACACCACTCGTAGAGCCTTAACGTTATTACAATTCCATCACATGCCCTCGAGTGTTCTCGAGGGGCGATACGAAGGGACTCCCTATGAGCGGAGACTTTGCTCATGTGGGCTTGGACAGGGGGAGGGCCTTCTTCACTCTCTCTTCATCTGCACCCATTCGGCGGAGATTTGCTGCAAATTTCTGTACCCCTTGATTACGGGGAAAGACCACCGGGGTCCCCTTTGCCAGCTGATTTGCCTCTTCTCCTCCAAACATGACCCTACTGTTAAGGAGATTGCCAATCCAGCAAATCTTTTCGCATTAAGAAGGAAAGAGATTAACTGTTCGCTGGTCGCTTTTCTTTATATGATTGTTTTATGCAATTACTTACCTGTATGGTTTTGTGTTTGTCCTGCTATTTGCCTTGTTTTCTTTTTTATATGTCGCAACCTTTGGTTATGACATGCACTAAATAAATAAATAAATAAATATAATAATGAATAATACCTAGACTGTTACCCTTGAACTGTGTTTTGGGGGTGCTAGCACTAGTGCTGATACTGGTAGTGGGTGTAATGAAACTGGTTGTGACTTTAGAGCAGACATAGAGGCCTAGGACTACAACTCCCAGCAGGCTTTGCTCTGCCAGAGCCTACCAGTTGCCAGGAAGAGAAACCCATGATGATGGATTCCATATAGGGGAAGAGAACGACACCTCCCAGCAGGCAGTGAGGGAGGGAGAGGGAAAAAGCCTGGGAGGAGTGAGGGCCTCCAACTTGCTTTGACTGAAAGCTAGAACCACTGTAGTCCCAGCTACGTAAAGTCCCAGTCTCCATTTGGGGTGGCTAGGTGGGGCCAGCAGCTCTAGCTACCCAGGAGGTGGACAAATTCTTGCATGAAACAGCAGCGTGGGGTTACGCAGTCAAAACATTGCCTTGTAAGAACATAAGAAGTGCCATACTGGGTCAGACCAATGGTCCATCTAGCCCAGCATCCTGTCTCCGACAGTGGCCAATCACGGTGGCTTGGGAGAAGCACCCAACAGGTCACAATGGGGGATCCATTCCCTGTTGTTTTCCCCCAGCTCCCGTCATGTTCCCTGATCCTGTCTGGCTAATAGCTGCTAATAGACCGATCTTCCAGAAACTTGTCCAAACCTCTTTTAAACTCAGCTCTAGTACTGGCCCTTACCACAGCCTCTGGCAGTAGATTCCACAACCCAATTATGCACTGACGCTGAGTGAAAAAATATTTTCTTTTCTTTGTTTTAAACTTGCCACCCATGAGTTTCATGGAGTGTCCCCTAGTTCTAGTACTAGCTGAGAGGGTAAATAACTGCTCCTTGTTTGTTAGTTCCACACCACCATCTTGAAAGCCGGCCAGTACTGGGATTCATTCTATAGGATAGATAGGGTATGTGTGTGGGGGGGGTTTCACTTGTTCTGGGACTGTCTTTATTTGGGCTAACGGTGCTATTTTGAATTGTTTGTCATTTTATTTCTTGTTTCCCTCCTATCTGAGTCCTGTTTCTGTGAGATTCATGTTACATCCGTATCTCTCATGCTAATAGCATGATGCTATCATCGTTTTATGCCTTTTTACCCTTGGGGTTGTTTAGTTACTCTCCCTCTGCCCCCTTCTGGAATGAAACTCTAGAGCGGTGTGATGACGGGGAGTCTGAGTCGCTATCAGCCTTGAGCCTGCCCTGATTCCCTAGTCTCTAGAGAGATTGCCTGGGTTTATTATTCATGAGTAAAAATGGGCACTTGCATTGCTCATTTTTTAGGGATTCCGATTCAGGCGTCCCTCCCTCCCCTTCCTCTGCTTTGGATATTTTGCTAGAGTCATTTTTAGAAATCATGCATGTGCAATAGAGCAAATACTGCCAAATTGGCATAACCGAAATACCCAAGTGACTGTGTGACAAGCTGGGCCTTCTCTGGGGTAAGTAGTGTCAGAATAGGACCTCCAAACACCACGCTTCGCTCTGGTTCTCTTCCCTGCTAGTGCTCTTTTCTTTACAATGATCGGTCCCATTACCACAGTCCTAGATACAAAGCCATTTCTTCTAGGCTTGCAACCTCCTTCCCATGCTGGCAACCCCTTTCAAGGCTGGGTGTAACAAGTCATGGTAAGTCCTTGCAGGGCCAGACCCTTGGGGCCGGAGGTGAGTCCCTGCAGGGTTGCAACCCCAAGGGAGTGAGCTGGGCTCTGACCCGTATCTGGCCCTTTAACAGGCCAAGTGGCTGGGAAGGCAACTGGGCATCAGCAAAAGGGCTCCAGCCGGCTGTGGCTCTGCAAACCGCACCACGCTTCAAAGATAAAAGGCTGAGCTGGAAAGGCCACAGCCTAAGACCATCAGGGAGCCAAGCAAGGCCTGGAGCTAGCTTAGCTCCAAGGTTTCCCCAGGCAAGAGGGGAAGAGGTTTTTCCCATGAGTCCTGCATTTAAGGATTCACATTGGCATTGGTTGACTGGCAAGGGAAGCCAGGCCTGGTCCTGCAAGCACTTGCCATGTCACAGACTGAAATAGCCAAACTAAACAACTGAAACAGAATAATCCAAAATGGACACCCGACGGAGCACGAATGGGTATTGGTTATTAGTTGATCCACCATTTTTTGTTCAGATCGTGCAGATTCAACAGGTTTACCTGTTTTTCAGGACCTGTCTCAGCTCTGCCTGTCCTGGAAATGCAACTGCAAATTTTGCACTCCTTTCTTTTGGACTCAATTCAACCCTGGAACTTGCAGCTCTCTTTCAATAGCGTTCAGTAAAGAGACTTCTTTGCTAAAACAATCCAGTGCTAACAACGTTTAACTGATGAGTTTCATAAAGAAATTCTATGCTGGAACAAAATGGAGTGAGCTGAGTGGGTTGTTAGCCAAACTGAGTTACTGCAAGTTATCTTGTGAGGGGGAGAACTCTTCGGAGTCTCCGCAGCTCATGAGGTACGAGCTATCAGTATTGCCGATAAGCCCACTGACCCCCACAGGATAGCCTACATTTCTCCATTCCCTTTGTCATCCCATGACAGATGACGAAAGTAGCCATCCTCTCAATATTTTATAAGTCTTTCCTGCTCACGTTACACCCCGCCGATCCAGCTCGGTTTGAGAGAAGCTATAAAAAAAGCTGGTGGCTTGATTAAGTCTGTAACAACAACTATTCCAACAAGAGGGATGGACATCTGGGGCATAAAACATGAGAAATGTCATTAAAAACTCAGAATGATAAAACATGTTTGTTGTTTGTTCATTCACAAGAGCAACTGATGCAGGGATGGCTAAGCTGAAATGGGGACCTGATGTGGTGTCCGCAGGTAATAACCATATTTTGGGGTACCATTTTGGATATCCAAATTGGAACCCGAATAGTGTTCAGGGACTCAAACCCTCCAAATTTCAGCTACCATTTTTTTGAGTACCCAAATTACCCAAAACCCTGAAGTCATTCCTAAATGAAATTGGGATAAAATTGGTTTTCGGTATACCAGTTGTCGGTATTTTGGTATTTTATTTCGGGTTCAATTTGGGTACCAGCAATTTGATGGGAATTCCTGTTTTTGCAGGTACTTGTTTCAGCTCTGCTTTACAGACAAAATATCAAATCTTCCCCCACAGCCGGTCTCTGCACCCCTCAAGTAAAGCTTGCACTGTGAGCGGGGCAAGTGCTTTTGATTCCTAGTTAATCAGTTGTCCAATGAGGAAGCAGCAATGCCCCCCCCCCCCAATTGAAAGTCCAGAATGTTGAATTTAAGAGCATGGCAAATGACCCAAGTACATTTTATTCTGCTTAGCTGGGGCTTGCATAGCGGGGCAGGAAGAAGCACTCCTGGCTCATTTTTGCTGCCATTTTAACGCTGCCATCCTAGGCTTCCGCTTACTGTGCCTACCCCTAAAGCCAGCTCTGAGTTGAGGTATTGTCCAACAGTGATGTGGTACTGAAAGAATACAGCATCTTTGCAAAAATGGTGGAGAATGATAGCAACAAGATGGATCCCAACAACAGCTTAGGTGACTAGAACTTAGGGTAATGTGACTATTAACTCATTGGTGCAAATGACTCCAACCTTGGCATCGTAAGGGAAAAATCCTAGGAGCAGCCAAACCTAGAGAGAAGGGAGAAGCTTCTTCAGACAACAAAGTACAGTTAGAGGCCAGTATATGAATGAATTTGTTAATGAAGCCAGGCTTTCAGGAAGATGGTGTATCGTGACTCTCCATACTATACTGTTGCAGTTACTGTTATTTTAATACAATGAACCTGTAGCCCTGTGGCTGGATAGGATATCTTCCTGTGTGCCCATCTATGTCCAGAGAAAAACTTCACTGGGTCTTCAAGGGGAAGGGAGTAGGGTTAAAAAAACCATTGTCTGACATCTGGACTCCTGCCCATTTAGCAGATAATGAAGTCACTAGTGACTGAACACTGGTGCATCAGTGGCCCAATTCCCCAATTTTGTACATGATGCTATCGTTTTGGGTGTCAAATGAAAGCTCTTTTATTTTTCAAGACGAAATGTATGTTTATGAAATCATATCATATAGGTAAAAACTGTTACTTACTTTTGCACACCTAGCAACACCAATAAACGAAAAGAGCAAAACGCTGTAACTCAGTTAAACATTGAAAGACTTCAGAATGAATTATTGCATTCAGGCGTAGCGGAAATTTGCCATTTACAGAAGGTGCAGCAAGAGACTTTTGTTGCTCAATATAGGCTGCTTTTAGATGTGCCTCGATATCGAGGTATTTAGTTTGCGGTTTTAGAAGAATGCGCGACCGGCTATAATGTGCAAGATGTGTCTAAACCCCGCATGTGGGATTTTTACATGCAGCGGGATTTCACGCCGCACATGCACTGCACTGCACACATCAAAAAGTGGCCATGCACATTGCACAGTGACATGATGTAGATCAGTTAATACAGTTGCATGTAGGAAGAAGGTCTGCAGGAACAAGTCTCAGCATTTGTGCTGGGACCAGATCATCACCATCCCTTTCATATGCAAATCGTGTGCGACACAAATGAGGGGTGTTTTCATCACAGCAGTTGATCATGAGGTGAGTGTAATAGGCTGACCTCAGCAGATGTCCTTGCACAGAATGGCTGGTAGGTAGTAAATCCAATATGCTACATGCCCCTTTCCCATCGCTGTAAATCCAATACCTCAGTTGGTCAAGCATTGTGCAGAATGAATTCTTCTTCAACAATTGAACAAGGTAACATTTGACTGAGATGAATGTATCTTTCATGTATCTCCATCCATGATCCTCCCAAATCTGGTGAGATATGATTCTGGGACACATTTAAGACCTGCTGCTTTAGTCCCAAGTTTGCTTGTCTGATCTGAGCCAGTAAGTGCATGTACAGCAGGAAGGACAGAACACATCTTCAAGCCAATCTACTTTGCTATCTGATGCACTGGGAAATATCGTGTCGTATTCCCAACTCCAGCATGAACCCAAGCCTCCTACAGAACAAGAACCAAACACTGTTATTCCAGAACATGAAACAAAAATTAAAAAGAACACGTTATATTTGTACATGGATGCATACTTACCTTCAGACCAAGAAGACTGAATGTATTCCAGTGAAACAGTGACAGGACAAGTACGTCCATATCTGAAGAAAGAATAATCACTCTCTGAGATCCATTAATCACATCCTGTAACATGTGAGGCATCATGTGCATGTCTGCTTCCTCAACTTCTGGATATTTCAGTTCCGGATGCTGATGCATTTTTCCAGGAGACACATTACATTTCCTGGTCATCTACCGTTGCACTGAAGTACACGTGAATCTCTGGGAAAGTGTTTCTGGATTGCCTGATTGTTTCTGGATTGGTATCCTTGATGAATGTCTGTAACTTCCTCTTGTTGGGGATTGATGGCCAGAATGTGTCAGTTTTAACAGGTAATGGTGTGTGTTCGTTGATGATAGCAATGTCACCACTGCCAGTGGAACCTCTTTGGCGTCACTCACTGCTCTTTGGAGAGTCATCCAAGTAAGAGTCAAATACCAAATCAACCCTTTCTGCATTATGTGCTAGGGAAAAGATATAGTGGAAAAGTGCATTGGACAGATCACCAAAGTTTTTCAAAAGGAAGCTTCCAAACAGATGCCATGACATTCACAATGTAGCATGTTGGAAAGTTTTTCCACTTAGCTGTCTCCACATAATCATCAGGTTGAAGCTGGTGGCAAAAGAGCCCTTCAGAGGCATAACCATTCGTCCTTCATCATCAAATAGATATGATGAAGTGGTCAGATCGTATGATAGAAGTTGTTTCATATTGTATCCTCTTACCTGGACTAAATCAATTATCTTTTCCCCTATGGATGAGCTCTTCAGGACCTCCTTCTTTTCTGTGGATGGTTTATTCGATCCAGGAGGTTTGGTGTCAAAACGTGGCAGTTTATACCCACAATGAATCTCTCTTTTCAATATGTAGTGTACAGATCTCTACCAGCTTCTATGGCATGAAGTAGTTTAGACTTGACTTCCTCTGAAACAACTTACAGTGTGATGATATTATGAAGAGCTGTTGGAGCACCAGGGATAATTGCAAAGGGGTTACCCTTCTGTTTGATGAGCTTCATCATGTTATTAACTATGTTATTCACGTAATCCGTCTGTGTGCTGGAAAACTCACGATGAACACTTAGCTCCTGTCCACTAATGTCAACACATGTTACTTCCTTAACTAGATTTTTGATTGCCAGAAGCTCATGGTAAATAATTTCCCATTCAGTCACAAATGTTTTGCGTTCAGTACTGCCAATAATTTCTGATGGGCTCTTGCTAGAATAGTTTATTGTCTGTTCAAGGCACATGTCCATAGCAACCGCTGACTATGGAGTGGCTGACTGCTTAACCACAAATTTGCCTTTAAGGAATGCAGCGTACACTTGTGGTACAAGCGTCTCATATCCTCTAGCTATATGGAGGAGTACCTTAAGTAATTGGTGCAGTCGCACACAGAAAACACTCCAAGTAACTTCTGGATAGTGGAGAGGTGACACTCCCAATTGCCTTCTCTATCAGCTTGCACCAAGTTCTTCACAAGGGACAGTAGGAAAATGACATTGTCCCAAAAAGTGAAAGTCTCCAAAACTTTCCTCTGTGGTAACAAAGTCATGAAAGTTGAGTAGAAACATGATTCCCTTTTCCAGTGCTTTGGAAATCAGTTGTTTGCTCTTGGAGATATTTCTTCCACCAACACTCACTTTCGGAAGCTTGACAATCTCCAAGAATTCTTGGTAGTCTTCCACGTGTGTAACTTTGAAGAATTCCATCAACTGCGACCTTATCAATGCCTCTGACAGCATTTGCATTCCCCTAAATGAACGAGCATAATTAGACCCTTTCAGAACCGACTCCGTCACTGTTACCCTAAATGCTCCTATTTCTATGAAGATATTTTCAGCTCTGCCCCCTTTCAGATATTGCCCTACACACCTCAGTGCAACCTTGGTCATGTGGAATGTTCCCATGATAAGTATGATGTTTTTGAATTCCTCAGGTCGTAGTAGTTGGGTTTGCTTAGCAATTTCACCTTCTTATTCTCCGATGATATCCCCACTCTCATTCTTGGTGATTTCAACATTCACGTCGACACACCTTCCACGCCCTCTATCTCCCGCTTTCTCTCTCTGACCACCTCCTTTGATCTCCGACTCTGGACCGACTCTCCCACCCATACTAATGGCCACTCTCTCGACCTCATCTTCTCACGAAATTGTTCTCTTGCTGACCTCTCTTTTGACCCCTGCCCTAATTCTGATTACTTTCTCGCCTCCTTCAGCCTCTCCCACCAACCCCCCTCCTCCTTCCCCTCTCGGCACCCCTTCCGCAATGTGCAGGCCTTTACCCCCTCGGAGTTTGCCTCCTCTCTTTCCCCCCCTCCCCCCCCC
>QEPC01013865.1:12420505-12431534 GCA_003113815.1 Sphenodon punctatus | reverse complement strand
TTCCCCTTCCCCCCCCCCCGGGTGTGACCTTCCCCTACCTGTGTGTAGTGCCCTGTACCTGGGATCCCTACCTCTTACCCCCCACCCAGCACCCCACGGTCCTCCCTGAACACACACCCCTCGTTCCTGCATGACAGTGAATATCTGTGTCCCTCCGGGGAACCGTGGGCTTTGGCCTGTTTGTGCTCTGTGCCCTATGATGATAGGGGCCCTGTCTCTTTGAGACTCATTAGGCCCACATACTATCCTGAGGGGCCGTTTCCCGGAAACTCCAGACCAGAGCCAGGGCAACTGCCAGGGGTGTGTGGGCTGGCGTGTGTCTGTTGTCCCCGTCCCCTTCCCCCTCTCCCACCTGACACTATGTGGTACATGCTGTTGTTCTGTAAGTGTGGATGGACATGCCATGAGGGCATTGCTGAAGCATTGGTGAGCCTGATCCAGAAAAGGATGGGAATATCTTCATTATTTAGTTTATTTATTGAAATTTATTCCCAGAGGTTCAGGGCAGCTCACAAACTATAAAAACATTAAAACTAGTACCAACACCCCCTAAGGGTCCTCCAACCCTCCCAGAATTCCCCCCAAACCCAGCCAATGCTACCTCCCCATTCCTCACACCTAACCCCACCCCCCAAAACACATGCACCCCTTTCTCTCAAAACCACCCCTATCCTTGTCCGCCACATGCCTTTTCAAACAAAAAAAAAGTCTTACACCGCCTCCGGAAGACCCTCAGACTCAAACAAACCTCCAGGGGAAGGAAGTTCCATAGTATTGGGGCAGCAGGCTAGAAAACCTCGCTGTGAGCTCTTGTCACATAAACAAGGCTAATGGAGTGCTCGCAGCCAAGCACAAGGGTCTGTCGCCACACACAGCCGTTTGCCATTCCATCCAATTCTTATCTTAGCCACACTCTCCCCATTGCGATCTACTCCTCATTTTCTCAGGTCCCCGCGTCCTCCCTCAATCCATTTACACAAGGTCTTTCTGTGGGTTTGCTCCCCGAGAGGGCGCCCACAGTCATGATTTGTTTCATAGATCTCTCTAATTCACACTTCGCAACACGTCCTGCCCACCGTATGCGATCGGATTTGATGGTATTAATAATTGATGGTGACTGTATATTTTTCTCTTAGCGCATTCTTCTATTGTCTCCTCCATTGCTGAGTGGAAGGATCATTAACTGGACCAAGGATCTTCCTGAGGGTTTTATTATCAAAGGACACTCGCTGCTTAATTTTCTTCTGTGTTATAATCCAAGATTCGCTGCCCTATATAACCCTGTCAGTAAGATCATATTGGTAAAGATGTCTTGTTCTATAATACTTTAGGTGGCAGTAACTTCTGCAGGGCATTGTAAATACTAGTATACGCCTACATTCCTCTGCTCATCTCATTGCGTTCAGTTAGAAGGGAACCAAGATATTTAAATTGCTGTGACATTCTCAACATTAGAAATTCCTATGTCCTGTAAAGTACTGATTTTCACCTTCGGTTTCCTCACTCAGCTTCATGAACCTTGCCTTTTCTTCCTATAAGGGGTTACCTGTGTTACTTAGGGTGGGCAGATATGCAAATTTTATAGGACACATATGAGAAATAAAGGTTGCAGCGCTGCATTGGCTCCAATGAGAAATACAGGTTGCAGGGCTGCATTGGCTCCAATGAGAAATACAGGTTGCAGGGTTGCATTGGCTCCAATGAGAAATAGAGGTTGGCTCCAATGCAGCCCTGCAACCTTGTGTTTCTCAACAGCATCCTCTAAAATTTGCATATCTCACCACCTTAGTGTCACTGCATCTGGCTTTGTTGTACCTTTGTAGGAGTTTGCACAGACAGATGAGAGGAGGGAATGTTGAAACATGACCAATATGATCTGGTAGCCGGTGGACAAGCTGGTAACCGTCCTCTGAATCAAGCCGAATCCACAGAGAAGTAACAAATGACCTGGCTTCTATTTCTGAATATTACTCCTTTGATGTCAGCTGACTAATGGGCTCATCAAAGGAGATTATATAACTGTTGAAATGCAACTAAGTTGCTAGAAACAGCCATTAAGCATGACACAAGAGGGAGAATGCAGTGGCCTGTCTGGAAGAATCATTACAGGCAGTGTTGAAAACGTAAGTAAACCAGAAGAATATTATTAATTATATTATTATTATTATTATTAATATATTCCCAGCAATGTAGCTGGCACTGTACAATCCACAGTCAGAGACAGTTTCCTACCCTTAAGGGGCTTGCAATCTGAGAGACAAGGAATAGCAAGCACCAGACGGAGGCTTTAAACCAGGGGCGGGGAACCTCAGGCTTGGGGGCCAAATGTAACCTATGGCTAGTTCTCATTTGGCCCTTTTTCAGTTCTTGGATCTGGTCCCTTGATCCAGTTCCTACCCCCAAGCACTGAAAGTCTGAGCTCAAGGCAAGGGAGCAGAGGGGACGGCCTGGTGCACAGATCCATCATCCAGACCCTCTTCTTTCTGAGTCATCCAGACCCTTGAGCCCCCCACCCCACTTCTATGCCATCCTTGAAGCTTGTACTAATTTTCAAAAGCGCCCCTGGGAGGAAAAACGGTTTCCCTCCCCTGCTTTAAACCGTGATCTGCATCGGGTGGGAGGAGAGTCTTGTACCAGAGGGAGCTCCCAATGAACCGTCGTAGCTGACTCGGCTGAAACACCTTTGCAGACATGGGGGAAAGGCATGTTTTGGAAGGGCTTTGTTGTGTTGTGCTCTCTCTCTCTCTCTCTCTCTCTCTCGGCATGAGATAAGGTGTAGCCTGAGACCCAAGGCTCCACTTTTACCCAACGACTTCCCACCTCTCTGGGAAGGTTCACCCTGAACCACGTTGGTGTGAATTTTGAGGTAAATATTACAGGGAGTTGGATGCTGCTTCTTTGCAAGATGATTTGCCCAAAGTTTACAGGGTTCTTTACGATTCAGCTTTCTTGCAAGAATGGTACGGAGGAGAGGCCCCTCGAACCTTCAATGTCCTGTTGTTTAAAAGGCCTTTCTTCCTTTTGCCCCTCACAGTAGGGAGACACACACCAGGCAGAGATCGGACCATATTGCTAGCCTCCCCTCCTCCCAAAACCTTTCATCCTGCAAATGCAGGGGTGTAGCTAGTACCATGGAGCAAGGGGGCTCAGCTGAGCCCAGACCCCGGATTCTCTGGTGGGAGGGGCTTTGCAAGTCGCCTGAGCTCTGCTAGGAAATATACAGAGGGGAATGGAGCAGGGCCAGTGCACCCCCACCCCCGCGAACTCTGAACATTTCCTAGCAGTGTTTAGGCTGCTTGCAAAGGCCTCACCAAGACAAATGTTTTCAGAGTGGGTGGAGGTGGAGTGCCCCTGCCACTCTTAAATTCTTTCCTGCCAGGGTTGCTGCCACCCGGGGTCATATCTCAATTATGAAACCCCACCTATGAGTATTGATTTATTTATTTATTTTTATTTATTTTTTATTTTAAAATTCAATATCCCACCCCTCCTGCCACAGGCAGCTCGGGGCGACTTACAACATTCATCAACAATAAAATATAAAACTATACAAACATATCATTTCCCCCCACCCCATCACCCATCTCCCCCGCCAAACACCTGACGGAACAGCCAAGTCTTACAACTTTGACGAAAGGAGGGGAGATCCGGGGTCAGCCGAGCCCCCACCGGAAGGGAGTTCCACAGCCGCGGTGCGGGACTGTGAGGGTAAGCTCTTCCTGGAGACCCCTGCCCCCTTGCCCTTAGAGGATCCCATAATTGGGATGTGAGCTGGGCCTATCTCAGCTTGCTGTGCCCCTGTGCAAATTCAAATGAATCAAGGTAAAGGAGGCTCGGGGCAATTAGCCCACTGGCCCCTTCCCCCCATGCCCTCTTGCTCCCACCATGAGCTGCTTGAAGCAGAACGCTTCTGGAAGCTTTTTGTCTTGGACTTAGTTGGCTGGGTTACAGGTGTTATCTGTGCCCCACTCCCACTCTTAAAGTCGTACTCCCCTACTATTACGCCCATTGCCTGAAGCAGTCCTCGCAACGGGGGCTGCAACTGGCCTGTGTACCATTCTGGACTGGATATTGTGGATCCATCTGGCTGGTTACCAGATTGTGCTATGTTCTGGCACCAGTTAAGCCCTATGGAACTCCCTTGCCTTGGCGGTTCGTCTAAGCCCGAGCCTGCTCCTCTTCCAGAAGTGATATAAGACCTGTCTGTTTGGGCAGGCATTTGGCAGGCAGGGATAGGGTAGGGTTGGGTGTGGGGGGCTTACGCGGTTGGGACTTTTAAGGGGATTTTTGTATGTGTTTTTATATGCTGTAAGCCACCCTGGTCCTTAGAGGAAGGGAGGGGGGAGTATAAATTTGAATAAATAAATATTTTGAGGGTGTGAATGAATGGTATATAGGTGTCACAGTAGCCCATCATACAGGTCAGCAGTGTGAGAAGGGGAAGACTCCCCAGCCTTTCTACCCCCTCCCTCCCCACCTGTGCATCTCTAAGCCACAGGAAATGAGCTCTCCACCCATTACTCTGGTTGATCTGAGCTGGGGAGGGGGGGAAGGTCACAGCTTAGAGGTTTGTGGAAAAGTTTGCCCTGACTCTGCCTGAAGTGCGACTCGCATCAGATCTACTCTTCTACCAGTTTGATTCTGCGAGCGTTTAATTCACCAGCCGCGTTCTTTAAAATTCAAACGCCGCTAACTGGAACGCCATTAATATTAACAGGAGACATTTACATCTCTGCTGGTGGCTAATCTCTGGGGCGAGTTGGCAGGAGGCTGGAAAAGAAAACATTTGTGCTGGTTGGAATAACGCAGACTCTTTCCGCAACTGAAATGTGGAGAAGAAACCGGTTGGATTTCTTAAAGTCTGGAAAGGAAGGCAGGGTTGGTGGAAGGAAGAAGGACCAGGTTTGTCAGAGTAAGGCAGTTGATTTCTGTGAAGCTACAGTGCGGCACACCAGCTGCAGATCATCAGAACAGTCTCATAACTAGGGATGGGACTTTCAGTTTAATAATCATCCATCACTCGGCGTACCATTTACATATTATTTCGGTTTTGTATTTTTCCATTGAAGTCAATGAGAAGGGAAACCAATCTTTTAATCCATGCCACACACCCCCAAGCCTATCCCCCGGGGGCCTATTTCCCCCACATCCTCACCCCACTCCCGGGACCTTGGGATGTACTTACTGGCCTCGGAGTGCTTGATTGAAGCTTCGTTGGCCCGCTGCTGCTTTGGGGGGGACCTCCTGACAGGCTCCTTTGCTGCGGCACATTGCCAAGCTCCCTGCTATGCCGGGCGCATGTGCAAAATGGCCGCCAGAGCTGTTTTGTGCATAAGCAAAATGGCCGCTGACCTTAACCAAAATGGTGGCAGTCAAAGTGACATTGCCGCCATTTGGTTTAAGGGTGGCCTGGGATGAACTGCGCATGCTGCCATTCTGGCTGCCGCCATTTTGGTTAAGGGTGGAAGCCATTTTGCGCACGTGCAAAACAGCCCAGGCGGCCATTTTTCACATGAGTGCTGCGGAGCAGGGAGCTTGGCGGCGCATCGCAACAAAGGTGTGTGCTGGGAGGATCCCCACAGCAGCAGAGGGCTAGCGAAGCTTCAGTCAAGTCCTCCAAGACTGGTATGCCAGGGCCCTAGGGGATGGGGTGGGGGAAATAGGACCCATGGGGATGAGGGTGGAGCAAAATGATTTAAAGGTTTTCTCAGATTTAAATGTGGTCGGCTGGGGGAACCTTTCTTGAAGTCCCCTAGGTTTCCCAGGGGGCGACTATGGAGAGGGCATAAACTGGTTAGCCACTGAGGTATTATCTACTTATTTGGTTTGTCAGTTAGCCATCACGGTTAAGGGGTTAATGGCTGGATAACTGCCAAACTACCTAGAAAAGTATATATCAATTGCAGAGAGAAAATTTACATTTTGTTTCAACTCTTAGCTCCTCCATATCTAGTTGCTCTTCTTCAGTGTCCATTCTTGACTGTTCATTAAGAACATAAGTAGTACCATACTGAGTCAGACCAATGGTCCATCAAGCCCAGCATCCTGTCCTCCGACAGTAGCCAATCTCGATTGCATGGGAGAAGAACCAACATTCACAATGGGCAATCCATTCCCCATTGTTCACTCCCAGCTCCCGACAGTAAGAAGTTCATCCCATAAGTTACTTGGTTAATAGCCATTAATGAACCTACTCTCTAAGAACTTATCCAGGCCTTTTTCAAACCCAGCTAACTATACTACTGGCCTTGACAACATCCTATGACAACAAATTCCATAAGTTAATCATGCGTTGAGTGAAAAAGTACTTCCTTTTATTTGTTTTAAATCTGCTGGCAGCTAGTTTCATGGAGTGTTCCCTAGTTCTAGTACTATTTGAGAGAGTAAATAACCATCCCCTATCTACTCATTCCACACCACTCAAGATTTTATCTCTATCATGTCCCCTTTCAGTCTTCTCTAAACTGAAGAGGTCCAGCTGCTTGTCAAGCCTCTTTTTTTATGAAAACCGTTGCATACCCTTTATCATTCTTCTCAGTGCTCTGCTCTGAACTTTTCCTAGTTCCTCTGTCTTTTTCGAGATGGAGCGACCAGAACTGCACACAATATTTCAGGTGGGGTCACACCATTGATTTGTATAGAGGCATTATGACATCCTCCGTTTTATTCTCTATCCCTTTGCGAATAACTCCTAAAATTCTGTTCGCTTTTTTGACTGCTGCTGCACCCTGGGCTGAAGATTTCAGTGTATTGTCCACAATCACTCCCAGATCCTTTTCCTGAGTGGTGATTCCTAGCTTAGTACCCAGCATTGTGTACGCATGGTTTGGATTATTTTTCCCTATGCGCATCACTTTGCACTTGTCCACATTAAATCTCATTTGTCATTTAGATGCCCAGGCACCCAGTCTCGTAAGATCCTGTTGCAGTTCTTTACAGTCTGCTCGTGTTTTAACTACCTTGAATAACTTGGTGTCATCTGCAGATCTGATCACCTCATTCTTAACGCCCTTTTCCAGATCATTAATGAATAAATACAGTAAACACAACAGCACCTGTCCCAATACAGATCCCTGAGGCACACCACTTTTTACATCTCTCCACTGTGAAAATTAACCATTTAGTCCTGTTCCTTGCTTCCTATCCTTTAACCAGTTACCAATCCATAGTAAGACACTACCTCCTATCCCATGACTTTTTAATTTTCTCAAGAGTCTTTTGTGTGGGACCTTATCAAATGCTTTCTGGAAATCCAGGTACGCTATATCTACCAGGTCTCCCTGGTCCCTGGTCCCTAGGTAGGAGTCTAGCTGAGGTTTTGCCCAGACTACATCTGGAGTCTGTCCCCTTTGGTGTCTGGTGGAGATTGCCCCTTTCAGGGTCATGGTGACAGATGTCTGCAGATGGAGTTGCAATCCTAATTGCTGTACTTTGCGTGTCTTTACTGCCTGGAGTTGTGTGAAAGTGACCTTTTTTAAATGGGTCACTGCGGGGAGGGGGGGCAGTCTGTGGTCATCCTGCTGCGGGGGCAATACGGAGGTGGGTGGGCGCAGACCGGCGCACACCCGTGCCCCCGCACAGAGCTAGCTGCAATTTTGCTGGTTGCTCCATGCACGGGTGATGGATGGAGGTACGTGTTTTGCGGGCGTGTGCGCACACGCCCACCCACCTGCCACAGTGTTCACATGAGACACACTCACTCATGTCCATTGGATGGGCTTGAGTGGATACATCTCCTTTTAAAAGGACCCGTGTTTAAAGACCCAAATAGGTCAGACAGGCAAAATAAAATTGGCAACAATTGCTCGAAACCCTTTAGCATCTTCATTGATTTCTTAAGTTCTTCTCCATTTTAAAGAACATCCTTCTTCAACGTGTGGTTCCCCAAACTGGATGCAGCATCTAAGGTCGCGATGGAACTGGTGGAGCATTCTAGTGACTGGGCATTATATAGATAATTTTATCCCAGATACCTGACTGGTGGGTCCTGAATAAATTGCTTAGGATCTAACTCATCGCCATATTTGTAGCTCAGAAGAATTGTCCTCGCAGGTCGCTAGACTTGGCAGTTGATTCCAAAGGGCCCTTTTGCCTTCCCGTACAATGTGAACCATATGGCTATCGCTTACAAAATTGATCCCTGCAATTTCAGGCACTGGAGTGCTCTGGTCATTCCCAGTTTCTACTTGTGGCGGATTTTATTATAGACTCTATTCTTCTGCTGCTGGACTGCTGGAGTCATCTATTGGAGCAGGTTAGGAATGGGGAATTCTGCCTCAGCCCAGAGTGTTGGACACCCCCCACCCCCTTGAGGCCCATTTCAGCCCTAGGATCCTGTGATGTATATGCCTTTAAGACAGGTGCTGTAACAAAGATTCCAAGGTCTCAGTAGCAGACGGGATTTGTCAGTTAGGAGGACAGATCAAGCATGACATCTGAGGTGGACATTAGCTGCTTTTAAGTGTTAGACCATTTCTGTGAACATTTTCTAACGTTACTTAATAAAGCTGGTTTTTACAGTTATAACATTGGATCACAGAACCTTATACAAGAAGTAACAGAACACAACAGACTGTAACTAAGGCCACTTTCAGACATGCCCCCCCATGCATATTTGGGCTGCAGGGGGGCGGGATGCGCAGCCCGAATATGCATGGGGATCGGCCTGTCTGAAAGGGCGTACCCCACCGCACCCCAGCGCAGAGTTGCACAGGGATGCAGAGTTTTCCAGTGCTTTTGGTGTTTGAACTAGATCCAGGGGTCAGATTCAGGAAAGTGGGCACAAAGAAATGTGCCGGGGGCTGCATTTGGCCCCCAGGTTCCCCACCCTTGAGCTATGATGTGCAGAATAACCAACAATTGTGTTGTCTGTTGAAGCATGAAAGGCTGGAGTGGAGCATGTTCATTATACTGTCCTGTTTGGGGCTTTATCTTCTTCCATAGGACAAAGCCATTTGGACTCTGGGATCCTGAAAAAGTTTGTTTGTTTAAGATGAATCTGTAACTTGATGAAAGCCAACTGAGGCTAATTTAGGGATTAGGAAGAGAGCTGGTTCCAGTTAAGCAGAGTGTAAATGATTTCTACCAGCTGCAGCTAAATGTTTGTTTTCAACTTTAAGATGATGATTAATTATTTCACAAACAGTTAAAGGAGACGAGAGAGTTTAAAAAGCAAATCCCCAGATCTTAAAGAAGCCAGCAACCTGGCAGCCCAGTGGAACCATTTGTGTTTATATCTTCCCCTCTGCACAGTGCAAAAGCCATCTGGATACGTGTGCTGTGTTCAGCTAATGGGTACTCTAGTTTATATTGCTTATTTTCATTCTTGGGAAAGGTTTCTGCTCGGTTACACCAGTGTAAATCCAGAAAAATTCCACTCCTTGGAATAAGTCCAGATTTACAGCACTGTAACTTGGAATAATACGTTTGTCATTCTTTTCAGAGACATAACTGGTTACATGCAGAACTTGGTTCTTCTTAGGGCTGAAACGAGAATTGGTTTGGTTCTCACAGGAATTGAGAACCATCAACATGATCTCGAGAAGATCTCTCAAACAGTAAGATAATATCGCAAGAATCTCACTTCAAAAGAAAAAACAGCAATGCACGCACAAAATGGCTACCGGGCTGTTCTGCGTCCTGGCTGCCATTTTTTGCGTGCACAGTTGTTTTTCTTGTCCCTCCCTCCCCTCCCCGTGGTGGAGTTGGTGGCTGCAGAAAAGTAGAGAAAAGACAGACACGTTTGGGGCGCGAGACTTGGCATGGGGAGCGGCTCACCCACATGGCTCCAGTAAGTAAATTGAGGGGGGGGAATCTTTATTGAGAAACAGTCGAGAATTGAGGCTTTTTGCAATTCTTGCGGGAATCAAGAAGAGAAGCTTGACTCTTGACAAGAATGAAGAAAAAAAATCAAGATTGCTTTTCAGCTCTAATTCTCCTCTGTAGTAAGTCAGTCAGAAGGGTGGCTCTAGACTAGAGATAAAATGGAGAGAAAAAAAAAAGAAATTGCAGTGAATATCTGGTATTCCAAATAGCTTGGTGCTTATTTGGTAACACTCTGGTAACTGCAGAGATTAATAGCCAAACCAGAATACCAGATATTACCATTTTCTGAATTCCTGCTTACTGCATAACCAGACCAGTCTAGACAACGTGAGGGAATTTAATTTTTTTAAAAAAAATAATAATTAAAAAATGTAAATGGTAAACCAGATAATCGGTGGATACTAAATTGGATATGGTATCCGATTGGATATCTCAATATCTGTTTGGATACTGGATAGTAGTAGGAGATACTTGTTTTAGCTCTACTCCAGACCTTCACCGGCAGCAGCTCAAGACTTGTCTTCAGACCAATCAGCTCTCTCTCGTTTTGGACATCAATGTACTTTTATCCCAGGCCAAAATCAGATTGGAAAGGAGGCAACATCCTTCCATTGGCATAGTCCCAAGAAGGCCATGGGCGTCCCATTGATAGCCTTTTTATGACTAATATGATGGTGTGACTTAATTTTGCTTCCTCAGCTCACTGCATTCTGGTTCGCCCAGAGTATTTGTCTGACCCAATATGTCACTTCTTATGTTCTTACTCCGGGCTAAGTGACTTTGGTAACAGGAGACCCCCTCCCACTCGTGACCTCTCGAGGCAATGTACCCCAATAATCACCGTTCCTCTACTACAGGGGGGAATTAGCTTAATTACTTAAACCGGGGTCTCCACATGTTCAAAAGGATCAGGCTGAGGACAGTACGTGCTACAGGCAGTTTATGTACCTTCCCCAAATAGAAAGAGAGAGAGAGAGACACACAGGTGTCCATTAACAACAAGTTTATTGCTACACAAAAACAAAGAAGTACAGCCCCAGTCTGCCTGGCGGGATTTCTAAAGGGGAAAATTACAAGTGGTGGCTGGGAAAGTGAAAGTAAGGTAGGCGAAGGAGGGGGGGAAAATCCGGAAAAGGCTCAACAAACGGGGACTGTGTGTGTGTGTGTGTGTGTGTGTGTGTGTGTGTGTGTGTGTGTGTGTGTG
>QEPC01013865.1:12387699-12398456 GCA_003113815.1 Sphenodon punctatus | reverse complement strand
TCTTAACACCCTTTTCCAAATCATTAATGAATACATTAAACAGCACCGGTCCCAATACAGATCCCTGAGGCACACCACTTTTTACATCTCTCCCTTGTGAAAACTGACCATTTAGTCCTAACTCTTTGCTTCCTATCCTTTAACCAGTTACTGATCCATAGTAAGACACTACCACCTATCTCATGACTTTTTAATTTTCTCAAGAGTCTTTCTTGTGGGACCTTATCAAATGCTTTCTGGAAATCCAGGTACACTTTATCTACCGGGTCGCCATTATCCACATGCTTATTTACACCCTCAAAGAATTCCAACAGATTAGTGAGGCATGACTTTCCTTTGCTAAATCCTGTGGTTGGGAATATCGGTATCGGCATACCTGTTTTTTTAACATTGGCCGCTTTACCATTTTTTTGCATCACAGCCATTGAAGTAAATGGCCGCAATGTAAAAAAACCAGTATATTTATTTATTCTTATTTTTTATTTATTTGCATTTATGCCCCGCCCCTCCTGAAACAGCTCAGGGCGGCTAATGTTAAAAAAACCCGGTATGCCGATACCAGTAAATCTGATACTGGGGAGATCCGATACCGCAAAATCCGGTATTCTCCCCGATGTCCCACCCCTACTAAATCCATATTGACTCTTCCCCATTAAGCCATGTTTATCAACCTGCCCAGCGATTCTGCTCTTAATGATGGTTTCCACCATTTTGCCCAGGACAGACGTCAAGCTTACTGGTCTATAGTTTCCAGGATTACTTCTAGATTCCTTTTTAAATATTGGGGTTACATTTGCCACCCTACAATCCTCAGTTACAGTGGCAGATTTTAGCGATAGTTTACAAATTACTAACAGTAGGTCTGCAATTTCATATTTGAGTTCCTTCAGAACTCTGGGGTGAATGCCATCTGGCCCTGGTGATTTGTTAGTATTTAGTTTGTCAGTTTGCTCTAGAACCTCCTCCAGAGTCACGTTGATTTGTGACAGCTCTTCCAATTCATCACCTACAAAGTATGGGTCTGGCGTGGGTACCTCCCTAACATTCTCTGCAGTGAAGACCGAAGCAAAGAACACATTCAGCTTCTCTGCAATGTCCTTTTCCTCCAAGTACCCCTTTCACTTGTATTGTATTGCTTGTATTGTGTCGTACACACAGAGAGTTTTCAAGTGATGGATGTGTTGTATGTCATCTCCTAACAAATGCAGTTGGTTGGCCAAATTTAGGCCACTTTTACATGTTACCGGAGAGGCAGGGAAACTTCCATCAGAGCAATTGTGGTTCTGTTCGTGTGGCAATTAGTGCACATGGGAATGTGCTATTCTGCTTTTGTCCTGCGAGAACACACGGGTATGAGCGGGTCCCCAAATGTAGCATTTACAACGATGGGTGTTCTTGCGGGATATACGCAGAATACTTGTGTTCCCATGTGCACTAATTCCTGTGAGAACAGAGCCACGATTGCTCTGACAGAAGATCCCTGCCTCCCTAGTAACGTGTGAAAGTGGCCTTAGAGTAGTTCAGACAGATGCTTCTGTGTTTGTTTTTCAAAGCTAATTCCAAAAGCTTCCTTGGCAGAACTGAAAATCAAGGTAAGACAGATCCAACTCTTTTTTTGGCTTCATTTTTGTTTTAAGCCTTCAATTCCCAAAGTTCAGGGGGGGTTGAGTGAAGGGTTCCAGTTTTAAATTGCCTGTAACTTTAGCTCTCGAGTGTCATGGAGTTCTTATGAAAACTGTGCCCAGTCAAACAGGAAATCAGAGGAGGATAAAGTAGGGGCCAACAACGTCAGGTAGGAGTACGGGTGGCCTCCCTTTCCTGTGTCCAGAGAGAGCATGGTTGCCATGTTGGTCCCAAATGTAAGAGATGAAGACAAAGTAGTTCAAATGATCTCTTTATTCCTGCTGCTCAGGGCACCTCTTCATCTTCTTTGTTGCTCATTTCAAATGTCACGGGGATTTCCAATGCATAACATGTCCTATTTTGGCAGCTGTACTCTTGCAGAGTTGCTGGCTAAACTTTCCCAAGTGTCGAAGGATGCTGTCTTTTGCTGCGGTTTAATGTTGTGTCTTCATTTGACCTTGATAGAGAACATACAAGTTGATCCCCAGTTGTGTTCCCAGCAATCCTGTGTCAATACGGCTCTGTTGTTGATAGCACACGCTCCTGTCAGCTCAAAAGCCATGCTCCTAATCTTGGTAATTCCAGTAGGACGGATGGGTGATGGGCTGGCCAGGGTGCTATGCTTCCAAGGAGATATTCTTCTGTGGTTCTTGCTGTCGGACGATGGCGTCTGTCCACAGGGATGTCAACAATTTAGTGGCACACTTCCAAGAGCAATACTCTGGCATTGCTGTTAGCATCGCCTCTCACAATGAAGAAGATGTGATGTCAGGTGCAATTCAGGAGAAGAGCAGTGCAACAGGAGCTCTAAGGCAAGCGTGGGGAAACACTGGACGGTGGGTCGGATATGGCCTCGTGTCCTTTTCCTCCTGGTTTATTGCATCTCTCTACGACTGCTATCGATGGAGCCAGCAGTGCAGCAAGGCTTTGGCAGGCCTGGGCTCTTATCCAATTATTAGGGATGGGAATTTCAGATTCGGTTAGAACCGAATCAACCTGAAAATGGCAGATTCAGTTCTCCAGAAATTTCAGTTCTCAATTCGGTTTCAGACAATTTGGATTTTTTTGCACTGATTTTTTTCCCTGTTTGTTTTTTTTTCAATGAAAAAAAAATGAATGCAAAAAAATGAATATGAAACCAAATTCAACCAAAATTCTTGGAGAACCAAATCTGAAATTTGACCTAGAGTCCCATCCCTACCAATGTCCCTGCCCCCAAGGACAAGAAGGTGGGGTCTCCAGAGGGAGGGGAAGAACTCCCCCATGGAGACAGCACTGTCCCAGCTCCCAGCGCCCCACCTCCGCCCAAGTGGCAAGCCCACAAAGAAGGAAGTTTTAAGAGTGGTTGGGGAGATCGCTATTGCTCCCTGCCAGTAAGCAAGCTCTAGCCTCAACCACAGCCTCTCTCCAGCCAAGCAGAAACTGGGACTGAATCTTGCATGATGACCAGCCAGGGAGGGGACTGCTACTTCCTGCCAAAGAAATTGATTGGTGTGAAACAGCACAGACTACTCACATAAACTTCACTAGCTTAAAACTGCCAATGTGGCCTCAGACAGTAACCCACCCCCACTGGAGTTTTTTTGTTATAATTGTTTATCATTTCTAGAGTATTTCTATTGTTCAAAGTGCTTCACAATCCTTAGCTAGTTCACCTCGACTTCAACCCTCTGAGACAGGTCATTATTATACCCATTTTACAGATGGTTAAAGCTGAGGTTGGAAAACACAACTTGCCCAAGTCCACCCAGTGAGTTCATGGCATAGACAGGACTTGAATCCTGGTTTCACAAGAAACCTGGGGTCCCAGGCTTAACTGAGCCCCCTTGCTCCATAGTAGCTATGCCTCTGGATGTAGCCCATGGTTAGGGGTGTGCTGGCCCAGGGAGCTGCAGCAGTGGTTAAGGCGGGCTACCTGGGACGCCATGTAAATACACTAGCCCTCTTTTCCTCCATCAGAAAAGGAGAAACAGTCAACAAACAAAGGAAGGAAAGAATCTTCCACCATTAACATCAATGGGATCTGGGCCATTGACTTTAATGGATGGAGTAATGTTCCCAAAGACTCTACAAGAATGATGGCAACATAGGTGAATCTCGAATCCATCCCCATCTCTCCCTATGAATCAGGTGTTTGTTCCCCCATTCCCCACATATTTTCCTTCTCCGACTGCTCCTTGCTGTCAGCTTGCCTCTTGATCACCTCCATTTCTCCTGGTTGCTGTTAGCTACCACCTATCCTGAGATTTCCAAGATGTCATTGTTTTTTCCTAAGCCATGCTTGTGTCGTGCTCACAGATTTAAATATGGATGAGTCTGGATGGGTTCCACTTTGTCTTTTGCCTTGCACAATTATAGGCTTGTCATAAACACTTCTTGGAGGATTGCGGTCTTGAAATATTGAAGACGTTGTGTAATCTCCGTGTGCTGATTAAAATGAGCTGGCTCTTTAGAGCTTGTTTATGGGTGCTTTTGTTTAACAAGGGGAGTTTGTAAATCCTTTTTTGGGGAAAGAATCAACAAACAAAGAATGCAGGTCATCAGCATTTGCATCCTTCCATATTTACGAGGCTCGTCTGTTGCCACTTGTAGCAAAAATTATTTGTCACCAAGATGAAGAGGACCCTGGCTATGACAGTTTTGTGGTTGGCAAAATGGCTGCTGTCTTTTCAATAATTCTTTTAATAGCAAAACAAACAAACTTGAAAGCCTTCTCTAACCAAGCAGCCTTTCAAATCTATTGATTCCAGATACCAGAACCTGGATTAGCATATAGATGTCACTTGCACTGCAGTAGGATATAGGAGAGAGATCGTCAAGCCTTCCTGGCAAAACTAACAGTCTAACAAATGTCAAACACTTCCTTGACTCCAATTCCAAGCCAAGCGAGCGCCTGTTTCATTTGCCGTTCAGTTCAAAGACACGGAGGACAGTCAGGTTCTGCTGCCGCTGTATTTTCGATTCCCTCGGATCACTTGCCATATCTAATTAATATGTTGTGTGTGATTTCCCCACTGCTGTCTTCTGTATGAAATGTTTTCATCTGTTCTGCACTCTGTGCTGTGCATTGCAACTTGCATGACCAGGACTCACCAGTAGACAAGAGAAGGCAGCCGGCGGCAGTGTCCAAATGGGAGGCAGGCATGCCCATTCCTTGATACGCTGTGTCAAAGTTAAAATTGCATCATGAGGTTCAAAACCCAATGGCATGAGATAAACGTTAACCTAGAGAGAGACAGAGCTCCTATCAGGGCATGGTGTTCTGGCTGGACGGGGCAGAGGCCACCTTCTGTCCTTTCTGAGTGAGCACAGAGATTAATGATATCGTGGGAAGGTGCCCTGGCAGACAGCAGACAGAAGCAAGTTCAACCCCCACTTCCCCACCGTCTCAGGCAAATCACATCAGTTTACACTTCTTTATGCCCCAGCAGTTAATACACAGCTAGATTATATTTGTTTCTCCATATGTTTGGGTCCAAGTTCCTCAGTCCTAGTCTTGGTCAGTACCCTGGAGAGCTCCCAGTGGACAGTCGGCCATTCTCGATCTCTGCTCCCTGCAAGAGCCGGGAAGTGGAACCAACTGCGAGAGCTGCCGCCCGCCACACTTTCAGACCCTTGTAATCCTTGGAGGGACAGAACCAAGGCACTAGCCACTGCTTCTTAAAGGGCCTGAGTCCAGGGAAATTAGGGCCTCTTGTAAAATGGTCGTGCAATTCCCTTCCTAACAACATTACCATAATAAAACATTACCATCATTCATTTTTGAGGTTTGTGGGCCAGAGCTCCCTTTTTTGGCCTGTGTGTTACGTATGTAGCTATATGTCTAGTTTATTGCTGGGCTCCATGTGTTGGGGAGCACATGTGATAGGGTTGGGGTGGGGGCTCCAAAATCTCTGCAGGCTCTCCACAGGGTGGATTTGTCCCATGGGCTAGAGCAGCGAGTCCCAAAGGGTGTGCGGAGGAGGCACACTAGTGTGCTACAAGAGCAGCGAAAATGTGCTCTCTTTCTGTCTCAAAATAATATATCATAATTATATACCTATGTATTATAAAATAATATAATGTTATAAAATACACACCTTTTCAGGTCTAAGAGGGAAGTATGCCCCAGGTATCAAAAGTCTGGGAAACTCTAGGCTACTATCCCTGATTAAAACAAACACAAGGGAGTACTTTTTCCACAGCATGCACGGTTAAACTGATGGAACTTGCTGCTTTCGTATGTTGTGAAGGCCAGCAGCAGAACTAGTGGGTTTTTTTTAAAAAAAAAAAAGTTTGGATAACCTCATGGAGGACGAATCCATCCATAGCTTAAAAGCTAAGTTTCTCAGGGGACGAAGCCTCCAACTGGTGGAGCTGAGAGTAAAAATGCGAGGGGGATAGATCTCTTTGGATCAGCCCTGTTTTTGTACACTTCCCCTAAAGTACCTGGTAATGGTCACTGACGGAGACTGGAGACTTGGAAAGAGTTTTGGTTCTCAAACATTTATGTACTATGCCAGCCTGTGATCATATATATTTTTATTTTTTATAAATTGTTAGCCGCCCCGAGCTGCTTTGGCAGGAGAGGTGGAGTATAAAGTGCCTTAATTAATTAATTCATTAATTAATATAAATATAAATATAAATAAATAAAAACCTGGGGTGACTGCCCTGGGCCCTGCCCTTCTGGGGACCCTGCAGTGGCCCCCAATTTCATCAGGGCAGGGTTCAGGAGCCCCACTCTTTCCTGGGTAGACCCCAAACATTACCATCTTTAGGGTGCTGTAGAGGGTGCCTGCTGTAGAGGGTGGCCTTAGGCAAGTCACAACCTCTCAGCCTCAGTTCCCCATCTGTAAAATGGGAATGTCTGTCTATCTGTCCCTGTGCTCCCCTCACTCTTGTCCATATTAGATTGTAAGCCCACTGCGCAGGGACCTGTCTTCGAAAATCTGTGACTCTAAAGTGCTGCCTACGCCTAGTAGCGCTAGAGAAATGAGAAGTCGTAGTAGCTTCCTCTCTTCCTCTCCTCTTTCCTACCTTCCTGTTGCTTCCAACTTGTTCTTTTACTCTCTCTTCCCCTTCCCACCCCATTATTTTGGAGATTTCCCCCATAGCTCAGTGAGAGTGTGACATGAGGTGTGCGTGTGTGCCAGCTGAGATCTGTCTTGCGCCCACACAGAACCCCTTCCATGCACTCTCCCACTCCCAAGGATCCTTCTCCCAGTGTGAAGTTGGAATAAACAATCTTTTCACCAGAAAGACTGGGGGGGAAAACCCCAAACCTGACCCTTTTGCAGATGTACAAAATAGCATTGACCCTTTTGTGCATTCACACAATGGCAATACCATCACGACTGCTACCATTTTGCTTGTGTGCTGTGCGGCCACTTCTATTTTGCACATGGGCAAAAGGCTCGACTGGAATTCTGATTGATAATTCCAGTCAATTGGAATTCCCATCAGAATTCCGACAGCCCTTCCCTTTTTGTGGAACCGTACCACAAAAATGGAAGGGTTGTTTCAAATGAGCCCTATCTAGGGGGCTAATGGTCTGCTGGTCTGGCCCAACGGGGCAGATCTTATTTTCTTAAGATACTGGAAGTCTTTCTAAAAAAAGGTGTTAATCCACTTGAGATAAATTAGTAATGTTTGGCTTTAAGGACAGTGGGGCCAATCCCAAGCCTCATGCGTGCTGCCTCGCGTTTTTTACACATGCCGTAGGTCCTGTGCTAGGCGTGCACATGGTTTGTGTGTGTGTGTATGCGCGCGCATGCTGCGTGTACTCCGCACACCAATCCGCAGGGCTTGTGATCGGCCCCTGTGGCCACAATTTGCATCCTCATACCCCCATCGAAGCCCAGAGTAAGTGACTTGTGGAACGCGACCCGTGAAACTAATCTTACTTCCAGCAATGATTTTGTCCGCTTCTTTGGACCAACAGGAACTTGTATGTGTGTTGATTCTCCTAGCAAACACCTAATTGAAATTTGTAACTTGCTGTTTACTACAAAAAACTAATGTGCTGTTTGGACAGTGTTTCTCAAGAGAATTCAGTGTGGCAGTATCTGTCTATTGGCTCTGCTATATTAGCTGACAAAGTGCTTTCCAGGAAAGCAGTGTGAGCAATTTGACTTCTAGGAAAGGTCACAGTGAGACATGTCATTAGTGCTAGATGCCTTCATTAGCATTAAGAGAGGAAAAAAGGGGTCCGTAACTAAAAAGAGGAAGATGGCAATCCTAGCTCGTTGAAGGCATTTCTCACTGTCAGACCCTTGAACTACATATTCTGCTCTGCTTACATAAAAATAAGGATAAATTTTTGGTGTTACAAATAATTCCAGGAGAGAGGCTACAAATGTCTACTGGAATTAGTGAGAGGAACTGGAGTTTTGCCTGCAATGGGTGACAAGAAACTTTTTTTTTAGTCAGAAAAATGTTGAGTCCCAGATCTAAGCCGCTTTTAGACGAGTGGCACGCTTTTTTCAAATTACCGCAGATGGCTTTTAGATGAGCTTTCTCGCGCATCAGCACCGCTCACGCATTCTTTTAATACCGCAGATTAAATACCTTGATATTGAGGTATTTAATCTGTGGTATTAAAAGCGGCAATAACGTGCGAGCGGCAATAACGTGCGAGAAGTCTCGTCCTCCCGCGGTAATCTGAAGAGTCACGTGATGACATCCCGCAAGTGTGCCCCGCTCATCTAAAAGTGACCCTAGTCTCTGAGTCACTGGAGAAACTTTCTTTCTGGATTCGTTTTCTGACACGGGAGGGCACTAAATTCCATCCTGACCTTCCATCCAGAGAAAGTTTGAACAGAAAGCTCCTTGGCAAAAGATAACCATGAGGACAGAGGCTATCAAAACTCCTCTGTGCCTGTGGGATGAAAGCCAGACCTGGGCAGGGACAGCTCTACTTGACTCATCCTAGAGCAGAGCTTCTCAAACCGGGAGTTGTGACTTGATCTGAAATAGCGATCTGCTGCTATCCGGTACCTGGCTCTTCCCTACCTTTTTATTTTTATTTATTTTCCCGACCCTGTTTTGGTTTTTAAATTGTTGTGTTTTTAAGATGTTTTTTATTCTATTTTTATGGATGTTTTTTATTAAATTGTACGTCGCCCCGGGATGCCATTGGCATGGGGGGCGACTAACAAATGTGTAAAATAAATTTTTTTAAAATACCGAATGGTATCCGTTTAGCATCCAGTGGATATCCAGTTAACTGAATTTCCAATTTACTGAAATACCGTGCATTACTGTTGACTGCATTATTGTTTGCCCATTATTATTTTTTACTTCTTCCCCCCCACCCCTCTGGACCCAGTTTTAAACAACATTTAATTGTGCAGCAACGTGGTAAGCCAGTTTTAGATGAATTTTAATGTAGTGTTTTAATCTATTTTTACTAGTGTATTTTTGTATTTTGTGCTTTTATTGTTAGCCGCCTCGGGCTGCTGGGAGCAGAAGAGGCGGAATATAAATATTTTAATAAATAAATAAATATAAATAAATTAAGGCAGTTGGGCTGAGCACACATTGTAAAGGTGATTAATTGGAGTACAGCACGGTATCTAGACTGCTGATACTGGACCTTCATTAGTGGCATATTTGCAGCGGTCGGGGGGGAGGGGGGCATAGAGGCCTGCATCACTGGCCAAAAGTACAGTTCTCTCTGATATGAGGCATCAAAGAACAACGTGAGAGATAAAGGCTAGAAAATGAAGGGCTCTAAAAGAAGAGCGAGAGAATCTCATTTCTGCCTGTGAACAGGTTCCCGATGGATGATTGATGAAGTGGCTTCAGTTATTGTCTTTCAACGCGCTCCTTTCGAGTGTACTGAGCAAATCTTAATTTTCCACTCCACGGGGTTAAAGGAAAGAAAGTCTTGATTCCGCTGAACCACCCAGTGACCTATTGAAACCTCGATCCAGGTGTCATTTCAACCCGGCTCTGGCTAGCAAGAGCGGTGATTCCATCTGAACTCAGTCGAGGCTTTCAAGTCTAGGCAACAGCTGTCGTTTGGGAAAAGCGGATGGAACTGTCTATTTAAACTTTATTTATTTATTTATTTATATTTCTTGGCCGCCCCATCATGCCCATGGCATCTCGGGGGGCGGCTTACAACATATAAGTAACAATAATAACAATAACAATAACACATATACTTATAGCTTAGGTACATGTGAAGAGCTGGTTCCATTGACTCTGCATCCTCTTTTAATGCTTTGGAGACCATCCCCGTTCTCTTGTTATGCATAGGAAGAGCAGGGTAGGAAGGAAAAAACAAAGCATGCCAAGGCAGCAAAATTAATTTGTGAAATATGTAATTATAGGCAGTGGCTAGTGGCCACATTCATTCCTGGTATAGATGCATTGGAGTTACATCAGTGTGAACTTGGGTCACAGTCATTAAAATAGTTCTCCATTGTGCTGACATAATAATCCATTCTTTTATTTTTTAAAGCCACCCCTGCTGTGCAGTGATAAACTAAGGGCACTGCTTTAATTAAAAAAATAAATGAAAAGAGTTCGTTTTCAAAATGCACCCTCTTAAAATTATGCAAACAGAAGAACACAATGCCATGGGAAAATGAGAAGGGGCAAGTTTATAAATAAGAGAAATCCAATTTCTCAAAAAGAAAAACACACCAATAAAAACACAGGTATAGAAAAAAATTCTACTGTGTTTCTAAATACAGGTTGGCAGAGCTGTGGTGTTGGCCTTTGCTTAGTCTAGCCTTGCAGAGGTACACAAGTTGTTACATTTATCCTTGAAGGGCAGTCTTCACCAGACACCAGGTGAGACAATCTCATCTTGTTTCTACTTGACCCCTTTCCAATTCTTGAGTCTGGCCCGTGGATCCAGCCTGTGCCCTCAGAAAAAAGATGTGGGCATGCACTCATTGAAAGGGAATGGATCCATCGCTTCCCATTCCTCTCTTCCCACTCCCACCCCTCCCTCCTCCCCCTCCTTCTCTCATGTCCTCCTTCTCCCCTGCCTCCCTTAAGGAAATCTCCTCTGCTCTCCTCCTCTAACCCTTCCACTTGCCCCCTTGATCCCAATCCTTCCCGTCTCCTCACCTCCATTACTCCCACTGTCGCCCCTTCCTTCCTGCACATCATCAACCTCTCCCTCTCTACTGGCTCTT
>QEPC01013865.1:12376683-12387599 GCA_003113815.1 Sphenodon punctatus | reverse complement strand
CCTCTGCCTTGGAGTGGAGTCATCTACTGCTCGTTGTGACATGTTCGTGGATTATTTTGTGGATAAAATTGCTTGGATTCACCACGACTTCGATGCCGCAATTAATACATATGGGGAACTGGAGGTTGTGGAAGCCTCGTCTTGTCCAGTTTTGTGGGATCAATTTCAGTCAGTGACACCCGCCGATGCGGTTGGTGTTCGACCAGGTTCATTCGACCCTGTTAGTTCTATTAGATCTTTCGGCGGCATTTGATACAGTTGATCACGAGATGTTGGTGACGTGAGTGTGCAGGGGTGGGCGGGCTGTTTTTGAATGGTTCCGCTCTTCCCTGACCGGTAGAACGCAGCGAGACGTTCTTGGGGAGTTTTTTTCATCATACTGAGACCTCTCGTCTGGAATCCCACAGGGTTCGGTTCTGTCCCCTCTCCTGGTCAACGTATACATGCAGCCACTCGGTGATGTGATCAGGACGTTCGGCGTGCGGTGCCGTCAATATGTTGATGACACCCAGCTGTATCTGTCTTTTTCAACAGACCCAGGCCCTGCAGTCTCGGTGCTTACTCGGTGTTTGACGGCTGTGGGGGACTGGATGAGGACTAACCAAGTGAGGCTGAATCCCGACAAGACGGAGGTGATGTTGGTGGGTAAGGCGATGGAGGTGGTGATCCCCATTATTGGTGGGGTCTGCCCTCCTTTGGTATCCCAGGTACGGAGTCTGGGAGTGCTCCTTGACACGCAGCTCTGCCTGGATGTCCAGGTGGAGGCTGTGGCGACGAGTGCCTTTCGCCAATTACATCTGGTGCCTATAAAGCCCTAAATGGCCTAGGCCCTGCCTATCTGCGGGACTACCTTACTCCCTGGGTGTTGGACCCCTGTGGTCATCTGGGGGTGCCCTGCTCGAGGTCCCTTGAGTCTTTTGGTGGCTGCACCATGGCTGTGGAACTCCCTTCCGGTGGAGGCCCGGTTGGTTCCGGATCTCCCCTCTTTTCAGAGAAGTTGTCAGACCTGGTTGTTCCGCCAGGTAGTTGGCGGAGGAGATGGCTGAGGGGGTGGGTTGCTGGTTAGGTTGTTTGTTTTTTTTTTGTCCTCCTTTTAGTTGTTTCTAAAAAATTTTTTTAACATTTTGCGAATTGTAAGCTCCCTCGAGCTGCCTGTGGCAGGAGGGGTGGGGTAGCAAAATTTAATAAATAAATAAATAAATTTATGTAATCCTGCTAAGGAGGAAGAGCCAGTCAGAAGCAGGGCCAGCCTTACCCAGGCCCCGCTCCTGGGGGAGCACACTTGGGGGCCCCAGCTCCCAGTCTGACAGTGGCCGGGAGCTGGGGACCCTGAGTGCAGGGCCCCACTGGCTGAGTCCAACTCCAACAGGCAGCACCAGCAGAGGGGGCCAGCGGGAGTGAGGGAGAGGCAGAGGCCCCGCCTCTCCCCAACTCCATGCCCCCCCCCTCCCCGCTGTATGTCAGTCTCGGCCAGGGGGAATGAGGGAGAGGCAGAGGCCCCGCCTCTCCCACACTCCCTCGCAACTTTTGGTGGCGGCAGGTGGCATGGCGGCAGATTTAATCTGCTGCTGCTGTGCCTGCTGCCGGTGGAGCCCACTGCAGGGAGCCAGCGAGCAGGCCCGGCGCGGGGCCCAGGACACCAACGCCACAGTGGTAAGTGCCCGCGAAATGTCTGGGCTCGAGGATGGGCAGAGGGGAGTTCCCCTCCGCCTGTCCCCGAGCCCAGGCCCGGGTAGCGACTCCCAACCAAGCCAGGGTGCGCCCCCTGATCCAGGGAGCACCCCCCTAGGTCTGCCGGCCGACGGCGGCAAAGAATGGGGCCCTACATCTCCTAAGGCTGACCCTGGTGAGAAGAGAATGCTGTATGCTCACGCTAACCCCACTGGCTGCTTCAGGGTAGATGATGAAGACGGGTGTGGGCAGCTGAAGCCCAGTCACCATAGAAACTCACAGACAACATGACTGCCTGATAGGAAGCCAACCTGCACAGGACAGAGGAGCCACCACTGCTGGGAGCCTCAGGCCCTAGGGCAAAGATAAAATGTGGGGCCCCTGGTTACCCCACCCCTTCCCTTGAGACCCAGCCTCCTCCGGGACACCTTCTGCAGGGACCTAGAGGTGGTCATGTTTGGGCCTTTGCTGGAAAGGAGCGGGGGCCCATGCTTAGGGCTGGCACTACCATTACGTAGCTCAGAGGGCCACCTGGGGTGACAGGTTGAAGGGGGGGGGGCTCTCTTGCTCCTCATCCAGCTCAGCTGCCCTGCCGCCGTTACCAAGAAGCTCTGCGCTGGGGGGAGGAAGGGGAGGCATGAGAGTTGCTCCTTCCCCCGATCCAGCATGGAGTTTAAGGCAGCAGGGTCAAGGGCGGGAGAGGTGGTGACAGAAGCTGGCTGGGGTTGGAATCATCCAGCTTCTGCCATTGACTCTCCTGTCCTCAATCCTGCTGCTGCCGCCACTAGACTCCACGCTGGATTGGGGGGAAGGGCTGCCTAGGACGGCAAATATCCTCATGCCGTTGGCCCTGCCCACACCCTGCCCTGTAAAAATGGGTGTCAATGTGGGGGGGCCGGATGTAGAGAGAATAGCAGGATCTGGGGCAGTTGCCCTGTGGTACGGTCGGCCCCAGCCTTGGAAGAAGTCCAACTGGGGAACAAGTCTAACAGGCTAGCAGCCTCCACACGCTGCCTGTTTGGTGACCTAGGCTGCTTGGAGACGTGCGCGGCAAGCCCGCTGCATAAAACCACGCTGCGTGTAAACACCCCGCGTGTGGGATTGAGACGTGCCATTTCGCGTGCGAAAGCCGGTCGCGCGTTCTTTTAAAGCCGCAAATTAAATACCTTGATGTCCAGAGCATTGGAACCAGTGCAGCCCTGCACCATGTATTTTTCATAACCATCCTGGATTTAAGGGGAGGTCGGGCAACCCTACCTGGGAGGAATAGACAGACTTCTTGGGCCTGAGGCGGCATGGACCTCCAGCAGCCTTGGAAATTATTCCTAAGCTCTAAGTCCTCCTGAGGGCCTGCAAACTCCCAGACTTGTCTGAACAGCATGCTGCCCCCACTTTGTGTTTTCGTTGGACTGGGCACAGCTACCCCACAGTGAAAGTCCCAAGTCCTTGCTGGACTTGGGACCATCCTGGTTGGCGAAAGAGAGCAGCTGGGGGAAGGGAGCTGGTTGGCTTGATAGAATTTGAAATGTTATTGCTGTTCTTTTATTTTGAGAATAGATGTTACTCCAGATTCTCATCTTGGTTCCTCCTTCCTTGTCTTTAAAAAGCACCCAAAAATACCTTTTTATTCTCCAGGAGCTTTTAGATAGGGCTGAAATGAGGCGCCCTTTTGTTCTCGTGAGATATCTCGCAATATTTTGTGCCGGGCCTGAGAACTCACTAAGATCTTGGCCCCAGTATGAGATCTTGTGAGATATCTCGCAAAACATTTTTTTTAAATCACTGTGCATGCTTAAATGTTAATCTATAATAAGAAGGCAACGTACTATAACAAGATGTGGGCATTCATGGTAGTGGCTATTAGGACTAAGAATGAGGGGCTTTATTGGAGACTATTGCACAAGATTTTAAGACCTAAACAGATAAAACCGGAAATGCTCATAGAAAACTGCATCTGGGAGGAATATTTTGGCTTTTTATATAAAGATGAGGGTTCGCTATTATGGACATCTTGGACAGCTCAGAATTTCAAGTGAGGAGGGGGCTCTCTCGATCTTCTTTGTTCTTGGCGAGAATCCAAGTAGTTTCTCGGCTTGTTCTCGTTTGCAAGAACAAGTCGGGAAAAGCAAGAATCGAGTTTCAGCGTATTGTAGAGGATCCGTTGCTGGTTCCCCTTAGTGTGTCTTTTCCCCCCCTCTTCTATCCTGATTTTAGGTTATTTTTATTTTATCTCCTTGTATTTTATGGGGTGCCCTGAGTGGGGGAACACTAGGGAAGGAAGGACGCTATATAAACATTTTTAGTACTATTGACTTATAATTTTGAAGTAAACTGCCTGACAGTAGCCCCACACCCCATGGTCATTTGTTAAAGTGCTGCCTGGTTCAAGGTGTCATGGTCTTTGGACAGTCCTTTCATGGGTGCGCTCAGGATATGAGAAGGAAGGGAAGAGTTCAGATCATAGATCTAAGCCAGGGATCTACCTCCTCTCCTTGTGTGGATGCCCTCATATCTGCTCCCTTCCCCTGAACTCAGTCTTTCATTACTTGACAGTAGAGGCTGGGACCATGGTGGAGCAGATCCAGAAAACAGAAGGAGACTGCAGGCCAGATTTGGCCCACGGGTCAGAGGTTCCCAGTTCTGCCATACATATATCTAGCACCTTGCCGTCAAGAATTTCAAAGCATAAATCGAAGAAATTGCACACCATATGCACAATTGTGCAAGCTCATTGGAAATTAAAGAAACCCAAATTAAGGTGATTCTAAGATACTACTTAACACCAATTCATTTTAAAAAAATAGAGGGCGACGGCCTCGACCAGTGCTGGCGGGGGTGTGGGGAAAGAGGCACCTACCTCCATTCTTGGTGGTCTTGCCCCAGGGTGCAACAGCTATGGGGTACAATATGGTCATACATGAAGAAGGCCACAGGACTGATCATCCCTTTCAGACCGGAAACTGCTTTGTTGGGACTGTATCCAGACATGCCGTTAATGAAACAGCATCAAGAAACTTGTACGGTCATGACCCTGGCAGGCTTGAACATCATTGCCCGCAACTGGAAAACGGCGAAAAATCTCACAGAGGCAGAATGGATTAAAAGACTATGGTACATGTACTCCATGGAAAAGATTGCAGCAACGCAGGAGAATAAATCTAAAAAGTTTGCAACAAGATGGTTCTCCTGCATAGAGCATATACAAGGACACTCTGTCGCAGATGACAACCGATCATACTTGGTGGACTATAGGATATAAAAGTCATAACAATAACACATAAATGGAGCAAGTTACTGTTACGGTTAGTTGTTTTAGACGTGTAAGTTATTGATGTTGAGTTTGTGTAATATATTTGGAAAAAATAAAATTACGTTTTAAAAAAAATAATAAAAAAATAAAAAAAATTCAAAGCATTTCCCTGGTGCATACTTTCCAACAGTCCCTGGACCCATCCCACTGTCCCTCTTTCAGGAGAGAGAGGGGAAAAAGACCAGGATTCAAGCTTCAGGCACCTCTTTCCGCCTTCTAAGAAAAGCGAAACTAAGCAGAATGAGAAGCAGGAACGCGGCTCTCCCTCTTCACGCATTTGGAATGTTGGGAGGGTGTGGGGGTGTGCATGTAGGTGCATGAAGGCGGCAGAGCTTGTCCCTCTGGCCACTCAAAATATTGGGAGGTCTGTCAGGGACAGGTGGTCTATAATAAGTTGGCCCTTCGCGTAAATGAGTACACAGATCAGTTCAGTTATTCTGTCCCAGAGCCTTCAGAGCTTACTTTATACCAGGTAGAGCAGCTGAAACAGGTGACTAATTTTCTACCTGTGGATAATACCCAAAATTCTGGGTAGCATGTCAGATGCCCAGTTGGTACCCATTAACAGGCTGGGCACCTAAAATACTGGGTATTACCATTGTCAAGTTGCCGATTTCCCATTTCCCTGACTGATTTCTGGTTTACTGATCGATTCCAACTTACTCTTTAATTTCTCTCTCTCTCTTTTTTTTTTTTACTGATTTACTGACTAATTCCTTACTCTGGAGAAGTTCCCTTAAAGGACTACGTTGGTCCCTACAGGCTTTAGTGGGACTTGTTCTGAGTAAGTACGACTGAACCCAGAATACCACCCTTATGATTTCCAGTCAGGATTGTGTGTTTCATTCATTAAGGATATAAGATGCTGCCTAACTGAGTCAGAGCAATGGTCCATCTTAGTCCAGTATTGTCACAACAGCAGGGTTTCAAATCCGGCTCTCCAGGATCTCCGGCAGAAGCCTCACCCAGGTGTGCTACCTGAGACCCTCCAGGATCCCCGGCAGAGACCTCACACGGGCATGATACCAGAGATTCTGAATTGGAGATGCCGGGAATTGAACTTCGGACCTTATACATGCAAAGCATGCACTCTACCACCTGAGTTACAGCCCACCCAATTTTGATACGAAACCGGAATGGACAATATTTCATCCAATTTTAATGACAACAGATTTATTTTTTTAAAGAAGTCATTGCACATGCACAAATGGCTGCTGGGCCAATTTCCGCATGTGCAAATTGGCCCAGTGGGCATTTTGTGCATGTACAATTGGCTGTCCATATTCAAAATGGCGGCAATGCTGCTGCTGCCATTTTGAATATGGGCAGCAGCCATTTGTGCATAGTGCTTTTGTTCCGGGTTGGGATTCTGATTAGAACAGTTTCCGATCGGAATTCCGATTGAAAAAGACATAGCTGTTCCGGTTTTGCAGAAATGTTCTGTGAAAACAGAACAGCTATTTTGATCCAGGTCTACGAGTAAGTGGTTTGTGGCTCACAACAAGTTTTTGATTTACGCTTCCCAGGATCCCTGTGCAAGTACTTTCTCCTGAGCTTTTTTGTTTGTTTTAATCTTTCCGCCATCTCGCCTGATAAATTCCCATACAATGCATTGCGGCAATTTTTTTGCATGATGGATAATGGAGCTTGTCTCATCCATAACCACAATTAAAAAACCCGACATCATATTTCCTGAGCAATTTCCCCTTATAATCACTTTCTCAGGCAGCAGATAAAGAACCAGGCTGGATTCTCTTTGTGAGTTTAATTAGCATTTTAAATTCAGTTTGTTCCCAATTCAGTCTTATTAAAGCCGTAACTTCAAGTACGTTTGCTGTTGTGCGGAACATCACCGCCAAAGGCAGAGGGAGATCTGTTAAACCTCTTTAAAGAGCTCACCAACCTTCCAGCTTGATGGGTATTTTTTATTATTTTTTTTGCCTTGCCTTCTGCTTCTAAACCACTTTGCTTTTGCAGTTTGTCAATAGTTGCAGAGTTGGAGAAATAATGGTAGCTCTGTTGTGGATTGTTTTTACATTACTGCTGCTTAATGTTTCATATGTTACTAGTTCAACTTGACCATTTTTTTGCTTGAATAACACCACTGTAAATATATATTTTATAACCTTCTGCCGTAGACGAGGCTGGGTGAAGCTTTGGTAATAAAAGTTGTATTCTCTCCTCTAAAAGTGACACGCAGGCAACTTGGAGTGGGTTATTACCACGACGGACACAAAAAATTATAACTCTAAATGGCTTTGTGAGGAGAGGGAATACTTTACTGTTCCATTAGGTGATTCTTTTGAGAGACACATTCCTTTTATCATGCTTATTAATATTACATTTATTCCCCATTAACTTGTTGCTGGAAGTTATGTCCCTTTGAACTATAAATTCTGCCAAAATATTAATAGATATTATTGGTGTATATGATTATGAAGCACCAAAGCCAAATTAGATAATACCGAGCTGAGGTTTGGGGGTATCATCCATTGAATCTTTTATCAAGAATGAGAGCCTGGGAAAGAATAGCTAGTAATTAAATGGCACGCACAACTGATTAATGCTCAGCGAGGCAGTGTGCTGGGTACATCTTGCTTCACTGTTTTCCAACAAAGGAATGCGACAGCCACCCTACGCTTCATTGAGTAGGGTGAAAAAAATGAAATTTGTTTAACAAGGAAGCATCAGCTTGGCCATCTTGCTGCTAACATCTCGAGACAAAACACATGGGGGTCTGCCTATCGGCTCAATTATAACGTCTCAGTAAATGCTAGCGGAATCTGGTGTATTTAAACACTGCTCGGTTTGGGGGTCATCCCTTTGTAAAGCCACCCCGAACTGCTCTGTGAGCAGGAGGGTATGAGGTAGAAAAATAAACAAATAAAGAAATAAATATTTTTTGCCTCTGCAGCATTTTTCAGCCTGAGGTTTCAAAGCACTTAGAGTCCAACTTGGGGTAGAAATTTGAGCCTGATCCCAACTGTATTGGGCCTGACCTGAGCCCAGGCCTGATGTGTCCGGGTGGACCCACTGCCTACCCTGATGGAGTATGGTGACATCACAGTACTCAGTGGGTGGGTGTGGCTAAGGCATTCTCCACCCCTTTCTGACATGGCCACTCCCCTTTGGAGTGCCATGATGTTACGAGGGGCTCTCCATAAAGTACGTTATGTGTTATTGTGCCATTTTTAGCCACACATGCTCTCCCATCAGAGCTTGCCTCTCTATTACAGACCTCACCTCTAAAACATATGTAGCACAAACCACACACTCCCTGACATTTTTTAATACTACTAATTCAGAACCCCATGTGTGACAGGACCCCAAGCTTCCTCAGAGGATTACAAACTTCAATAGGGAATTAGCTATAGCCACTGCCACAGTCCTTATTCCTAGAGATGTGTGAACGAGGTTCGGATGTTCGGAGTTCAACTGAACTCAGTCTGTTCAGACGTCCAAACGGAACGTCCGAACCGAACTCGAAAACAGCCGAACAGTTCGGTTGTGTTCGGGTGAGTTCGGGGGTGGGAAAAACGTGACTTTGGGTGGGAAAAACGTGACTGGAAGGGGGAGGCAGCTGAGGAACAGACTTCCTGGCACCAGAGGTGGAGACCAGGGATTGTTTCAGGGCCAAATGATACTGATACCGAAACAAATTCTTCGAATTCGGTATCGGTATCGATAGTGCTATTTTTGAATGTTCGACCAAGTTCGGCCGAACCGAACAACCGAACCCGAACTCGAGTTTCGAACCGAACGTCCGAACATCTGAACTGCATTCTGTTCGTACATCCCTACTTGTTTCCCTCAGGATTTGGGATACTGACCTCCCAAACCTCCTCTTACAGCCAGCCCAAACCACCTGAACATGCAGAGTTATTGCCCTTCTTGCGGGCTCTTAGCCACTGTATCCAAGTCTGTGGTTAGCTCCTGGTTTGCAGCCAACCCACAGTTCACTGAGCCTGTTAGGCTTAAACCAAAACAAGCCCACCTGAGTGGCCCAGCTTTGGAGGTTCAAATACAGTCTCTGGTGGAAGCATGCTAAGGGGCTCACCAGACTGGCGGGGCTGCAAAGGCTATGGTATATGGTATCCATGGAGCGTATAACAGCCAGCTTGGAAGATGAGTTAGATAAATTTTATGAAAAATGGTCTCCATGTTGGACAATTCTGACAAGACACATAAAAATTGACAAATACACCAACACGATGTACCTGAAGGAAATATACTAAGAAGCCCACTGGGAAAAGGGGGGAGGGGGGGGGGATGTATGCATAGAGTAAAGTGGAAAGTTGAGGGTATCCACACAAGTGGTTGTATAACAGTATTGATATAACAATGTAAGATATCGCAGCCGTCTAGGTACAAAATTGAAATGAGATGGCAAAAGAACGAATATGATGTAAAAGGAAAGTATTGTATATGTTTGTTGATACTAAAAATAACAAATATATAAAAATAATAATAATTAAAAAAAATAATACAGTCTCTGGGGTCCAGGTAATCTGTGGCAGGGACCCCAATTCTCTTTGGCGAGGAGTGCTCTTTGATTTTGGGGAATTAGCTTGGGGCTTATTGCCCAACTTCAGAGTAACCAGAGTTCAGTTCACAGTTCAGTATCTCGGATCCCTCAGGACCAGCCAACAGTAAGGTTTAAGGTTCTGGCCTCTGTGTCCCCTACAGCCAGCCCAGGCCACCACTGAGGGGCTTCTCCCAATTTAACAGTGTGGGTCCCCAATGCTAAACATACACATAAGCATAAACCCTCCAGGGTATAAGCAATAAGGGTGGATCTCACCGGGTTCTGTGGGATCTCCAGCCCCTTGTTCCTCACTGACTCCTTGCTGCTGCCTTAGCGGCGTTAGCAGTGAACCTCAGTTAAACTGCACAGGCAGCCTTAAGCTCCTGCTCGCACCTTCTCCAAAGGCTCAGCCTTCCTTGGCTCCAGCCTCTTGCCAACGGACCCCTGCCTGCCTTCTCCTTGGTCCCCCCCCCCCGAACACTCTGAGCGTTCTTTCCTTTATGGCTCAGGTGACTCCACGGGTTTTCTTGGTTAGATACGGTCATTCCTTGCGCAGCACCTACCTTCAATAGCTCAGGCATCGGCATCATTCTTGCGCTGTGGTTGGGTCTGCACTGCCAGTGCCTACATGCCTTCTCCCTAACTGCTCCGGGAGCTCTCTTCTTTAGCTCCTGCCACTTTCACGACTTTCCCCCCAGCTGAGTGGTTTCCTTGCTTTTTATCCTGAGCGTGCTCCAAAAGCTTCCTCCTCCTCCTCAGTGGTAGAGCTTGCGATCCTCCTATGCCAGTGCAACTGCACTTGTGTAACCCCATACCCAGGACTATCCTCTATGGCTCCTGGCACCAGCACTTCATGCAGGCACTACTACTGAAAGGACTTGCAGAACTCCATGGGGGGCAGGGCCTCCTGCAGCTGGAGAGCCGAAGGACATGGGCAGAGAGTGCCCCTGACTCAGACCCCCAAAGACCCCAGTTCAAGACCCCTCTAGGGCTGTGTATTTTGACACACTCTGCACTCATACTCTGCCTTCACAAACCTACTTTCCTCCTCACCTTGCTGATAATAAACACTTCGGTCGCACACACTCGGAAATTTGGGCCCAAGTTCGATGTAGCTAGGCCCTTCTAAGCCTGGGCCCACTATGCCCCGCAGGCCTGCCCCCTCAAAGTCCCATGACATCACAGCATTGTTACCGGGGTAGGGGAATCAGACGCACACACGTTCACCCTGCCACTAGGGAGCGAGGTCAGAGCAAGGAGCGACCGGAGATGAATGCCCTTCAGGATATTGTTTGGGCTCTCATCTCTAATTAAAGAGAACGAGCCCCTATCATCATAGGGCGCTGCTGACCACGGACCCACGGCTGCCCCACACGCGCGCGCACACTCAGCACACCCACAGGGCTGGGA
>QEPC01013865.1:12354607-12376583 GCA_003113815.1 Sphenodon punctatus | reverse complement strand
GGGGGGGGGGCCGCCGCGCCTGGCAGCGGCCGCGGCGGCTGACAAGCTGGCGAGTCTGGCCTAGCACTGGTCCTGTCGCTGTCAGGCGCGGGTTAGGCCTTAGGCCTCTAATTCCCATGTCCGCACCTCACACAAATCTTGTGGCATGTTTTTATTAATGTAGTTCTTTGCGGGGGGGGAGGTTGTTTTTTTTTAAAGTGCGGCTTATTTCCTCTGAGAACCAAAATCAATGCTTTTTCTGTAATGTTAGAGAGACAATGCAATATTAACTATAGCCTCGGGAATACAAGGCAGAGGACAGGATTGTTTACGCATACGACAGAGAGGATATCCACAATTAATTTCACAGCTGAAAAATGTGTTAGCTCACGGAGGGAAGGTGCAGCTCACCCTCACCTCTGAAAGGAAAGCGCAAGACGGGAGCTAATACTCAGCTCAATGCTTAATTAACCAAGGAAAAATATCAATAGAGGTGCATCTTGAATGTCATAGATAATATGGAAATACTGTTTCTAATTTAATACAATAAAGTCTCCAAGCATGGCCACACAACATAAATGAGATCAAGGCCATTGTTAAAGGGAAGAGATAACAAAGCAGAGAGAGGCTAAGGATAAGTCAAAATCACTCAGTACAGTTTGCCAGAAAATGAATAATGAAGAGGCCTTTGTACTTTGGAATAATGATAGTCATCCGAGTTCCCTTGAATGCCATACAGAAGAAATGTGTCTTGGAAATGGTTAATCGGTTGAGTCCTTTGGGATCTCTCTGTGGCTTTTGATACTGTTGACCAGTGATGCAACTGCAGAACCTGGCGGGCATTCACAGAATCGTTCTTAAGTGTTTCCACTTGTTCTTGGCAGGGAGATTCCAGCAGGTGGTGATGGGCAATTACTCAGTGTCGCTTTGGGGTTGTCTATGTAGAGCAAGGGTGGGGAAGCTCAGGCCAAGAGGCCAAATATGGCCTGTGTGGCTAGTTTTTATGTGCCTCCCCCCCCCTTTCCAGTTCCTGGATCTGGCTCCTGGATCCAGTTCCTGTCCCCAAGCACTGAAAGATTGAGCTCAGGGGAACAAAGCAAAGATGAGGGCAGGCACACAAGGGGACAGGGGACAGATTCATGGCACAGATCCAGGATCTGGACCCTTCTCATCCTGAGTGCACCCCTGTGCCCAACTATGGGTATTTTCAGATGTGATGGGCCTCCGTTTTGACACGGCCCATGGTCACGTCTACACCCCCGGGCGAAATCAGACCGGCCAGGCAACAGACGTGCCAGCCTGATTCCGATCGGGGAGGGGATGGGGTCGGGGGTGCAACGTGCAGCTGCCCGACCCCGCTTCCCCCGTGGTTCAAGGGATTCCTGCCGGGTGTTCGCTGTGGTGAACATCTGGCGTGACCCCCTTCAGACGTTACGGGCTCTCTGCCACGACGGGTGGTTCGCCGTGTCAAAACGGATGCCCGTAACGTCTGAAAATACCCTATGTGATCCTCCAAATTGGTCCTAATTTTCAAAGTGGCCCCTGGGAGGGAAGAGGCTTCCTCACCCCTGCTGTAGGGTCTTGCAGGATTCAGTTCTATTCCCCACTCCTGTTCAATGTGTATATGAGGCCACTGATCAATATCGCATGGGGATTTGGAGTCAGGTGCTGGTGACACTCAGTTCTCTCTCCTTTTCATCTGACCCTAGCCTGGCACAGTCTTAATGTCTGACCTCAGTAGGGGACTGGATGCAGGCAAAGCAATTGAGGCTGGATCCAAACAAGACTAAGGGAATGCTGGATGATAGGCCCTACAGCCTTCTGCTTTCCTCAGCCATCTCCACTCTAGGATGGGTCACACACCTCTCTGGGTTTTTCACATGGACATGGGGGTGCTCACCCCCGGAGCAAGCCCGGAGGTGCGCCCCTGTGCGTGTCTGCTCGCAGACCTGCCTGCATCCATTTTAAACGGATCCGGCAGCTGCTGTGGCCCACGGCCCACCTGCATAGCCCCCTCCAATCCCCACACCATAGAGCTGTGGGCAGCTTTCCCGATGCCCACAACGCTATGGAGTTGCCGGGGCAACCCCTGGCTGGGGCTACAGCCGCTGTCCGCCAAGCAGACAGACAGCAGTCCCGCCTCCGCCTGGTACCCCAGGGTTGGGCTGCCTGCTCGTGCTGGTGGTGGATGTTCCGGAGTACTGGCACAGCCTGCCTTGCTCTGTTCCGCCGCCTGCACATCTGGCGGGCTGGCTTTAAATGGATGAGCTGCCCAGGGGTGAGGCCAGGCAGCTGTTTGTGTGTGGTACATACAGGGGGGTCCGTGTGGACACTTTCAACCAGCTCCACACAACCGTAAATCCACTAACGAAGGAAGGAGAGGTATAGTGCTTGTTATTGTGCTAATTGCTCTGAGCTTGCCTTGCTTGATTCATTGCATGCTTTAAGGCGTACGGCTAAGGAATTAATTCGGTATAAAGTGTGTATGGTGATTTTTGGGGATGTGGTGCTTGTGTATTAACCATCCAGCTGATACGGCACCGGTGTCTGTTAAATCTATCGCTTATTTGCAGGTCTACACAGCAAATGAGTCGAATTAAACCGATTGGATGTTTTTAATTGTTGTTCTTGCAGTTTGAGCATCTTTCACGTTTCCTGGTCCATGGTGCTGGTCGGGGCTAGGGGCAGGTGGATTGTGTGTTTCTGACTGAGGTTTAACTTTGATCTTCGAGTGCTTTGTGGTTCAGGAATTTGGCCTGCTTCCACAGGCAGCTGGAGACAGAAGAGCACCAAGGGAACAGGGTGGGATGGGGNCCCCGCTTCCCCCCGGCCGCCCGCCCTCCCGGAGATGGGCGGGTGCAGCCGCCAATCCGGCCGCTGCGCCCGATCCTGGCCTGTGGCCGGGACCATGGCTGGGAAGCAGCAGCGGTAACAGACGTTACCAGCCGCCGATTCCTGGGCGTGATCAGAGTAACCACGGTTCCGGGGTTGAGGCCGGCCTCACCTCCAGAACCGTGGTTCAAGGGATTCCTGCCGGGTGTTCGCTGTGGTGAACATCTGGCGTGACCCCCTTCAGACGTTACGGGCTCTCTGCCACGACGGGTGGTTCGCCGTGTCAAAACGGATGCCCGTAACGTCTGAAAATACCCTATGTGATCCTCCAAATTGGTCCTAATTTTCAAAGTGGCCCCTGGGAGGGAAGAGGCTTCCTCACCCCTGCTGTAGGGTCTTGCAGGATTCAGTTCTATTCCCCACTCCTGTTCAATGTGTATATGAGGCCACTGATCAATATCGCATGGGGATTTGGAGTCAGGTGCTGGTGACACTCAGTTCTCTCTCCTTTTCATCTGACCCTAGCCTGGCACAGTCTTAATGTCTGACCTCAGTAGGGGACTGGATGCAGGCAAAGCAATTGAGGCTGGATCCAAACAAGACTAAGGGAATGCTGGATGATAGGCCCTACAGCCTTCTGCTTTCCTCAGCCATCTCCACTCTAGGATGGGTCACACACCTCTCTGGGTTTTTCACATGGACATGGGGGTGCTCACCCCCGGAGCAAGCCCGGAGGTGCGCCCCTGTGCGTGTCTGCTCGCAGACCTGCCTGCATCCATTTTAAACGGATCCGGCAGCTGCTGTGGCCCACGGCCCACCTGCATAGCCCCCTCCAATCCCCACACCATAGAGCTGTGGGCAGCTTTCCCGATGCCCACAACGCTATGGAGTTGCCGGGGCAACCCCTGGCTGGGGCTACAGCCGCTGTCCGCCAAGCAGACAGACAGCAGTCCCGCCTCCGCCTGGTACCCCAGGGTTGGGCTGCCTGCTCGTGCTGGTGGTGGATGTTCCGGAGTACTGGCACAGCCTGCCTTGCTCTGTTCCGCCGCCTGCACATCTGGCGGGCTGGCTTTAAATGGATGAGCTGCCCAGGGGTGAGGCCAGGCAGCTGTTTGTGTGTGGTACATACAGGGGGGTCCGTGTGGACACTTTCAACCAGCTCCACACAACCGTAAATCCACTAACGAAGGAAGGAGAGGTATAGTGCTTGTTATTGTGCTAATTGCTCTGAGCTTGCCTTGCTTGATTCATTGCATGCTTTAAGGCGTACGGCTAAGGAATTAATTCGGTATAAAGTGTGTATGGTGATTTTTGGGGATGTGGTGCTTGTGTATTAACCATCCAGCTGATACGGCACCGGTGTCTGTTAAATCTATCGCTTATTTGCAGGTCTACACAGCAAATGAGTCGAATTAAACCGATTGGATGTTTTTAATTGTTGTTCTTGCAGTTTGAGCATCTTTCACGTTTCCTGGTCCATGGTGCTGGTCGGGGCTAGGGGCAGGTGGATTGTGTGTTTCTGACTGAGGTTTAACTTTGATCTTCGAGTGCTTTGTGGTTCAGGAATTTGGCCTGCTTCCACAGGCAGCTGGAGACAGAAGAGCACCAAGGGAACAGGGTGGGATGGGACATGAGATTCCCCTGCCTGATGTTCTGGAGCTCACCGATACCAGGGTCATTCAGTGTACATGTGGGCTGCATCTCCTCCCTCAGACACACAGACTGCACCCCTCCCCCTCTTGCTTGCTTCCTAGCCAACTGTAGCAGGTCCCCAAATTTTGACACACAAAACACAGCCCACAGAAATTGGCACTGAAGCCAGAACAGAAATCAGTAAAATTATGTATGGAAAGTCCCCAAACAAACCAAAGTCTTCAGCTTTTCAGCCCACTTGATTTCAAATCCTACTTTCTCACACTAAAATAATACTCTAAGCAATTACATCCCCAGCAAAAATATTCTCCTCGCGTATTTTGCCCCATCAGCAACTTCTGCTTAGAAATTTCCCACTGCACCACAGCTAGCTTCTAAAGTCACATTTTCATCAATTTACTTGTCTAGTTGAATTTACAATTTACTGTTCAGTTGAATACTACGGACATGATAGTTTGGACCCAGTTCAAGGCTACCCAAGGGCCGTGATGCTGAAAGTTCTTGTGCTCTTTGGACAAGGGGTTTGATTGTGCACTGGAGAAATCATTCAGAGTTTCCAGCTGATTTAAGAAGTAGCTGGAGGATCAGGCCTAATGGCTTTGCACTCTCATGAAAGAATGTGATTTGCATACCCTCCAATAAGTACCTCTTTGCCCACTACAGTAATGGGTTTTGTTATCCTGTGCCAGGCTCCCAACTATGGGTATTTTCTGACGTGACAGGGCCTGTATTGGCCCCGTCACGGAATCACTCTTTGATCCCCGCCGGGATCAAACCGGCACGTCCAAAAGATGTGCCGACTGATCCCGGTGGGGAATCGGGGAGGGGGCAAGGCTGCGCGGTGCAACGTGCAGCCGCAAGGCCCCGCCCCCTCCATGCTCCCTCGCCGCCCGCCCTCTGGGGAGACGGGCGGGCGCCGCGGCCAATGGGGCCGCAGTGCCCGCCCGAATTGACCACGGCATGGAATCCCACCGCGGATTCCGGGCCGTGGTAGCCGTCCAGACGGGACAGGCCCCTTCATCACAGCGGGGAATTACATTCACCACGCTTTCGGGGCCGGCCCTGCCGGTTCCACCGATCGCGTGGTGAATGTGATTCCGCGTCGTGATTGACGGGGGTGAACATCTGGGGAGGAACTTCCGTTACGATCCCTTGCTCACCATGTGGGTACTATTCACTCAGTGTGGTTGAGCGTGGCATCAGAATGTCTGAAAATACCCATTGTTTGGTTTATACCGGGGTTCACAAGACAATGGTGATCAACCTAGCCCCGCTAGAAAGAGCTAGTTGACAGGAAAGGAAACTGAAATTGAGATTGAAGGCCCTGAGCCTTTCCACGCTTTAACAAGCTTGGGATAAGCAGGGCTATCAAAGAAAGATAACACCCAGGCAGGAGGGAATGGAAAACTTTTATAAAAGAGTTGGGGTTGTGAGAGATGAATCTTTAGTTGCTGAAAGAGACTGTGGCTGCTTCCACTTGGAATCCTCTGCCTTTAAAACTAAAACGTTAGAGCCAAGGTCAATGCACCCATTGGAGAATTTTGACTTTTAAATAGGCTGAGTTGTAACTTGAAACCTCAGTCCTGCACATGCAAGCATATCTGCACACAGAAAAGCCTCTCGCACAAGCATCCTTTCTCCCCAGCTCAGCCCCAAAGTTAGTCAGTGGCCAATAAAACAGTTTCATATAAATACTTAATCATAATAAAAAACATGCAACGGTATGCAAATTAGGGGTGGCCTGAAGAGTATCCCCTATTACTCAGATATTGAGAGGGCACCGAGCTGGTGTGCTGCTCCACCAGCATTAGCAAGGCGACACACAGCTTCCTTGAAGAAATCCCTTCATTCAGGGACCTGGGTAATTTGTCCAAAATAACGCAAGAGAGAAACTAGCCAAGCAAAATACAAAGCAAAACTGGGCGTTCCAAGAAAGGGGCTGGCCTCACGTTGAGCCTCCCTGTTGCTTGTAACAAGATGGCAGGCACCCAGAACTCCAGCCTTTCCTTAGGCAGCAGCTCTAGGCGTCTCTATCCAGGCATACCCTCGGTGGCCTCAGCTGAGGAGGATTCTCAGGATTAACTCCCAGAAGGAGGTTCTTGCCTAGACTGGGGCCAGAGGGGCCAATTCACAGCAGAGGTCGTCAACCAAAGCCACAAGCGCAGTCCGGGCGAAAGCCGGACTGCGAGGGATCCAGATAACCGATGTGCTCAAGATGCCCCTGCCGAGCCACTACCTGTTCAATAACCTTCCCTAAAAAGGGAAGGTTAGAGACTGGCTGGTAACTGGCCAGGGAGTCAATATCAAGCAATGTTTTTTTGAGCAGAGGCCGCACCACCGCCTCTTCGAGGCAGCTCCGCACTCTGCCCTCCCGCAGGCATGGCAAGGAAGAAACAGGGTCAGGTCAGGAACAATCAGGCTGTATTCTCACCTGCGGCGGTGGTGGCGGCAGCGGGAGGGGCGAGGGAGACGCAGCAACGCGAAGGAGCCGGCGTCCGGGAAAAGAGCCGGTGTGAATGGGGATCTGTCGCAGCTTCTTGCGCGCGTGTCAGGGCAGGATTTCGAACCCTGACATGCGCGAGAGAAGCCGCGGCAGATCCCCGTTCGCACCGGCTCTTTTCCTGGCCGCCGGCTCCTCCGCGTCGCTGTGTCTCCCTCGCCCCTCCCACTGCCGCCACCGCCGCCGCAGGTGAGAATGCAGCCTCGGTGTAGGATAGTGGCTAAGGTGCTTGGGAGAGCAGGGTTCATATCCCAGCTTAGCCATGAACTCAGTGGGTAGCCTTAGGCAAGTCACTGCCTCCCAGCCTCAGTTCCCCATCTGTAAAATGGGAACAACAGTGCCCTACCTCATGGCTTTTTGAGGGTGAACTGGCTAAGAATCGTAAAGTTCTTTGAATGCTGAAAGCGAGCTAGAAATGATTAATTATAAGAACAGGCTTGGCTTTGGGAAACCAGCTCAGAGGCAGGTGGGAACAAGTTCAAACTCAGGTTCAGGTGAAATAGGGTCAGAATGAGAGGCAGGAGCAGGGACAAGGACAGATCCACGCTGGCAGAGACAAGACCAAGAGCCAAGGGAGTGATGTTGTCCCATCCTGCTTCCTGTTTCTACTGGGTGGACGTATACACCTGAAGAGTGACAGCAAATCAGGTGGGTCTGAGGGGCATATGAGGAAAAGAAGGCCCTTAGCTTGGAACCAGGCCCAGGTGCAGCAGTGGTTTCTATGGGGCTATAAACTGGGTGGAAATCCTGGTGCCACTGGGAAAAGGAAAGAGTTTTTCTATCTTCCTTACATGGCCATAATGTGCATATGCCAGTGGCGTACGACAGTGTTCACTGTGTGTTTCCCCACATTGTATTGTAGTTTAAATTGTTTTAAATTGCTTAAATTGTTTGTTTTTTTAAATGTTTTGAATGTTGTTCGCCGCCCCGGGCTGCCCTGCGGGCAGGAGGGGCGGGATATAAATTTAAAATAAATAAAAAATAAATAAAACACTCCCAGATGCTGGGGATTTTAACCTCACAAACAGGGTGGAGTGATTTGAATCAAATGAATTTAAATCATGATTTAATTTGGCAAGTGGAAAGTCTCATCTATTTAAATCAAATTTTCCATTTGTACTTTAGTTCATTTCAAAATAAACGTGAATGCTCATTGGCTGATACAAAATAGACAAAATAGGGCCTCGGCATTTGATTGGATACATCTTTTTGCTATCGGGACCAAGCAAGGCCATTTTGAACTTAGTAACCAGAACCATCCAGGAGCAGAAGTTGGTAGTTGCTGGGTAGATCAGTGTTTTTCCCATGAGTTGGAGAGTAAGTTTACATGGAGGTGGGGGTGGGGGTATACTGAAATAATAAATATTCATAATTTGAGACTTGAGCTAATCACAGCTCAAACAAGGCAACTACAATATGCGTTTGATACCATCCAGGTGGGCTCAGTGCTCAGTCCTTCATCTGGATACTCCAGATCAGTGTTCTGTGGATACTCCAGATGAAGGATTGTACCTGATGGTGTCTCTGGAGTCAGAGACAGGTCAGGTTCCAACACCTCCAATGAGTTTTCCTAATCCCTTGTTCCCCAGTAGCCTAGACTTTGCATCCTTGAAGGGTCCAGGCCTCAGTACAATATTTGGGTCATGTTAGCTCTGTGGCTATTAAGGGGTTAGTGCAGGCACAGCAACGCTCAAGTGGTGCCCCCTATGGGTGAAAACAGACATGACGCTAACCACCCTTTAACCACCCTTGGTGGTTATTTATGCATGTTGCAGGGCTGTATTGGTGCCCTATGCAGCCCTGAAACATGCATAAATGACCACCAAGGGTGGTTAAAGGGTGGTTAGCGTCATGTCTGTTTTCACCCTATGAGTCCTGGGAAGCAAAGGATACTGGTAGCAGGGGCTGAGTGCCTGACTGACCCACTCCTGACCTTCGTCACACTCGGGGCTGGGCTGCTCCAACAGCTTCTGTGCCAATGGTATTTCTCTGCCCTCTTCTGACCCTCCTTAAAGGAGTGAAGAATTGGCCCCAGCAGATGTCAGGGTTGCCACTTGCCAGTATTTAATTAATCTTTGGATCCCTTCTATTTGATCACTGGAGATTTAATGGAATCCTTTATTTGGAAGGGACCTCCAAGGTCACCCAAACAACGATTTGATGAAATCTGCAGGTGACCTGCAATCCTGACCCAGCCAGCAGCTGCATGGAGAACGTCTCAGTGAAATAAATGGCCACGGTCTCTGATTCTGTGTCCAAGGTCCCAGCGGATTTTAATATTAGAAATGAAGTTAAAACCAAGACTAGTTCCTGCCTCCTCCTACACATACATAGCGCTTTACAGCCACAGATTTTCAGAGAGCAGTGGGCTTACAATCTAAGATGGACAAGGAGAAAGACAGACACATATTCCCATTTTACAGATGGGGAACTGAGGCTGAGAGGTGGTGACTTGCCCAAGGCAACCCAGTGAGTTTATAACTAGGGTGGGATTTAAACCCTGGCTTCCCAGGTCTAAGTCCAGCACGGTCGCCATTACATCACTGAGCACTTGCTGAGTGCTGGCTAGTACTCAGAACGCTAGCTGGTTTCTGCTTCCTCAGTATCATACATAGGGCTGTGCATTTGGGTTTTGATAAAAGACAAATAAATGCAAAAAAAAGATGACCTTTTCAGGCTCCATATTCGAAACACAAATACTAGGCGTGTGTATTCATGTTCTCAGTGAACCCAAAATTTCCTGGAAAACATGACATCCAAGGTCTTAAACGGGGTCCCCCAAACTGCAGCACGCATGCAGCTTGAAGCCAAGCTGTTCTCCGACTCTCAGCTTAGCCGCCTGCTTGCGGAGCCTGTATTGAGTCCTCCCCTAGAACTGCAGTCTCCGGAACTGCAGCCAGCTCCAGCCCAGTGGAGACTAGCTAAGCCAGGGAGAAACGCTGAATCCCCCAGACCAGTGATACCCTACACAACAAGTGACACCCCTGCCCTGAACCAGCCACATGTCCCCTTCCTCCTCCCTAAGCCAGCAACCTCCCCTAGACCCATTCCCCTTCCCTCAAACCAGCAACCCCCTCTAAACCAGATCCATGACCAGTTCCACCCTCTCCAAGCTAACAACCTCCCCACCGAGCCATTCATATTTTCCAGCCTCCCCCAAACCAGTGGCCTCCTTTTTAAATTGATATCAAACTTAGCAGAAGTTTTAACCGCATTTTTCTTTCCTTATAGGCCTGTCAAACTGGCAGAGCCTCATTGCACTTCTGTGTCAAAATAACCCATATGCAGTGCCTTGTGTTTATTGTGTTTTTCACCTTGGCGGCAATTGGGGGAAATGCAGTCAACACGGGCAAAGATAAAAGTACAAGGAAACACAACTATTAAACACAAACACAGATTGAAATATCTGACCCTGTGCGCAGCCTTAGATAACTAGAAAGCCTTGGCTTTCAAGAAGCTCAGCAAATCCACAAGTTAAAAGCAAAACTTTGTTTGCCAAACTTTTTCAGATTACCCAGGGGCTCACCTACAAATAAACTTTCCGATTGCTGTACTAAGGAAGGGGGTGGGGGAGTGTTATTCTCTTTCAAGGTATTTCCTCTTAGATGCCTACATTTTTGGATCCCTGAATTTCTGGTATTTGAAGCAGGCAGGTACTACTGCTGCATGGTCTCACAGCCTGTTCTGGGAATGCTACCTTTCCCTCTCTGCTTGTTCTGAAGCTAGATAAATCCCCCATAGTGTCTATAGGGAATGATGAAGCTTTAACTTACAGAAAGAACATGACAACTATGACTCTTGCAATTTTTATAGGAGTGCCAACCGTGCCATTTAATTTTTTTATAGACAGAGGAAGCTACATTCCTACATTTTTTATGAAGATGACAGCAAAAGCATTCTTTCAATGGCTCAGACAGGTAAACTATTACAGCAGGGACTCTTGGCTGATTCCTATGTTCCTTCCAGCAACGGATGGAGGACACTGCTACCATGAGAATTGCCTCCCTTATCGAAAGACATGGACTTCTCTCTAAAAAAAGGGTATAATATTACCTTTCACTGACAGAAAAAAATTCTACAGCACCTTTTTGATTGTAAAGTTGAATTTGCAGGTTGTGTAGACTAGACATCATCCCAAAGGCCTTCTTTTGTCAAGTTTCCTGACTTGACCAAACTTTCTGAGACAAAGGCCCTTTTTACACACGACGGTACCACGCATGCCCAAGCAGATCTGCTATGTAGGCATGAGTGGTAGCATTTCGTGTAAATGCCACAGCTGGTGAGTGGGGGTGCGTGTGCGCGCCCGCAAAACACACATCCCCACTCACACACACCACGGAAGTTGCTCCATGTGTGGGGATACGTGGGGTGTGCCCGTATGCACTGGCATACTGGCACTTACGCACCAACCATGTTGCGGTGCACACCTCCACACCCCCACACACACCCACACACACACACACCCTGTAGCTGCGGCCCATGTAAAATGGGCCATTGAGAGTCTGAGCAAAATGAGATCATCATGAAAGCTTGTGCAGCTGAGACCGAAAAGTAAACAAGACCTCTTTGATAGCAGTGACCTGTCCTTGACTTCTTACTCAAGATAAGACCAGGTAAAGCACAGGGCAGATAGTCTTCTTCCTTACAGATACTGGAAAGTGATTTGAGTTTCTGCATCTGGCCCCAAATATTCCTTGTTTATTAAAGTCAAGAGTTTGCTTGTTAGGATGGTGATTGTCTAGAATCTGTGAGAAACGATGAAAAACCGGCACGGCTGGGGGTGTGGGGAGGGGGCGGGTCTGCGTGCGCCGCGTGGCGTGCCCATGCACGTCCGGTGAATGTGTGTGTGTGAAAATCAGATGGGCTGGGATGGGGGTGTGCCCCTACCCACACACACCCCACTCCTACCCCTGCATGGAGCATCCCAGATTTCCCCCCAACGCTCCATGAGTGGGCGCTGCATGGGTTACAGCAACACACACCCACCCACGCTGCCTTCAGATGGGTGCTCAAGTGGGTGGGGGATGGGTGGACCGGCGTGGGTGTGTCCCATTTAAAAATGGCCTATGTAACCTCATTATTAATTTTGGGCTGGTGCCTGCTCTTTGTTTTCACCCTATATAATGTAAGGAGGGCATGCAGCCGCTTCAGACTCCTCCCCTGTCCTATAAGCTTTTTGGGGTTTCCTGTGGCTTGAGGTCCATGTGCGCCTGCCTGGCATTATGCCTCAGACAATAAACATGATTGCATTGCCACTACCCTTGTGTCTTGTTCCGTTGTCTCTCCCATTATTATTATTATTATTTTATTTTATTTATTAGCAAGCATTTATTTATTTATTTATTTTATTACATTTATTTATTTGTAAAGCGCCAGCAATGTACTTGGTGCTTTACAAAGGAATGGAATAGACACGGTCCCTGCCCTAGGGTTTACAATCTGAGGGGGGGACGGGGACAAAGGAAGGGGAACAGAGGGAGAGACAAGGGGTGTAACATTCATGAAGATGCGAGGTCCCAGGTGCACGTGCTTGGCTTGGTTACATCGAGAATGATGGCTGGCTGGTCCGTGTGGTGAGGATATGAGTACACGGACCTCAGGTAACAGATTGTCCTGGTTGGTCCTGGATTGTCCATTAAGGGCCAGCTACCAGTTTGGACTGCTTGGGTAACTTCTCCAACATTTTGGTGCCGTGAACCCGTGACCCACAACTTCTTGCTTCAAGAGGAAGCAGGTCTTTGCTCTCGACAGAATTACTTCTCACTAGCAAAGACATGGCTTTCATATTGCTAGTGTGATTCTGATTTGCTTCAAACACTGAAGTGTCACCGTGGTATCCTTTCCCCCAAACCCTCTTGGGCACAGAACAGTATATAAGTATTTTGAGATCCTAGGTTTTAAGATCTTTTACAGCGCTTCATTTTCTGAATCCGACTCTTCAATAGGCAGTGATCAAAGTGCGATATAAAAGTCCTGGGAAGCTAGATTATACCTGTGTGGCTCTGGGCTGTAGAGGTGCTGCCACATTATCTGTTGAATTGCCATCAGTATAAAGAGTTGCACCTGGAACTGGTTTCCACCCCCTCCCCTTTTGACCTCAATTTTTTTTACACTGTGGCCCAAAACTGACTTTCTTCTTAATAACCATAATCCTGAACATATTTATAAGAGCAATTTTCACCAGCGGTACAGCACGATTTAGAGAAAAGCTGGATGGGTGATTTTATTCGATGCCTTGTTGTTTTATCTTTATTTATTTATATTAATTGTTTTTACTTGACTAGCATCTCATTTGTATTTGTTATATAATCCATGATGGCTTTTGCTAAAGGATGGAATAAAACCAACTAACTGACTGATTGACTTCCGTTTACTAAAATAATAACACTGTCATAGTGTTATTACATGTGTGATGTTGCTTCCTGCTTAATTCCAGATTCCCAACTATTTTATAGAATAATAATAATTAATAATTAATAATAACAAATAATTAATCATTAATTAATAGAGCACTTTCAGCATTCAGAGTGCTTTACAGTCCTTGGGCTCAATCCCATAGCCGTTTGCTCTTTTTATCATAGTAGTTCTATGTTCTGCCCATGAGTCAGAGGCTGTAAATGTAACACCCAAGTAAGTATACTTCGGCTGCATAAAGTAATAGACTTGTTTGCCTATCACCAATTAATGGTGGAGTCCAACTGGCATAATTGATTACAGTTACTAAATCTTCTATAAAAAGAGAGAATAGCAACGGGACCAAAATACAGCCCTGTTTCACCCCCAATTTATTTTATTTTTATTTATTTCAAAATATTTTGATCCCACACCCTCCTGCAAAATAGCAGCTCAGGACGGCAGGAAAGGGCTGGAATAAATGCTGAACTGTCCAGGCTTACAGTTGCACCAGTACCAGAGTGCAAAAGCATGAGCATCACAACAGGGATCATGCGTTTATCTAGGTCCCGTAAAACTACAGGAGTTGGTGCAGTGATAAAAATGTATAAGACTAAAGTTATTCCACAAGTGTTATTCGGCTCGGAGACCTGTTTTTCGATCCATAAGTCCCAGACAGATGTGGTGCAAAATAATTTTATGAGAGGCCTGCTACGTCTGCCTCTTGCTGCCCCTATAATGATGTTGCGAGCAGAAATTGGACTGCGTGCACTTTCAGTTTTGGCCCATACTTAGAGCCGTACGTTATTGGACCAAGCTGTGTCAAATGGAACTGGAGCGATTACCAGCTTTGTGCTGGATTGAACAAGTTCGTCACGCTGGAGCCAGAAAGTATCCCTAGTGGGGAGAGGTCTCAAGAGCTCTCTTCAGAATTGATTACCCTCCTGAGGGCTGGGTCATTGGAACTAGGCACCAACTTCTAGTTTCTGGGAGACAGAGACTTGGATATCTCCACACAGGAGGATATAGCTAGACTATCTGGCATTAAAATAACTCCTTGGTACAGTAAACTTAAGGTCCAGTTTTGTTTCGAACCCTATCTTGAATGGCTTCCTGATTACCAGCTCTGCAGAGCAACCTCACTAGCTCATTTCCAACTGTTTGACTCGGCAGTTACCAGAGGTAGAGTAGCTGGCCTCCTGTTTGGCGAGAGGTTATGTCCCTGCGTAGCCGCTGAAATTGAGTCCTTAGAGCATGTATTATTTTCTTGTCCATATTGTCAGGATTTAAGAAAATGTAGACTGACTCCACTTTATGTAGATAAAATTTCTTCCTCATATGAACATCGAATTTCATTTAGCAGAAACCCTGAGACTGCTAAAGCCATAGCTCTGGATCTTTTATTAGCAGTTCATTTAAGAAAGACTATATTGGGCATGATGATTCTTATCTGCCAAATTTGCCCTTCTAAACTTGAGACCGATTTGCTCTAAAAATGATTATCTGGTTTGATGTTTACAATGATTGGAGCCTCCTCAAGCTTTGTATCATCTATGATTAGAGTTGAGAAGGTTCTTTGAACTGCTGTGGAGATATTTTGTCATTTTATGATTGAGATTGGTGTACTTACGGCTATGTGCCTGTTTATTCTTGTCAGTTATATCTTGCTAATATGGCGGATAGCCTTAATGAAGTGTAGTGTATCGTATCGCATGACATGGCACTGTTCCCAGTGTACATTAGAATGTCATTCCTCCTTTTTGTTCTGATGTTTTTCTCATATACTTGTATATATTTGTATTATTCTTTGGCTATGGCGGAAGTTACGCTGTAATAAATTACTACTACTACAATCCCATAGCCCGTGCATCACCACTGTTGGCCTATAGTGTCCTGTGGAAACTGTGTGCATGTGCATGAGCAGCTTTCACATGGGATCTATGGGCCATGGGATTGAGCCCCTTGTCTAGTTCACTCTCTCAGCAACCCTGTGACGTAGCTCAATATTACTCCCATTGTACAGGAGGGAACTGAGGTTTAGAGATAAAATCACCCAAGGCTACCCAGCGAGTTCATGGTGAAGATGGGATTTGAGCTTTGGTCCCTCCCAAGGTCAAAGTTCAACACCATATCCACTAGGCTACACTGGCTTTTCCAGAGAATTAATATAATTTACATAGGGTGTTAACAAACGAGACGATAGTCAATACCAGGTGGGTGTCCACCTGCCTATTTAATTAGGTGTTTTCCCCCACCAGCCAAGTGGCCACCACCCGCTGGACATGCAGCCCTCGCTCACAGCAAGGTCCCAGAGCATGCGGCGCCTGCCATGTGGGCAAATGCTCCCACGTGTCCGCATCTCGTCAATTAGGTTGTGAATGCGGCCTAATGTGCTCTCCCACATCCATGTTCCATCAATTATGCGGCGGGGGAAGAACGCCTGCATGTGCATTAGGTTTGTCGTCCTCAACCTATGAGAGGGGGCTGAGTGGGGGCTGTCCGTTTATTAGACTGTACACACTAAACATGCAAGGGGTAACATGGAACCAACACAGACTCCAGCAGGCTATTGTCCCGTTGGTTAACACCCCTAGTGGTTTTAAGCAGGCATAATGGTCGTAATGCTTTAGAAATCCTCACACGATTCCCAAGAGTACAAAGGTACATTTTATTATTAGTAGTAGTAGTATTAAATAAAATAATAATAATGAATCATAAATAATAAATAATAAAATAGTATTTATTTTATTATTTTATTAAGCGAGGGCAGAATGCTACATGGGGCCCCCTTATTCCACCATCACGCTGTTCAAACCTACATCCCAATTACATTGTGGGGCCACAGGATCATATTTAAGTCTAAATATGGGGTCACGCAGGCAGAAATTTGGGGTTGCATTGTCCTAGGGGAACCTCCTGCAAGAAAGCCATGATCTGCGTGTGGTGGCAAGAGTCAGTCGTCGCCAGGAAGTCTGTGAAGCTAGTTTACAACATAAGAAGTGCCCTATTGGGTCAGACCAAGGGTTCATCAAGCCCAGAAGAACACAACAGGTCATCATGGAAGATCCATTCCCTGCTATTTACTCCCCAAATAGATTCATCATCAAATAGCTTCAAACAAGGAAGCATTTTGTTGAGGCTGGTTGTAGTCTGTCTCGCTTAGGCTGCATTCACACAAAATATGCAATTTCTGGCTATTTAGTTTTACCCCTAGGTAAATTACCCTCATGTAAAGTAACCCAGTGCCCCAGCAACTTCTTAAACATGTTTACCCTGGGGTAAAGTACCACAAGTCTAACACAAACCTAGCAGGGGAGAGAGAGAGAGAGAGAGAGAACAAACATATCTGGCCCGAAGCCTTTTGATATTCCGGCGAAGATGTAAAACCTGGTTGTTCGCCCAGGCCTTTGGGGAGTGTGGGAGGGTGGGTTAATGGGGTTTTATCTCCCCTACCCTATTTTATTGTTTTAAATGTCTCCCGGACCCTGTTTTAATACTTTATGTATTTTTGATGTGTTTTAAATGGTTTTATATGTATTTTATATTTTTTTTGTTGGAAGCCGCCCCGAGCTGTTCTCAGGAGGGGCGGGGTATAAATCTAGAAATAAAATAAATAAATTAAATAAAATATATCTCATGATGCCTGACGACTCAGGCAGTCAAATCCGGCAGAAGAACATGGAAAGGACACTGTTGACCAGAGCAGCTCAAAAAGTGGCCACAAAGAATTCTGGGATGCATATAGGAGTGGCTGGAGGACTGCTTACCTCTAAACCAACATCCACACAAACACTCACCTGGAAGTAAATACCCACATTACACTACACCACCAAATCTTTGAGGTTGCATCTACAAGCTTCACAACATTCAACCAAACACCATTCATATGGCTGCTATGGTACTAACTCAGGGTAGAGGAGAGTTACCAGAGGCTAGAGTTTCATGTGGGCAACCCTTAGACTTTCCTAGATCTCTGGATTTGCTTTCTTCCTTGGAGCCAGGGGCTTGTACAGATTGTTCTGCCCTGACAAATTTGTGATGGGCTGATATTCTTAGACCCAAGATGACTAGGGAGGCACAGGCTCTGTGTGCAGTTAATAACTTGGCAGTAAAAAAACTCCCAAACCCTCTGTGCCTAGCTACAACTTAACATGCAAAATTTCAGCCTGGAGACCAATTCTTTGATTTTTTCAAAAATTTGGGGTTGGCTGCGTAGGTTTTGGGAGCATACAAAACCCATTAAAAAGTATTGCTTAGAGTTTGGGGCAGTTTTGTGTGTACTTCCGTTTTTCAGTCAAAAGTAGCCTGGAAATAGAGGGTAGTGCTAATGATTACTCTGCACCACTGCAAGATTAGATGTTTTGGGATAAAATCAAAATCGCCCAAGCAGGAGGGGTTTGAAACTTGCCAGCCTGGAATTGATTTACCAAAACAAAAAACGTTACCGTTTAAAAAAAACGTTAAATGCACAAACTAAAAAGTTTCCTCTTCAAAAACATCACAAAATCATTTTCACTCTAGCTTAAGCTCCAAAAAACATACAGATTCATTACAATTACAATTAAAAACCCATTCAAATCCATACATTGCAACAAGACACAAACGCAAAAAAACATGAAAATTATTTCTGAATTTGAGAAATATTTAATATTTTATCCTCATCAATATAAATGTAATGTATGTACTTAATTCCTTACTTTTATTAATTTTTATCAATAACTAAACTTTCAAATTTTTACATTATTAAACATTAATTTATCATAATTTGACAATGAACAATTCTTTTACAGTGTATTAACTCTGTTTCTACAGAACAGTATTGTGTAGAAGAAACTAGAATGTTGTCTACAGTGACATTGTTAACCGTGTATTGTATGAAGTGTATACAATTTGTATACATGTAAATGACAGAGTTAATGCACTGTGAAAAACGTGCGCATGTGTGAACCAGCAGAACTGATTTTTTCATTATTAAGAACTCGGTTTCGGCTGCACCAATGAGTATCATATTACAGAAGCACTTGTTATTGATCTGATTCTCGAAGCCTATGAAGTTTGGGTGCTCAACTCATCCAGGGGGAGGAGATATTGATGATTAAAATACGTGAGGGCGGTGTGCATTTTGACCACAACCAATTAACGTTTAAGCAGTTATAACATTTTATTTTCCTAATGGATCTTTTTCAAACTTTGTGAATACGATGGTCCTTACAACTTACAGCCATGGTTAAAATTTCAGAAATGTAGGCGAAGCGGTTTCCTCAAAATCAGAGCTTCAGCAGTCCCTCCCCTGTTTATAACAGAGAGTGGCTGTGCATTTAACTATTCAGGCTGCTACTGCAGCCTGAATAATCCAAAGGGGAATTTGGGATGGAGGTCTTTGACCATTTGGGATCAGCACCTCTATTCTCAGGGCTTTCTGTACAAAAGGAAGATTAAGGAATGAATGAAAGTGTGTGGGGTCATTACAAACCAAAGAAGAATGATTTAAAACTGGAATCCCTGCATCTGCATTTCTGCATCTGCAAAATGCGTTGTTGATTGAGCTTTGCTTACTGAAAATCTAAAATTGGAGGCGAAGGAGTGGGCGAGTCAGACTTCCTAGCCATGCCTGAGAGAAGTATTGTCAAAATCTTGTGGGGTTTGATCATTTATATAGCACTTCCAGTGTTCAAAGTACTTTACAATCTCTTTCTAGACCAGCTCACAACACCTTTACTGTCGGGAGATGGGAGCGAACGGCAGGGAATGGATTGTTCCATTATGATGAACTGTGGGGTACTCCTCCAAAGCAACCAAGATTGGCCACTGTCTGATACAGGATGCTGGGCTCGATGGATGATTGGTTTGACCCAGTATGTCTGTTCTTATGTTCTTAGCCCTGTGAGGTAAGTCATTTATATTATTCTCATTTTACAGATGGGGAACTGTGGCTGAGAGATAATGACTTTCCCAAGGCCGCCCAGTGAATACATAGCGTTATTGGATAGCCTTCTGAATATTTGCAACAATATTTGCAACCAAAACAGGTATTCACATATTTAGTTATTTGGGCGTTCCAGTTGGGTTACTTTGGGTGTAAACAGATGGATGCAGAGGCAGCCTGGAGGGTGCATCACCATAATCCACCTGCTTGCAGCCCCGCCTGGGTTCCTTAGATAGACCCAATGGCTGCCCTGGCCCGCAATCTGCCTGCACGGTGCCACACCCCCAGCACCATAGCGTTGCAGGCAAGTAGTAATGGGTACACTTCTCATCAAACCGATCGTTGGCAGGCAGACACGCCCCCTTGCTGACCTCCTGGTAGGCGGAAGTCCCCCCCCCGTGACTCAGGATGGACTCCCCGGTCCACCGGAGGCGCCTTCTTGGAGGTCCCCCGCGTAAAGCAGGGGGCTACAATGGAGAGGGCGTTCTCGGTGGCTGGGCCCCGGTTGTGGAACTCCCTCTGAGAGGAAGCATGACTGGCCCCGAGTCTGCTGGCTTTCCGTTGGGCCTGTTAGACATGGCTGTTCTCCCAGGCCTTCGGAGGTGGGGAGGGGAGTGGAGGGTGGGCTAAATTTCTGTGTAGGGGTATTTTAGAAATGTGTTAACAATATTTGTGTAGATTTTTATATTTTTTATATTGTGGTAAATTGTTTACTTTGTGTTGGAAGCTGCCCCAAGATGCCGTAGGCATGGAGGGGGGGGCATATAAATGGAATAAAATAAATAAATAAAATAAATAAATATGAAGAACCCCTAGTCCTGCCTGATGAATGGCGGCGTAGCCTACTTGTGGGTCAGGGTGAAGGATCCAGCCCTCCCTGCGCCCAGAAGGTCCTTACATTTGAGTTCGGGGTTAGTTTGCGGGTCAGGGCGGTAGGAACCAAAGATTCTCACCTCCCCTGAGCCCGCAAGGCCCTTACGCCTGAGTTCGGGGTTAGCTTTTGGGTCTCCCACCCGCTGACCCCACATGGTTCTTTGGAGTGGGTCATATAACCCCTCTACAAACCCAGGAGAGCGAGCTGGACCACGAGGTATGGGTTTTGTGGGAATTGGAGCTACTTTAGGGTCATGGTTTTGGGGTAGGTTGACTTACAGAAAGGCAGTCATGTGACTCCTCTATGAACCCACCTTCCACCCCTGGACCAATAAGTAGGGGTTTCGTGGGGAACCACCAATGGCTTACCATGGTGAAAACTCCTGACCAGCGTGTGGAGGTCTTTACTGTTCCTCTAGCCGACTGCAGAAGGCGGCGTGACCAGAGAGTCACCTCTGTGGGACCTGTACAAGAAGGAGCTATGGATTACCAAGGCGGATCAAGCTGTATGACTAAGTTTAAACTCAGAAGCCCTATGGAATGTATAAGAAATCTTGATACCTCAGAGAAAAGGGCTGAAGACCCAGAGACAGGAGAAGAGCCCATGGAAATTGAGGAGAGCGCCACCAAAGAGCCAGAGAGGGCCGTGGATGGCCCTGCAAAGCCCTCAGAAGACCCAGGGGTAAGTGGTGGTGAGTGGGGATGAGGAGAAGGGGAGGTTGTAGAGGAAAATAGAGACAGGACCTGAGGTGTGTTTGACTTCAACAGGTGACTTTCTAAAGGCTATGGAAAACCTGAATTTGGGGACGCCTGCGAGGACCAATGTATCCTGTGTTTCCTGCTTTTGCCTGTGCTCAAGAGCTGGAGACCATCTAGACATTTGGAAGAAAGAACAATAAAAACTTTGTTTGAAATGTTGTTTGTTGTCATTTATGTTTTTAAACTAATGTTGCAAGGAGTATGGCAGGCCATGAGGTGCTGCTAGAAAGCATTTCTTACTCCCCTGGAGAGGCTGGACGTTTATTTCAGGCTGCCAGAAAGAACAGTCAAACTCTGTCTAAGGTGCTGCCCTGGCTTTCAGATCAGGATGCCTATACCCTGCACAAACAGCACGCAGGCATTTTAAAAGAAACAAAACGTAAGAACATAAGCAGTGCCATACTAAGTCAGAATGGTCCATCAAGCCCAGCATCCTGTCCTCCGACAGTGGCCAATCTCGATCACATGGGAGAAGAACCAACAGTCACAATGGGCAAATCCATTCCCCGTTGTTCACTCCCAGCTCCCGACAGTAAGAACTTCATCCCGTAAGCTACTTGGTTAATAGCCATTAATGGAGCTACTCTCCAAGAACTTATTCAGTCCTTTTTAAAACCCAGCTACACTACTGGCCTTGACGCATAAGTTAATTATGTGTTGAGTGAAAAAGTACTTCCTTTTATTTGTTTTAAATCTGCTGGCACCTAGTTTCATGGAGTGTCCCCTAGTTCTAGTACAATTTGAGAGGGTAAATAACCGTTCCCTATCTACTCGTTCCACACCACTCAAGATTTTATAAACCTCTATCATGTCCCCTCTGTCTTCTCTTCTCTAAGCCGAAGAGATCCAGTTTGTCAAGCCTCTCTTTGGGTATTTTCAGACGTTACGAGATCACACTCAACCACGGTCAGTTCCCATATGGGGAGCGTGATCACGGAATGTCTGGTTAGTGTTATGCCAGATGTTCAACCCCGTGAATCATGGGGTGGAATCAGATTTACCACGCTTCCGGCCCTCCTCGCAGGAGGAAGGCCAGAAGCATGGTAAATCTGATTCCACCC
>QEPC01013865.1:12321365-12352274 GCA_003113815.1 Sphenodon punctatus | reverse complement strand
TTTTTAAAAAAACTTTTTAGCTGGGGCTTTAATTTTTTTTACATTGCAGCCATTTTTAAATGGCTGCAATGTAAAAAAACCGGTACCCCGAAATCCGGTACCGGGTCTGGATTACCGGGCCGAATCCGATAATGCCGGTACGCCCGATACCGGCATTATCGGATACCGGATTCTACCGGTTTCCCACCCCTATTAAAGACTACTCTATCTCCTCTTTAATGTTCAGCTCCAGCAGCCATGTTCCCTTTGGTTAAGGTGGAGCCCATCTCGTCGGTATGGGCTCTCCCTCCCCCCCAAAGTTCCCCAGTTCTTAATGAATCTAAAACCCTCTTCCCTAGTCCATCGTCTCATCCACACATTGAGACTCCAGAACTCAGCCTGCCTCTGGGGTCCTGCGCGTGAAACTGGGGTATCTGGAGTCTCTAGTCCAGATACAACTACAAAACAGTTGTAACATGGAATACACCACTTTGTGACCAGCAACCATGTGACGGTGAAGCGCTTTAACAGAACTTTAAAATCAAAGATGTAGCGGTATTTCACAGCTCGCAATACCTTTCGCTATATAAACGTTCTCCCAGAGCTCATAAAGAGCTATAATCCTAGTTACCACAGAACAATACATACCAAGCCAGTAGACGTGGTCCAACTCTTCCAGCTCTCTGAGGGTGTGGAAAACCATTTATGGGGACAGTCTAGTGCTAAGAAAGGAGCAGCCTTCCTTTCGAAAAGGGGAGCGTGTGAGGATCTCCAAATACAAGGGCAAATTTGAGAAAGGTTATGAGCAGACGTTTACGGGGGACATATTCATAGCGGAGATTGTCTTTAACAAAGCGCAGAAGCCTGTGTACCGACTGAAGGATTATGAAGTGATCCTTGGTACCTTCTACCCTGAAGAACTGCAAAAAGTGAACCCCCAGCAGGATAAACTGTACAGGGTTGAAACAATGTTGGCCACCAAGGGAAAAGGGAGAAACAAGCAGTGTCTGGTGAAGTGGGTAGGTTGGCCTTCTAAATTTAACAGCTGGGTAAACACTTCTCAACTCAGCGAAGCTTAATCATGGAGGACAGTGGATTTTACATCACCGTACCCAGCAATGCCTGCAAACATGTTTCCTCACAACGCCAGTGCTGCATTCACAATACGGTTAGCTAGGGCTTTGGACCTATGTGGGAAGTGGGGTTGGCTGAAATTCAGTATCCACACAGCTGGGATAATATAGGCTTTTGAAATCATCCTTGGGGGAAAAAATGGGAATACGCTTTACCCAGAGGATGGTCCTCACGCGTACCTGACATACTAACGCATATAAGCAGAATATTAGCTAACGATAACAAAGCACCCAATGTGAGTTTGAGCTATGACCGTGTGACTAGAAAAATGAAACCTGAAGCCCCAGGGCCAGCCATGTTCAGCACCCGTGGAGACGTGGCCTATATACTGGGGACAAAACCCGATGCTAGGATCCAACAGTTTGGGAAGTTTTTGTTAATGCCATGACGGAAGCTAATGTTCGCTCTGCAGGGGCTGCTCCAGGATGCTTTGGAATGCCACAAGCAGTGTTGGCCTGAACTCTGCTCCCACATCTGGTGGAGTGCCTTTAGGCAGACAGGCCACCCATAGGTGAAGCAGGCTGGTATGACCAGCACTGGGACAGCCCATTGGTCTAAAAGCGTCCTTTATCTAGTTTGGTATTTTAGTTATTTCAGGTTGGTCAATTTTGGCGTTTTGGTTACTTCATTTTGGCTGTTGCACTAATAGTGCTGCTGAAGCAAACAAACTGAAATAAATGAAACAATCAAACTGGAATAAGCAAAATAAATATATGATGAAGTGGGAGCAAATAGCGGTTTGTATCTGCTTCGGTAGAGGCAAAGAGATGTGGGCAAATTCCTCGGACACAATATTCCTCGCTGATAATCTGTTTGGGCAGGAGGGCTGCGTGGGAGGCCAGGACCGAAGGAGAAGAGGTGTGGCAGATCAGGGGTCAGGTGCACAGGTGGAGAGGGGTTGAGGGAGATGGTGCTCCATGCATCCACTTTTACTTTGATCCATTTCCTTTTCATGTAAATCAAATTTACATTTGATCCGTTTCACTTAGCCTTCCATATTCCCAAGTACTAAATTCCCTCTGTTTTTCAGCTGGAGAAAAGGAATGAAACGAAGGCGTTCTGGACGGGGACGCCTGTGCATGCTGCTGCACAGGAGGGGTGTTGAAAGCCGCAATTCTGCAAACGGTGTCTTTAGGACGTGTTACGGGGCGGCGCACTCATCGCTTGGCGCTTCATTATGTGATATGACAAAATGGCACAGGGACCGATGTGCAGAGCGCCCAGGTCGCAACATGACGTAACAAGCAGCAAATTGGAAAGGACATGATTTTCTGAAAGCAGCGTTGAAAGAAGTCAGAGCTTTGAGAACCAACAGGCACAAAGGGAGCTGCTGCATGCGGCAGAAACCGGGTCAGTGCTTTTTTATTTTCTTTAAATACTTGTAGCTAGAATTTCTCTGCTTTGAAGGGCGAGGCATTTCCTAACTTCTGAGAGTGCTGGGTAGCGGTGCACAAGGTGGTCTTCTTTCTGATCTCGGTTACTCCACGACAGTCTCTCTCAGAGGGAGGCCAGGGCAGGGCAGGCCCCCTTTACCAATCAAGAACACTCTCCTCTTTCCCCAGGCGTTAGATTTGATTAGCACATTTCTAGTCGTCCCATTCCCCGCTCCTCCAATTGTCCTTTTCCTCCACCTGCTAAGTGTTTACTGGGAAATCTCCGCTGTACCGTCCTGCCATGGTGCCTGGGGCCGCCATTGTGCGTTTAATGGTGCCTTATCTGTTGCTCTGCATGTTAGCAACTCTCCCCCCTTTCCAATATCTGGTTTCCCTGTACCTGTTGTATTATTATTTGTGATATTTATTGTATTTATACAAACATTTTTATTCCGCCCTCTCCTGTCTCTGGCAGCTCAGGGCGACTTACAATAAAAGCAATAAAAACATAAAACAACAATAAAAATCAATATAAAAGTCAAAGTCAAAAAGGTCTCTCAATCTAAAAGAAAAGCATCCCTAACCCAGCCAAAAGCCTGGCAGAATAACCAGGTTTTACAATGGCATCTGAAGGAGGAAAGATCCGGGGCCAGGCGGACCCCTACCAGCAGGGAGTTCCACAGCTGTGGTGCCGCCGTCAAGAACGCCCTTTCCAACATCACCCCCTGCCGCACATGGGGAACTTCAAGAAGGGCGTCCCCGGCCAGCCACGTCAAACTCACAACCCCTTTAGTGGCCACTTTTTGTCACACATGTATTTTGCGAGAGTTTAATGTGGTGCTGCCGTTAATTCGGATCCTGTAACCCGAAGACCCTGGATGGATCGTAGCAGCAGGATCTGAACTGGGGATCTCTCGCTGCATCGACATGAAACTCTACCCTCTGAACTAAAAGAGCTTTTCTGGGTGGTCAGTATGGGCGCTGGTGGGGAGGGGAGGAAGTAAGGGCTGGGTACCTATCCCCCTCCCCTGAGCTTTTCCATGGCATCAAACCTTTGGAGCACTGTGATGTCTCATTGCTCCCTAAGGGGTGTGGCTACACAAGGAAGGGGTGGAGCAAAGGGACTATGCATCCACATCCCCTTTGGAGCATTGCGATGTCATGACAATCAGGGGCAGGTACTATTGGAAAGAGGAAGAGTCTCCCCGCCCCCCTCCCCCCCCAATAGACAATCTGGCAGTGCCCTTGGTGGTCTGCAGCAGGGACTGAGAAGCTCAGATGCTTGAGGTTTCACTTTCTACAGATGGGGCAACAGGTCCCCAGTTCAGATTCTGCTACTGAGGACTTGGCCTAGGGGTGTCAGGTTACAAGGGTGACCCAAGAGTGATGATGTGAGCTGGGTGGGGTCTCTGAAGCTTGGACCATACTTCTCCTGCTGGGGTGAGGGGTGTAGTAAGTACAGAGAGCAGGACACTTTGGCCCCCTCTGCTGGTGTGGTAGTGCTATACCATTCCACGGGTTCACCAACCTGCTACTCCACTGATCCAGTAGCAGAGGGTAGAGGCTCCTCCTGCAGATGGAACTAGAAGTCCCCGTTCAGTCCCCCACTGCCAGTGACGGTGGGAAACCTCACCCCCCCCCTCCCGGGGCCGTTATGAAAATTAGCACAAGCTCTGAAGTCCGCGTAGAAGTTGGGGACAGGGGTGCTTAAAAGATGCACTCAGGAAGAGGAGGCTCCAGATCATGGATCTCTCCCCCTATCCTTGTGTCCGTGCCCTCAGTGGGCTCCCTTATCCTGAGCTCAGTTTTTCCAGTGTTTGGATCCATTTGGCCAGATCCAGGAACTGAAAGGGGGCCATAAACTAGCCAGAGGTCACACGTGGCCCCCCAGGTTTGAGATTCTCCACCGGCACCAAATTAAGCTTTGTAGGGCTCATCCCCATAAAATGTTAACCTTGTGGTAATTTACCTTTCCCCTGGGGTAATTTGTGAGCAGCCAGAGGCAGAAGGGGATTAATTATACCCGTGGCAGTTACCTCCAGGCCTACGTGAGAGCTGCTTGTGTTTTGTTCTGGTTTTTTTTTACCATAGGAGATGCTTTACCAAGCTACCAAGAGAATAATCAGGAAGTCTTTTACGTGACTCTGTGACTGATACAGAGTGGGGGTTAGTTTGATGTTTCGTGTAAACATGGCCTTAGGTTCTGTGTACCAGTTAGCATGGAGTCTTCTCACTCACCTGTCTTGAAAGCAAGCCTGTATTTCAAGTGTTCTGTCCTCTTGTAAAAAACAAAACAAAAACATCTCAGTGTAATGAGGGCTACTCTGTGCAAATGCTGTGCTGAAATATCATTTGAAGGTTATTTCCCGCTGAGGCCGACAGATCAATGATCTCATATCTGGTCGAAGAAAGCTGATGGTGCCCAAAGCCAGCACCAAATTCAAGCCATGTGGCTCTGATCCTGAAAAACTAATATAATCAGGCTTAACTTTAGACCTCTTGGATGATTTGTATGCTGCCTTAAAGAGAAGTATTTGTGTCAATCTCGGCAGGATTGGCACCTGTGTGGAGAATAACCCTACACGGCTAAAGGAATGGTAAAGATGTCCCACAAGGCCGAATGCTGAGGAAAGGTGCGGCGTTGACAACGCTACACCCTCACTGTTCTTACGCTTGGCATTTCTGGTTCATTAGAGCAATGAAGATCTATTTCCCTGTCTCTGCTGATCTCCAGGCCTTCCTAGCACTGGGGGGGGGTGTCACGGAAGTATTGTATCGTAGCTTTCACGGGACATGGTCCGCTTCCAAATCATGTTGTAGTCCGAGATTGCTTTGTCCATGTTACCACGAACATCTGTAGCTTGTTTCAAGTGAATCGGTTCTAAAGCCACTAGTTAGGCTTTCGTTTTCCCTTTTTGCACCACCACCCCCTTTAGACCAAGGGCAGGGAACCTTTTACACCCTCCCTCCCGCATAGACTGATGTGAAAACTAGTACAAACTTCACAAGCTGGATAGAAGTTGAGAACAGGACTGCTTACGGGGGGTGGTCGTATTGAGGGGGAAGGAAGAGGAGGGTCCAAATCATGGATCCGTGCCATGGATCCATCCTCTGTCCTTAAGTGCATGACCTCATTTCTCATCCCTTCCTCCGAGCTCATTTTTTCAGTGCTTGGATGCAGGGGCTGGATCCATGAGTCAGGAATTGGAAAGGCACCAAGTAAACAGACATGGATTTGGCCCATGAGCCCACAGGTGAGACTATCGTGTGGTGTCTGGTAACCCTGTATGTACCTCTGCAAAGGTTAGGCTAGGCTGAGCTGACAAATAAGGAGTCTCTCAAAAAACAGCCCCACCCCACCGGCTGGAATATAGCTGACTAAGCTGGGTTTAGCTTCCCACTTGGTTCCCCCAAATGCCTTTCCCTGTATGATGTATCTCGTGCCCCTCGACTACTTCCTCTTGCCGCACTTCCTGTAAGATGCATCTGGTGCCCACAAGATGGTGCAACTCCCCAAACAGCCATTGTGTCTGCAGGACCTCGAAGGGCCATAGAGCTTCTGAGGTCTATGTATCAGTGAAGGCAAGGATTTTGCAGAGAGCCAGTGGATTACCTGCCCAGACTCCACAGGATGGGTGTTTTCAAACAAGAGGGTAGCCCACATTAGCACTCACCAGGTCTACCTGCCTATCTATTAGACGTGTGCCAGATATTAACCCACCTACCCCCCGTGCAGCCCCCACTCACTCACCTTGTCTTCTGTTTTTTCTCTCAGTATTTTTAAATGGGAACCATTTTAGCTAAATTTTGTGTATTTATTTTAAAAAAATAAAAAAATCCCAACCCCCCCCAAAACCTAACACAATCCAAAGAGATTTGAATCTCTCAATCTTAAATTCCCAACCACCTCATTCTCACACACTAACTTTACACCTTACTAGCTCCACTGGCTTTAATGACTTTACGCATGATTTACCTCCGATTATGGGAGGGGAGGGATACGCTCCAGAAAAAAAGTACAGCTACGGTGGGCTTCAGTGGGACTACTCCAGAAAAAGTGGTTTGTGGCTCGCAGCCAAAAATCGGCATTTTGTCAGGGATCCAGCCCAGCAGTTCCAGAGACAGCAGGGAAGCACCAGGTGGGACCCCAGTTCTGGGCCTCTATCTGTGGGGCAAGGGGGAAATCAAGGGTGCAGTCCAAAAATGTGGTCAAGTCCAAAGCTGGGGTCAGTACCTGGATGATCTGTCTGAGGGGAGTGAGGAAAGGCATGGAGTGGTAAGGACTAGGTATGGCATGCATTCTGGCAAGCTGAGTGACTTGCTTAGAACTGGCATTAGCCACTGACTTAGAAGCTTTTATAGGGTTCTTGGACCAATCCTGTGCTGGTATCCTGTGGCCAATCACAGCAGGCCCTCCCAGGTCCCGGAGGGTTATTGGCAGGTCTGCTGTGCTTTTTTTTTTTGACATCAACTTCTCTAGGTGGGGTGAAACGGCTTCTGCAGTCCCCAAGTTCTAGCCTCACCAGGTCCAGATCCAGACATGTTTTTAAAATGAGAAGCTTGGCCTGGTGGCTTGTAATAGCTCTGCGCAAATGAGGTATTATTTGTAATCTGTCAGCCTGATCCCTCTGCCACAAACGCACGCTGAATCTTCATGCTAAAAATGGATATGAAAGGTTTGTGGGATAAATTGGTGCTAATGTGCCGTAAGCTGTCAGGGAAACAGCTCGATGACCAGGAATTTCTCTCCTTCTATTGTTTGAAGGCATTAGCCTCACCATTGATTAGTGTCTGGCAAATTCTCCGGGTAAGGAAACAAATGTATTTTTTTTTCAATTCTGGATCCATGTTGCAGCCATGGAAGCCAAGACTGGATTTAAACGAGTCCAGACTGTGAGAACCCCCATTGGACCCTACATGTAGGGGAGCCTCATAAGGGCCTCCCAATTCAGGCAATCCAAGAATAAGCTTGAAATGGCAATACGTGAATGTGGAACTATTATGAATTGATTAGGCAGTTTGGCCATGATCAGAGACACAAGAAGGATGAGGCCTGAACAAATTCAGTTCAGCTAATTTGATGCATAAGCCTCAAGCTGGCACAAATTAAGAAGGTCCATGAGAATCAAGCTGTAAATAACCCACACTCTAGCAGAAGAACGTATCTCCAAGGCCACAATAACAACCCCGGGTGGCCACTACGAAGTAGGCCTGAAAGAAAAGGGAGGTCGCCTCAGCAGGTCAGACCGGCAATTAAGCAGTTGAGAAAAACTCCCCAAAAGCAGCTTTAATGGCTATTGCTCCGGGTGATCGAGAGATGAATGGTTGGCTTGTTTCGGCACCTGGCATGTTCAAAGAGGGGACCCTGCAACATGTATTCATAATAAATAAAGCTATAAAAGGAAACACCCGGGGCCTTATCTCTTGTCACTGGCGCTTGTGGCTACTAGCGTTGCCGTGAGCCTGCGTGGGGCTCTGGCCCTTACCGTCGCTCTCAAAGATCTAGAGACTCCTGTCCTGCTATTTGCTGGGCCCCCTCCTCTTCTCCTCTGAACCAGCTTGCGTCTCGGACGGTGGCCTCGGACACGTAAGATATCCTAGGCTGGGTTACTGGGGTTCGGAACTGGTGACACTGCCCTGTCCAGATGTTACGTGTCTATCCGATAAAACTGAGTTGTACCCACATACTTTGGCTTGTTAACAGGGCCGGCCCAAGGCATGTGCCACCAGTGCCCAGGCACATGGCCCTGCGGGGGGAGGGGCCCCGCACCACCGCGGGTTAGAGACTGACAGACGCCGCCAGTTTTTGTTTTTTCCCCCACCGGGCGTCTCCGAGTCAGTCCTCGGGGGCGGGGAGGAGGGGGCGTAAACTTCCTGGGAATCCCTGGCCAGTTATACGCTGCGGAGCTGAGCTGACACAATCAAGTTGCTTGAAAATCACCCCCCCCCCCAATTCTAGCGAGTGCCGGCCGGCCTTTGGGGCCCCGCAGCAAGGCTTGGCACATGGCCCCTGAAACCCTTGGGCCGGGCCTGCTTGTTAATTGGCGACCTTCGATCCCGTTTGGGGTAAACTGAGGTACAGCAAACTCATTTACTTCATAACCGAGCGCTGGTGTAAAATGGGGGTCTCAGGCCTGGGGGCTGAATGTGGCCTGTGGCTAGTTTTTATTTGGTCTCTTCCCAGTGGATGGATCCGGCCCCTGGATCTGGCTCCTAAGCTCAGGGGAAGGGAGAAGACAGAAGGTGTTTTTTAGACAAGCCCCTCTGCACTCATCATGCATGTTGCAGGGTTTCAGAGGGCGCCACTGCACATGCATGATGGGTGGGGGATAGGTGGGGAGGCGCTTGTCTAAAAACACCCAGAGCCATGACACGGATCCATGGTTTGGACCCACTTCTTCTGCACCCGTTAAGCACCCCTACCCCTGACCTCCATGCAGCCCTTGGAGCTGGTACTCGTTTTCAAAGTAACCTCTGGGGGGAAGTTGTGTAAAAATATGGCCCCATGGGGCTTCCGTCCACATGGGGCCTATGAGTTAGGCCTGGTGGCTTGTAATAGCTCTGCGCAAATGAGGTATTTAGGAACAAATTGAGAGCCCATGTGGTGTAATGGCTAAGTGTGTGGTACTTGGGGCGGACCCTGATTCTAGTCTTGCCTTAGCCAGAAACTCACCGTGTGACCTTGGGCCAGTCACAATATTCTCTCAGCCTAACCTACCTCACAGGGTTGTTGTGAGGATTAAAAAGTTGTGCTAGTTATATGTAAAGTGCTCTGAGTGCCATGGCAGGGGGGCGCTATATAAAAATAAAGATTATTATTACTACATATGGGCCCTGGCCCGTGAAAGGGATGTCATGTTTAACTGAACATCAAAAATGAATGATGGGAACATTTTCTAACGGGTGAGTTGGTGTGTGTCCACTAAACATTTCTAGCTTTGGAGTGGGCCCACGCTGCCATTTCACACAGCTCCCCAGCTTCCCTTGCTCTGGCACTGAGGGATGCTTTTGCTTGCGTACGGCATACAGGATCAGGCCCTCTGTCAATGTCTAAAGGGTATAAAACGGATCAACTTCTACTGCTTTGTTATGTCGCTGGTTCAATAGCTGAAAAAGAAAGAAAATGATTTCTTCATGTTAAAAGCACGGTAAAAAAATAATCCCTATTCACACACATCAGCTTTTTCAAGTGGGTGGTTGCCCAAAACTATATTCTGAATGTTGTGTGAAATCCTTACCCTGGAAGTATTTAGGGCTATTATTATTATTATAAGCATTTGTATAGCGCCAGCAGTGTACCTGGCACTTTACATAACAATGAGTTAGATGCAGTCCCTGCCTACGGCTTACAATCTATTCTAATAGACTCGGAAGGGGGAGACAAGGAGAGGGGACATAGGGAGAGACAAGGGACAAAACATTCAAGCGGATGCATGGTCTCAGGTGCACGTGCTTGACTTGGTTGCAGTCAGGGGGACGGCAGACTGTAAATGTTGAGAGGAAAGTTCTAGCAAGCATCGGGAAAGGCGGCGAGGAAGAGGTGGGTTTTGAGGAAGTGCTGGTGTAGAATTTCACCAATTCCCAACATGCCTGGGGGCCAAATGCAGTCGGGGGCTAGTTTTTATGTGACCCCTTTCCAGTTCCTGTTGGATCTGACCCCTGGATTCAGTTTCTGGAAAAGGGAAGGGCGTAGAGATGAGGGCATGGCACACAAGGAGAGGGGACAGATCCATGGCACAGACATTAATCAGCCCTCGGAGCTTGTACCAATTTTCAAAGTAGCCTCTTGATGGGAAACGGTTCCCCGCCTCTGCCAAATCAATAGATTGTGTTTTGTTTTGCTTATTTGCAAAGTTACAGGGTAGAGATCTCTAAGACCTCAAGAGGGGTCATGCCATTTATGGATCCCAGTCGATATTCAATATGTTTTGCATGCCTCAGTCACTGTCTGGAGTCATAGGATTCTACTGCAGTCTCAAAACGGGGTCACACAGGGAAAAACGTTGGAGAACCGTCAGTGTATGGAATGACATCCAGTGTCTGTCCATTAGAAAGGAGAAATGAAGCTCCTTTTGCAAGCTTCGCATTGCCATTGCTTTATCTTTAACCCTGCCCTATCCCAGCACTGGCTCAGCATGGCTTACAACAATTACGGGCCCCCCAACCCCTGGTTTGACATGACCCCCCGATACACACTCACCCTCCCCTAGCACCAGCCTTGTTCCCCTACACATCCCTCACCCCTCAGTCTTGTCCCCCATATACACCCCCCAGCATCTGGTTGCCTCCCCATACACACACCCTTCCCTGCACCTCTGGCTGCACCCCTAGTCTTAGTCTCTCCTCTCCTGGGGCTGGTGGGTACAGTGCAGAAAGTTAGAGATGCGACTTGGGAGCCAGTGTGGTGTAGTGGTTAAGAATGCAGTACCTGGACCATGCAGTAGGGGGAGGTTGTGGTTCAAGTCTGCCATGAACTCACTGGGTCACCTTGGGCCAGTCACAGATCTCTCAGCCTAATCTACCTCACAGGGTTGTTGTGAGGATTAAGAGTTGATATATATTTTTTTAATATAAAGGATAGGGTGGGATGTGATAAAAAAAAAAATCAAAATTAAAAAAATATATCTCTCTGATCAACCTGGCGGAAAGCTAAAGTGAAGAAAACTTAGTCCTTGACAGTGACAGATTCACTTGCTAAAGGCATTAAAAAGGCCACAGATATTTCATTTCCTTTATAAAATAAAGCTCACAGGTCTTCAGGAAGTGTAAATTGGGGCTTCGCACTAGCTGAAATTCTCGGCCTGCCTTTTCACACCAATGCAAGGTGTTACCCTAGACAAGGTGTCGGAAGCTGATAGGAATGTCACATGCCTCCGAGGCTCTTAGCCTGTGGCTAAGAATACAATGCTGTGCATGCTTTATCATACTATAGTCCATTCCCAGTATGCTATCCAGTTTGTTCCCAAAGAACAAAGGCTAAATTCAAACTTGAATTGCATGCCGTTGCAATGCTATTAACTCAGGGCAGAATTCGGCCCTGTATAGTTATATACCAAAAAGATTGGGCTGAACTTTGAACTCCTTTATTAATTATTATTATTATTATTATAAACATTTATATAGCACCAGCCATGTGCCTGGTGCTGTACAGAACATAGAATTAGATGCGGTCCCTGCCTGTGGCTTACAATCTAAAAGACAAAGGGGGAGAGACAGGGAGAGGGGACAGTGGCAGAGACAGGGGAGAATACAAACAAACATTCAAGCGGATGCGAAGTCTCAGGTGCGTGTGCTTGGCTTGGTTACAGAGAGGTTGGTAGCAGCAGTCAGCAGAGGAGAGCTGACAGTAAGTGTACGGGGAAAGACTAGCGGGCATTGGGAAAGGCAGTAAGGAAAAGGTGGGTCTTGAAGGATTTGAAGGAGCGGAGGGAAGGGGCAAGGCGGATGTGGGCAGGGAGGGAGTTCCAGGCATGGGGGGCAGCGAGGGAGAAGGGACGAAGGTGGTTAGGTGAGCAGGAGAAAAGAGGGAGAGTGAGGGAGGGGACAGAGGAAGAGCGGAGAGCGCGTGCAGGAGAGAGTAGGGAGATTAGGTCCAAGAGGTAAGGGGGAGCTTGGTTGTGGAGTGATTTGAACGTGAAAACCAGGAGTTTAAACAGGATATGTTCATTCTAAGATCAAAATTGCACCATTGGTTTCAGTGGGGTTACTCCAGATAGAACTATTCCTTTGTAGACTTTTGGGGTAGCCAGTAATATCTGTTGCATTTATTATTTATTGCTACTGGTCCAAGGGTAACCAAATAATATAGTCTAAAACCTGCTCCCATTTTGTTTGGTGCAAAACTGCTTAGCGGAGTTGGATGGTGTACCAACCAGGAGGCAAATTTGGCCTTGGGAGAGATAAGCAGAATGGTTTGTTGTGAAGAGCAAGGATAATCTTTGGTATTGACTGCTGCTGCATTTTCTTGGATAGTCTTGGTTGCTGCAGAAAAAGAGAAGGGGTGGGGGGGAAAACCCCAGGCTTATTAATTTTAAATCTGGGGAAAGTGCAGCTTTGTCTAATTAAATGCATGATCTAATAATTAAATCCATGATCTAATAACACATTCCCTGGGGCTATTTTAAAAAGTAACAGTTGGCTCTAAAGGATGGATTATAGTGACTTTTACCAACAACAAAACCCCAGTTATGATCCAGTGTCCTGCATCCAGGTTTTGGGAGGGGGGTGGGCTTGCGGGTGCATGCTACAAGTGCGAAGCTGCCAAACATGTTCTGCGTTTAGACGGCCAATTAAAAGTCTGGGTGCGAAAACAAATGATGATCCACTGAGATCCAAATTTGGGGGGCACCATGGCACGACCCATTCTAGAATTATTCGGTGCAGTGGGAGGGGCGTGTGATCTCAGCGTCGGCAGCGGGATATTTACAATTGTTTGCAAAACAATAATAATAATAATAATAATAATAATAATCCGGGCTGGCAAGATCTAGGCATTTCAAGCAAGGTCTGACTTTTCCCTCCTTATCTCCCACAGTGAGAAGACGCTAGGCTGCGCTTTGTCCCTTCTGGGTAACAGTGAAATGCGCTCCAACAAAAGGCACCACTACACTAGCCTAGCTTGGCCGTGTGCTTCAGCGATCTCTTTCCCCAGCAAAGCTAAGCTGCCCCCCCGTCGCTTTTCCAGGAGGAACGGGTCAGGGCTAACAAAGCAAGGGGGGCGAGGAGGGAGTTCCCGGGCCGGCTGGCAGCAGGTTTAGCCTGAGCCCTGCCCGCGCCACATGCCGCCTGGAACCCAGCTGGGCATGGTCAGGTCGGGAGTGCAGAGAGCCCGCCCAGTGGGGAGCGTCATTGGCTCCGGTTGAAATGCACACACGCTGGAGGAAGCAGCAGCAGCAGCCGCCCGCAGTAAACACTCCTCCACTGGCAGAGGCAGCAGCAGCAGCAGCAGCAGCGCCGCCGCCGCCGCCGCATGCAACCAGCCGACGGGGCATTCGCTGGGCAGAGGCGCGCAGGATGGACCGGCCAGCGCTAACCCGGCTGCTGCTCTTCCACCTGCTCCTGACCAAGCTGCACGTCGGCAAAGGTGGGTCCCGCGGGCGGGCGGGCTTTGCACGGCGCGGAGGGAGCGCTTGCACAAGCCACGCGTGGCTCTGTGCTACTGGTTGCATGCATTGTGTGGCGGGACCGAGTCAATGAATGGGGGGGGATCCTTTTAACTTTGCTTGGGGATCGGGAGGAAGCGTGCCCCCTGGTTTGCATGGACGGGGCACGAAGTGAGCCCCGGCGGCAGGTGCCCTGGGGGGAAATGCAGGTGCCTTGCTCCCCCTTTACAAAGGGGATACCCCCCCCCTCCCAACTTTGGATCCGTTTCCTGGGGGAGAACCAGGGGTTACATGTCAAGTCCTTAAAATGGTTCCAGGCTGCTCCGCTTATTCGTGATGATCAGGTTGAGTGCTGGACCCGTGCTTCTAGATTGAAAACAAACCAGCAATAGTTGATCTGCTGGGATGGGGGGTAGAGCGTCAGCCCCCGGCCACCCGCTGGGTTCGCTGGAGAAACGTGGGCTGTTTATTTTGAGCCATGGCTTAGCGCTCCCCCCCCCCTTTGTAACAATGCTGGTTTATTTGCCGGGGGGGGGGGAATTGGATGCTCTCAGCCTTGCGCTGAAATGGGAGAGGGGATTAGAACCGGGTTTACTAAGAGCACAAGTGCCAATCGCTTTGTGACTGCAGACACCGACACCCGCCCCCCCCAGCTGAGGCAGCCAAGGCCTGGCTTGCATTGTGTGCGGATGGGGCTCCGGCTGAATCAGGCGCTGCATGAGTCCCCGAGCAGCGAGGCTCTGGCCTGTCACTGCTGCAGAAGGGCTTGTGCCTGCTGCTCGCAAGCCCCGGCAAGGGCGGGTGGCGGGGGGGAGACGGAGCGGGGAAGCAGCGGTGCCGCTTTCCCCGCCTCACACGCGTGCTGTCTGGGTTTCTGCTCCCCCGCAGGCGCTGCCAAGGAGTGCGAGGCGGATCAGTTCCAGTGCAGGAACGAGCGGTGCATCCCCTCCATCTGGAAATGCGACGAGGACGACGACTGCTCGGACAACAGCGACGAGGCGGATTGCCGTGAGTAGCCGAGCCGAGCCGGCCTCGAAATCCTCCCCCCTGGCGCATCCAGGCAGCAGGCGGATTAAGCGCGCTCTGCTCCAGTCCGGGCCCCAGCGCTTTGCAGCGGGATGGGATTTCAGCCGCCGCAGGGAGCAGCTGCCGCTTTCCTTTGTGCTCGGTCTCCAGCCTTCCAGCGCGTGGGGCTGCCGCGCTTCGGTTCCTGGCATCTCTGCTAAAGGGGGCTGCTCCGGGAAGTCCCCTGGAGGCAGGGACGGCAGCTCGAGCGAGGGCGCTGCAGGGGGCTTTCCTTGGCGGCGGTTGTTGCAGGCCCCGGGGAGACCCCGGCGGCCGGGCTCTGTGTGTCCTCAGCCCGAGGGGGCATTTATTTTTTGCAAGGCCGCAGCTCTCGGAAACCGCTTTATCAGGGCTGGGATGAGCTTTTCGCCTAGGTGAGAGCGGTAGGGTTTGTGTGCTGGAGGGAGAGCGGCTCTAGGTCTCCCCTGTGGTTGGAGACGGATCGGTAACGCTTAGGGGTCGCTCCCTAACCCCGGCTGGGTCCGCCTGTTGCCAACCTGCCGCCCGCGGGGAATAAACGTGGTCCCGTTCCATGGGGGATTGTAAGATTCCATCCTGTGCTTTTTATGAATGAAAGGGCTTCTCCTACCGGCATCCTTGGGATTGGCTGCTGAACACCACCAGCTAGGTCACATGACACACGCTGCCTCTAGGACAGGCCAGGAAAGGGTTTAAGATTGGACACACCCTTGGCCAGCCCACTTTTCCTTTCCTGCTTCCTGTCCTTGGGTTAAGGGGGGAGAACCGAGCAGCACAGGCTAAATTTACACCCCCCCCCCAAAGCCGTTTAGTTTTGCCCAGTCATGATGAATTTCCCAGGAATGGGAATGTTTAAGCTCTTTACAAGCAAGCAAGCTCTTATTCAAGTGGTGATTCACTGTGATAACAATCTAAGAGCAAATAAGGGGGGGAAGGAAAGCTTCCTCTTATGCAAAAAGCTTCCTCCTCCGATGCTGGTGGCAGCTAGCTAGCTAGTAAGATCTAGGGATAGGCCTTTCCTATCAAAATGTATTTCTCAATTAAGTAGATTATTAAAAAATAAAAAAAATCTCCAAGGTGTTGTTTACTTCTAAGCTGTTGCTACTGAGAACTCAAGCTTTTTTTTTGTTTTTTGACCACTAATAAAATTCCAACATAGGCGTCAGGTTTGTTCGTTTAAAAAAAAGAAAAGAAAAATGTTCTCTTCCTTCCTTATAATTATTCAAATTACCTTGGTGATTATCTTAAGTAACTGGATGACTTTTGTCTTGACCATGGGGTGGTAAACTATCCTAGTCAGCCTTGGTTACCACAGTTTGCTTCTTGAAGAGCAAGTCCTGGCAAGAGCAGCAGAGCTTTCCGTTCCTAAAATTGAACAGGCGGTGCCATCTAATGATCAGGATTGATGCTGGATCCCAGGAAGTTGGGGTCCTGTGTGAAACGTGTGGGGTTATCAGGGTTCAAGGGAGGGTGGGTGGGACTGAGCTCGGGTTGCCACTTAACGCACATTTTTCAGGAACACTTATGAAAAATACATGTTGCAGGCCCTGCATTAGTGCCTTAGGCCCCAATGCAGGGCCTGCAACATGTATGTTTCATAAGTGTTGCTGAAAAGTTTGCATAGGTGGCACTCATAGGCTGAGTTCTGGGAAATGTTCCTAGTAGGCTTGTGCCCCCTGAAATGTAAAAAACCCCCAGGAAAAGGCCACTTGGGAAAACAAAAGCCAGAAAAGAACATGGCTGCTTTATTTGGCTTTCATAAATGACCTTCCTGCCCTCTCCCCTGCACTGGCTGTCATAGAGATTAATTCACAAGAACTTGGGTTTTATATTCTGCTGTAAAGAGGCAGGTTAGTCCAGTGGTTGGGTTGCTAGCTGGAGAATCAGGTTTGTTTCTCTGCTCTGGCAAGCTCTGGGCAGGAAGTTACGGCTTCTGAAGACAGGGGGCTTAGGTTCCTGGCTTGGGCCCCAGCAGTTCATTTTTTACAAACTAAGCACTGGTTGTGTGCCCCCCACTTCCAGCCTAGGAACATTTGATGGACATTCACCCATTAGAAAAAGGAACATGTTACGATAGTTAGTTTTTGATGTTCAGTTAAGTGTAACCTTAAGAGCCAGGGATCGCTGCTCTGCAGGCCTGTAGGGGGGTGGTTCCTGGTTTACTCCTGGAGACCCATATGTTGTGAGGAAGGGCTGACCTGAATTGCTGTGAGCCTTCGGTAGGCTGGGGTCTCCCCGTTTGAGGCCCCGTGAGCCTGTATTTGATGCCCATGCTTCTCCCAGTCATGTTGTTATCCTAGCATGAGATGCCCCCTCATGCCCACACAGATCTGTTGCGTGGGCACGGGTGGGGTGTGCCCGTGTGATCGCCACTGTGGGTGGGCGGGGGTGTCTGCGTTCCACCCATAGTCCACGCACGGAGCCATCGGCCAAAACGGCGATGGCTCTGTGCATGGAGATGGGTGTGTGTCTGTGTAATGGCCACACACCCCCCCCCCCCATACCCATCTCCCCACCACCACAGTCCGTTTGAAAAGGGCCTAAGAGTTACAAAAGAAATCACTGTCCCCCCCCCCCCCCCCAACCACACGTGCACACACCCACACTGCGGCGTCCACCCAACCCCCTCCGCACCATGGCCCGTTTGAAAAGGGCCATAGTAGACTCCCCGTATGGAGAGGTTGGCACTGGTCTAGCGCCATCTCCGATTTGGAATAGCTGGCTAAATGGGACAGGAGTCTGGGAATGATCCTTCCCAATGCTATGATGATGACTAAGAGCGTCTCTCCTTTAACTGGGACAACCGCTTATTTGGGCTATTTTGACATCTCCCAGTGCATCGAGATAAAGTGACTTCTGCCATATGAGAAAATAGAATATGGTGAAATGGTTAGTGTGTATTTACAGGGCTCGGTGTATTGATGCCAATGAACGCAGAGATCCCCGGGACCCTGTTTATAAGGCTGCCTTCTAGTGGATGGATTCAGAACTGCATATCGTAAGCCCTATAGAGCAGAGGTTCCCAAACCATGGGCTAAAACCCCAAGAGAGAGCCCACTGTATTCAGATCTTCATTGGTATTTGATATGTTTTGCATATTGTCGTTGCTACTTGGAGGTCATGGGATTTTATTTAATTCTCAAAACAGGGTCCCGCTTGCAAAAAGTTTGGGAACTGCTGCTATAGAGTTAACAGAATAAATTCTCCTGTAGCTTAAATGGTCTTTGGGGGAACCTATGGTTCTGGAGATGAGGGATCAGAGTTCTTCCTCTTCTGTTGTTTGAACTTGGACTGGACCGGTCATGGAATGTGCCACAATGATAACCATGAAGCCCTCGATAGCGGCATGTTTGTTACACTCACACCACGTATGCCTGTTGCGCTGCTTGCAAAACACACGGCCATGTAAATCCTGAGAATGGTAAACCTTCTCTTGAGCTGCGTGTGTAGGAAATAACTATGAAAACAAAAGATCATGGGCCTGTGTCCATGGATAGATCAAAGCACATGATCCCATCTTTCCTTGACTGAAAGCATTGTTGGGCTGCAAGTGGCAGTCAAGGTTTCGGTGTGACAGCTGATGTGGAATGCGAGGCTTATGACTGGAGTATTGTGTACTGAGCGGGATAAAAGCCGCTCAGCGAACGCTGTGTTGTAATTTGCTCGATGAGCTCTGGAGACTTCATAAACCGCGAGAGCATCGCATGAGCAGTTGCTGAATAGCAGCTGAGTCTGGGGAATAAGTTCCAGTCATGCATTTTTTCACTCTGTGACTAACCTGCATTATGAACAACCTCGCACTTTTTAATCTCGCTAGATGCACTTGGGCTTGCTCACATTCCGGACCTGATCCTTCTTCTGCTGGGTTTGATGCGAGTTTTGTTGGTGTCGGGATTTTGGGATCAGACCCTGGGTGGTTTCCTAATAGGCCTCAGCCTACCATAGTCATTGAGTACTCTTTGTTCCCGGTCGCATCCTGCTTCCATTCAGGACAATGGTAAAACCTCTCCCCGAGTGCTGCAGTGGAGCTGCATCCTATCTCCCCACCCCCCCCAAGCTGTCCCATCAGTGTGAGTGCTTTCAGAGTAGGGGTATACTCAACATGGGGTATTTTCAGACGTTACGGGGCCCTTTGGCCCCGTACCGGAAGCAACGTCTTCGTTCCCCGCCGGGGTCAACCCTGCACGGCCCAACAGACGTGCCGGGGGGATCCCGGCGGGGAAAGTGGGAGGGGCCGGGGCCGCGCGGCGCAACGTGCGGCCGCACGGCCCCGCCCCCTCCACGCACCCCGCCGCCCGCCCTCCGAGGAGACGGGCGGGCGGCGGGGCCAATGCGGCCGCCGCGTCTGGCCGATCGTGCCACGGCCCGGGATCCCGCCGGGGATCCCGGGCCGTGGCACGCGGCCAGACGTTACTTTTTGTTGGCCACGGCCCGCGGTCCATTTGACCACGCTTCCCGGGACCTTCCCCCGGCTAGCCCGGGAAGCGTGGTTCAAATTGACCCCATGTGGCAATTGAGCGTGGCCAACATCTGGCGCACGCCGTGCAGACGTTCAGGGGCCTTTGGCCCCGCGGGGGGGTTGAGCGTGGTTCACTGTGGTTCAGCGTGATCTCGTCACGTCTGAAATCACCCATGGTTATGGGCTAACACAGCCTGGACTGAATTCCTTGCTTGTGAGATGACTGACTACTAGATGTTGTGTTGGAAAAGGCATGTGAAAATGAGACTGGTCTGATGTATCCTGTTTACAAGCCTGATTCCTTAGTGTCATTCTGCTGTAGCTTTTTGAGAGTTGTTTGGAAAATATGGAGTATGTCTTTTAACTGGGATGCTGATTGTTTTTAAATGTTAGCTGTGGGGTGTGTGTGTCTGGATGTGTGTATGTATAATGTGCACCTGGTATATTAGTTGAAAGTCACAAGGCACTTACCCGTATGTCGGTGGTCCTCTGTTCTATGGACCAAATTATTATTAGGTATTTATGCAACACAGCAATGTACCTGGGACTGAACAGTCATTCATTAATTTGTGACAGATCCCTGCTCTGAGGGGCTTATATTCTAGGATTGGCCCTGCCCGTTCCACTTCCTGGATCTGGACCTTCTTCTTCCTTTCTCTCCACCCTAAGTACATCCCTTATGCACCGTTATCTCCAATTCCTATCCGAGTCATAGAGCTTGTACTAGTTTTCAAGGTGGTCTATGGGAGGGCAGAGGCTTCCCCGTCGTTGTCCTAGGTGGACGATTCATTTATATGTTTGGAATGTACAGTGGAATTAATTCAAGTGAATCTGATTGCTGCCACTTAAATGACATTTTCATGCACTTTTCTTTGGTCTAGCTGGCTGATCGCTGAGCTTTCTCCGTGTTGCATGGAAAGCATTACACGTGTCGGGGTGCATTTCAAAACGCAGGCATGTGTGCAACATAGAGTACATGAATATAGACACGTAGCGAGCACTCTCCACACGTTGCAGTTTCTAGAGGAATGTGTACGTTCTTGTCTGTTTTGACTAGAGGATAAAGTTCTTAGAGTTGTTTTCAGAGTCTGTCTATCCCAAGCACCTTGGATTTTCCACAGCTTGTCCTTCAAGCAGTGGTGGTGAAGGGAACTGGAAGTATGTGTCAATTTGTAGACTTGTGGCCCTGGACAATTCCATCCTCCCTGCCTGTATCCAGTTGGTTGTAACTTTCAGAAAATGTTTTATCTTCCCTTGTATAAGGGAAACGTGGCCAACGTGAACATTTATTGGCTTGTGAAACAAACGGGCCTTTGTGGTTGTAGCAACTGAAACGCTCCCAGTTACAAAAATAATTCTGTGTGTTTTGGTGGCTTTATGAGAGAATGCGGTGTTTGTGGGAAAGCAGGGACTGATGAGCTAGTGGTACTGCGTGTTCTTCCTGCCAGCGGCCTCCCTGATACACAGACCGATGCTGTTTCGATTTTGCTCCTCCTCTGTTGAATGGGCCCTCGCTGATTCCTCTTCCCTCATCCCAACAAAATAAAATAAAATGCGAGATTCAAAGGTGGCATCTCTGCATGTAGCCTCACAGAGGCCTCGGGGCTTTCTTCTTCCCCTGTAGTGTGATAGACAGGTGTGCTCTAATCATGAGCTGGTAGAGAATGGGAATCGCTCAGCAGGGAAGCTAACCCTGAGAAGTGCCTGGACTAGGATCTCTCTGAGTTAGCTTCTCAGACATGTGAGCTGTGTTCTGGAACAGAGCTGCAGATCAAGCTTAGAACGATAGCGCTAAACCCAGCCCTAATGTAATGCTATTAATTTGCACGGGCTTATCCCAGGGATGATTTGGGATCTCTGTAGAGGCCTACGACCTCACCCGAGCTTGGTGGGACTCAACCGGCTCTGTCAAACCCACGCTGGGTGCTCTGTCTGCCTGATCCCCTTGGGCTAGGCTGGACTCCCCAAGCTGCAAGAGGCCCCTACCCCCCACAGAATGCATTGATATCCCTGTGTGTGTGGGAGGGGGGGCATGTTGGAAAAGGGGTGGAGGAACATGTTAGCCCTGCCTCTTTCCTGGTGATGGAGTGCTGTGACATCACGGTGCCTAGTGAGGTGGAGAGTTGGCCACCTGGACAGATCAGAGCCAGACTCAGAAGAGACCGGCTCTATCCGGTCTGGGTTTGGGTCAGACCCAATACAGTTGGGTTTGGGCCAGGTTCAGACCCAAATTTCTGGCCCAAGCAGGATTCTAGATCCCTGTCCCTTCAGGCTTTTCCTATTCGTTCCCTTTAACCTATCGCAGGTTGCTGTTCTTAAAACTTTTTGACAACGAGGCATCCAGGTGCATGGACCATAGATTATTCCTCACATGAATAAGATGAACAGGATTTGGCCTTCCGTGCTTTGCGATGTTTGGATTGCCAGCTGCCCACAGGCCATATGGGTTGCAGATGGTGTTACTGCAGGAGATTATTTACCTATATATTTATTGGTAAGAGCAAATACCTTCCGGTAGAGGCCCGGCTTACCCCAGATCTTCCCTCCTTTCGGAGAAGTTGTAAGACCTGGTTGTTCCGCCAGGGGTTTTGCCGGGTAGATGGGTAACGGGGTGGGGGTTGCGTCTCTTTTATTGATGACTTAATATTTAGCATTTGTAAGCTGCCCCAAGCTGCCTGTGGCAGGAGGGGTGGGGTAGAAAATGTTTTAAATAAATATTAAAATTAGTGGGGCCCTGTGCGACATGAGCACAGAACAGAAGAATTTAGGATCAGCCATGCTGAGTCCAGACCAGTGTTCCATCTTGTCCAGTATCCTGGCTCCACTGTTGGCAAGGCCCAGATGTTTCATGGAACGTGTACAAAAACACAGCACGTCTATTAAGAGTGATCCAACCCAGGTCACTCACGCCCAGTGTCTGGCAATCAAGAGGCTGCATCCCCTGACTATCTTGGCCAATAGCCATTGAGGGCTCTACTCTCCATGAATCTGCCCAATCCTTTTTTGTACTAAAACTTTTGGCCTCCATGATATCCCATGGCAGTGAGTTCCACAGGTTAATTGTGTGTTTTGTTTTTAAAGCGGCTGCTTGATAATTAAATTGAAGGTCCCCAACTTCAAGGTTCCTGTTGGTCAGACATATGCCTCACAGAAACCACTGCACAAATGGCAGGAAGTGGCAGACTGACTGAAATATAAAGACCAAGCAGTCCTCCTCCTGCTTTAGGTTCCCCTCCGTCTGGGCTGATCCACAGTGACAGGGCAGCGTGCGGTATGCGTGGCGGCTGCTTACCCCAGGGCCAGGGAACCTTTTTCTTTCCATGGGTTAATTTTGAAAAATGAGTGTAAGTCCTCTGCCCGGGTTAGGAGTTGGGGCCAGGGGTATTTAAGGGTGCTCTCAGAATGGGGGGAAGGGAGGAGAGGGTTGCGATCCTAGATCCATGGCATAGATCCTCAAGTGTTTACCCACATCTCTTCTCCTTTCCCCTGAGCTCATTCTTTCATGGCTTGAGGATAGGGCCTGCATCCATGGGCCAAACCAAGGGATTGGAAATGATCCAGACAAAAACAACAAAAGAAAAACCAGCCAGGGGCTAAACTTGGCCAATAACACCCTGCTTGCTTAAGCACTGCCTCCTGTGTGGATAAAGAGAGCAGCGGCACCGTTCAGCCGTCCCAAGGGCTCATTGCAACTCCCTCACCCAAGAGCAAAGGGGACAGTGCTGATAGGAAGCAACTTCTCTCTTTGGCGTCCAACATGGCGTGTTTCCTACTGTGCAGTCCACAGTGCCGTAAACCTCTCTCTAACGGCACAGCATGGACTTGATAAAGCTCTTGAGTTGCTTTACCGTGTGTTGTTTTTTCCTGAGCAAGGTTTATCTGTGTTACAGGGCTCCGTGCCCTTGGTGAAGCATCTTCCCAAGTGCTCGCAACGCGAAACGCTGGGTCTAAATTTACGTTTTTTGTCTGTTTCGTAAAAGGGCAGGCCACGCAGGGTTCGATTCACCAGTGAGGCGGACACCCCATGCTCCCACCTACTATTGATTTTATTTCATTGTCTTTTTTCCCCGCCCTGTAAACGTTCCTCAGGTTCCTGGCAGTAAGACGCATGCCTCACAGAAATCATAAGTTTTGTGGGATGGAATGGAGGAGCTAGGGAGAGGGTGGGGGTTAGGGCTTCTTCTTTTTAGTTGTTTTATGTGTTGTGTATATACTAGCTGCCTTGAGCCTCTGAGGGAAGGGTGGGATAAAAGACACATATAATATATATATAAAAGAATTAAAAAGAAACCCTCTCCGTAGCCCCTCCATTCCACTCCACACACCCTATCCCAGCCCACCGAATGCCTGGCCAAACAAAACAGATCTTGCATCTCTTCTGAAAGGCGAGCAGGCTCGGGCTTAGGCAGATCTCCAAGGGGAGAGGGTTGCATAAGTACTAAACAAACTGACAATTGTTGGGTAATTAAGTTTTCCAGGGAGGTTGTGGACTCTCCCTTCATGGATGTTTAGATACAGTGTACCTGGATTTCCAGAAAGCATTTGATAAGAACCCACATAAGACTCTTGAGAAAATTAAAAAGTCCTAGGATAGGAGGTAGTGTCTTACTATGGATCGGTAACTGGTTAAAGAATAGGAAGCAAAGAGTTAGGACTAACGGTCAGTTTTCACAATGGAGAGATGTAAAAAGTGGTGTGCCTCAGGGATCTGTATTGGGACTGGTGCTGTTTAATGTATTCATTAATGATCTGGAAAAGGGTGTTAAGAGTGAGGTGATCAAATATGCAGACAACACCAAGTTATTCAAGGTAGTTAAAGCACGAGCAGACTGAGGAACCGCAACAGGATCTTACAAGACTGGGTGCCTGGGCATCTAAATGGCAAGTGAGATTTAATGGGGACAAGTGCAAAGTGATGGACGTAGGGAAAAATAATCCAAACTATGAGTACACGATGCTGGGTACTAAGCTAGGAGTTACCACTCGGGAAAAGGATCTCGGAGTGATTGCGGACAATACACTGAAATCCTCAGCCCAGTGTGCAGCAGCAGCAGTCAAAAAAGCAAACAATGTTAGGAGTTATTCGCAAAGGGATAGAGAATAAAACGGAGGATGTCGTAATACCACTATACAAATCAATGGTGTGACCGCCCCTCGAATACTGTGTGCGTTTCTGGTCGCCCCATCTCAAAAAAGACATCGCTGAACTAGAAAAGGTAGAGAGAAGGGCACTGAGAATGATAAAAGGTATGGAACAGCACTCGTATGAGGAGAGGCTTGACAAGCTGGGTCTCTTCAGCTTAGAGAAGAGAAGACTGAGAGGGGACATGATAGAGGTTTATAAAATCTTGAGTGGTGTAGAACGAGTAGATAGGGAACAATTATTTACCCTCTCAAATAGTACTAGAACTAGGGGACACTCCACGAAACTAGGTGCCGGCAGATTTAAAACCAATAAAAGGAAGTACTTTTTCACTCAACGCATAATTCTGTGTCTGCCGGCTGGCTCCCAGCTGCGGTGAAGCTTAGCCTGGGCTGTTACTTGCGGGTTTCCCCGAGTGGTAGCCTGGGCTGAGCTCCACCACGGTTGGGACGTAGACCATGGTAACAACTGGCAGCCATTTTCAGATGTGATGGTACTACCTGAATCAAACCCCACCCCGTCGTATATTGATCACAAAGAATTTGATAACGTCTTGATGATTTGATTAAAATCTGTATTCGTAGTGAAATTGTTGGTATGGAAGCAGCAGAAAATAGTGAAAACATTCCTGGATTGTTTCATGGTGGGTTTTCACACCATGGTGATGGTCTGAAAGTTGCAGCTGGTGCAGAACGTGGCAGCCCGCCTCTCTACGGGAACGGGTCGCTGCGAGCACATGACACCGGTGCTCTGTTCTCTGCACTGGCTGCCTGTAGCTTTCCGGGCCCAATTCAAGGTGCTGGTTTTGGCCTATAAAGCCCTAAATGGCCTGGGCTCCGCCTACCCGTGGGACCGCTTCAGGCCCTGTGGTTGGCTAGGGGTGCCTTCCTGGAGGTCTTTCAGGGGGTGACTCTGGAGAGGGTGTTCTCGGTGGCTGTGGAACTCCCTCCCGGCGGAGGCCCGGGTGGCTCCGGACCTCCCTTCCTTTCGACAAAAATGCAAGACCTGGCTGTGCCGTCAGGCCTTTGGTGAGGGCGGTGGGTGGGTGTGGGTTAGGGGGTCTGATTATTTCCCCTAGTTTTAATTTTAACAGTGTTATTATTTTGTTTTATTATTGTATTTTGTATTTTTGTTGATTGTTAGCTGCTTTGAACTTCTGTGAGCGGAAGAGGTGGGGTATAAATAAATAAATAAATAACCTATGGAATTTGTTGCCAGAGGATGTTGTCAGGGCCAGTAGTGTAGCTGGGTTTAAAAAAGGCCTGGATAAGTTCTTGTAGAGTAGGTCCATTAATGGCTCTTAACCAAGTAGCTTACGGGATGAACTGCTTACTGTCGGGAGCTGGGAGTGAACAAAGGGGAATGGATTGCCCATTGTGACTGTTGGTTCTTCTCCCATGTGATTCGAGATTGGCCACTGTCGGAGGACAGGATGCTGGGCTTGATGGGCTTGGTGTGGCACTGCTTACGATGTTTCCAAATCTGTCCGCAGTGCTGTGGATGGGGACATCCCGTTGTGGAGCAGGGGGCTGTACTAGATGACCTTTGAGGTCCCTCCCACCCCTAACATTCTATGATTCGATCCCCGTCTGGGGACTTGGCATTCATCCTAGAGGCCTGCACCATCATGAGAACCTGATGAGACCCCGTTGCATGCATTTGTTCTGGGTTGGCTGTAAACTTTGGGTTTGGGGGAGATAACAGCTGGGTCAGGTTGCAGACTGATTAGGAGGGACCCATGACCTCGCAGTGTTCCACAATGGGGATGGGGTGCTAAAGAAAGGAGGTCAAAGAGAGGGTCTTGTGGCCCTTGGAGGTGGTGAGGGCCAGATCTGCAGCCCTCTGATTGCTCACCACTACCTTGGAAAGCAGCAGGGAGTTGCTCTTGTGACCTTGCCCAAATATGCAGATTTTTTGCCCAGTTAAGGAGGGATGTCTCTTTCCCCTGCACAGGAGCCAGCAGAAGAATGGGCAGTAGACTGAAATCACAGCAAGGAAGCCTGGTACAAGGGTGTGGTCTTGCATACAAGAGCATTTAGCATCCACTCTTTCTTTGCAAATGCTGGGACCCACCCCCAGGTTAGGGTTGCCACCTATGCAAATTTTTCACACACATGAAAAATACATATTGCCGGGCCCTGCCTTGGGTGCCAATGCAGGGCCCTGCCACATGTATTTTTCATAAGTGTTCCTTTTAAAAAAATTGCATAGGTGGCAACCCTACCCCAGTTACCTTAATCCAGGCCTGTGGGGCAGGTGGAGAAGATGGGCAGATTGCTATTGAAGTGCTGAGCTCAGCCAGTTCATCCTCGAACATGGCAGACAGTCTTAATTGCGAAAAGCCCACCGTGGCTGAAACCGGTTTTGCTCAACGACACGCACACCTGGATGGGAGTAATGGGAGGTGATCCTGGACTGTGCTGCTGATCTCGCATGTATCACGGAAACCTGGTGTAGTGACCTTGTGTGCTCTTTGGACCAGTTCAGTGATGACTCAGGCAAATGAGTTCAAGAAGGCTGATTTATTATATATAAAGCATAAAGGTAAAAGTAAATACAAACAGTAAAAGCACGCTCTCTCACATCCTTTTGTGCACGCTGGAAACTCCAATCACAGCTGCGGGAGGATCCTCGGGTGGGCCGCAGGTTCTGCTGCGCCCACTCTGGCACGTCTGCCAAGCGGCCAACAGTGAAGTTCGTCTGCCTGCACATCTGCCTTAATCACTGTACTTTATAGTATTCTGGTGTCACACACTCACGCTGCTAATCATGTGCATGTGTGACCAATTATGTAATCCACTATGCAACACACTGCGCATGTGTTAGATTTACGAGTTGCAGCTGGCCTGGGTCCTCCCTAGCTCCCCATCACTACCCTTGATAAGGGAGCTTCCCACACATTCCCATTCTAGTTCGGCCTTGGCCTTCTAAACAACAGTTTATATAATACAAGAAAGTTGCCCATGAGGCTTACATAAAATACACTCCCTGAGAACTGAGTTACCCGTTCTCAACTTATATGCTTTTACACACATGTCCATCAAGATGGATTCTATAACATATACAGGCCAAAATAAGATGTATAAATGCCCACTAATCTCGCGCCACCGGTGTACAAAAGTTTTCTCGCAATCTTTTCACTACACTTGGCTGGACACTGAATCAGGGCCGATGTTGAGTGATCTTGTTCCAGCTGGGTATTCCATGCAGCACCAGCTGAGGCTGGAGGGACCGGGGGGCAGTGTAACTATGATTTTTAAGGAGGGGTGGTCTGTGAGGAGGTATCCAGTGCGGACCATGGGTGGTACTGAAGGCCTCCATCTTGGGGACAGTTGGGGAGTGTTGCTGGTAGGCCGTGCACCCACCAGTACTGAGCCTCCCTGCATGCTCTGGCAGAGGCTGTGTCAGACGTGGTGTTGTGATCCTCCAGAGTGATAGTTCTGAGGGACTTCAATATGCACGCCGATGCAGTGCTCGGGGGAGCAGAGCATGAGTTCATGGCAACCATGGGTTTGTCCCAGAGGGTCATCGGCCTGACACATGTTGGGAGGACATACCTTGGACCTCATGTTTTGCACTGGCCTTGAGGCAGGTGATCCGTTAATGGAGGAGATATCAACTGTGCCCTTGGCATGAATGGATCATTACCTCCTACAGACTTCCCTTCTAGTATATGTCTGCCCCCGGCAGGGTGCGGAACCAATTAGGATGGACCCAGTGCGGTTTCTAGGCGCTCTGGGGGAGTTACCCTCTGACCTAGATGACCGTCCCATCAAGGACCTCGTCAAGCTATGGAATATCTTGCTGACGGAGGCTATCGATCACATGGCTCCCAGGCGTCCGTTGCCCAGAAGACGGGCCCGCAGGCCTCCTTGGTTTCCGAGGAGCTGCAGGTCCTGAAGCAAGAGGGGTGACAGTTGGAGCGACCGTGGCACCGATCTTGAACTGAAGCCGACAGATTGCAACAGAGCTAGTTTACGAGCCTATGCCATGGCTATGCAAACAGCAAAGAGGGAGTTCTTTGTTGTTCTCATAGCATCTGTAAAATCCCGTCCAGCGGAGTTGTTCCAGGTTGTACGGGGGCTGGTCAGTCCAGCCTCCCTCAACCCGGGGGTTGAGTCATCTCCCGCCCGCTGTGACCTTTTTGCGGATTATTTTGCGGAGAAAATTGCTCGTTTTCACCAAGACCTTGATGCCGCATTTATAGCAGTGGAGGAGGTAGAGGTTGTAGAAGCCCCAGTTTGTCCGATTTTTATGGGATCACTTTCAGTCGGTGACACCCGCTGACGTGGTGGAGGTGCTGGGGTCTGTTTGAGCCACCTCTTGGGAATTAGATCCGTGCCGGTCCTGGCTGGTTAAGAGCTGCTGGGAGACAATGGGGCCATTGCTGGCTGGGGTGCTCAAGAAACCATTGCTTGACGCTGATTCCCTTGCCAGCTATCGACCTGTCTCCTAACCTTCCCTTTTTAGGGAAGGTTATTGAACGGGTGGTGGCTCAGCAGCTCCAGGGGCATCTTGACCGTGTCAGTTATCTTGATCCCTTACAGTCTGGTTTTTGTCCGGGGCATGGCACTGAGACAGCACTTGTGGCCTTGGTGGATGACCTTCGCCGAGGAAAAGGACCGGGGTCAGTCGACCCTATTGGTCCTTTTTAGATCTTTTGGCAGCATTTGATACCGTTGACCATGAGATGTTGGTGACGTGCCTGTGGGACAGTGCGGGGGTGGGCGGGATTGTTCTTGAATGGTTCCGCTCATTCCTGACAGGAAGAACTCAGCGAGTGATGCTCGGTGATTCTTTTTCATCGCACCGAGACCTCCCGTGTGGGGTCCCGCAGGGTTCGGTTTTGTCCCCTCTCCTGTTCAACGTGTATATGCAGCCACTCGCCGAGGTGATCAGAGAGTTCGGGATGAGGTGTCATCAGTATGCGGATGACACCCAACTGTATCTCTCATTTTCGACCGACCCAGGCCCGGCTGTCTCGGTGCTTACCCGGTGTCTGACGGCTGTGGGGGATTGGATGAGGGTTAACCAACTGCGACTGAATCCTGACAAGACGGAGGTGATGATGTGAGTGGGCAGGTCGGTGGAGTTGACTGCTCCATCGATTGATGGAGTGTGTCCTCCGCTGACGTCCCATGTGCGGAACCTGGGGGTGCGCCTTGATGCACAGCTCCGCCTGGATCTCCAGGTGGAGGCTGTGGCGAGGAGTGCCTTCTGCCAGTTACATCTGGTGCGGCGGCTTCGGCCGCTGGTTTCAGTTCCGGACCTGGCCACGATCATCCATGCTTTTATTACCTCTCGGTTAGACTACTGCAATACGCTCTACGTGGGGCTACCTGTGGTGACGGCTCAGAAGCTGGAGCTTGTGCAGAACGCGGCAGCCTGACTCCTGATGGGGCTGGGTCGCCGGGAGCACATTACACCGGTGCTCCAGTCTCCGCACTGGCTGCCAGTAGTCTTCTGGGCCCGATTCAAAGTGTTGGTTTTAACCTATAAAGCCTTACACGGCCTGGGCCCTGCTTACCTGCGAGATCGCCTCACTCCCCGAGTTTTGGATCGGCCCCTGCAGTCGTCCGGGAGCCCTGTGTTAGCGGTCCCCTGGGTTTTCCGGGGGGCCACACAGAGCAGGGCGTTCTCGGTGGCCGCGCTGAGCCTTTGGAATTCCCTCCCGGTGGGGGCTTGTCTGACCCCTGACCTCCCGACTTTCCACAGGAGCTGTAAGACATGGCTGTTCCGCCAGGCATTTGGCGAGGAAGAGGGGTAAAGGGGGGTGGGTGGGGGTTGGGGAATTCTCCCCTGTTTTAATGTTTTTAAAAGTTTATATTATATTTGTATTTTTAAATATTTTTCTTGTTCGCCACTCTGAGCTGCCTGTAGTGGGAAGAGCGGGGTAGAAATGCATTAAATAAAACTACTTTGACCCCCGTGTTTTGCACCGAGACCAATCCGGCAGCCACTCAGACTCCTGAAGTAGCCAGTCACGTGTGCCAGTGATATAGGCTTGTGTCTTTGGAGACAGCAAGTTTCCCTACCAGCGCACTATTGCTAGTGGGGACTCGACAACACGGTTGCGATTCGCTGAGGTGAACTGTGCTCGGAAGGTTGCATGACAGGATCGCTTAACGTGGATCGTAGTCAAAACCGACAATCTCCCAGTCCATTTATCGTAGCACTTATGGGTTCCCCTTTCGGAGCCGAGGAAACAATCGTAAATTTTGAGGGAAAGCAGCCAGTCTGTACCAAGAGCATTTTAATAAATGAAAAGCTGAACCTACAAGGAGAATGGGAGTGGGCTACTCGCCTCTGGTTTGTGGCGCTGCAAATCCGGGACTAGTGCAGCTCTGGAATTGACATGCTGTTATTGATTGTTGTTGTAGCACTGGGTGCTTAGGATAATGGAGGGGATGTCATAAAGTGTTCACAGATGTGATTTTAAAAAAAAAAACCCAGGTAAGGAGCGCGGCAACTAGGAGCTTAGAGGGACGGCAGCTTAATGTGTTTGGTGATACAGTATGCACAGCGTGGGATCCAGACTCTGGAAATGCTGGAAATAATGAATTCTCTTAAATCTGATCTCTTTAAAAGGCAGATAGCTACTTCTTGTAAATAGCTACAGTCACATGTTTTGATGTCTCCTTAGCCCCCTTTTCAGATTTCAGCCGTCTTTCTTTG
>QEPC01013865.1:12287191-12307144 GCA_003113815.1 Sphenodon punctatus | reverse complement strand
GAGCCGGCACAGCAGTACCCCGGCGGACCTCACTGGCACCGCCAGTACTGAATTTGGGAGCCGGCGGTCCCAGTGGTACAAGGAGAAGGCTGGGGGGACCCCCCCCCAACCCTCACTGCCTCACAGCAACACCCCCGCCCAAGGTCCCCAACCTGCTACCTTCCTTAACAACAATGAGGAAGTCTGTGTGTGAGACCACCTACACAACAGCAGCGCAGCAGCAGGTGGGTCATTCTGCACACAGACACAAACTGTGGTGGTGGTGGGGGGTGAGGGCCGGCCGGGGGTGGCATCCTGGGACGGACTGTGGTCGTTCCACGGCATGGCCTGGGTTTGTTGGGCACTCCTCATGTTCCCCTCAGAATTTGCAACCTGTTTTGTGGTCAAAGGGAGGTGTCCTCCCTCACAACATTTACTCATGGTTGCACCCATGCTTGGTTAATCAGCCACTAAAGGCTGGAGGCTTCACGACACCCAGCTCAGGTGTATATGAGCTGATGACGGACCTCTCTTTTACCCACACTCCAAAATGCTGTGGGAAGCCTAATTCCCCTGCGTGAGGAATGCAAATGCTACACTCTACCAAATGTGTGCCCTGTGCACATCCCTAAATGGGATCAACGTTCGGTTTCTTAGCGGTGTAAAGAAAGCAACTTCCAGCCCCTGCTTCTGAGCGTGAGAAAGAGGGAGGATTGCCACGTGCGTTAAGATCTACACACGAAAAGCTTATTCTTGCTGGTAAGTCTGCCAGATTTCTAGGCGGATTAACCAGGATGTAAAGTTAGCGGATAGCTGGGAATGGATCTCTCTTTCCTTCTCCCCACAGAGAGAGAGATGTTGGGGGTAGATTATTAGCAGGGACCTGCACTCACTGTAAGGGAGCAGAGATGAGGGCATGCACACAAGGACAGGGGAAAGATCCATGAACTGGACCCTCCTTGAGTGCACTCTGTATGCAGTGCACCCCAAGCTAGGGTTGCCATTACTTCCCCTTTAATCCAGGATGCTAATTAAAAATACATGGTGCAGGGCTGCACTGGAACCACTGCAGCCCTGCACCATGCATTTTTAATAAGCATCCTGGATTAAAGGGAAGGTACGGCATCCTATACCCCCAACGTCTGTGTGGGCCTCAGAGCTTGTACTCCTTTTCAGTGGCTACTGGGAGGGAAGAGGTTCCTCACTCCTGGCTTGTACAGAGCCTGTGGACAACACGGAAGAACTGGGCCCTGTTAACCGGCGGCAGGAGAAAGCGACAAGATAGCATCTTGGAGACTAGCTGGTAGAAGGAAAGATGACCCTTCCGATCAAGTAGCATCTGATGAAATGGGCCGTTGCCTGAAAAAGCTCATTCTGCCTTTTACAAGTTAGTCTCGAAGGTGCTATCCTGCCTCCTCTTCCGCTTGACTCCAGACTATCGTGACTCCTACCTCTGTGCTCCTGGACAGTAGCCAGCATCCTCTACCAGAGTTAGAAACTGTTATTCTTATGGTGCGCACGCTGATGGCAAAGAAGTTGTAAATTAACCGGGTAGCAATTAGTGGGACAGTTTGGCGTCTGAGCCTATATTTAGGTTGTTACATAAGAGATCTGAATATTAAGTTCCTATAGAGGTCAATGGGATCTGTTAGGTGCTCAGCACTTTGGAAAATGAGGCCACTCATTCTGGAGCCATAGGCACGACTGTAGCAGCTTAATTTCAGTCGCCTGATTTTACAGCTTTTGGCCTCTGTCGGGCCAACAATTTCACCTCTTTGTGCCTCACTTCCCCCTCTGCAAAGTAAGACCGGATGTCCAGGGCGATGCATGGCATTGCAGTAGATGAAGGCTGCTGCATCAGAGCTATGGAGGATTTTTCTAAGCCAAGAACAAATCAAAACTGAAAGTTAGTGCTTGGTCTAGACAAGTAGCATTTGAGATTAGAGAGAAGGGGCTCGAGAGGCCAATGAATCTGGCCCAGGAGGGGTTTAGAGGGAAGTTTTGTGGCATCAATTAGCTTGTAGGTGATCTGTTACTGGCCCACCGTGAGTCATTTGGCAGCTTGGCATATGAATTGGGAGTGACAAATGAGACCCTGGATGACTGATACCAAGCGAAAGATGCATTGCGACTTGCCAAAAATAACTCCTAGATCATCATCCTCAAGCAGGCACCCTAAGTATCGCTAAGGATGAGAAACAAACGTGTCTGTTCTTCTGTCAGGTAATGCCTCGCACCTCTTTGCGCCGCTAGAACATCCATAAGAGTTCTCTGGTATGCTAGAATACCAACCATACAGTGCTACGCTATTGGATGCCTCCCTCGGAACAGCTTTCATTACCGATTGTTGTGTCTTGTGGCCCTCCTTGCAAAGCAGGGCTTTCAAACCTTGTAGCCTCTGACCATTTTCGAGACTTGATTTATAATTCCGTGACCCTCCGCGCCCCCCCCCCTCCCACAGCAACAAAGGTGTGCAAAATATAGCAACTCTCAATTGTTGTGATCCCTTGCAGAGAGAGCATTATTTACATATATAGCCAAAGCGATGTGCCTGGTACTGTACAGCTGTGAGGAGAGGCAGGTCCCTGTCTACAAAGGCGTCCCATCTAGAATGGGGGGACAAATTGTGCCTCCCATTTTGGGGGTCACAGCCCATAGTTCAGGAACCTGTTTTGTAAAGCATGGGTTTGGTGGTTGGGGTTTTAAAAATTTTTTTTCTTCTTAAATACAGAATGACCAATCGCCTCCAGCCACACCTTAAAGTCTAGTAAATCAGCCGTGCAGGAACTCCCTGCAGACTCATGGGGGAGCCTGGATTAAACTGAACCCCCGTTACGTGGCTTGGGTCAAGTCACCCGATTTTGAAAACCCCAAAGGGGACTCCCCATTACTCTGACGCAAATATGTAGACATTAATATAAATTAACAGTTGATATCAATTCTGCACATTTTAAAATAGCCCATTGCCTAGTTTTGTGGATAGGCTGGGGAAAAAACATTAAAAAAGGTGAACAAGAAGTAGGTTGACTTCTCACTCAGTCAGACCCACACTCCCACTCATGGTCCATCTCGCATGCGCACAAAGACCCAGTTGCAGGGGATGCTTTGCCATGGATAAGTGTTGGCAGGATCGGGTCCGCATCATGCCGTCTCTCAGGATAAGCAATACAAGTTTATTCACGTGGGCATATTCATTAACTCCGTCTTTACTTTGAGCCCCAGCCTGGCCAGGTATCAATCCTCTGGCTGACTCACTCGCATCCAACTTGCTCTTCGGTAGTCAAGCTCCACAGGTCAGCTCCATGGCTAATGGGCCATAGCCTCCTTCGCCTTAGAGCAGAGATGTGCTCTCTTCAATGTCCGGGCAGCTTCTGCCTGTGCTCTTCCCATTTCCTTTCTTTTATACGTAGGAGTGGGCATGGCTTCAAGCCCACTCTGCAAGTCTTAAAGGGTCAGAGCCCTTACGTGGCTTCACTCTGCCACCCCCCCACCCCCAGGTGTCCATTGATGGTGAGTGTGGCACGTGCCTTTCCCTACTCCCCAGGCCATGTTGTGCAGGACCCAGCTTCTCTCTGCCGCCTGGCTGTGGCACGGGCATGTGGCTATATCTCCCAGTGCCCGGCTATAGTATCCCACGCCTGGCTCTCTGCTGCTTGGAGACCAGGCAGGACAGATAGGTACTCCCATCCAGCCTCCAGGGGGGAAGCAAGACCAAGCTGNAGACCAAGCTGCTCAAGACATAACTGTCCTGTCAAAGGTGGGACGTTTGGTCACTATAGGTTCGGGCCCATCTCTTCTGCAGGAGAGGCACACCATTGAATTGGCCAAGCTCTTGCACCGGCTAGGAACATGCAATTCCAGAACGGTTGCGGTTTGCCATTGCCATCCTGTGGATGATGGTGGTGGAGAGTACCAGAGATGCGGTCTTTCCTTTCTGGCACAGCTAAGAAGTATAAAGTTGAGAATGAGCTTCTGAGAGACTCCTAAGTCTCAAAAACAAAGCCCCACTGATAGTTATTGTGGCAGTATAGCAGCTTAATGCATCGAGATGTCCACCACCTCCCATTGGAGTCAATGCGAGTCTTTCTGTTGATTTGAGCAGGTGTTTGGATCAGACCCTCAAATGAAAAGAGATCTCTAGGCTTATCGGACTGATATTTTTGTTTTTTAATAGGCTTGAAACATTGCCTTACCATCGCAGGTGCGAACATTTCAGATGGCTTCCGCGTCGGTGTAATCCGAGATAATTAGGTTTGTAGAGCAGATGTTCTGGAAACCTGCATTGTGATGTGACTGGATGTTTTTGGCTGCAGAGATGGCCTCTTGGGCGCATTTGGATTTATTTATTTTCCCACTAACGCAGGAGAAATTACAGTCTCTAAACAAAAAAATAGGCTTATCCATTTGAGGAACATAAAAAAAAGTTCCAGTAGATGAAACTGGACTTAATCGGTTGATGTCTGCTGATGTCTTTCAGAGGAATGGTATTGCCTCAAGAATTTTCACTAAGCTGTTTGGGTTTTAGCTTTCCGGGGTGCCTTTAAACAAGTGATTCAGGTGATCACAGGGGGTAATGGCAGCTGACATTTGCATAACACTTTCCTCAAATAAAACCGAAACATTAGCATCTCCTGCCCTCAAGGGAAGAAAGAATTCTACCACTATTAAATCTGCATTTTAATGTGTGCTAATGCACTTTGCCTTGGCCACTGGTGAAGGGGAATGGGGAGGGGGGTGTTAAAGAAACCAAGGCCCTTTCCTCACAGACACTGTTAGCACTGATAAAATGGGTGTTACTATTTGTTATACATGTTGCAGGGCACCGATAGCGCACACCTGCAACATGTATAACAAATAGTAACACCCATTTTATCCGTGTTAGAGTGTCTGTGTGAAAAGGGTCCCAAGTCAGACCAGAATGTGAACAAACGAAATGGATGCCGTAATAAAATGTCCCAGGGTCTCTCTTTCGTAAATGAAAAATGGTCTTGAAAAGCTTATGAATCTTTGGATGGTATCCCTCCCGGCCCAGCCTTGCCAGAGACGGACATAGGCGCACAAAGACGTGGTGTAATCTGTGAGGGTTGCTTTTCTGTGTTTTCAATATTTCAAGAAGGCACAGGAATTAAAAATAGGTGGACCTGTTTGTGGCAGTAGGACTAGTAGCCATGGGCGTCGGATGCTTGAGGCACAACCCAAGCCCACTAGGATCTGACTGGTCTTGTCAGGCCTGGGCTGGGTCGGGTGCAGTCTCTGTCCAAGCCTCTCAGGTGGGACTTTCTAGCTCCGCCCCGTACAAAGCACTGTGACATTGGGGCACTCTGTAGGGTCGTGGCTACATTGGTGAGGGGCAGGGGAATGTCTTAGCCCTCCCCCTACTGAATGTTGGGACGTCATGAGGTGACAGGGCCATTCAGACGTATCATTTTGCAGAGTCCGAAAGAAGGGCCTCACTGCAGTGGGCCCAGATTTGGGCTGGACCCAGTGCAGTTGGTTTCCGGCCCGAGCAGGACCGGAAAAGGAGCCTCGATAACGTAGCCAGAGGAGCTCCCCTTTGGAGCAGCATGGGATATAGACCAGCGTTTCCTCGTAGGAAACGATGTTGACGTGGGAGGAGCTTAAATGTCAAGCTCTCTGCAGAGGGAGGCCAAACAGCAGGTGGGAGTTCTCCCATGGAGTCTACTGTGTGACGTACAAGAGAGAGAGAGAGAGAAAAGCTACACCAAAGACTGGTGTGAGCAAGATGGTGGACTGCACTTTTGTTTGTTCCAAGGCAGTTTGGAATCTCCAGTTAATTAAGACCTTGGCTCCCCCCAACCCCGTTATTTAAGCAAACGTAGAGTTTTCCATGCAAGATGGCGAGAACAACATTTTTCTGGGATCCTATTTAAATGTACAATCTCTCCAGAGAAACGAAATGCAGAAAGGAGCCATTTTCACTCTCTCTCACCCCAGCCCCATTGTTGCTGCCTGTGGGGAAAACACAGTGATCCCAGGGCAGATAGAACTGATCTGCTGACCTGGTATACCAGCAAATCTCTTAGACCCCAGAGGTGATAGAACCTCCTTTTAACGCCAACTTTGCTTTGGTAATTTTTCTGGGTTTGCGCTGGTACTCTATTTATTAACTATATAATTTTTCATCACATCAAAGGGATTTACAATAGCAAGCAGTGTAGCTTGAAGCTTGACTGGTGACGTAACAATAATAGCTCTCCAAGCTTCATGGAAGCGTACGTGGAAAGCAGTGGCTTAAAGGCCCGTCAGGAGACGGGTTCCAAGTGCCCTTAGTTCTGGCTCAAGGTGTTTCCAATACTCCTTCTTCTACCCCAGCTTCGTTGACCTGGAGTCGGACCCTGCGGGGTGCCGTAGAGCCCTGCAACCCAACCCAGCTCCAGCGGGATCCAACAGGTACTGTCGGGCTCGTTGGAGAGGGTGTACGGTTCTGGCCGAGCCCCTCTGAGTGGGCCAGGCTTCCTCTTGCCTCCGCAAAGAGCTATGATGTCACAATTCTCTAGGAGGACGGGGCGATGTAGAGAAAAGGGGCGAGGTGAAGGCATTCCCTCTTCCCCGTTCGGTGTGACCCTGCCCCCGCAGATCACAATTGTAGCTGGGTAGCACCCCAGTCCCTGTAGGGGGTGCTGTTGTGGCAACTTGGAGAATTGGCTTTGGGTTCCTAGCACATGCAATGTTCCCAGGGTCAGTCGTTGTGTGTGTGTGTGCATGCTCTGGTCTGAGACTGTTCTGCATCCAAGTCAAAGGTCTGCTCCTGGGGTAAGTAGCCAAAGCCTAACATCCATTCAGTGAGGCCTGTGCTAGTCTGATTAGGTTTGAGTAGGTCTGGCCTCCAACCACCCCTTATTAGCCAGCCTGCTCCACCAGAGTTCTACCATGCTTTCCCACCTCTGAGTTCAAAGCCTTTGCTTGTACAGTTCAGTATAGGCCCCTTCCAGGCATATAAAAAGCACAGTCCCCACCTGGATGTTCCCTCGGAGACTGGTCCCACCAGGAGTATCTCGGTGCCCTTGCTGGTTCCTTGCGCATGGCCTATCTGCCTGGCTCAAAACCTGTGTAGCCCAGCAGTAGGCTGACTCCATTAGCTGCTTCCCCTGGAGAGCCCTTTTCCCTGCTCCACGCTCCTCACTCTACGGCCACCTCCTTCAAACTGATGGTATGTCATTGTTTGTTTGTTTTTTGTTTTGTTTTTTTAATTCCGACAAATTCTTGTGGCTTCTGAGGCTAACTGGTGATTGGTGCTATACTTTATCATAGTTGGTGCCTGCACCCCTTATCAACTTGAGGTGTGGTCCTCTGCCCATTATGTGCACCAGAACCTTTTCTGTTGGTGCTCGCACGCCCCTGTTACAACCATGATGTTTCAGTGCTCTGCGGAGATGGGGCCACTCGCAGACAAACCAAGGTGGGCTCAGAAGAGCCTGGTTCCATCCGGCCCAATGCTTGTTGGGCCAAAACCAGGGCTCTATGAGGCCGAGTACAGACTCTGGGATACTGAGCAGTCTCTTCCCACCACACCTCCCTGGGCAGCAGTCTTCAGCAGAGAGATGCTCCCTTTCCTGTCCAGCAGCAGGCAGAGTTAAGTTAAAACTGGCCTTGGCTATGGAAGTCAATGGACGTTGGAAGGGTATTCAGTATCTCGGGACTGTGATGCACCGATTTGATAGTCACTCCTGTTTTGGTGGAATATGGGTGCTTTCTCCCCATGTCAATCAGTAGCCTGGCCCAGCCAGGAATCACACAATCTCATCTCATTTGAAACCTGTGACAGTTTCTCAGGGCTGCTGAATGCTTGTGTGTGTGTGTGAAAGAGAGATATTAAGGAAAGCTTGTGATCAGATTCCATATATAAATCACAGTGACTTGGTGGAGTGAATTAATATTTTCTCCAAGCAGAAGCAGAATAAAAATATTTTTAAAGAATTGGGTCACACACACACAATTAATGCTGGTCTTATTGTGTCGACGGCATTTTAAAGAGGCAGCTGCCTTCCCGATTCTGTAAGAATCCTTCCTGAGGCCTCCCAAGAGACTCTCCACAACCTCGGTCTTACAACTGCTTTCTATCCTGGGGCGCTCCACCATTCCAAGAATTTGAATTTGCATCTTATTTGAAACAGAGCCGAGCTTGTATCTTGGACGTTGTCTATTGGCTGAGCGAGGCAATTCCCGAGTTTTGCTCCGCCTCCTCCCTATTGGTCTGTCTGCAGCAGTCGTTTTGGAAAGCCACATCCAGTCAGTTCCAAAATCCCAGGGAATGTTTTAGGCACTACAAGGGACTCCCTATTAGTGATTGCGACGAATGGCCCTCTTCCCCCCCGGTACTTCCCTGCAGGATTAGGGCCATCCTTATCCTCCTGCTCTTCCTTCTCCAGTGACACAGCAGACACAGCAAATGGTTCTCCTCTGCTGGGTATATTTTCACCCCATTGTGCACGGTTCGGAATATACACAACTGGGAGCACCAGAGTCTGGCACCCTTCCTCTGTCTTTCTCTTTCTATATGGTTTGACCCCCTAGGCCTTTAGCTCTTGGTGCTGCAGTTCTGGCTCCCATGTGTTTGCTGGTTTGGCTGCTTCTCTCTGCAGCTCAGGCTCTTTTGGTGTCAGGACCCCGGATAGCTCCCAGCACAAGCCCTCCTGTTCAGACTAGGGCTGCTTCCAACCACCCCTAGTCTGGTTTTCCGTGAAACATTTTCACAAAAAACGGCTAGCGAGACTTGGATCAGAAGTTCTGATCAGTTGGAATTTCCGATCGGAATTTTGTTTGCGCCTGTGCAAAATGCTGATGGCTCCAAGGAAGTCAGGAGTTGGGTTTGAGTTTTCTGTGTTTTTAATGGCCAACATTTGCATGCCAGGAAGCATATTTTCATGAATAAAATAAGAAAATGATACAACTTTGTTTTCCTGCAGAATTTTGTTTTCATGGCTGCAGAATTTTGAATGTTTTAGTGTAGTGAACACGGGTCCCTGGATATAGGCTTTATCAGAGCAGGGTTCCCTTGGGCTAGGAATTCACCATTTTAATTGACATTTCTGTTTCAATTTAAAGTCTTTTGGCACCTTCTGGGGCTCAGGTAAGAGTCGAAAGCCTAGCTGCTGCTGAGGCGCTCTGGGAAGTGACCTTTCAATCCTTCAGACATAAGGTTTGCTGAGGCTAGCCAACAGCTCTTGGAGGAGCTGGGATGTTTCCAGACACAGGATCATTAATCTCCAGCGCAAGCAGGACCTTGATTTAACCTCGGAGCTGCAAGAGTCTCTCTTGTCACGCTGACATTTGATTTGACCAGCATAAGTTCAGCTTAATCCCTGGACGGAACTGTTGTGGATGCAAACAATCCAGGGGCAGGGGAGCTTTATGGATATGGCAACAGGGGGGAAAGGGGCTCAGTTTTGCCACCTTTAAAATCTTTGACCTCTCCAAAGATAATGCTGATCAGAGTGCCAGTTGTAGTAGTGGTGATGGGGTTTTGGAGGCATTTGTTAAAGGAAACCACTATAACTTGAATCACAAAAATCAGCATGCCACTCTGCTTGAGTGCCCACTTTCTCTCCTTTGTTTACCATGCATTACGTCCTGCCTGGAACTCTGTAGAGCACACAGACGCAGCTAGAAGTGGAATAATACTGTAACTAAAAGTATGGCAGGGTTTGAGGTGGACAGCGATGCCTTAGCCATATTTAGGGAACTGGAAGTGGGCAGGCATGGCGTCTTGGAGGCACTGCTATGGTATTTTGATGTCAGGAACTGGGGGGGGGGATTGGGGCCAGTGGCCAGCTCAGCAGCGTAACTGCTGGGCCCTGCAGTATTGGCTTTTGCTTGGGTCAGCTGTCTGTCTCCCCCTGTCCAAATGACCTCACCTCCTTATTGCTCAGTTATAAAGTCCTCCACTGGCAACAGGAGACTGGGCAGAGCAATTCTGGGGTGGGGAGGGTGGGCTAGGGTTTTAGCTCTTCCCTACCTTTTTATTTTTTACTGATTTTTCCCAACCCTGTTTTAGCTTTAAATTGTTTTGTTTTAATGAATGTTTTTATTAAATTGTACGTCACCCCGGAATGCCGTAGGCATGGGGGTGGGGGCAACTAACAAATGCATAACATAAATAAATTCCTGTTTCCTGCCCTGCCTGAATCTGCTGTCTTAGCCTTCCCTGACTTTCCTCTGATCCAGACCCTGTTGTGCCCTTCCCCTGCCCTTGCTTGGACCCAATCCTGTGTCGCTCCTGACCCGAGACTTGTCTGCACCCCATCCTGACCCTGACTCTGGTCCCGCTTCTGATCTGAATCCACCCTTGCACTCAGCCTATATCCTGGACAGCAGGTCCTAACATGAGCAGAAAGCTTCTGGGTTCAAAGTGTGCGGTGTCCTTTGGGAAAGGGATGAGGATCAGGATGCAGGCTCTGCTCTGAATCTCTCTGGACATTGCCCTCTGAAAAACTTCCCTGAAGTCGGTCCTCATCACATAGCCCCTAACAGGTCTGTTTATTGCTGATCTGCTTTTTATCAACAGAAATAGTAAAAATCATCTGCTTTTCCCATTTGGTTTCCGCTTATATTTTATCCACTACATTAAATTTTATGCACTGCAAGGCTTTGGAAATGATCCTGGTATAGAAATAATGGAGTTTTTGTGTTTTCCTCCAAGGCTCTGTGTATACTGGAGAAGCTCCCCATGGCTGAGAACAGATGTAACTGAACTGGGGTGGAGTGGGGGGGGAAGAAAATTTAGTATTCGACTAAGGGCTTACTTGCACAACCTCCTTTTTGAGTGGGTCGTGTGACTCCAATTCTGCGTGTTGTGCGAAATGCTTTCCACTTTCTGCTCTGAATGCTCCCTGACTCGAGGGATGGACCATTGAGATGCAGGGTAACCAGCAGCTGTGTGAATGCATTGCTTCAGGGCAAGGAACACACAGACGGGGTGAAAAACGAGTGGTGAGTTTGCAAGGGGGAAAGGTGTTTGGGCGAACGAGTCCACAGACAAAGCGTGTTCAGTAACTAGAGTTAATTTTGACTAAGATTTTGCCCTAGTTAATGGCTGGTGATTTTTTTTCTTTACACTGTGTGCGCAATGAAATCTCTGTAATAAAGCCAAATCTACAGCTCCGTATTCATGTGATCAATGCGTGACCATTCCTGTCCCTCACAACAGCTGAAGTGAGTCTGAATGTTCTGTGACATCAGAGCAGCTTAACCAGGCACTACAGTTGGGTCGCGGACAGGCCGTTTCCCCCTTTTATTATTAATCGTTTGTACAGCTTTGTCGGTATTCAACGTATTTTAATATTTACAATCTTGATCTAGTTCACTCTCACAACAACCCTGTGAAGTCGGTTTAGCAGAGTCAGCCTGGGTTAGGGTTGCCACCTATGCAAATTATTAAGGAACACTTATGAAAAATACATGTTGCAGGGCCAAGGTAGCCCTGCAACATGCATTTTTCATAGATGTTCCTTACAAATTTGCATAGGTGGCAACCCTAGCCTAGGTGCCTGATGCTGGCCTCTTAAGAGAGGCAGTGCGGGCCTGGAGGGTGAAGCCATGGAAGTGGTGCAGGATGGTGCCTTGATGCCTCAAGTGGAGTAGCCCCCAGGGCCTGAGTAGGGCCAGCTGGAGTGAGTGTGGTTAGGGCCAGCCCAGAAGCTGGAATGCTGAGCCCTGAGTGAATGAATAGAGAGGAAGAACTGGCAGGAGATGGGAGCCTGGAAACACCATCTCCCAAGGCCTAAGGCATGGAGTGAGGGAAGGCTCTTCCTCTAAGCTGGCTTCAGGCGGGACTGTGGGCATTTTAACGCACACCGTAAAGTGCTGGTCTTTCAATCTTCCGAGTTTACAAATCCACAAGTAAGTTCCAGGTGCATTTTTCTCACACACACACACACGCTGCCCTGAGGCAGTTCCTGGATGCGTTCTTCACACAAACACTGCCCTGAGGCAGCCTAAAGTAGCCGCAGCTGTAGATGTGAGGGGCTGCCATGGAAACCAAGTGACACACACACACACACACACNAGCTGCCTGGAGCAAAGCAGTTTACCAGGGAGAACTTTTTACACACAAGTTCTGGGAGAAGTTCTATGCAGAAGTTCAAAGAGCCAGATGTTTAAGATCTGGGTGAGTGATTTTAGACACACAGAAAGTTCAGAATGTAACCGCAAACGTGATGGAGAAATGTGTGTGTAAAAACACCCAGTGTCTGGCCAGCAGAGCCTTAGGGGGAGGCTCAGTGTAAGTAGGCTCCAGGGTGTAGGTGACTGATCTGGGATGCAACTGGGGGTAAAACCACCTGACAGCGGCGTACTACCGTCGTGACCTAGGTTGGACTGCCGGTGCCGCTGCCGCCACCATGGTCTGGACTAGGTTAGGCGGCATAAGAAATGTGCTGGTGGCCGGGTTGCTCGGGAGGGTGGGGAGCCACAGAAACGTGCAGCCAGCCTGCCCCGTGCTGCCCCTCACCATGACGGCAGGCCTGATCTGGGCCAGCAGGAACACACTCTGGCCTGCTTTGCCCCAGTTGGGTGGACCCTGGAGATCTCTGGGATCCTAGCCTGGGCTAGCCGCTGTCACGGCCCAGGGCAATCCTGAGCCAACGTCTAGCAGCACCTGCACACACGTAAACAATTTAGATCCAATTCCAACACTGGATTCAATAGGCAATCCTGACTCTCTCCGGCTGACTTTTTATTTATATAAAGGGCGTCTTTAGACATAACCAAGATCGGGTGTCAAACCCCGTAAGCATGTTTGGCCGTTGTGTGTAAGCACCAGAACAATCCCAACGCTAATTTGGCCACCTGTTGAACATGTGATGAGAACACCACTGCATCACAAGGACAATTTGTGTGTGTTGACTGAACGTGTGGCCAACATTGTGTCTACGGATACCGCGTACAACACAATGTCGGTACAACATGAGGAACGAGGCAGCAGCGCTTGCATGCTGAGATCGGGTGGTGAGCAAAACACCGGTTTCCCCCCCCCCCAATCCCAAGATGGGCTGTGTGTCTAAAGGCGAACACAGGGTCAAACAGGTGTTCTTATCAAGGGCGAAACACGCATTCGGACACTCGGTGACGTTATGTCTAAAGATACCCAAAGCTTGCAAAATAATGGCAGAGATTAGACCTAGGATGAAGTTTCACAACTGTCAGCAAAAGTGGCTTCATTATGATGCTTGGCACTGACCGTGCCTTTGATGCTTGGGCCTGAGAACGTTGCTCACCCCGGGTATATACAAAGCAACCTCAACATAGCGCAGGTCGTCATAGCACACATTTGGTTATAACCGGGTGGGGGACACGGCTCTCCACGTGTGTTGTTTTAAAATGCTCTACGCTGTGCATGTCGATTTTTGAAATTGTGGTGAGTCTGCTTAAGGCATCGAAAGAGACAAGATTTAAGCATCCTTGTTATAGAGCAGATTTGTTTATAACCGTGGTGGGAGGGTTTAATCAGTGGAAATATCAATAAGCTCTTGGGGAGCCCAGTCTGTGCGTTTTGCGGTGGGCAGGACTGAGGACTGTGTAAACCCGCTCTGTGGCTACAGGTCTGTTTGGCAGAGCGAGGTAAGAGACGAAAATAAGCCCAGGGAGTCGTTAGGGTGGGAATGATCCTTTATGAGGCTTGGTGGCTTTTGGAAGAAGTGGATGAGCTGGAAGTGGGCAGTAACCCCTAAGAAATGAGGGCAGCGCCGCTAATGAGTCAGTAGGAAGGACTAATACTGGTGTACTACAGTGGTTTTCATTGGACTTCTCCAGAGTAAGTGGTTTTGCATATTGTGGACTTTGGGTGTTTTCAGACGGAGGTGGGGCTGCCTACTCCCGGAGTGCACCCCAGCGTCCGCCTACTCCCAGCTCAACATGGGTCCGGACCAGACTGACCCAGTGGGATCCGTGGTCTGCACACACGGTGCTCCCTACCCACTCCTTCACACACCATAGAGTTGTGGGCTAGAGTGTCCATGGTGTTGCCCAGGGCAACAGCCTGCTGGAAGCAGAGCAGCAGTGTGGGTCCGCACATCAGAGAGCCTGCTCCTCCGCTTTGGGCCGGTGCCCCGCGTTTGGCCATCCTGCTCTGCCAGCAGCAGGCCGGAATGTTCCACTGGCGAGACTGACCTGGAGCCGGCTGCATATCAGGTGAGGTGCTTTTTGACGGATGAGCCGCCTGGGGCTTGGCCAGCACCGGGGTTGCCCATCCGTGTAAAAACACCCAGTGCGTCTCTTGCCCCTTTGACTGGGAGGGCCAGCTCATTGTGCAACAGCAGGGGGTGGGGAACCTTTTTCTCTCCCCGGGACCACTTTGAAAATCAGTCCATGCTCCGAAGGCTGCGTAGAATTTGGGGCAGGGATGCTTAATGGATGCGCTCGGGAAGAGAAGGGTCGAGATTGTAGCTCGGTTCCCTCTCCTTGTGGGCAGGCCCTCATCTCTGCTCCCTTCCCCTGAGCTCAATTTTTCAGAATTTTGGGAACAGGAACTGAATCCAGGGGCCAGATCCAGGAACCAGAGTGGGGCCACATTAAAAAAACAACCAACCACCCTGACCCTGAGGTTGCCCACCCCTGTGCTACACTGAGACAGGATGCCCATACACAAGATGTACTGCGGTACCACCCCCATCCTCTTCCTGTATTATGGCAGTGTTACTGTTCACTGCAGCTTACCCAAGTTCCACTCCTCCAGTGCAAGCTGGAACCATGAAATCCTTGAGTGTAGAAACAGCCCTGGGGGTTGTGGGCTGGGCCGGGCCAAGCTCCTCCCATGGCAGGCTTGTGGAAATGAGCTAGCGGTTTCCCAAGATAAAATTGGGTGCCACCTTAATTGACGACAGCAGGCAGGCAGCTAATTACTCAGTTAAAGGGACCCGCCTCCCGATTGACAGACCCCTTTTTCCATTGCAAGCCAGTCTGGGTTGCTAGACTTCCTCCTTCACCAACACTCGGATCATGAAACGAATGACCGGGCCTTCGGCTAGCTGGTAATGAGCCAGGCACACGGTTTAGGGTATTCCCTCCCTCGCCCACCAACCCACACGCATCCACTTTTGTTTGGAAGTGAAAAAAAAGTTGCATGTCTTAAGGAATAATTCCAGATAGCTGGTTGCTGGCGGAGCTTGTGCTGTCTAGCTGCGTGATGGCCGTGGCCTCCGTTTGCAACATGTTGCTCCTCTCAAGGTGTTTTTAAACAAGGTACTACCATTAATGAAGCCCTCAATCCTTGTCGAGAAGCTCGATTCTTGGTGAGAATCGTGAAAAAACAAAATTGAGTTTTAGCCAGGGCTGAGGACAGCCGTTGCGGTGGGAAGTGAAAGCAGGTCAGGAGCCTTGGGAGGGCTGCCATGAAGGAAGACCCTGCCCCTAACCCTTAGGGGGCAGGGCTATAGTTGGGATAGGAGACCAGATCCACCACAGCCTCGCTGCACTGCTGCTTCAGGAGACCTGGGTTCAGTTCCTCGCTCCTGTATAGATTTCTGTCTTGACCCTGAACGAATTACTTAATCGCTCACTCTGCCCCGGTTCCTTCTTTGCAAAACAGGGGGGATACAGCTTTGCCTTGCCAGGGGACTGCGATGGTAAATGCCATTTCTAATTAAGAGCCAGTGTGGAGTAATGGCTAAGTGCGCAGTACTTAAACTGGGGGGGCAGTTCAAGTCTTGCCTTAGCCAGAAACTCACTCTGTGACCTTGGGACAGTCATATTATTCTCTCAGCCTAACCTACCTCACAGGGCTGTTGTGAGGATTAATTTGTGTTGCATGTAAAGTGCCGCGAGTGCCATGGGGGGGTGCGATATGTCAAAATAAAGATGATTATTCTTATAAAGATTATAATTCGGAAGTGCTCCAGGACTGTGGTGCCGGTCTGTAGATAATGAGGTTGGTAGGAACATTGACCAAATGTATCACCATGGATATTCCCTGCTCGGAAGAGTTTTTACTGTCTAAGTAGACCAGACGGATAACAAGTGGGAGAAGAAGCAGAGGCCCAGGGAGGATGAAGTGACTTGTCCAAGGTGGCGCAGCAGGTCTGTGGCAGAGTTGAGGGTAACATTCTGCTTGCAAGCTGCTGCTGCCACCCTGCTTTACCTTCCTCCCTTTCACATGCCAAAAAATCCCTCAGCAAGAGCAAAAGCCTTGCTTACAAAGCTTCTCCTTATGCCATATCCGGTACTATTTTGTATTAGGGGTGTGAAGTTCAGATTTGGATCAATATGAATCATCCCGATTTTGGAAAATGGCAGCCAGTCAGTGTGTGCCTGGCTGCCGGCTGAGCATGTGCAGAACGACTGTCCTTTTCCAAAACGAGTGCGTGTGCAAAGAACAGTCTGAAACCCTACACGACAGAAAAGGAAGTAAAGCAACAACCTGCCCCTCTTCTGCCTACTCCTGCCCAGCCCTCTGCCTGGCCCCTCTTCCCCCAGCTTGGCCTCCCCTGGACATCTGCCTGCTCAGCTCATTGCCTGCCCCAGCCTGCCCCACCCCCTGAGGGGGGCTCTGGATTCAAACAATGTGATACGAACAAACTTTGGTTCTTCTCCAGGCTTTTCTCCCTTCCAGACCTGTGCTCGCCTAGCAAGGCTAGTGGGCACAGCAAAGAAGGGACTGGCCGGGGTGTAGGTTAATGGCGGGAAAGGAAAGCAGCCACAGGGAATGGTGGCACGGAATCCTTCCAGCAGGTTCTTCTTGGGCCAAGGACGGTAAACGCTGGAGGCTTAAAAGGGGGCCTCCGGGACGTTGCTTTTGATTCCTTAAGCTGCAGCGTCTGTCTGCTTTTGTCAGCCCGGTTCTCCATTCTCCAGTAATCCCATCAGACACTTGAATTCATCCTGCTTTCTCAGCTAGATGGTGAGGATGGGGGAGCCTCATTGTTTCAAAGACAAAGTTATTGCCTGAGAATGCAACTTTCCTCCCGATGTGCTGAAGAGGGCAGAAAGCCAAGCGCTCCGTGCTGTGCTGCTTTATTGCTTGGATTCTTGGTGGCTGGGTCTCTCACGCACATGCCAAAATGTTTTATCTCCGCTTGCAACAGTCCGGTATGGTTCAACCTCGATTGGTATCTAGGCAGGGAGGGTTTCAGATGGGGTGCTTTCTTAGGTAGCGACTGTCAGGATTTTGTTCCTAGCTTGCTTTATTTATTTATATAGCACCAGCAATGTACCCGGCACTGTACAATCAATAGTCAGGCCTCTACCCCTTTAGGGGCTTACAGACTAAGAAACAAGGTTGGGGGAAAAACAGAGAGGTGAACATCAGGAGAGACAATAATACATTCATGAGGTTGAGAAGGTGCAGGCACATGTGCTTCACTTAACTTAATTACAGGCAGCTAGATTCTGCATGAGGGAGGAAGAGGACGCAGTTTCACTCTTTGAGAAGCTAGGGAAGGCCTGGTAGGAGAGATGGGTTTTCAGGAGGGATTTGAAAGTTGGGAGAGAGGGAGCAGGGCAAATGTATCCAGGAAAGGAGTTCCATGCCTGGGGGACCGCAAGGGAGAAGGAGTGAAGACATTTAGAAGAGCAAGGGAGTCGCTAGCTGACAAGGGTGGGGGGAGAGGAGGAGTGAAGCTCCAGGGCAGGAGTGTGACAGGATACAAGAGCAGAGAGATATTGGGGAGCAAGGCCATGAAGAGCCTTGAAGGTGAAGCCCAGGAGCTTGTGGTGAATGCGTTCCCGTAGAGGGAGTCAGTGCAGGGCGGAGAGGAGTGGCTGTACATGGTCAAAGTGACAGGCAAGGTGGATGATTTTTCTCTCCTAAAAACCAAAGGACCCTTGTTTAGCTGCGCACGTCAGACAAGCTGGTGTGGAGGAAAGGTTGCTTTCGTTGGAAATTCATGGACCAGAATGAATTGTCCTTGAAAGAACGGTGGCTGTGATCCACGTACTCCAGAGTAGCTTGATTGAAGCCCTAGAGGCTAGAAAGTGTAAGGGGCATGTGGCTCACAGCCAATGCCTTTTGCTTGTAGCTGTTGCAAGGAATTGATTTTAAACTCTAAAAATAAAACCCTGCCATTATTTTGTGATGGATGGAATCCTATTTAGCTGCTCTGTTTTGTTAATGCTTCCAAAGCATTAAAAAAATGGAAATAGTTGCCTTCTCAGACCTTGGGGGAGATCCCAAACCCCCATGCGCGTGGCTGACACGAGCGTGTGAGGTTTGTGTGGTTTCCCCGGCCCCGTCACGGGGGTGCGTGCGGGGTGCGCGCTCGCGTACGCGTGTTTCGTGCGTGTCCGCAAGGGCCCCCCCCATTACCTCCGAGGTCATTGCCCTGGGACTGGGGCAGGGTTGATCACGGGACACAAAATTCCCAAACTGGGTCAAACCATCCAGTCCAGCCGCCTTCTTCTTTCTACAGCTCCTTTCATCGTTCGTAGAACTAGACAGTCCTTGTTTCGTCCGGCCTTTTTCCAGTTCCTGAATCTGGCTTTTGGATCCAGTCCCTAGCTCTGTCACTGAGCTCAGGGGATAGAAGTGGAGATCAGGGCAGGGATCAGGAATGGATCCTTTCTGACACAGATCCACGATCTGGACCTTCCTCATCCTGAGTACACTTCAGCGTTCCCATTCCTATCCAGCCCACGGAGTCTGGACTCTTTCCGAGTGGCCCATGGGAGGGGGAAAAATGGTTCCCCGCTCCGGCTCTGTAGGTCTCCCCTATTGCTCATCTCTCTCCTAAATCAGGCGCAGGTTGTGACCTATAAAGCCCGAAACGGCTTGGACCCTAGGTATTGGGGGCCCCTCTTCCATTATGTTCTGTCACGGCCTCTGAGGTCAGCTGAGGGAGCCGTCCTGCGAGTACCAGCTGCCAGTGAGGTTTGTACAAGAAGAGCACTCTGAGAAGTATTCTTGGTGGTTTGCTTCACAATTCTGGAACTCCCTCCCTTTGGAGATCTGCCCCCTAAGCCCAAGCCTGCTCATCTTTCAGAAGAGATGTAAGACTTTCTTGTTTGGACGGCATTTGGCAGGCTGGGATAGGGATTGGGTGGAGGGATTCGGGAGAGGGTTGGAGGTTAGGGGTTTTTAAACAGTGTTTTTATGTTTACCTAGGATCGTCGATGCATGTTTTTTCTATCTTTGAAAGGTATAAAATATTTTTTGTATACCTTTTTTAGTCTTTGTGGGAAGGGGTGGGGTGAAAAATTTGAGTAAATACCATGGGCCCATGTGAGGACAACAGACTAGCTCCTGTTCATGCTGTTCTTGGTCTGTTGAGTTCAGTTTGGAAGGCTGTTCCTCTGGCAGCTTTCGTCAGCAATGCCTGTGCGCGTATAGGTTTGCTTGGCTTCTAAGGAAGTATTGGCTTAGCGTGGATCCATGCGTTAAGCACTGTCATGCTCTGGATACAGCTTGTGGTACTTTCTATGCAAACAAGCCGCTCAATATGCAGAGCGAGTCTCTCCCAGCTCAATATATTCCAGGGAATCGCCGATAATTGGGACAGCGGCTTAATTGGCACATTTGCTTTCACCGGTGGCGGGTTCCAGTTCAGGGTTTTCTGGGGCAGCTGACTAAAGCCGTAGCGCGGTAAGAACGGCACCCTGCGAAAAGGTGCCGTAGGCGTCGGCCCACCACCAGAAATGCCGTTATCCGACCTCGCCCTTTCAATCCTACTTTCAAATCCAAAGCTCTTTCAAATGCGAGGGTCGCACCAGGGACCCAGTCCAGCAAATCGAATACAGCAGCTGTTGTCTGCTATAATCTCTCCGATTGTAAGCCCTCGCTCCCCACTACCTCTCTGCACTTATCACCCTCCATACTCCAGCCCGTGCACTTCGCTCCTCCTCTGTCCCTTCTCTCACCTTTCCACGCCTTCCCTGATCCCCTAAGCGCCTTCGTCCCTTCTCACTTGCTGCCCCCCATGCCTGGAACTCCCTCCCTGTCCACATCCGCCTTGCCCCCTCCCTTCATACCTTCAAATCTCTCCTTAAAACTCACCTCTTTCGCTCTGCTCTGTCTGACTCTTTATCCTG
>QEPC01013865.1:12275697-12285906 GCA_003113815.1 Sphenodon punctatus | reverse complement strand
GAGGCCTCTGCCGGGGGTCCTGCAGGGTCTCAGGGAGCACGCCTGGGCGAGGCCTCTGCCGGGGGTCCTGCAGGGTCTCGGGGAGCACGCCTGGGTGAGGCCTCTGCCGGGGATTGTGGAGAGCTGGATTTGAAGCCCTGCTGCCATGTTGGGTTGTGACAATACCGGGCTAAGCTGGACCCTGGTCTGACTCAGTTAGGCAGCTCCTTATAGCCTGGCTAGCACTACAATGAGTTTTCTCGCCAGTGTTTATCTTTGCTGCAATTCTGGAGAGGCCAACCTTGTTTGACTCATGCAAGAAGTGTGCGTGCTGCAGAGTAGATGGTGTAGGGAAGGGGGGCTGGGAAGGAATTGACTGGGAAAACAAGACGGAAACGGGGAAATTGGAAAAGTAAAACGTTGACGGTTCTTTTCCCCTGGCCAACTTGTGCTGCAGAGCGAAGGCTAGTCATGGCTGAGGAACAGCCAGAGAAATTATGTTCTCCGCGAACGGAAAGGGAAGGCACCCAGGCATGTGTGTATATATAACAGATGAAGTCTAGCAGTGTCATTTTGCTGGGTCTTGGGAGGATTCTATTGCCTCATAAAGGAATGGATCAGTGATCCGTATACACATTGCTGCAATCCTTGGAATGGTTTCTCTTTCAAGGTGGCAGTTTTCCGTGGTTTAAGTTCAGAGCAGTTCTGTAGGCTGCATTATGTCCTGCTCGCACAATCCTTCACTTGCGGGCGCTGTAACGCATGGACTTGTGCTTCCCACTGCCAGCTTTCTAGTTCCCATTCTCCACCCGTAACGTTTTCGCTCTACGGAGACCAATCATAAGAGAAGTTGAGCGCTGATTTCAGCAGGAGTGGCCGCTGTTCAGCTCCTGCCAGAATGAGTCCCTCGGGGAATTGGGAAGCTAAGTACATATTAAACTGATTATTCCCAGCTGCAAAAGGCTTGGTTTACTTGCGTCTGACTCTTGCAGCAATGGACGTTCTCCAGCCGAGGTCACTTTTAGTGTTTAATTTATTCCATCACAGAGTGCTGCTGTTTGACGGTGAGCTATAAATCGTTTTCCTGTTGTTGTCAAGGTCTCTTGTGCAGTAATGAGGAGCATTTCAGAGACTGTCCAGGGCTCATACAATTTGGAATTTATTCACCCTATGATTCACTCTCATTTATTTGCATCACGTTGCTTTCATCAGCGCTTGCGTCTGGGTTTTTCTGATGGAGACACCTAGTTCCAGGATGAGAATACAGAGACTCTGAGGCTATCCTGATCCCAGCCCAGAGCAGTGAAGCAGAGCGGAGTGTGGTATTTAATCCAGGGGTAGTAAGCATGGCATCCATCTGTCCTGTTGGAGAGAGGGGAGGCCAGAGATTGGCTCAGGGTCCAAAGAGTGGTTCTATCCCACTGAGGCCAGGGTTAGGGGGCTAGCTGGGGATCAGTGGCCAGAGCATGAATCAATACCAGAAGGTCAGTCCATGATGGGAGACAGAACAAATGCAAGGTAACTGGTAAATTAAGTCACGTGTGTGTGTGTGCGTGTGTACATGTATATATCCCTAGCCTATATATATGTGTATATCTAAAAGTATATATGTGTATACACACACACCCCTGGCCAATCAGGGTACAGAATCTTCCAGCCAATCAGAACCCTAGGCAAGGCAGGTTCTAGACTCTCGGTTATTGAATCTCGATAGTAGCCCCCTCCGTGGTACAGAAGAGAAGGGACTTGGATGCAGTGAATACAAAAGTGATTCTTGAGGGAGGGGATCTGTAGGATATAGAAACTACCCAGTGCGCTCCCTAGCTGCAAGCTCTTCAACACAGTCTGTGCTCTATGGTGTCACTACAGGGTTTTCCTGAATCCTAGCATGAACCATGCATTCTGGCAGGGATTACAATCTCAAGAAAATAAGTTTATTTACAGAAACTGACAAGACTGAGAGGGGACATGATAGAGGCTTATAAAATCTTGAGTGGTTGAACGAGTAGATAGGGAACAGTTATTTATCCTCTCAAATAGTACTAGAACTAGGGGCACTCCATGAAACCGGCTGCCGGCAGATTTAAATCAAGTAAAAGGAAGTACTTTTTCACTCAATGCATAATTAGCCTATGGAATTTGTTGCCAGAGGACATCGTCAGGGCCAGTAGTGTAGCTGGGTTTAAAAAAGGCCTGGATAAGTTCTTAGAGAGTAGGTCCATTAATGGCTATTAACCAAATAGCTTATGGGATGAACTTCTTACTGTCGGGAGCTGGGAGTGAACAACGGGGAATGGATTTGCCCATTGTGACTGTTGGTTCTTCTCCCATGCGATCGAGATTGGCCACTGTCAGAGGAGAGGATGCTGGGCTTGATGGACCATTGGCCTGACTCAGTATGGCACTACTTACGTTCTAAACCCGGCTGTTGTACAGTTCCATCCTCTTTCCTTATTGACCCCTTTAAGAGAATAACAGTCTCTTAGTCGCTCTGCCACTTACAGCTGTGTGAAATTATTTTGATATCATCAGTGGAAGAATTTGATTTCATGGTCTAATAATTTTTTTTTAGCAGAGGTAGAGTCTTTCCTGTAGAAGCTCCCAGTTCACATTTACATACCTAGAAACTGCAAAATGGTTTCCATATTTATAGTTGGGATTTTGGTTCAGATGCACATAATGTATGATATAGTTGGATTAAAACACTCTTGGTGTGTGGTGATGTTTCTGGGTGAAAGTTTTAATCTTCCAAAGTGAAATCAGTTACTGTTTTGGGGTGTGTGTGTGTGTGTGTGTGTGTGTGTGTTTTACATTAAGTGAAACTCCCATTTTGGCAAAGCAGCACTGTAATGCATGTGACTGTATAAACTTTGCAGGTGTTTTGGTTTCACTTCCATTTAGCACAAAGCAAAAGCAACAACGATTGTTTTGCAAATTGAAATAAGCAGTGGATTGGGCAGGAGAGAAGCTTGGACAGGTTATTTCTCAGAAATTTGTGGAAGACTTTTAAAATATGTCAGACGCAGGAGAGTGGTTTAAAAACCTAAAATGCTGTAACCCTTTCGTTATTTTGGCACAAAACCCATCGTTTGGACAATTACTTAAAATTTTAAAGTTAGGAACAGGAACCAAATCCCTTCCTTATCCAGTCACCCATTGGCTTGGATAGGAACTACACACACCTGTTTGTATTGTCACACAAATTTGCCTTAAGCTTAGTCGTCTCTGTGTGAGGACAGATAGTTTAAGAATGATTGTGCATTGGATCAGATTTCCAAAGGAAGTGGTGGGTTCTCGATCAAGGCTTGATGCCCATCTGCAAGATACACAGTGGGTACAATACAGCTCTTTTGAGGAAACTTTGTGTTACATGTTATACAGGAGGTCAGAGGTCACTTCTTACCTTAAAATGTGTGAAAATGTAGCTACATCCACACAAATAGGCAATGAAAATACAAAATGCAAACATGCTTGGGTACAAAGTTGATGTGCACATCATTTCCTGTAAGTTTTACTTGTGTACACACACACACCCCACCTACTTGTTTAAAACAACCATTGTCTAGACTGACTGCAAAACAGGCCACTGGGTGTGAAATCTGGCCTTTCAAGTGAAGATTTGCAATTTAAAAGTGTCTGAAAACCAGAAATGTCCCTTTCAGCCGGGAGAGCCAATTACTGATGGTTGCAGACGGCCAAATGACAACCGCAACGGAGCTGGGATGATTGCTATGTAGACGTTAATCAAGAGAGACGCTGACAGCTTCCTGAATTATTAAGAGTGCAATAATGTTACCCAAAGCCTTGATATACCCCGATGAACTACATTGAAGGAAACAGATTCTGTCCATCCAAGCCTAGCAAAGTTTGGTTGTCTGCTACAGCGGACTAAAGACAGAGTGGTCTCATCTCATTACCTTTCATCAGCGGGAGCAGATCGTCACCTCTTGAGTTTCCAGTGCTGTTTCAGCTGTCTTCCCCCCCTCCCTTTTCCCTTGTTTTCTCCGCAAGAAGGAGAGACAGAAAGATGAAACTCTCAGTGCCGGGCCAAGATGAACTTCCACTTGGTGGTGGTGGTGGTGGTTTCTTTTCACGATGAAGAAGGTGTTCTCGGTGGCCGCACTGAGGCTGCGGAACTAGTCCCGACAGAGGCCCATCTGACTCCATACCTTCCCTCTTTCCGTAGACGGTCTAAGACCTGGCTGTTCCGCCAGGCGTTTGGCGGGGAAGACGAGTGATGGTTGGGAGGGGAGAGAGGGTGTCTTAGCTCCGCCTAGGGATATGTTTTATATTGATTTTATTTTGTTTGTTGATGTAGTATTTGTTTATATTATATTTTATATGATTTGAATATGTTGTGAGCCACCCCGAGCTGCTGTAGCAGGAGGGGGCAGCCAAGAAATCGAATAAATAAATCTAAATTGGGTGGCTGCAATTACTTATTCCAGCAGCAGCTGAGGATAGAAGAAGGCATGATTTCTCAACAGCACGGACAAGAAAAATCAATCAATCAATCAGTATTTGGGGTGCCAATTTGTTTGTGTTAGAAACCCGGGCAAATAGTTTCATTGCCCGTATCTGTTAGAAGTATCGAAGCATTGCGGAGACCTTGCTATTCCTCTCGCGCGGTCTTGTCGGAGAACAGACCATGTTTTCCCTCTTGAAGCCCGAAGGACTGGGAAGACTTGTTAAAATATAGTGGTGGCTGGTAGGGGAGAGAGAAATCTCCTGGTGTTGCTTTTAATTAGCAGTAGGCCCAAGCGGCGGAGTATGAATCGGGTAGGGCTGAAATTCCTAAAAAAATTTGAATTCTGGCCAAAAATGGGCCATTTTGTTTCCGAATTATTATTATTATTATTATTATTATTTTTTAAAAAAGGAAAATAGCTTTTTGTTTCAGCTGTAGGGTTGAAATTTTGTTTCCAAAATGTTTCGATTTCGCAAAAATTGGCCATTCTGTTTCTGCAATTTTTTTAAAAAAAAATTATTTTATTTTTTGCAAAAAGGAAAATAGCTTTTCATTTCAGCTCGATTTGGGAGCAAATTTGATTTATTTATCTTTTTTTGTTTGTCACTCCAAATTTTAAGGATGTAAAGATCCTGCTTTTTGGACCCATCTCTGGTTTTGGGGGTGGGGGAGTGAAAATGGCACTTCCTCCTTCTCCAAGTAAGCATTTTATGGTCATGCTTACTTGGAGAAGGAGCTGTTGCAGAGCACATTTATGGTCAAGCTGTTTAGCAATAAAATGAAAAACATGCCTGTTGCCAGTCTGGGTTTTCAATGAATGGAACACTTTCTTAGTTGTCACCCTGCTCCGTAACAAACCAATGTGTGTTTTAGAATCACAGAATTAGAAGGTACATCAGAGGTCATCTAGTCTAACCCCCTGCTCAGTGCAGGAAATTTGCAGTTAGTGTCCTCGACAGATGGCCGTCCAGCCTCTGTTTGAAACCCTCCAGCGAAGGAGAGCCCACCAGCTCCCTGGGCAATTTGTTCCACTGTCGAACAGCTCTTACCGTTAGGAAGTTCTTCCTAAAGTTTAGCCAAAATCTGCTTTCTAGTAATTTGGGCAGATTATTCCTAGTCTTGCCCTCAGGGGCAAGTGAGAAGAAGTCTTTAGTGTCTTCTGTGTGACGGCCCTAAAGGTTTTTGAAGACTGCTATTATGTCTTCCCTTAGAGGTGGAATCAATAGGGCACGTTTTATTACGTTGCCCCTATTATCACCGGCTAAGGTCAACGTGGCTGGGACCTTTGTTGCATAGTCTCATGGACCCTTATTCGGAGGCTAGTTATCTGCATTTAATGGCCCTAAAAGGGAAGGAGGAAATGTTGGCTTTGGCAACCTTCGCTTGTTTGGCAGGCAAGTGAAGGAAGCTAGTGGTTGGAAGATAGAAGGTGGTTGGGCCTGCCCAATTATGATTGGAGTGTATGATTGTCCCTGTCCATATGGAGTTCTTGTTAGGCAATTGTTTCTGGATTATTCTCAGTGTCTCCTTATCCTGCTCCTTAGGCGCCATTAGATGGACATGCTTATTTATAAATTGTCCATCATTTATGGGTATGTTAGGAAGATATTTTGGCTTGTTTTCTGGGTATTGTTGGACTAGGTTATAATATGTAGTATTTTTGCTCTAAATATTAAGACGTATCTATTTATTTATTTATGTTGTAACGATTGCATGTCGTATTGCTTACATGCGTACCATTCGATTAGGTGGTACGCTAGACGGTGACGCCTTTGCGTTTTACTACGATGAGTTTTGTGTTCATTCTTGCGTAATGTATTATGTCATTTGTTGTTTGTTTTGTTGCATGTTTCGGAGTACAGCGATAGCTAAACTCCTAATAAAGTATTATTATTATTATTATTTATTATTTTATTATGTCTCCCCTTAGTCTTCTCTTAAACTTCTACTCTCCAAAAGGCTGTTAATCATCCTGTTAATTGTCCTGTTCTTACTGTAAGAAGATCCTAGTTCTTGCTGAAATGCATGTGTGTGGGAATAGGGACCCACACCCCCAGGTGTAAACAGACGGACACCAACCCCGCCTCTGCTCTGCCTCACCCTCGGGTGGCCCATCTGTCTAAACGCCAGCCACCAGACGTGCAGACCTTTAAAAATAGGCTAGAGAGAAATTTATTGTCGTGTAGGTACATCGGATCCTGTTAAATGGCATGGAGCTGGACTGAACTAAACTAAACTGCCTAACTGAGTCAGACCAATGGTCCATCTTAGTCCAGTATTGTCACGGCCTGACACGGCAGCAGGGGTTTCAAATTCGGGTCCAAATCTAGCTCTTCTAGGGTCTCTGGCAGAGGCCATCCGGCGTGTTACCTGAGACCCCTCCAAGCCCCCAGCAGAGGCCTCCCCCAGGCGCGCTACCGGTGGTCCTGAAGTGGAGTTCCCGGGGATTGAACCTGGGACCTTATACATGCAAAGCATGTGCTCTTACCACTTGAGCTATGCTGCTTGCGCCGCACCCCCCAGATAATCCTCAGTGTTTCTTTCAGCCTTCTGATCAGAAATCCGTGTTCGCTGCCTTTCTCCCATTGAGGGCAATGGGGAAAATGCACTGAACACAGGTGGGCTTCATATTGGTACAGATCCAATACCTAGATCTGCCTTTCGACACGTAAATAGACAGCACGAGTAGAGCATTTATAGCTTATTTAAAAATCTGAAACGGGCTTTTATAAATACAACTTTTCCATGCGAAGTAGGAATGAATAGAACGTTTTCTTTGGCAGAAAACGAGAACTTGATTTTCAGATGTTTAATTCAGTCTCGAATTTATGGAGGTAAATTACTACTATTATTTATCAATTCTGTAGTGCTACTAATCGTACACAGCACTGTACGGACACATAACGTACAGTCCCTGCTCTATGGAGCTTACAATCTAATCTAAGACACAAAGACATCTGCAAATAAGAGTCTTCCTATGAATAATGGACTACAGGATGCACGTATTCAGTAAGTTTATATGTTTCAGTTAAGATGGTTGAAATCTACAAGACTATGATAAGGCTAGAGCCTGCATTCATGATTTAAAAGGAATCTCAAAGAAGTGGGCCTTTAGGTGGGACTTGAATACGCGGCCTGACGCAGGACCTCCGGGAAGGTGGTTCCAAGCGTACGGTGCGGCAAGGTGGGAAGTGTGGAGTCGGGAGCTGGCGATGGAGGGGAAGGACGTAGAGAAGAACGGAGGTCACGAGTCGGGGTGTAGGGAGAGATGAGAGAGGTGAGTGGGAGAAGCTTGAACTATATGTGGAAACCGATGGGGAACCAGTGTAGTGACTTGAGGAGCAGGGTCACATGGTCGTCAATTAAATGTTTCATTCTTGCAGAAAGTCAAATATAACTGGGAAACTTGTCGGACTGAGGAAATATTACGGGTTAGTTTGTTTCCAACCCGCACACGTACGTGCACACACTCATTCAGAAATTCTTGGGCATCTCTAAGTCCCATCGGGTCGCAAGTGAAAGGATGGGAAGTATTGTGCTTCCTTGGGCATCGTTGCTTCAGCTGCAACAGCGGGTGAGAGTCTGTCCACTCCACAAAGGATTTACCACCCAACTGAGTTTTAATTGACCCTTTTATTATTATAATGATGGGAATAATGTTCTGGTAAATCTCTTTTCCCGGTTTCTGGTTTTGGTAAGTAATAAAATCCGACCTGAACAGCGTGGGAGGGAAAGGGAGACATCCCCAGCCTTTGTGGGAATCAGCTGCCCCCTCCTTTCTGAAGATTACAAGCTCCTCTTTTAACCTTTGACAGCGTCCCCTAACTTGTTTCCTGTCTTTTCTTCCTGCTCTTGGCTCCTTTCCATGGAAGGAAGATGGCTTTTTAATGTAGCCACTAAAAATCCACCAACTCAGGCTCTCAATCCAATTAGTATGGTTGATTAGTTCTTGACTCTCTGTTAACTACAGCACTTGTGAATCAAGTGTTTGTTTTTCATTGCAAGTTTTGGTGGTGGTTTTTGCCAGAATCAAAAAGGGGTTTCCTTTTTCTTCTGCTTTAGCACTTGCTTGTTTCCTTTGTTAATGGGGCTCTCTAATTATCATGATAATAGTTCTGCTTACCCTCGCAGATAGGCACCTGCTAGAGCGTTTCTGTAAGATAAAGCTTGTTGTAAAATCTTTCATGGAGGCTAAGGCGTGAGCTCACATTTTAGAGCCGTAAACACAGTTGGAAATGCAATAATCCCCTCTCTCGTTTGAGCGCTGGCTACAAGAATTATCTCTTTTTTTGGGGTGGGTGGGAAGAGGAGTCTGCCTGCTACTAATGTTAATACCTCGCATGCCAGCCTCTTCTCCAGCAAGACAAATGTGAGGAAAAAGCACTCCAGAGTAGTAAACACAGTAATAATTTAACTTGATTGTAGTCGCTGTGTCACCTGTCATAATTTCTGAGGAGAATAATCCTGTGTGTATTTCTGCTGGAAAAGGATAACATCCTTTTTTAATTTCGGGAACATCGGACTGAGAAGAAATGGCTCAGATTGATGCTCCCAATTTATGTAATTGAGATGGATGAGGAGAAAGGAGTGACTTTTATCTGGAGGTTGCTGCAGAAAGTAGTGAATTGGTTTTACATTAGCTTTGATTTCAGAACCGTTCCTTTTCTCGCCTAGCACTGCCTCCCCTACATGGGGAAAGGCCATTGCCATGAATGGACAGCTCTAGTTTTTGTGAGTTGTCGGGATTTGTAATGTGCGAACTGTTATCCATCTATCCATCCATCATGGCGACAGCCATGTGCCTGGAGCTGAACAATTAATAGTTAGAGACAGGCCCTTACCCCGAAGGATTTATACTCTAGGAAAGTTGAGGGAGCGGGGAACAGAGGGGGAGACAGGGATACATTCATGAACCTGAGAAGTCGCAAGTGCACATGTGTGGCTTAGTTACAGGAAAGAGGAGGACTGTGAGTGAAAGATGGGGGAGGAGGCATCAGTGATGGGTCTATGGGGATGAGGAGCTGGGAAAGGATTTCCTGATGGAAAAGGTCAGTTTTTGGAAGGGATTTGAAGGTTGGGAAGGGAGGGGAGCCCCTCTCCCCTTGCTGGTTCACTTAAGCCCAAGCCTGCTCATCTTTCGGAAGCAATAAAATTCCTTTTTGTTTGGCCAGATGTTTGGCAGGCAGGGATAAGGTTGGTTGGTTGGTTGAGGCAGTTTATGGGCTGGGGCTTTTTTTCTTTTTTTTGGTATGCTGTGAGCCCCCCATAGTCTTAAGGGGAAAGACAGGGTATAAATTTAAATAAAAGTGGGGAAATTTGAGCTTCAGGGGTTGGAGCATGCTCCTGCGAGGATTTACAACCACCCCTGCCACACAGAGAAATACAAACAAGGCTGTTTCTTCTTTTGAAAGATGGAGAAGTCTGGGATGCTTCATAAGAACATAAGTGCCATCCTGGGTTAGACCAATGGTCCATCTAGCCCAGCATCCTGTCTCTGACAGTGGCCAATCACGGTGGCTTGGGAGAAGCACCCTACAGGTCACAATGGGGGATCCATTCCTCATTGTTTTCCCCCAGCTCCCGTCATGTTTTCCGATCCTGTCTGACTAATAGCTGCTAATGGACCTATCCGCCAGAGACTTGTCTAAACCTCTTTTAAACTCAGCTATAGTACTGGCCCTTACCACAGCCTCTGGCAGTAGATTCCACAACCCAATTATATGCTGAGTGAAAAAATATTTTCTTTTATTTGTTTTAAACTT
>QEPC01013865.1:12254494-12270149 GCA_003113815.1 Sphenodon punctatus | reverse complement strand
CAGCCTCTGCACCACCCGGAAAAGTTTTAATTCTGGTCTAAGGAGGACATGACTGGGGGTCAGGAGGGACTCTCCGAAAGCAGAAGGAGAAGTCTCATCATTACTAGTGCTGGACCAAATAGAGCGTTTTGTATTTTGAAGATTATTTGCATTTTTGTTTCCTCAAACAGATAACTGGATTTGCCTTTGTTGTTGTGTTGAAATTGATCTCTTTGTTTACTTCACTTCGACAGGCCTGTCCCTTTGAGATTGGATTCACTATTCCGGTCCCTCTGGCAGGACTAATTGGGGGTAAGGGGTGTTGAATTTTTGAATGGGAATGTGATTGGTCCAAGTGGTGCAGCCATCACATTCAGAGATTTTTTAAATAAAGCCACCTCTAAATAGCATAGCTGAAATGAAAGCCTCAGACACAAAAATACTGGAAAGAAGATTTGGAACTGCACATCAATAGGGACACGAATACTTTATATCTGCTTTGTGGCTGGCCGCCTGAACCCAAAACTGCTCATTTTCCGGAGATGTAAGGACCTTCTTGTTTGGCTCGGCATTTGATGGGCAGGGATAAGGGTGGATGGGATTGCATGGGTAGGGTGCTTTTGGTAAATTGTATTTTAATGTTTTTAAATTATATTTTATGGGTTTTTTGCAAGCTGCCCTGAGCCCTCAGGGAAGGGCCGAGTAAAAATGTTAGTAAATAAATAAATAAATAAATCTGATTTGTGCATATGAACACGCCAGTATAGCCAAGTGGATAAGATAGATGTTGGACTTGGGAGATCAGGCTTCAAATCCGATTTTAGCCATGAGCTCACTGAGTGGCCTCGGACAAGGCACTATCTGTCAGGCTTAGGTCACCATCTGTAAAAAGGGCATAATAATGACCTACCTTTTAGGATTTGTTGTGAAGTGAGTCAAATAAGATTTTTAAAGCCCTTCGATCACAGAGAGCACTGTAGAAATGAAGAATAACATGCCAAATTGAGATGTTTCAGCTCTAATCAGCACCAGATCACATACTTATAAGAATTACAGGTTGTTTTTTTTTTGAGCGACTACAATATTTGGTAGGTGAAGCCTGCTGTTATGTCTCTGGAGACCGGATTCATGTATTACATTGTTTATTTAGGCCTTTGCATCTCCGGGGGATCTTTATAAATGAAGTACGTACATAGCATTTTGTCTTATGAATTAGGGTGGAGAGTGACAATGGGTATTTTTAGATGGATGTGGGGGCAAGCCTGCTCCTGGAGCTGCTCGGGGGGGGCACCCTGTGTCCGTCCACTCCCAGCCCCTCCTAGATCCGCTTTAGATGGACCCAAGAAATTCAGCTGGCCACGGGCCACCTGCACGGTCTGCCATAGAGTTGCAGGCGGATCGCCCGATGTTCTAGGCTGTCGCCTGCAACTCGATGATGTTGTTAGGGCAACGGCCGGCAAGCGGGGCTGCCCCTGTTCAGGCTCGGCCTGCACCACTTCCCAGTTTGGAGGCCTGACTGCAGACAGATCTGCCAGCTCAGGGGTGAAGCAGGCTTGTGCTGCCACCCCTAAAGCGGCCGTCTGTCTGTTTAGACCCGATGGTATGGGACAAAATGAGTGGGTTTGAAAATTTTTTATTTAAGGCCCTTTTCACATGGTTCCCCCCCCCCCCCCCCCATACATATGTGGTGGTGGGGGCGCCCGTGCGAATGCTGCCTGCGGTGGGTGGGCAGCTGTGGGAACGGTGCCCACAGTGGATGGGTGGGGGGGGTGCGTGCTCCCGCGCTCCACCTAACTCCACCCACCACCCACGCGCGGAGGAACGGGCTCCAATGCCGGTTACTCCGTGTGTGGAAATGGGTGTGCGTCCGTGGGACCAGCTGCACACTCGCCTCCACCCACTGCGGCCCATTTGAAAAGGGCCAAATACTGCAGTGCCATACATTCCCATATATCGGTTTATCTTAAATATGGACATTAAATTTCAATTTCCTGGATTTTTATATTTTAAAAAAACTTCTCCACTTCTTAAAAGGTGCCCCGCCCTTTCTTACACGATTGCTCTGTAGTTACCAACTAAGACAAAGGGCCCAATTCCATGGTCTGCTGAACATGCGCACGTGTATGCAAACTGCGCACAAGCGCCTAGCGGAGACACTGTGCCGCGCCGAATCCGCGCGGATCCCGCACGGACAGGGTTTGGGATTGCAGCCCCTGTTTTGTCTTCAAAGATTTTTAAAAACAAGTTGTAACTTCTGCATCTGTGGGGACTTGGAAGGAAGAATGTATTAATGTCTACCTTTGTGAAGTAACAGTGTGCAGTCTGAGACTGCATACTGTTTGTGAGTTATAAGCTCTGTAAAAGTCCTTGGGTGATGTCTCTTAACTAATCGCAGCATAAACTATGTTCTCCTACCTACTCGATGCGTGAATGTGTGCCGTGGTCACCGACTTCCCAATAAGCTACCATCTCCGCTTATCAAGCCCTCCTGTGAATTGTCTTTCCTTCATGAGCCAGTTAGTTCCAAATTCACATTGTCTCTATTTTTTCGGCACGTCCCAAGGACCATCTTCTCCCACTTTCCACTATAGTCAAGAGACCATGGCGCTTAGATGAGCGGGTTGCCGTTGTGCGATCCGCTCGCGCGATATTTCAATCCCGCAACGCGAGATTCCACGAGACGCCTGTAGCGGATCACGCGCATGGAAGGCGGTCGCGCATTATTTGCCGACCGCGAACTAAATACTTAGATTGTGAGGTATTTAGTTCGCGGTTGGCAAATAATGCCCGGCCGCCTTCCATGTGCGTGATCCTCTACGGGCGTCTCGTGTAATCCCGCGTGGTGGGATTTTGAAATCGCGCAAGCGGGTCGCGCAATGGTGACCCGCTCGTCTAAAAGTGGCCCATATCTTAGTCTGGGAGTGGTATCCGCTAAGCCACACCCTACCTCCCATTACTCTGTATGCCGCAGAAGGTGATCGGTCACTTCCTTTCTACAGAGAATGGAAACACCAGCATGTTTAGGTGTTGTTTACTTACACAACACTCTCTCTTTTGGAGCAGGCAATGGCACAAACCCACATTGTGAGTGTGGTGTGAAAACTCTACCACTTCCTGTGTTCGTCGGTGATGCCTTGCTCTCTAGAACACCCAGTGCAAGTGCTTTGCTTGCAAGGATTTGATCTGAGCTAGTAGCAACAATGTTGTGTGATTGGATTATCCCAGAGAGAGCGTCAGTCCCTGATGCATCATTTCCTGTTTGACACTTCCTACCTCTGAGTGACCATAGAGACTCCCTCCTCCTCCACTCTATGGTACTTCTGGAATACTGCATGTAGGGATATCCCAAGGGCATTTCTCCTTATCCTTTGCACTGTGGGAAAGTATTACAGGGAAGGAGGAGGGGCAATGAAATGCAAGGAGATCAGCAGCTGTGTGAATGGGTTGCTGTGGATGTTGAGGTCATTCATACAACATCCTTCCCCTTTGCAAACATAGTAAGTTTGCAAAGGGAAAGGGTGTTGTATGAATGATCTCAAAATCCACGCACAGCCGAATATACACCCTAATCCCGTTTGCCGAAGGAATGCTGGCTGCAGCCTCCAGAGTACCTCATCGAGAGGACCTCAAAACAGACTTGACAGCTTATGACCTTAGACATCCCATGAAGGAGGAAGATGGCGTGCGCGTACGATTCACCACTTTCCCACGGATAGTATGAAAACTGGTAAAAATGCTTGAAATAGTAATCGTGGAGTTACATGTGTGTCACGAGGCTAGTTCCTCCAGCAGCATGGTTCATGCTTTTGCATGCCTTTTTATCAAGGCATCTCCATTTAAAAAAAATATTTTTTTTGCAGAGTTCTCCTTAAATCTCATCCTTATTTTTAAATTTCCTGCCTGTCTGGATTACTATTAAAGACATGTTAGTTTAATTTCCCCCCCTGCTTCTTCGGTAAGTGAACCTTATTTACCGTCCTGACTCCAGCTAATTTTTTTGTGCTTTTTAAAAAACAACAACAAAAGAAACAAGAAAGATCCTGAAGCTTATTTTCTTCCTTTCTTACAGCTTGTAAGCAGCATGAGCAAAGGGTGTGCTCTTCCTCATTGATTCAGATACATTACACATTCTTTTTGTTCCTGCTGTCTCATAAATATGACTTAGATTCTCTCTACAAGGACCTGGCATCTCCCTTGGTAACAAAGCTGGGCTCGAGCTCCCAAAAAATTAAAAGAAGAAAATGCATTAAAGTCTTTACAGATTTATCTCTTTTTTAAAAAAAATAATAGAGAAATCAAATGCGTCTTTTGCAAATAAGGAAGTCCGTAGAGTGTGTTTTGGGGACTTTTTTCCCCCCAAAAGAAAAATATGTATGCATTTTCCTTCAGATAACCAGTCTCCATCGGTCTGATTTCACTCTGATGTCCCATACATATCTCCCTGCCTTGATACTCCCCTCTCCTTTTAAGTAGGTGTCAGGAAGGAAAGCTTTGATCCCATCATTGAATTTCCACGGAGCATGTGTTTTTAGGTGAAAATGAACCCTCAATATATCTTAAGTCAAACAAGCCTTTCTTGCACAAATGTGTGATCCACTCCCATTAAAGTTGGTGAGAGATGAGCCATCAACTTGGATGTCGGAGGACCTCATCCTAAATAAAATTTGCCAGCTTATTCCACTGGTTGCAATAATTTTGTGAGTCTTAGCGTAGACTACGCACCAGACTTGACCAATCATATAACTTATTTAACCCTATAATGGGAGTGATCCACTCCCATTAAAGTTGGTGAGAGATGAGCCATCGACTTGGATGTCGGAGGATATCATCCTAAATCAAGTTTGCCAGCTTATTCCACTGGTTGCAATAATTTTGTGAGTCTTAGCGTAGACTACGCACCAGACTTGACCAACCATATAAACTTATTTAATCCTACAAACATGGATGTTTCAGAGGCTTAAGACACCCTTGGCAGAAGCTGTACCGTTGAAACTGGTGAAGTTGAATCGGGACTCGCAAAAGACAAAAGATTTCACAGTAGTTTTCAGCTAGCCGTGAAATCTTTGTGCCGTTGGCCATTTTACACGTAACGGTCTTGAAGTCACGGCCAGGGTTTCAGTATAGTTGGGAAAAGGGGAAACACAGAGCATAGTATACAGAGTTTTGGTATAGGGTCACCCCAAAATCAGTAAATCGGTACCAGAAATTACTGTTTTTTTAGGGGGTGATGGTATCTGGGTACCCGATCAGCGATCAGGTAGCCTATCGAATACCCAACACCCTACTCCAGAATGTGGGTATTACCCACGGGTGCCGTATTGGGTCCCTGTTTTGGCTTTGCAAGGTGAGGATCGTGGCCGTACGCTGTGTATGTTAGCCATTTTCTGCGCATCCTCCTACGTATCTAGCCGAGTTTTGTATCCTGCTGGAACTCGGATGTCAAGCAAGACTAACACAAGGCAGCACACGGGAGGACTGGGAATTAAAAACGTTTGGCAAAGAACACGTTCTGAGGCTGCATCGCAAAATAGTTTCCCTCTGTGAGTTACACACCCGTCTCTCATTTTGTCTGGTGCTGTCACTCCTGTAATGGCAGTGTTGATGGGCTGCCTCACAGTTTTTCTGCTCCTCCTGTCTTGATCCCAAACTCTGTGTAACCAGGGGGTGGGGGGTGGTCGAGATTCAAAGGGATGTCTTGGAAAATGAGAGTGTTTCTGTGGTGTGTTGGCAGACCCTATCCTGACTAGACGATGTCCCTTTCCCTTTATTCAGCAGTGTCTGACGGGTGCCTCTGCCAACATTGCTTTTAATTTTGTTAGCATTAACTGGTGAGGCAATGGGGGTGGGATTGGGGGGAGCAGTAGGGGTGGGAGTGTGAATAAATCCCAGTTGGCGGAGGGAGCGGACAGGTGCGTTGAATAAAACAGCAGTAGAGGAGGGGGGCTGTGAAGGCAGGAATCCAGCAGCCAACAATCGTGCTCTGCTCACCGGGCATGGGGAAAAGGCAAGCACAAAAGGAAGAGAGGCTTTTCCCTCCATGGGTCGAGCTGGGGAAGGGGGGAAAAGGAATTGGGAAAGACTATGTTTTAGGCCTGCCAAATAACGACTGGCTTTTCCCAAGAAAATGGCTGATTGATGGAGGATTTGGGGTGGGTGGGTTGCAGAATGGAGGGGGGCACTGGATCCAGTTCCTACCCCCAAGCACTGAAAGTGAGCTCAGGGAAAGGGAGGGATGACCTGCGCCCAAGGCTCGGGGACAGAGCCACGGCACAGATAGGTGATCTGGACCCTTCTCTTCCTGAGCGCAGGCCTTCTCCCGACTTCTATGCTGCTCTCGGCGCTTGGACTCCTTTTCAAAGTGCCCGCCCCTGTTCTAAGTTGATCGAGATCGGGGTGGGGAGTGATGCAGGATTCGTCAGAAACCTGCTGTAAATGGACCCCAGTCACCCTAAAGGGGGATGGCGTATTCATCTATTTTTCTACCGTCGCTGAGTTTGGGCCGCCACAATAAGTGCTGGGTAATTTCATGATCCTAAAAAAACAGCAAGATTCTGATGATCTCATTAAGATCAGGCTTGTTTTTCACTCTTCCTTTAACAAGGCAGGCTTTCCCGCCAGGCTTATTCTTACCATGAGCTGTTTCTTAGCGCCTTCAGGCTCAAGATATTTGATGGGGAATGTAGTTCTCCCCCCCCGCTGAGTAAACCATACAGATCCCTGTGTCAATCATTAATGTAGCAATAATGAGTTTCTAATTTGCCAGAGACACCGAGCATTTTTGGGATAGTAGCGGGATTGATTAGCAGGGCGTGGTAGGATCGCCAAGCCCCTAAGCAAATATTAATGAATTAAATGCCTGCAAGGCAGGCTGTTGTTGTTGCCCTCCATTTTTAGAAATAGGGAAGCTGAGGGTTCATGCACACGACGCCCTTCCACCCTGGCAACCTCACCACATGTTCCTTAATCTGTGTTAGCGTTGTTGTCGTGTAGCACTGGGTTTCACACAACCCTTAAGTGACGAACAGGGTATCAAGTGAATCGAATAAATAAATTCCCCTGCATTTCAGCATCCTGTCCCTTGCCTCAGGTGACAGAGAAGAAAGGCTTCTTTGGCCACCCCCAAATCTGGGAAGACGGGTGTTTCTGTATATTGTGCTAAGTGCTGTCGGCACATGTGGGCCCAGAGCTGTGAAGAGAACAAAGGCCTGAAATAAACACACACTGTGTGTGTGTGTGGGGGGGGGCGCTTTTTACATAAGTCGCTCCCTGGCACGGACACCCATCGTCAATGTGGGAGAGCATCCCATGTAACTGTGGGGTTGTGTGGGTGCACGCTACCACAACCCACCCCCACGCACTGAGCAACCTTCCCTCCCCAACGAGTTGAGCCCCCAGTTTCTTTCTGCACTAGCCATTACTATATTTTGTCTCTCACCTTTCCCCCTCCATTGTCCATTACCGCCCCAACGGTGCTTTGCTTTTATCTTACTTGCACCTTATTTCTCCTCCTTATTCCCTCACTTCCTTCCTGTATCTTCTAATGTGCCCCACCCTCCCTTCATGCTCTTCCCCTTGTGTATTGCTGATATCCCCCTGTTCTCACCTTCTGTAACGATGGCTCCTAGATCACCCACTTTGTTTTACCTCTCCCTGGTCTCTCCCTGATATATCACACCCCTTCCCTATCCCTTCTCCCCCGCCCCCCGTTACATGATCTATAGCCACTGTACTTTGCTCAAATCTTCAGTTGGGACTCCCACTTGGCTGTCGAAGGACCCTGTGAAGTCTGAAAGCTTTCACGCTTTCACCAACAATAGTTGGTCCAATAAAAGAGATCATTTGAATGACTTTGTCTCCAACTCATAAGACCTAAGAAATCTAAAAAGTCTGGTAGATATAATTTCTTCAGGAAAAACGTTTGGGAATCATCTCTCTCACACTCGCACTCAATGATTCCCAAATGTTTTCCCTGAAGACGAGCAGTTCTCTTGAAACGTGTTGAATTGGTTTTATTATACATTGTTTATATTATTTAGGATTGATTTTGCTTCTTTATAGTGTTTGATATGGTCATTTATATATACAGTGTATTTTATAATCTATTTAGTACATTTTAAAATTGTATTTATCAGTAACATTTTTGTGTGTGTTCGTTGTTGTGAGGAAACCAACCTGAGCGGCCGCTACTCTCTGTCAGCCATGTTTTTTGAGAGGGAAGGGGGCTCAACCGTCATGGGGCTTCTTAGTTAAAAACAGCAACTATGAAACTCTCGAATGCTGAGACAGAGAACCCAGGCTCCTAAGCTCCCATTGGGTCATTTGATAACACAGACTGCGGACAATGTGGTTTGCTGTCCAATGAAGGCCATTTGGATGTGTTCTGACTTGTAAGAAGTGCCATGCTTGGTCAGGCCAATGACCCTTCTAGCCCAGTATCCTGCCTCTGACAGTGGCAGCTTCAGCATACATCAGGTCATAATGGAGCCATCCATTTCTTGCTATCCGACCACCAACAGTCAGGGGTCTCTTACCACATCAATCATTAGTTGTCACTGACGGACCTATCCAGTCCTTTTTTTAAAAAACCCAGTTATGCTCTCTGCCTTCACAGCATCCTCTGGCAATGAGTTCCACAAGTTAATTGTATGCTGAGTGGGGAAAAAAATGCTTCGTCTTTATTTTTAAAAAATTGTTAAAACCTGCTGCCGGTCCTAATATTTTGAGAAGGGGTAAGTAACCGCTTCCTATTTACTCGTTCCACACTACTCATGGTTTTATAAACTTCTACGCTATCTCCCCTCCGCCCTCTCTTTTGTAAGCCAAGAGCCACAACCTTATTGAGCCTCTCCTCATACAAAAGCTGTGCCCTCCCTTTGATCATCTTTGCTGCCCTTGAGGCATGAGGAGTCAAAGGCTGTGGTGCAGCTTCTGTTGGTAGGAGTGCGATGGGGAGGGGAGGCTGGCTCAGGCCCTTTCATAGACTTAATGGATTGTATTTCATTGTTTGCAAGAGCCTTTTGTCCGACAGAGCAGAGAAATGCCGGAACCAACCTAGCACTGGGAGGAACCTGTCCTCCGGGTCCTTCAGTCTTTGTCAGCGGTCCCTCTGGAGGATTGTCCTTCGGGCTCTACCTGTCACTCACTTGGAATGAGCGATGAGTTTCTCTGTTTTGGATTTGCATTTCATTACATTAGTTCTGAAATGGTTTCTAATCATCGCTACCATCCTCTCTTTCAGACATCGGGGCCAGATTCTGATCTCTGTGACCTAAAACCACTTACTCCAGTGAAGTCTCAAGACTTCAGTGGAGCCTACTGTAAAGTAAGTGGTCGACAGATTGCAGCCAAAGCGTTTAAAAAAAAAAAAATCTGGAATCCATTGGCTTCCGTCAAGCTACGCTGGGTTGCCAACTGGGACATTTTTAAAATTACTGACTCTCATGATTTTTTTGTTGTTTTGTTTACTGGCAGCCTTATATTTTTTTTTATTGATTTTTGTTTTTGTTTTTGTAGCATGCAAAGCAATTAAAAAATAAAGATTTCCTGGAAACGAGCATGACAGGGAGTTTGCCAGGTGTAAGCTCAGCATTAGCTTTCCTTGTGATTGTACCTTTCTGCGTTGGACCCCTGGGCTTTCTGACAGCCTGTGATTGCCGCATTAGAAAGGAAGGGGGTATTTTTGTTATCATTATTTATATAGAGCAAGCAATGTACCTGATGCTGTACAATCATGATTCTAGACGGAGCCCTACCCCAAGGGGATTACAGTCTAGAAAAGACAAGGAAGGAGAGACCAGGGAGACGGGCCCTTAGGGAGAGACCGGGAGACATTCAGGAAGTTGAGAAGTCGCAGGCGGGCTTAGCTTTGATTGTTTGTCTGTTTTTATTTATTTACTTCTCTCCTGCCCTTCCCATAAGGCTCAGGGCGGCTCACATAAAACCTATTGTAGCAGCCCTGGGTGCGGTCCTCTCTCTGACACCCTTTATGAGGAATTAGCTTGACCAGCTGCTACCGTAACCCTCTGTCTCCGTCCCTGTTTGGCTTGGGTGGGTTGACTTCCTCACTGGCCTCCCTTCTGGCCCCTCCCAGCCAGTCCCAATCCACACAATACAGGGCCATAGCCCACTAAACAGCTGGGTTTCCTCCCCGATCAGCCAGCCCGGCCAAGCCAAACCCGATAGGCAACTTTAGTTTGGTCTCACCTTGTTTGCCAGCATCGCTCCTTGTTGGGGTTGGTTGGTCGCTGTATCGGTTCTTTGAGTGGCGCTCCTCGGCTCCTTGGGTAGCTCTCCACCCGTGCCCCCTTCTACCGCCACCTTCTAGGCTTTCGATGTTCCAGCCCAGGGGCTGGTCAGGTGCCTCATTAGCTCGAGTGTTCTGAGCTCTTAAAGGGCTACTTCTCTAATTTACTAGCCCACCAGAGTGTATTGCTGCTGTCGATACTTGTCACTCTGATACACATGCAAAATAAAAAAAACACTAAAACTCCCTTTAGAAACGTTCAAAGAAAATTACAGGGGAGAAGGGATGCTGAGTGAGAGGACCACGTGAGCGAGCTGTCTGGGAGGAGTCTGGCGGAAGGAGTAGGTTTTGAGGAGGGATTCGAAAGTTGGGAGGGAAGGAGCTGATTGAACGAGCTCAGGCAGGGAGTTCCAGGTGTGTGCGGGGGGAGGGGTGAACATGGGAGAAGGGTAAAAAACATTTCCAGGAGCAGGGGGGAACTCTGGGGGCATGAGAAGGTGGTGGAAGAGGAGGAACGAAGCATGAATATCGTGGGAAACAAAGTGCAGAAAGATAGGGTGGAGCAAGGCCGTGAAGAGCCTTGAAGGTGTTAAGACCAAGAAGCTTGTGCTGAATGCGTTCAGATGGAGGGAGCCAGCGGAGAGAGGCAGGGAGGGACTGGACATAGTCAAAGTGACAGGCAGGGTAGATGACTTGAGTGTTGAACTGAAATGAGAGGGGTGAGGTGAGAGCAGGGGGCGCCAGTAGAAGAGGTTGCAGTAGTCAAGGCGAGAGATGACTACAGTTTTGGCAGTGGAAACTGTAAGGAATGGATAGAATGTTCTGCAGAGAAAAGTAACTGGCCATAGCAACAGACTGGATCTGAGATTTAAAGGAGACGGAGGAGTCAAAGATGAACCCCAGGAGACATTGAGAGACCGGCTGGATGGAGCCATCATCAATAGAAAATGAGAGGGAAGCGGGAGAGGAAATTTTAAGGTGAAAGACGAGGAGTTCAGTCTTTAAATGTAGTATGTTTGAGTTGGTGGTGAAACATCCATGTAGAAATTACATCCATGAAGAAATGTCAGCAAAGCATTTAAAAAATCAACAACCAAAAAACCCGCAGAGGTTCTAGACAATCTGTAAAAACTGTCCATAAATCGATGGGACGTTTGCAACTTTGATTCCCGCTAGCATTAGCGAGCTCACGCTCTGGATTCCAGTGTTCGCACTTGGTTAAAAAACGTAAATCCCCGGTGAATTTTACCAACGCTATTTTATAAAGAATAGCTAAGCTACTTTCTTGCCTAGCCGGCGATGGTTGTTACCGCTTAGTAGACAGCAAACGTCTAAGACCGCAATCCACAAAGCACTTGGATGCTCACAAGGCTTCAGTAGGGTTACTCTGGAGTAAGTGAAACACAGGCAAAGGCTGTAATAGTTTACACCTGATCCTTCTCTGTTGTGTGTGGGCAGAGAGACCCCATTGAAGTAAACTGGTTTCAAAACCGGTTTATTGGTTTCACTGCTACCGTGAACAGAGCTTTCAAATTCTGAGTGTCGTAGGCTTTTGGGGAACTGATCCTAGCCACAGCTCCCTTCATGGGTAAGATCTCCAGCTGTTAAGGCAAACCCCTGCTGCTGCACCTATGCTTTTAAACCCAGTTGCTGCCAAATTTGGTTCATTTGCACAACTCTCTTTTTGTGTGGGTAGTGGCACGAGCCCATGTTCTGAGTGTCATGTGAAATCCTTACCACTCCTGTGCTCCTTGATGATCCCTTGTAATCTGCTCCCTAATCGAGGAGCTGGGTGCCATTGGCATGCAGAGCAATCAGCAGCTGTGTGAATACCTTGCTACTGGACAAATCACACACACATCAAGGCACAAGCAGTTGCAAAGGGGGGAAAGGTGCTGTGCGGATGAGCTGTATTGTATTCCATGCTACAAATTCTTCTTTAGAGTGAAGCATGACATGGGGTGAGCAGCATCTGGGTATCCACAGGAAGAGGGCATGTTTACCTGAGGTCAGCTGGCTTGGAAGATTTCCAAGGGACGGCATTAAAGAGCAGCACAAGAGGAGGAAGCGCACTGCAGAGGGAAGAGCTTGGAAAACACTGTGCTTTCAGCCCAGAGAGTCTGTCGTATTGGATTCTTGAGCGATGAAGGGAATGGGATTTGGCTTGTGTCAAGGGGTTGGCTTGTCATTGCAGCCATCAGGGAATCGGAGGGGACAGACATCACAGGACAGGAACTGGCGGAAGGGCTCTAGGTATCCTGTGGTCTTCGCTGAAGTGTCACGAGAACCTTCTGTGTCTAGCGAAGCAACAGTACTTCAGCCATTGAACGCACAACTCTCCGTCCTCTTCATAAGAGTCCTCTTGGAGGTCAAGCACTTAAAGTACTCTGCAGAGCTGCTGCTGTTAGGAGGGTGGTCTCAGTGGGGGGAGCACATGGGAGTCAAATGACTATACTATATGTTGCACGGAAGTGAGTAAGCCATACAATAGCCTGGGCCTAGTGTCAAAGCTGGAGAGTTGGCTGGAAGGCATGAAAATCTTGGCTGTCCTTGAATACAGAGACTAGGAAGAAGGCAAATGGCTGGTGTTGGAGGCATGTCGGTATTGGTTTGAGGTTTGGTGATAGAAGCCACATAGCTTAGTCTATCAAAGTAAGGGCTGTCGTCTTTGCTACTGAATCAGCCAGGTACTTGGTACATGGTGTTCGGTCTGGTACTTGGACCAACATACAGAGCTTTTCCTGCTCCTATATAAGGTGACTCAGTACTCGGAAAATACTCGGTACTCGGTTTTGTTTTACTGAGTAGCGAGTATTCCTCCGAGTTTCTGAGGAACAGCCGAACGCTCGGAGCCAGCCCTTGGAAACTTAGAAATACTCACGAGTAAATTTTTTACTAGTCATTTCAGCCCTAGAGACTTTCCCATTTTGCAAAATCCTTTCTTGAGGAAAGTCCTGAAGGATGGAGACCAAACCACGCAGAAAGGAAAGCAGAGGGGTAACGTGTTCCCCAGAAGCAGCATAGGTGGTGATAAGTGCCTTCCACCACTCCTGGAAACCTGCTGCTGCTGTAAGCCCCCCCCTTCCCCCATTGTACCAGCCATCAGGGTAGTTGCTCAGACATGAGCAAATATCCAATAGCTGTTACGTCTGGAAAACTGGTGACCAACGGTGGAATGGACTTCTCCAATGTGCTGTTACGTGTGTTGGCACCCAGAATTTGCCACACTTATTGGATTGACTCAGACCGCTTTTAGACGAGCAGCCAGGGAAGCGCGTTTGGCAACGCCCCGCTAGGAAAAGCCACGCAGCGGGCATTTACGCGCACCAGAAGTGGCCATCGGCCTCTTTGAAGACGTGTTCTGGAAACCTCGATATCGGGGCTCCCAGAACACGTCTTCAAAGAGGCCGCAGGAGGCTGTACGTGCCGCCGATTCCTAGGGTGGGCGGCCACTTCTGGTGTGTGTAAATGCATGCTGCGTGGCTTTTCCTAGTGATGCATTGAAGAACGCGCTTCCCTGGCCGGCCACTCATCTAAAAGCGGCTTAAGTTCCTGCAGGATCTGAACACAGCTGGGAGAGCAACTGTCCAGGCGGGGCACACCAGGGCATAAGGTCAGAGCTCAGGCCAGGAAGCCAGAGCCGCAGAGTTAGTCCGTGAGGGCCGGGGCAAAGGTTGAGCAAGGGCAGAGGACAAGGGCGGGCAATCTGAGAACAGGTGAGGCTGGATGACATCGGGACAGACTAGGAACTCGGCTTGGCTACAGGGGTTGGGCTGAAACTACCACTGGACAAGTTGCTCAGACGGGGTGGGCAGGTCACATTATAGTGAAGGCCTGGTCTACAGTGGCCCGTGACTCACTTGACCCCTTCGGATTTAGCAGGTTCAGACCTGAGGTGATGGTCTGTGTTACTCCCTGTTCCAGCCTGGCGGTAAAGCCCTTGCTGTGTCACCCCAGGGACCTGGGGTCTAGACTCCAGCATCTGATTGAATTGGACCCCCAAGGCTATGAAGAACGGAGGCTCTCTAGCCAGATAAGCACTTCCTGGTTAGTCTCTGACTGACCATTTTTGTCAGTGCTCTCCCCCCCTCTCCCATGCAGAACAGCTGGAGCAGAAAATGAGAAGGTCTAATCCCCATTACAGATGCCTGGTCTGGGTGTCTCCTGAGATTCGTCTCCTACCTACCTTCCCTCTGCCTACAAAAACAGTGTGTTAAGAAGGCAGAAGAGTGTGAACAGATGTCTCTATCTCCGTTCCACACCTCCCTTTATACCCAAAGACAACGCGCAGTGTCAGGCTGCTGGCGCTGTAGCACGTTACTCTGTCAGAAGGGTCTGTGATGCATGCACGTATTAGAACAGAAGCATGTGCACAGGGTTGACTCTCTTCCCCTCTGTCACAGAATCCTTTTTACAAGTCAACCCTCAAGCAGCTCGAGGTGAGGAGGTTTCCCCACTCCGTTTCCTCAGCTGGGGAGCTGCTGTTTCTAGGTGGAGAGTAATTTGATGAGCCCTGCCACCTTGGCAGTTATCCCTACCTTCTAGCTGACACAGAAGTAAAAATGGTCTAGTTTTTAATTTTCCATGAAAGAGCAGATAAAGAAGGCCTTGAGTACTCCTCTCAAGAGGGGATGATGAACAGGAGAATGTCCGAGAGTCCGTTCTCTTCCCTTTCTGTTTGCATGGACTGGATCCTAATAAATCTCTTAAACGACTTTCTCACAGTGATGTGGGTTTTCTGGAAAATGTTTGTATCGAAAAATTTTCCCATGCAAATTTTCTTATTTGCATTAATATTAATTGCATAAAATCTGCATAAGAAAATTTTGAATTGGAACGTTTTCCTGTGCAAAATTTCCTATAGCCTTGGAAAATTTTCAGCAGAAAAATTTGGTAGCGGAAAATTTTCCACCACACGTCACTGCTCACATATTGTGCCTTTTGGGACAGGTAAATAATGAGGAGACCTCTTGCATTCTTTGTCCCATTGCACCTATGCACTTAAGCCAGTGTTTCTCAGAATTTTTAGACAATGTCTTCCTTTCTCTTGTACACAGGACTTGACGGCACCCTGAGTTTGCCTGACTGCATCCAAATGCCTTTATTCCCGTCCCTGACATGGTCCTGCCCCCACAAAGTCCTTGGACTACTGGGACTTTAGCCATGTCACCCACCATCCTGCTATTACCCACCCGCCAAGGACCCCGCTCACATACAGCTAAATGGGTTGAATAAGTCTTTAACTTAGTTGTACCTCGGTATCGTTCGCAAGTTGAGCAATGGTATTCTGGAGTAGGAGACCAAGTAGGTATTCCAGAAGAATCGGGAGCATGTAATCCCCTTTGCTTCTGAAACTGAAGTATCTTGTGCAGTATGAACCCAAACCAAGTGTGGTTGGCGAACACGGTATAAGAAGATAAGAACAGAAGATTG
>QEPC01013865.1:12238840-12253136 GCA_003113815.1 Sphenodon punctatus | reverse complement strand
CAGGATGCTGGGCTAGATGGACCATTGGTCTGACCCAGTCTGGCACTACTTATGTTGTTATGTAGGATGTGCTGCCAAGCAGCGCAGCCTCCATCCACACTACTCCTAGCTGAGGAAACACTCTAAGCTACACCATCCTTCCTTAGTCACTTAGTCTGGCAGCTTCTGAAATCCTTCCAGACTCTACTGGACCAATGACGGATGAGCGCTTGAGGGAGTCCTAGCAAACACTGGGTCGTGGTCTGGTGTGTGACCGCATGAAGCACTATTTGCCATGCCACCAGCAGAGCACACCGGTGCCCATTGACAGGCTCAGTTCGTCAGGAAAACCTACACGTCAGTCCTCGGTAATTAGCTGCATCTAGCATCGGGCATCCCTGCTGTGTAGCTCGCAGCAATTCCTCTTCTGGCAGTCCCTTCCCGACAGGGTGTGTGGCCAGGCTCACGTCCGTCTTGCTAAGGTGAGGGAAGTCCGGAGTGCAGCAAACCTTCCTTGTCAATAAAAACGCTCTTTCCTATGCTGAGCCGGGAGAGAGACTGCCTGCTCCCTCCGGAGTTTGTCATTAAGATGATAGCAAGTGCTGGGGCTGGTAGAATGCCCAAAGCTTTGCTGGCAGGGAGCGGAGAGAGACAGGGGAGTTCAGAACCAGAGATCGTAAGTTTGCGAAATTATTTGCTCTCTCTAACACCTTGCAAAGCCTAAGGCAGGAGGAAGATGCCAGCTTCCATCGTTGGTCAGCAGAGACAGCGAGATTTAATACAGTTTCCATAGAATGTGTCTATCGGTTTTAAAAACAGCGCTCTCCCCCACAAACACATACCTCCCCGGTCCTGCTTTCTCTCCAAAGACTCATGGTCTTGCCTTTTGCAAGCATGGTCCCGCTTCTGGGCAAGGAAGGCAGGCTGCTGCCAAGACTAGGCCCCTTCCTCCATGACACATAGGAAAGGAGAGCAACTTGGGTGGGCCCTGGTGCTGGGCAGGAGGACGGGTGTCCGAGAAGGTTGTGGGGCCTCAGGCCTGAGCTGTGTGTGTGTGTGTGTGTGTGTGTGTGTGTGTGTGTGTGTGTGTGTGTGTGTGTGTCCAATCCTGTACCAAGGCACGGAAGGGCAGTTTCCAACCTCTTTGAATACCCTGCCCAGATGAGGGGGCAGGATTTATTGGGCATATGCCCCTCTGGCCACTTGACCTGTTGGGCCAAATTGCAGCATCCCATTTACTGCCTGGTGGTTAGTTGCGTTTGAAAATCTGCGACTCTGACTTTCGGATCCCGACACCTGCTGAAGGGGTTAGAAGCAACAACAAAAAAAAGCTAGAACAATTCCATGTTAGAAGCAAACGCTTATAATTAGTCACTGGGTAAATCATCCTTGGTTCATTGTAGCATGACGGTTTTTACTCGTAGAGGGATCGATGCAATACAGATCTCTTGAAGGGAGGCCTTTTGGAGGAATCGTTGTCTTGTAAAGAAAAGAGAAGTTGCTCTCGCTCTTGGCAGTGGCAGCCCACTCTCTTGGGCATTACCAGTGGCCCCAGGGCTGGGAGCTAAACAGCTGCTGGTGCTTGGAATATATAAGGAATTACCTTTAATCTGGGGGATGAGTGTTAATGTATGATAGTGTCAGCTGTAATATCCCTACGTATATTCTCTGTGTGCACTTCAGCAGTATGTAGTGTGTTGTACATAATGATGTTGTTTTATACGTCCGGCTGCCACAGGGCTCACCAATCCACATCAAAACCAACGGGAAACCTCCTGCTTTGCTCCTCCAAACACCACTTCCCTAATCCCAGTAAGGAAGGAGAGAAGATATTTAAAACTGAGCTCCGTGGGGCTCCATATTACACAAGCGCAATAGCTTTGTTGACTATGTCAAAATATGAACGTTACAAGTGCCGTCCTGGGTCAGAGCTATGGTCCATCGAGCCCAGCATCCTGTCTCCCGACCGTGGCCATTCTCGGCCGCTTCAGAGAAGTATGCAAGAGGTCTTGGTGGATTGCATACTTCACAGCAGTTCCTACTTAGGAGGGACAGTCCCTCTTTGAATGCTGAATCTCACTGTCCCTCTTTAAGGGGGCCAAAGTCCCTCTTTCAGGAGAGAGAGAGAGAGAGAGAGAAACATGTGCAAGTCAAGCTTCAGGCACCTCTTTCCCAGTTGAGAGGATAATGGGGAAGATGATGGAATGACAAGAAACTTAGTGGAATGAGAAGCAGGAGAACGTCTGTCCCTCTTGATGATGTTGGGAGGGGCGTGTGTGCACATGTAAGTGGATGAGGAAGCGGAACTTATTCACTGAGAGGTGGAGCTTATTGGGTGAGGGGGCAGGGCTTGTCTCTCTTTGGCCGCTCAAAATGTTGGGCGGTATTAGATTACATAGATGTGATTAGAAGCTCCTGTATTCTGGTCTCGGTATGTACTGGGTCATCTTCAATAACACCTGGGCTGAATTCATCAGGGCAGTGTTTCCCAATTAATTATTATTTTTTTGCTTGCTGAACACCATTGGAGACTTCCGTGGGTGCTTCCATACGTGTCGGGTGACCAGCTTTTGTGCGCTTCCAGTGCGTCTCACTCCACAGCCGCTGTCACGTTAGGAAGTGGCTGCGTTGCGGCTGCCAGATGCTTGCCCAGGCTGGATCCTGACCATGCTGACGGCTAGCCCAGGCTGTCCCCAAGTCGCACCCCCCCGACTACCCATCACCGTGGTTGGGATCTGGTTGCCAGACCCAGAGTTAAGTGGGCTTTCACATCCAAAAGCTTGCTTTTACGTGGACCCAGTCCAGAGTCCCAGTGGTTCCAGGTGCCGTGGCAACCGTCATTGGTTGTGATGGTTGCTTGTCAGCCGGGGGGTGACGGGCACCATCACGTTAGTTCAGTAGCCAGACCGGATCCCGACTGGAGTGACAGCGCCCACCGCCATCCAGGTAAGCCCATGGCTGTGGTGGGCACCGTCACATTTCAAAACACCCTATATATAACCCAGCGGCCCCGGAGAGCAACAAAGCCATGCAGAGAACATCAAGCGTCAGTCAGGATCATGACCTTATCCTCAGATGGTGCGATCCCACTTGGCGTCATGGCTGACGCTTCGGCAGTCTCTGTTCAGCATGTCTTTTATATGGGTTGTTCGGAACACTTGGACAGCCTCATGGATTGGACGTCCCAAGTGCTGGAAGGCAAATCAAAGCAGCATAATTCTTCTGTACAAGATATTTTCACCCCCATAAGCAACAGATAAAGAACCTCATTTGTACAATATTTGCTCTCCTGGCTCGCTCTACAAATATCTATGGCTTGGTGCCACCTTTAATTTAATTTAATGGACTCTTGCAAGCTAGCCGATTCTGTCTGGAGTCGTATGCCCTGATGCCCAGCCAGTTTTCCAGACTTTTGCAGCTACCTCCCAAGTAGAGTTTGGAAAGCGGATATTCTTTTCTGATGAACTTGGACCTCTGGTTTTTTTTGCTCTGGCATGTTTTTCACTGGGTGTTAGAGGTAGCAATAAATCCATGGAAATCCATTGTACGTTGAAATCGCTGACGTTCTCTTGAACCTGGTAGCTGCTCCGAGTGTGTCTGCCTGAGAGTCTCCTGGCTGATATCCTGTTTCTGTAGGCACCCAGATTATCACAGAGCGAAAGTGAGGCACCGCACTTATCTCGACGTAACAGCGGCTATACGATAGCAACGGGACGCAGCCAGGACCCTACTCCATGGCGAGCACGTGTGGGGATGTGTGTTTTCCACAAACAGACATGACATCCAATGTGTGTTTAATGCTAAAAATGAGTGACTTGCACTGTGTCTGGTAACGCCCATTATCTAAGGCAGGGGGGTAGGAAACTTTGTACAAGCTCCGAGAGACGCATAGAAGTTGGGGATGGGGAGCTTAAAGGAAAGGAGGATCCTGATCATGGATCTGTCGCCTGTCCTTGTGTGCATACTCTCATCTCTTGTTTCCTTACCCAGTGATGTGGGGTGCATAAAATATTTTTGAATCGCAACATTTTCCTGTGCAAAATTTCCTATAGCCCCGAAAAAGTTTCCAGAAATTTTTCCACTACCAAATTTTCTGCGGAAAAACTTTCAGGGCTATAGGAAATTTTGCAAAGGAAAATGTTGCGATTCCAAAAAAAAGTTAGGCAAATTAATTTCAATGCAAATAAGAAAATGTGCATGGGAAAATTTTCCGATTCAAAATTTTCCAGAAAACCCACATCTCTTCCTTACCCCCAGCTCAGTTTGTCAGTGTTTTGGGGCAGGAAGTGGATCCAGGGACCAGATGCGGGAACTGGAAAGGGGCCAAATGAAAACTAGGTGCAGGCTGCATTTGGCCCCCTGGGCCTGAGGATTCCCGTTTCCTGGTGTGCGGTGCTGCAGAACCGTGCAGCTTGTGCAGGAGAAGATGTAGGAGAAAAGGAATTGCCATTGATCTGACGGCTTGCTGCTGCTCCCTGTTCCTGCTCCCCAGGTATACCACGCCGGGCCAAATTCCCTCCTCCCTCCTGTCTGCACCTGCAGCCGTGCATCTTGCGCTTGGACTCGAAGCTCTCTGGAGCAGAAGCTCCTCCTTTGTTCTGTGTTTGCACAGCGGTTTGTGCAATGGGACCCTGGTCCGTGGCTGGGGCTCCAAGGCTCTGGCAAGAGTAAACCTCATCCTTCCTAATCCCTGGTGTGTGTGTGTCTGTGGGAAAACTGCAGAGTTCCCAGCAGGGATGAATTTGGCTTCCCCGGTTCAGTGCAGTGATGCTGATTTTATGTTTTATTTCACGTGGTTTGGCTTGGGTTGGAAATGTCAGCTCTCATCAAACCCAGAGAAGTTCCTTCTTGATTAGAAAGGGGGGCTTTTACCCAAAGGGGTTGTAGAAATGGCATTTGTCTGCATTTCCTCCGCCACCTCCTTTGTCTGCTTCAGCGTTGAGCTTTTTCCAAGGCTACCATCCTCTCCAAGCAGTTCCTCTAGCCACCCCCCCCCCCCCTTCACACTGGCATTTTTCTCCCAATCTCTGGGAATGCAGCTTAACTCCCACCCAGATGTGGCACGTTCTGCTCGACTGCTCTTCCTGTGCTCCCTCAACGTCCTCCCCTCCCCTTAATACACAGGTGACGAGAGAGTCCCAGAACAGGCTGGGATCTCTCTCCTGCAGCAGAGCAGCTTGATCTGCAGTCCCCCAAACCCGCTCAGCTTGCTCCTCTTTGAAGCAGCTGTGGAACCATCCTTTCACGGTTCATTCCTACCTGGCTCCTCCTCCTCCCTCCATATGGCCGGTCAAGTTCTGAATTCAGCGACTGAGTGCACATACAACACCTGGTCTACCTGCCTTGGGATTACAGGGGCATAAATATCTTCACTCAACCCGCCCTGCCCCCTGTTTAAATGGGGACTTCTTTGTCTATAATCCTAAAAGTGAGTGGTTAATTGTGCTGGCTGAAACCTCCCCCACTCCCCAAACAGGCAGGAGTTGGTCATTCTAAACCCAGTGCTGGCAGAGAATCTGGGTTCTGGCCTACGTCACCCCCGTTCAGTTTCTGGATTTGCAAAGACCTTTCCTGGCTTCACAAGATTGAAGGCCATTATGATCCGTTTAGTCCAGTGGTTCCCACACTGAGCCCGAATCCAAATGGGGTCATGCCATTTGTAGGTGGAGGGCACGATCCCAACGTGAAGTCCCCAAATGAATGCTACGACCACGCACAGGACATAGCATTCATCGGGGCGGGCAGCTGGATTCAAGTATTCTCTTTGGAATACTAAGAATATAAGAAGTGCCCTACTAGGTCAGACCAACGGTCCATCAAGCCCAGCATCCTGTCTCCGACAGTGGCCAGTCACGGGGGCCTGGGAGAAGCACCCAACAGGTCACCATGCTATCCATTCTCTGTGGCCAGGCTCCCGATGCTCTCTCATCCCCAATGCTCTCTCATCTGGGCTCCATGTACCTGAAAAACCGCCGCCTCCCTAACGTCTCACCATGGCCTCTGAAGCCTCCTGGGGCGTGCCCTCTTGCATTTACCCTAGGCCCATCACGTTTGCACAGCAAGAGCGCTCAGAGAGGCATTCTCGCTCGGTGGCTGAGCCGCAATTATGGAACTCCCTCCCTCCAGAGGTTCATCTGAGCCCTGAGCCTGATCCTCTTCTTGAGTCAATGTAAGACCTTTTTACTTGGCCAGGCATTTGGCGAGCTGGGCTAGGGCGTGGGCAGGTATGGGATGAGGGATTTTAATTATTTATTATTTTGAGTGTTGTAAACTGCCCTGAGGTCTTGGGATGGGGCAGCATAATAAATTTAAGTAAATAAATAATCTTGGTTTTAAAACAGCGATGAGGAACCTTTTCCTTTTCATGGGCCACTTTGAAAACCAGTCTGAGTTCTGCATGCCGGAGAGAGGTTGATGGGGTATGCTCACCATGGGGCAGAGGGGAGGGTCCAAATGATGGTTCTGTGCCTTGGTACTGTCCCCTATCCTCAAGGTGCTCTCCCTTCCTCCCGCCCCTTTCTAACCTGGACCTGCCTCCATGGAATACCAGCACTCTGTGAGGGCAGAGCCAGCCTGGGAGGACAATGCACCAGTGACTTGCCCCAAATCAGAGCCCAATGGGACCTGTTGGGTCCTGTTGAGCTAAGAGCAGGTTACAGAACTCTAGTTCCAATGAGCTCTGGCTGTAGCTCCCCACAGTGGTCTCCTTGCTCCCACATAGGGTGTAAAAAGGTGGACAGCAGCCCTGCCTCCCTCCCAGGTGGCCCGTCCATGAAAAGGCGGGGGGCGCTGCCAGATGTGCAGGCTGGGCCTACTCCGAAGCGGCTCCTTTTGGCAGTGCTCTGGAAAGCGGTGGGGCTGCAGTCTGTCTAGTTGGCCGACAAGCCGCTGCAGCTCCGTTCCTGGCCGGGGGTTGCCCCGGGCAATGCCATAGAGCTGCAGGTGGCAGCCTAGAGCATCGAGCGATTTGCCCACACCTCTATGGTGTCGGAGAGGGGGTGCCGTGCAGGCGGACTGAGGGCCGCAGCAGCTGTCGGGTCTGTAGAAACCTGGCGTAAGCAGGCTAGATGCAGGGGATGCGGGGCTGGCCACTCCCGGAGCAGGACCAGGGGTGGCCAGCCCTGGGTCAGTCTGAAAACATCCAGAGTCCCGTCCTGGCCTGTATTTGCAACTGTCTGAGCTGGAGCTTCCCTCTTAATTCAGAGCCTTAAGAGCTTTCGGGCTTAATTCCCTGAGTTGTGACTATTCATAGACTAAAGTCAAGGGTGAGAATCCGGCACCGGAGGCTCCTTAACTCACCGCACCGTGCTCTGCCTTAGTTCTCTGGAAGGGAGAGGCCAGCTCTTCCCCTCCCGCGCCGTCCTGAAACGGCAGGCGCCCAGTGTGTGTCGTTCCAAGGCGGGCCAGGGGATTTCCGATCTCCAGCATCCCTCAGCCTCCTGCCTGTTTATAATCTGCCGGGGATGTGGCAAGAAGCAGAGCTGATTCCTAGGAGTCTTGCGGAAAGGGATTACCGTGCCTTGTGAAAACAAGCAATTTTACTGATTTACAATTAGCTGGCTAATTAAAGCAATTTCTCATTACAGAATTGAATTCTGGTTCATTGCTTTATTTCCCCTTCACAAGACTTCCCCCAGAAAGTGGAGCTATTTATTTATTTAATTTTAAAAATCTGAGCGTGAGATTGAGCAGGTGGAAGGGAAGCTCTAGAGAGTTTGTGGTTGTCACTTGGTCCGAAATAGAAAAGAGAGAGACAGGCCCTTATCAAACGGGCCGCGCTGGGTGGGTGGGTGGGGGGTATGCGGCTATTCCCACAGGCGCACACCCATCTCCGTCCACCCCCACCCATCTCCATGCACGGAGCAACCAGCATCGGAGTCCATTGCTCCGTGCGTGGGAGATGGGTGAAGCTCGGGAGCACGTACACCCCCCCCCACCCACTGCAGGTGCCATTCCTATGGGTGCCCAACCATCCCTCACCCACCACGGGCATGTGTGCGGTGGCGGCGCCCGTGTGAAAAGGGGCCAAAGTGGCTCAGCTGATGTTTTTTTTAGTGGATCAATTTCTGTTGGTGAGAGCATGCAAGCTTTCAGGCCAGGCAGCCCTTCCTTAAGCACAGAGCTGAATTTTTACATGCCTGAGGAAGGGCCCTTAATTCCCTCATAAGAATCCTCCTACTGGGTGAGACCAATGATCTGTCTCTCCCGTCATCCTGTCTCCAACAGCGGCTACTCAAATGCTGTTTGCTTGTTTGCACACGTACTCGAATGCTTCAGAGCACGTCTGCAAACAAGCCACAGGCAAAATGAATATTCCATTATTCTTCTGGTGCTTCCTGTGTTCAAATTGCTTTCCAGTTCTTATCCAGTTCACCCACACAAGAACCCTGTGAGGTAGGTCATGCTTATTCCCATTTTGCAGATGGGAAACCGAGGTTGGGAGATGGTGACTTGCCCAAGGCCACCCAGCAAACTTATGGCTAAGATGGACCTTGAACCCTGACCTTCCAGGACCAACTAACCTCTCTACTAAGCCAGTAGTTCTCAGAATATTTAAATGATATCTGCTTTCCTCTTGTCTGAGGTAACTGAGCCATCCCCCCGACCCCCCAGCCTGTACCCCCCACACCCTCATACCTATCCCTTGCTTCCGCTCTCTCTTCCCTCTTGTTTTCTGACTCTTCCCCCTGCCGCCTAGCTTCACTCTCCGTTTGGAAAGTCCCTCTAGGTCAGTCAGTCAGAGTGGAGCTGTTTGATAGCTAGGCTCCTTTCTTCCACCTCCCAACCCCAGTATCTTCCATGCCCTCCCAATCCGAGACCCGTTGCACTAGGCTTCACTGGGTAAAAACAGATGTGTGAGTGGCGTGGCAGCTACCTGGCCTGAGGCAGGAAACGGCACCCAACACAGCCTGGGGCAGGGAGCGTCACTGAGCTAACGTGTCCTGCCGTCCGCATGGCCCGGGTAGGCCGGGGAGCGAAACAAACATGCGGGCGGGTAGGCCCCCGCCCTGCTCCCAGCATCCCCCCATCCCCATAGCCCCTGGCGACCAGTCGTGATGCTCGACCACGACACCCCCTGCCCCAGGGTGGGGTACGGCGGGGAGTTGAACAGATGTAGTAACCCACGTCGGCCCACGTGCTTAGCCCTTAGCCGGGGCTGTGACCTTGGAGACTTTCAGAGGACACAGCCGCCTGCCCACGCTGGGGCAGAAGCAGTTCTGAACCAAGTTTTACTGTTGGTCTCCACAACATCCAAAGGCAGGGAGTTCCACAGGTTAATTACTCAGGGGGAGGGGGGGAAGAGTTCCTTTTTGTTTACCTTCAGTAGAGCTGAAATGGTTACCTAAAAATGGGTAAGCCTGTCAAATCCACACTATCCAAACGGAGAACGGTGGCTTGGGTAATAATCGATAGCTATTTGCACGCCAGGTATCTGTTGTGGTTTTTCAACAGCAGTTTGGTTATTCCGGTTACATCGAGACAGTGATATTTGCATTCTTGCACATGTGTAATTGCCCAAAACAGTTAACCGAACCCAAAATATCAGCTATGTGAGTGCCTGTTTCAGTTGTGGATAATTTATTTGGGGACCCCAAGGGCTGCCCAAGAATGCAAATAACAAACCTACCCACCCCTGAATCAGCACTAGTTTCACCCCTGCTTGCCTGTTAATTTCCTCTAGTGTCCCCTGGTGTTAGTATTATGGCAGAGGGTAACTAACAATTTTCTATTGACTTGTTCCGTAACATGGTCCTTTTCCTTCCAAAGAATGTCGCGATAACCATGGGCGTTTTTGAACGAGCAAGGCAATGGGGGAGGAGTCTGGGGAGCAGCCACTCGGGTGGGTGCGTGGGGAGGGATTCAAACAGGTGGCTTCCAGAGTGGCTACCATAGCCACAGAAGCAAGCCGCCTCGCGCTCCCCCTGCCACGGACCATGGTGAGAGGAGGAAGCGCACTGGGCTGGCCTTTGCACGCGACACGTCCCCTGGCGTGAGCACTGGGGAAACCGCGCTCCCTAGCGCTCCCAGACAGTTTTTGTGTCTTGCAAAGGCTGCCTCCCTTTGCCTGTGAGCGGCAGACCTGTTTGCCGGTGTGGCTGGCTGCCGCCGTCCGTATCGGCAGGGGATGTGTGGCCACCTGTTGCCACAGAGCTATTTGGCTTGCCCCGCGTGGAGCACTCCAGATATCCCAACAGTGCTCCGTGCGTGGGTGCTCCGAGGCTCACGGGAGCGGGCATCCAGCCACTCCGCCTTCAGATGGGAGGTCGGCTCCGTGGCCCGTGCGTGGCCAGGCGGGGTAGCACCTCGTCTGTAAACACTCAGAGAGTTTGAAGACTGCTGTGAGAACATCCCCACTGACTGTACTGCTTATGGGAACTATGGATGCTATTGAGAGCAGCTGGATAATTAAGAATGGCTTTGCATTCCTCAGAAAGGAACTGAAGAGGGTACTCCTGCAAGGCCAGGGGTGTCCAGACATAATGGGGGGTGGAGGAGGATGATTTCTTGCTGATCTCCTTAAGAAGAAATTTCCAGTTCAGCTGCACTGAAATAAAAGGACTCCACCACTTGGGAACTAAACTTTCTGCTGGTGCCCCTGCATTGATAGTAGACGTACTTAGGAAATCTATTTCACCCTGGTGGGGAAATCAATGCCATCAGTAAATAACACTTGACTGAAGCCTTCTGCAATGGCATATATATTTCAGAAGCAGCAGGAGTTCATGTTGGGGAAAGGGAAGGGCTTTGATAGCCTGCAGTTAGAGAATGAAGCTTTGATCTAAACCCGAGCAGAGGAAGAGGCCTTCTGAAAGTAGCGATATGATTTATTGATCAAAACAAGAACCTTTTCTTGTGGTTGCGCTGGCTGCTTTGAAGTTCCCCAGGCCAGTGTCAATTGTTTATTTATTATTCCCTAATCAAGTCAGGTCAGGAACGTTGGGAATTGTTAGGGCCAAGTGGTTAGAGGAGGGCACATTCACACATGCATGAAAGCGTCCTTACAAGGCCTGGAGAAAAGATCTGAATGCAAATCTCGTGCATTTTTGTGAATGAACTAGTCTGCATAATTTCTGCTTTTATGTGGATTTACAAGGCCAAATGTCAGGGCTGCGAAATCCAGCTCTGTCCGTCGGTCTTGTAAGTCTGCATAAAAGCAGAAATGAAGTGGAATAGTGCATTCATGCACACACACAAGTGCAAGATTTGGATGTTTTCTCCTGGCTTTTTAAGGACACTTCCATGCATGTGTGAATGTGCTTGAGTCCATCCAGACAGAACACACACAGACCATGATGTGCAAACCCACATTCAGGAACTAGTAAGGGGCCAAATAAACACTAGCAGCAGGCTGCATTTGGCCCCTGGGCTTCAGGTTCCCCATCCCTGCTCTCTGTTAGGGTAAAGGGGTTTTAAAATTTGTTGTATTACTGTCATTTTAAAAGGGGTGTTAAAGTGTTTTTAGTGTTTATTGGAAGCCGCCCCGAGATGCCGTTGGCATGAGGGGGCAGCATATAAATATACCAAAAATCAATCAATAAATGTTTATGCCTCTCTCCTGCTTTACCTGGTAATGATGGACACTTAGCAGCCTTCTCAGAGCATAGACTCGTCCATGTTTCACATTACTTTTGGCTTGTCCAAGATGCGATTGCAACAGAAGCATCGCTAGGTTGGAACGGGCCCTGGAGCAGAGGATGGAATGAGGCTCTCCTGCTGCCCCTTTTCCCTGGAGCAGGAGTTGTAGCTACACCAGGGAATTTGGGCCCCTCAGGCTCATGGGCCCTAAACGAAAGACCAGGGAGTGAACAAAGATTCCTAATCCCAGGAATCGCATCCATTGCCCGCTGTGGGGCCAAAGGGCCACAGTTTGCCCACTTCTGCCATAGGTCGATGTGCACTCTCAGATCTATGAACGTTGTAGTATCATGATCACCCTGGTCGATTGCACCCTTCTTCCATCTTTTCTTTTACCGAGTTGCTTTTCCTTGTGCTCCATTTAGCGCTGAAGTGAGTATACCTTGTTGAATATGCGCTACCAGATTTGCCATTGGTGGCACTTCCCATTTTGGATTTAAAGGGGGGGTGGGTGGGATTTTTAGATGAGCCCTCATTTCTCCTGGATTTGTGAGTCTGGGAGAAACCCGGAGGGGCTGGGGGGAGGGTGGTTAGACATACCGGAAGTTGGCCGAGCGTCATTGGAAACAGTGGGAGCCAGGGAACCCGCGCATGCTTGGAGACCCAGGTTTGTACACCCCCCGCCCCTCCCGATAGCGAGGTTTTACAGGTCCGGCTCTCCAAGCATGCGTGAAGTCCAGGAGAAACGAGGCTCCTCCAAAATGTCCCTGTGTGTGTCTGTGCTCATTCATTTCATCAGCCAGCTGCTAGAAGGTGCTTGGGCTAGCAGAGGGCAGCGCAGAACCCCTAACCTTTAGCACAGCTGTCCCAAAGCAGAGCAGCTGAGCCACATCAGGTAGTGTGTATTCAACCAGGACACACGGGTGTGGCTCAGCTGCTCTGCTTTGGGACAGCTGGGCCAAGGGTCCTAGGTTCTGGGCTGCCCTCTGCTGGCCCAAGCCCCCTTCTAGCAGCTGGCTTATAAAAATGGAGTGGGCATTTTTGCACACGCACACATACACCCCATCCCATCTAAAGTCCAAACCAGGCAGGTGAGTATTCATTTCCGTTGCAGGTATAGGGTCAGGTACTTGAAGGGCTGCCTTAAAATTCAGATACGACTCCCAGGTTATAAATTCATTACTCATTTCAGCTGTAATTCTTTTTAGGAGCTTGCCTCTCTCTCTCTCTCTCTCTCTTTGAAGTGCGGAACGCAGCGTAGCTATACAAATCATATTTATTATTCAGCAGCCTTCACAGATGTGCTGGATGCTTCACAGAAGATTTAAAAAAATAGACAAGAGTCTCTCTGGAAGTTTACAATCGAATGCCCCTTTTGCATATTACTCTTTTAAGTAGCTGTCAGCCCCAAACTCCCTCTTTTCTGCTTGTATGAAAGCGTTACGATGGATGGGACCGATGTCCAATTGGTGCTCACCAGGCATAGTTTAAACGGGAGATAGATTTAACTTGATTTGCCAGCTTGGCGTCAACGTAACACGTGAACACGACCAGTAGGCTAGGCCCATCTTCTGTTCTCCGATAACCATAAAGATGCAGTAAAGAGCCCCAGTGGAGATGTTCCACACTGCCTAGTCAAGAACAATGCATCCTGGGATAGCATGTGGGCATGCAAATAGGGGTTTGTAGGGACAGGCTGCTCATCAGACATTCACTGTTACTTGCTGCTTTTCTACTCGTAAATTGTAACGTACATTCATAAAAACTCCCATTCATTACCCTATTTTAATTCAACCCATGGAGCCATGCTTTCATATGGCTAGTGATTCCCCTGGCTGTTTCCCCTTCCTGGTTCCCCGTAATAGTGCCCACAATCCTCAGGGGCAGGAAGCAATGCCTGTATGCTATCCTGACATGCAAAGTCCTGGAAGTAACCTAGTTCACCTCAGTATTCCAGTGCAGAAGACGTCACTGCTCCTGTACTCTGGCCACTACGCTATGGTTGGTTGGAGCCCGGAAGTGAGGTTAGCTATGGGGAGCCATGTTGTGGGGGTGGGGTGGGGCGAAACATTCACATCACAGCACTGCCAGTAGCAAGACCCATCTCATGAACAAAAAAACGTGAGGAAGGGCGTGGCAGAGGACGGGGAGCCATCAAGAGCACAGAGGAGAGGGAAGAGTTTTATACAGTTCTCCATGTAGAATTGCATGCATTGACCACAATCCCAAACCCCTCCATGCAGGATTCCGTGTGGAACAATGTCTCCTCTATGGACTTGTGTGTGATTTGCGTGCACGTGCAGTTTGCAGGCAGGTTCCGCAGGCCATGGAATCAGCCCCACTGTGTAGACCAAAGAGCATTGTACAAGAGCATTGTAAGCCCGTAGCTTAGGCTACATCTTTGACTCACCCCTTTCCTTTAAACCCTACATCAACTCTGTTGCCAAATCCTGTCGCTTCTCCCTCCATAACATTGCTAAGATTCGCCCTTTTCTCTCTGTCTCCTCTGCCAGAACCCTTGTTCATGCTCTGGTCATCTCTTGCCTCGATTACTGTAACCTCCTTCTCACTGGCCTCCCCCGCTTTCACCTTTCTCCCCTCATCTCCATCCAAAACTCTGCTGCCAGGGTCATCTACCTCGCCAGTCGCTTCGACCATGTGCAGCCCCTCCTCTCTTCGCTTCACTGGCTTCCCCTTCCTGAACGAATCCTGCACAAGCTCCTAGTCTTCACCTATAAAG
>QEPC01013865.1:12221820-12235759 GCA_003113815.1 Sphenodon punctatus | reverse complement strand
TCCCCCCCCCCCACCCCCCCGTCTCTCCGATTGCAAGCCCTAGGGCAGGGACCGTCTATTCCTTTGCTTTGTAAAGTGCCTGGTACATTGCTGGCGCTCTATAAATGCTTGCTAATAATAACAACAGGAGCAATCATAAAGTGTGAAAGGGTGCTTGATGATACACTTGATGAGGCCAGTTAGGATTTTCCATACTCCAGGGAGAGAGGATATGGGCTATGGAACTAGATATGATTAGACTGGTATTTTTATTACTTGATGGTTCCAATTTTAGAACGTAAGGGGTAAGCCCAGTAAGATAACAATGAATCCATTGCACCCGCTTGCCGATATCATCTGGTGTCCTTCTCCTTCCTTCACCAGTTTTTCCGAGCTGGTCTCCTCTTTCTGTGCCAGGATGCTGACTTCAGCATTGCTGGAGGCAGGGAGCAGGAGTGAGAGCTGGTGGGAGGGAAAGCGGCATGGGGCCAGTTTAGTGCGGTTGGAACCATTTAAACATTGACACATCACAAACAGGCATCATTGTGGAGTGACCTGGAAATCATGCAGTCTGCACTCTTCCCAAGGCCCTGATGGCAATGTGAGGCGATGCATCTGGGATGCACGCTTCTAAATGGCTGTATTAATAGCAAGCCCATCGCTATTTCTGTGTGAAAGGGTCTGATTTTTCAGAGAGATGTTTGCATTTGTAAACGTTGATTCCGTGTCATTTACGAGGCCTCCTGTTACCTTGGCAGTCTCTGATTTTTGCAGCAGGGAGCCACTATCGGTTTCCGAGCAGGGAAAACGCAAAGGAAGCCATCCCCGCTATTATCTCCTGGCCAATGGCTTTACAATACATCCTAGTGCTTGGGACGTTAAAACCTTTTCTCGTTGTCTTGCATGCAGAAGACAAAGGGGAATCAGCAGGAGCTCACTTGAGTAGGAGCTGTGTAGAAATTGATTACAGTGCTCAAGATCAGTCTCAGAGAGATAATCGATATTTGTTTAGAGCTCCGCACATTTATACCCCCATACGCAGTCTTAAATTGTCTCCCACGGAAGAGGTCAATTGGAAGTTACTTCTCCTAATCTCCTGGGTCTTCCTATGTTTGAATGGATCTCTTATTCTTACCATGACCCAGAACATCAAGCTTTTACAATTGATTCCCCCCCCACAATAAGATCTTAAAAGGATGTCGCTGATCACGTTCGTTCAGCCTGACGTTTATAAATACTTGCATTTGTTGTTGGTTTTTGTACCGTTTAGGGTTCGTAGAAGTGGCCTGATTGGGACGGTTGGAAATGTACTGATAGATTTTGTGCCTGTGGAGGTAGGGTAGCGTGAGAAGTAGTAACATCTGCTTCCTCCAGTCTACAATGTTGGTGAACCTCAATTTCCCACAAGCGTTTCACAAGGGCTGGGGTTTCTGTCCTCCATTACAATCTTGGCTTCGTTGCTCGGACGGCCAGGAAGGAGACCGATTTAAGTTAACTGTGATATGGACACCGCCCCGTTAGGTTGCTGGCGCAATGCCACAGACTCCTCTTGCATATAGGTCACCGAGCCGCTGCCCAGGGGTCAACTTCTGTCGCTGTTTTACGTGACGTCTTTTGCGTTCTGATTTGTTTTTTGACTCATGTTAAACGGAAAGAACAAATGTCGGCCTTAAGCAAATGTGGAAAAGAGTCCCCTATTTTGAGGCATTGACTTTCCGGCAATGTTTACTGTGGAAAGGGCATAGGCTAACTGGAGGGAGGATTTGGAAGTGTTTCCCACAAAGAGAGTCGAAGGGAGCATTAGGCCTATCCTCCCTGTTGATGACCGCCCACCAATTTCAATAATTGACCCCCCCACCCTTGCCTGCTTGCGCCTCCCATGCTTCTCTAAACACCTTTGCCCCTTCTCTCTTATTGCCCCCCCATGCCTGGAACTCCTTCCCTGGATACAATTGTTCTGCTCCCTCTCTCCAAACTTTCAAATCCCTCCTGAAAACCCATTTCTTCCATCAGGCCTTTCCTAGCTCGTCATGAGTGATGAGACTCTCCTCCCTGTAACTAAGTTAAGCACATGCACCTGCAACCTCGTAAATGTATCCTTGTCTCTCCTGATGTTCACCTCTCCTTTGCCTCCCCCCCCCTTTCCTTGCCTGTCTTAGATTGTAAACCCCTTGGGCACCTGCAACTACTAATTGTACAGTGCCAGGTACACGGCTTGTGCTATATACATAATAATAATAATTAATAATTATTATTAGTAATAATAATGAATATGTGCTTTTTATTTACATTTTGAAGAGGGATGTTGGGATGCCTTAGAATGCTAATAAAGGGTTAGGGCTTAGAGCAATTGTGGGCAAAGTTCCTAAGCTCAAGAGCCACATGCAAAAATGTTCATATTGCCAAGAGCTACAGGACACGTTGCATTGATGGTGGTTTCTCATGTCTCCTCCCATCTCTCCCCCTGCATCAAAGCTTTGGCCCCCACATGGCCTGGCTGGTTTGGTCATTAGTAATAACAGCGCAGGGCACATTCCCACGCCTCCTACGTCCCATGGGAGGCAGCAGTGGCAGGGATGGTGGTTCGACTTCTCTTGAAGTTTGCAAGTGGCTCGCAACTGTAAAACTGGCCATCTGTCAGCTTAGCTGGGGCCATCCATGTCTGAGCTGTTGAGGTGAATTAGTGAATCACAAGGCATTTGCTCTGAAAAGGGACACTTAAACACCCTATTAGTGTTTGCTGTTTATTAAAAAAAAAACAGGTTATTAGCGGATAAGAGCTTGGAGTAGTAATTGCTCTGTGGTTTTATGAGTAATTCCACTCCAGACGCTTTGTCTAGGCATCAGGCTAATGATCAAATCCACTAAATATTAAGTAATAGTTTAAGTTTTAAATATTAAGTAATATTTTAGATATCAAGTAATCATATTAAGTTGTGATGGAGCCCCAAAATTGGGAAGATGCAAGCACCGCCTAGTGCTTTTTCTGTCACCCCATCATATAGAGGAAAGAGGAGAATGGACAGCAGCACTGTGGCTTATGGGGTAGAGCCGTAATCCTAAAAACACCCACAATCCAAACCTTACACATGAAAGCATCGGGCTGGAAGGCGCTTCAGGGGTCATCTAGTAGGGGGGTTTTCTCTGCTGTTATGGGGCAGTATATCCATCCCACTGAAGCAAACCACGTAAGTGTGGAACGTTAAAAAGTAGTGAGGAAAACTCATGTGGTTTTCTTTACAAATGAATGAGAGGGACATAACCGTAGGCTGTTGGGGAGCTAGGAGTGAACAGCAGGGGATGGATGGATCATTCCATTCGGAGCTGTTCAGTACTAGGGCTGTAGCGGAATATCGCAGCGGTAGCTATTTCCGGCGGAAACAGTGTTTCCGCAATTAGTGGAACGGCATGGCAGGCGCTTTCATTCCGCGGTTCTGCTTATTTAATTCTGCAACTTAGTGGAATCGTGGAAACATGACATTTTTGCGATTTCCGCAATTCCGCCAGCGCCAAAAAATAGCGGAATAGCGGATTTCCGCAATTTTTCCACGATTTTTCTGCAATTCCGCGATTTGCAGAATTCCGGCGGAATTAGCGGAATATCCACAGAAAAGTCGCGGTGTGGCGCGGGCAGTTCCGAAATGGCGGAACAGAATCGCGGCGCGGTAAAAGCTGCTGCCGCATCAGCCCTATTCAGTACTTCTCTGGAACAACAGAGAATGGCCACTGTTGTAGACCGGATGCTGAAATTTCATATATACAACCTGCATTTGTTGCTGTCTGGGGTCATGGAATTGTACATAAGTCTCAAAGTGGGGTCACGCAGGCAAAAAGCTTAGAAATTGCTGCATTAGGCCGACTATCCCTGTCATCACGCAAAGCTTATGTCCATGAGTGAACCTTGGTGTGCACCCAAATAATACGGCTTGGTGGCAGAGGCATCAGATTGCCTCTTATTGTTGATTCATGTAGAGCGCTTTCAGAGTTCAAAGTGTTTTACATTCCTTATCTAGCTCACCTTCAGAACAACCATGTGAAGGAGGTCATTATTTTTCCTATTTTATGGATGGGAAACTGAGGTTGAGAGAGAGTAACTTGGCCAAGGCAACCCAGTGAGTGAGTTCATGGCTAAAATGGGATTTGAACTAGGGTTTGTTTGAGCCTTTTTTTTTTTTTCTTCATGAAGACGATCAGCCATTTCAGAAAAGCTGACAGATTTTCGTTTAAAATACTATCGTTCTAATTTCCAACGTGGTGGAATTTTCCTGAATTTTTTAACTGCAGTTCTCCAGATTGTCCAGAAATTCATAAATGAATGTACCGGAAATGGACGAACACAGACGAAAAATACGATCACGATGGAAGTGAACTGGAAATGAAGACGGAGATGGGGAAATTTCTGTTTCGATTGGAAAGGGACGGAAGATTCCATCGGGAACGGAATTTGTCGAGAAATTCCGATTCAGCCCTAATTTGAACCCCCTGACCTTGCAGGTGCAAGCCCAACACTTCATCCACTGCCTCTTCTTGACAGGTCCCGCTGTGGTTCTACACCATCTCTATCATTCTGTACAGACCTCCGCTACCTCTTCTCATCGAGTTTCCCCCCCAAGCCTTTCCCCTGGCTCCCTAGAGGTTCAGCTAGCACTGTGGGCTGCAAAATAATATGTTAACGCTCAAATAAAGCATTTCCAGCGGCTCAGGGCCAATGGGCTCATTATCATCCACTGACTATGTGGTGTGACAACGAAGCACTCGAAGTGGCTGACGATATTCAATGCCTTCTCTTCAATTAAGAGCCAGCGCGATGATTACAGACAGTCATTTCCTGAAGGCCTCTGAATGGGGAGATTAGAGGGGAAGAGAAAAGTGTTTTTGAATCTAATGACTGCACATCATACTTCACAATGCAGCTGACTGCTCTGTTAAAGGAGACCGGGAAAGAACCAGTACTGACCTCAGCCAGTTGGCCGGCCTCTATCTGTCAGGTCTGGTTGTGTCACTCAGCGCTTTGCTGCGAACATGTGAACCGCGAGGCTAATTCAGGAGAGAACGATTTTAATGTATACAAAGAGCAATTATCTTAATAGGCTAAACAAATGTGTACGGTCAAGGGAACATGGTATCCTGCCTCCGAGCTGTCGCATGAGCGGCATAGGTGTTCACGCTGGGAAGAGAGGCTGACAGCTATTGAATACTGCAACTGGTTTTATGAACAAAACCCTCCTGGTGTTCTCAGATTCATTCATCTTAAGACCTGTGTGGCTGGATCCAAGTGGCTTTTGATGTGAACGAGGAGGATTAATGAATGTTTCCAAAGCTCACGGAAGATGAAGGCTTTGACTTTCGGCACTCCCTTTTCCAGGCCTAGTTTGGCTCCAGCAGTTAGACGGAAGCAACGAGCTACAGGCATCCTGCACTGCGCTCTTTGTACTCCCTGCTCGCCTACGGTTTCTTAGGGAGAATTTCAGCTTGTTCTAGCTGGCAAATAACCAAGTATGGCTGGTTCAAAGATTTTTGCAAAAATTTCCACGAAGTCGGAGCGGCTGGTGGAATTCCAGTCGGAATTCTGATCAAACACGACCACGCCTGCACAAAATGGCCAGATCGTTAGGTCTCCTTGGTCATCGAACCGAACAGCAGTTAGGTCCGACCGAATGAAACGCCCGGTCCCATCGGAGACCGAAACGGGGTGAAAACCTCACTTCAGCCTTACTACTAAAGTCTGGGCCATGTGGCTGCTGGTCTTCTAAAAAGAATCAACCAATGCCCCTGAAGGCCAGTTGGAAAGTTAAAAGAGAATCTACTGGGATTTCCGCTAGAATTGTTGGCCCAGGGAAACGGTAAAGCATTGCAACAAGCTTAGTGCCAGCCACTGTTCTGTTTAATTGTGGGTGCAAAATTGCATTTGCCATTCCCAGAGCTGGCTTTTGGATAGACCGAGAAGCCTTGAGAGCCAGAGTGGTGGTAGTGGATACGGTTCTGGACTTGGACCTGGGAAGCCAGGGTTTTACTTCTGTCCTAGTCATGAATTCACTGGGTGGCCTTGGGCAAGTCATAACCTCTCCACCTCAGTTTCGCATCTGTAAAATGGGAATATGTTTCTGTCTGTCTCTCCCTGTGTTCTCATCACCTTTGTCCATCTGAGATTATAAGCCCACTGGGCCGGGACCTGCCTCCATTAATAACAATTGTAAAGCACCAGGCACACTGCACGCCCTATATAAATTAATAATAATAATTGTGTGAATTAAACACAATTGAACCTCACTATAACTAACAAATCCTATTCATAATCAAACCTGTTTACAATAATCCCCAACAATTTCTTTCCATTTAAAAGAACCCCATTAAGGCCTGCACTTCTTGCACTGATGAACAAGTAGGGATTGACCCAGAGTCTCAACGTTAGGCTCTAGGTGAAGCCCCTGTCACCCCGGGTTTATTGAAGTGGTGCTAGAATATCTTTTTCAGGAGGGGTGAGGGCCAGCCTGTCAGAAAGGCGTTGGATACGGATACTCTCCAGTCCCTTCTCTGAAGCACCCCTCTCCCCAGTGCAGCTCATTGGGTGTTTTTACGCACACATTTCTCCTGCATGTTTGCTGTTGCTTCCTGAACTGTGTGTCTAAATCACTCACCCAACTCTTAAACATCTGGCTCTTTGAATTTCTGCATAGAACTTCTCCCAGAACTTTTGTGTGTAAAAAGTTCTTCTGGTAAACTGCTTTGCTCCAGGCAGCTGGGGGTCGCTTGGTTTCCATGGCAGCCCCTCATGTCTACAGCTGCGGCTACTTTAGGCTGCCTCAGGGCAGTGTGTGTGTGAAGGATGCATCCAGGAACTGCATCAGGGTNTGTGTGTGTGTGTGTGTGTGTGTGTGTGTGTGTGTGTGTGTGTGTGAGAGAGAGAGAGAAGAATGCATCCGGCACTTACTTGTGGACTTGTAAACCCAGAAGATTGAAAGACCAGCACTTTGTGTGTGTAAAAATGCCCATTGTGATGTCATGATGCTCCATGGGGCCCTGCTGGCAAGGGGCAGAAGTCATGTGAAGGCTTCTCTGAAGGTGGCAGCCCTATTAGTAAATTCTAAACCATATGCATTGAGAAAAGCACAAAAACTTTTAAAAAGGAAAAGTTTGTGTAATGGCAGGGACCTATGTGTTCTGCATCTCCTCCCTCCTCCCCCCCGCCATCGCCACCGGTGGGTGGGGGGCACTGTGGGACAGGTCTCTGTGTAACAGCTGCGCTGCATCCAGCGTGCCAGTGTGCCTCTGTAACCTTTGCCTGTGCCTTCCCTGATCACTGGAAGGGAACCTGCACTACAACAATGTGCATCAAAGTTCAGTTCCAGATGGGCATTTATTTCTTCAGGGGATAATCCAGCGGCCTGCTTGCGCCGATATGCAGCGCACAGCCAGAACGCGCGCGCTCAGACGCACCCGCGGTGCCCCGCGCGGTGGGTCGCGTAGGCCGAGGCTGCACGTTTGCCCTGCACGGCTATCTGCACGCAGGCACCGCGTGCGCGTCTGAGTGCGTTCTGGCTGTGCGCCGTGCGGCGGGGTCAGCGTAAGCAGGCCGCTGGATTGTCCCTCCGTGTTTTTGATACAGCAAATTGCCAAGCTCTTTTATAGTGAACACCCTGATATAACAAGCATTTACCCTGCTCCATGTGGGGTTTGTTATACTGAAGCTATCCAGTAGTAAATTAGAGGCTGTGCTTTTCTTTCCTGTCTGCAAAGGCTTTTTCATCAATACATCTAACAACCGATCTTGCAGTGCAGCGATTTTTAAATTAGTGTAAGGGGCACAGGCTGAGGGGCATCTGGGTACGGCTGATTTAGAAACAGCGATTTCATTCTTGAAGAACAGTTCCGCGACAACGGAACGTCTGTTAGAGTGATCAGAATTCCGATCTAAATTCCATCTGTGTATGTTGAAAATGGCTGCTGCCCTAGACCAAAATGGTGGCCGCCATTTCAGTGTTGGGCAGTGGCCATTTTGTGAAGGTGAAGAATGTTGTTGGCCATTTTGTGCATGTGCAAAAGCTGGGATTTTATTATTATTATTTTTTTTAAACTGGAATTCAGATTGGAATTTTGTTCCATCCAAATTCTGATCAGAGCGATCGAAACACCCAGTTCCATCAAAAATGGAAACTTGGCAGAATTCTGGTTTCAGCCCTGCGTCTGGGTTGTGGACAGACAGCTGGGTCGGGGTACAGGGTCAGGATCAGGACCAAAACGAGTCGGAAGGCAAGGCTGGGGACAAGGAGAAAGCAGGGAGAAACAGGGGCAAGAAAAGGGCAGGACTAGGAAGGATAGGAACAAGAGCAGAGCACGTCTGGGAAGAACAGGAGCAAGGGCTAAGGGCAAGGTAAGGTTTTCAGGCAACGCTGGGACAGGAAACAGAGGACATTGTCCCAACTAGTTTCCTGCTGCTACCAGCCAGCCTTAGGCAGAAACCAACCCGGAAGCTGGGAGGCGTGGCAAGGGCTGGAGGGGTGTGGCCTGGCTAGTACAGAGAAGGCCCCCTAGGCCAGAGGCATCAGGAAGCAGTGGTGCTGTAGGGCCAGTTGCTGCTCCAGGAACCCTAGGAGTGTGGGTTTGAGGCCTGGGTCCTGGCAGGGAAGAGGTCTGCCGCTGGTTGATAGAACCAGCTGTGTCCTAGAGCAAAACAGGCTTTGGTTGCTGCTGACCCCATGGCCGCCGACTCCAAGGGAGGAGGAAGGGGTGTGGGTGCACACCCTGCCCCTTCTGGCGAGGAGGGGAGTGGCAAGGCCATGTCAGAAATTGGGCAGGGATGAGGCGGCTCTCTGGCATGGCCACACCCCTTTCCAAATGTCATGATGTCATAATGCTTGGGAAAGGGGCGGCCATGTCAGAAAGGGGCGGGGTGAAGGGGCTCTGCTGGGGCCCCTGGGCTGCAACCATTTCTGGTGGCTCCATGTTGTGTCATCCTCCCCTCCCCTCCACAAAGTCATTTTGCAGTCGGTGGGTCCAAAACGTCTGTTATAAACTGCTGTTGTGTCTTTCCAGAAAGAAAGCAACATCCCCTGCAAGAAGCAAGGGAATGGGGCATTCCATTAGTGACAGAAAAAGCCAGGGGTGCAAGATGATGATGATGTTTAGCAAGTGATCAGAGTTCAGACAACGGAGCTGCTGATGTTCCTTTTTTTTTTTTTTTTTTGGGTATGAGGTCACCATCTGTGGCTCTCCTGGGAACGGCATTTGCTTTGCTGGTTCTTCAAGAGGCTCATTGCAAGCATCATCACCGCTTGTCCAGCTGTTTGCGCTTCCGACACATGCAGGACTTGGCGCCCATGCAATGCTGCGGCAAGACCCATTAGCTTCCCCCTCTTGTCAGCAGATCTCAGCTGAACTAGGAAAAAATGCACCGTGGATTTTGGTTCCTTCATAATGGGGGGGGGTCTGCACTTGAGAAGGGCTGCAGTCACTCACGAGTCCCATTACCGCCAGTCAACCACGGCTAGGGTCGCTGCTTATCAGAAAACCATATTGTCTGTGTAATTATTACACGCAGCATTGAAAACCTTAATGATGGGGTTAACTACACAAGAATAGAGGATTTGCCTAATCCTGATATCAGAGGTGGCCATTACTGGGGACCTTGAAGTGATGCATGGGAGGGTGAACTTTCCCCACCTCTGCAACTTGCAGAGGTGGGGAAACTTCACCCTTCCATGCATCACTTTGAAAATTATTTAGTGCAAACTCTGCTGGCCTGATAGTAGTTAGAAGTGGGAGTGTTTAAGGGGTATTGTTCAGGATGGAGGAAGGAAAGTTAGGATCCAGATCTGAGTTGGGAACCTTAGGTCCAGGGGCCCAAGTGCAGCCCATGACTAGCTTTTATTTGGCCTCTTTACAGTTCCTGGGTCTGGCCCCTGGTCCCAGTTCCTGCCCCCAAGCACTGAAGAAGTGAGCTCTGGGGAATAGAGCAGAGATGAGGGCATGCACACAAAGGCAGGGGACAGATCCATAATCTGGACCCTCCCCTTCCTGGGATCATCATTCCTAAAACACCCCTGCCCCTGATTTTGTGCAGCCTTTGGAGCTTGTTCTAGTTTTCAAAGGGGTCTCCAGGATGAAAAGGTTTCCCCACCCTTGATCTACGCCATGCGCCCATCCCCTCTCCTTGTGTGCGAGCCCTCATCCGAAGCCCCTTCCCCTGAATTCTGTCTGTCAGTGCTCGAAGGTAGGGACTGGATCCAGTGGCCCAGATCCAGGAATTAAAAAAGAGGCTAAATAAAAACCAGCCGTGGGCCGGAGATTGCTCACCACCACCATAGAGAAAAGCAGACTGAGTTCTCCTGCCCCCTGTTCAGACGCCTACCCAAACCCACTGTGCAGCATTGTACATTGAGGATAATAGTCCTTCTGAGCTCTAGGGCAATCTGTTTATACCTGGGAACATAATCCCTCTTTTTTCAACCCTTTCAATCCACTGTTTCTTCAGAGCAGAGTGGCTTTCCCTCGGTGAAAGCTTTTCAGATGTACAGCAGTAAAATGCATCTGGCTGTACGAACGGCTTTTCCTGGCGCTGAAGAGACTGGTCCTAGAGAGACGGCCCATGAGGTTTCAGGGACAGGGATGGCAACTTTCTGTGGGGCCGCTCTCTTGCTGGTGATAGCTTGCTCCTGGTAGCCAGGGATGGTTTTTTTGGACCAGGGGTTTTCCTGGTGCCAGCAGTTCCTGGAAAGCAGAGGAGGTTTCCTACTCAGAATTCCAGAATCAAGGAGCTTGTGAGAGCACAGGGCCAGGGGCGTAATACTTGCTCTGGGCCCAGTTGTCTGAACAGGTGTTTGGGGAGCGAAATGTACTTAATAAAGAGATTGTAGGGAACTTTACTTCATTAGATTTGTTAGTTTAGCAAAGCATAAAACAGTATCACAGAGAGAAACCACAGACAAACACAATCGTGGATTACATAGCTGTAATGGCAAATTGTATACAACCTTTCCTGGTGATATTTCCTGCAGCCAAAATGGCCAGTGACAGCTACAGAGTTAGGCCTTGCCAATCCTAGATTGTAAACCCTTTGGGGCAGTGACCTGCCTCTAATCCTGACTATTCAGCGCCAGGCATGTTGCTGACCATTTACCAAGCAATCCCACAAGAGAGTCTCTCAGGTTGTTGAGCTATAAGCCTGCATTGATTTACTAAGAGTACCACGACACCTGCCCAGATAACTCAGCCCAGGGCAAGTAATATTGGATACCATGCAGTACCCAATTACGATCTAATTAGGCTCCCAATGTTCTGAAATGTCAACTTCCAGTTCTGGAATGTCCACTTCCGGTACTGATTTTTTGATATAGTTTATTGATACCGACTCCTGACATCGATTTAGTGGGTTTCCGTCAAATTCTGACAATTTTGTGGCAACTTCTGGTCTTGGAAAACTACTTCCAGTTCCAATTTTTGTTACTTTTCTTTCCTTTTTTTCTTCTTTAAAACAGTTACTTATGGGTTTTCCATCCCAGAAAAATCAACTTTCTTGTCCTGGGAAGTCAACTTTCTGGTCTCAGAAAACTACTTCTGTTAACCTCTTCTTCTTTCTTTTTTTAAATGGCATGCTGATTTTTCAGTTTACCAGCTCAATATACCAATAGGAAATCGGTAAATTGAAAAATCGGTACTGAAATACCGGATTGTTTGGGTTTCTGGGTACCCGATTGGTACCTGGGTAACCCATTGGATACCCGATACGGTATCAAAAAATGTGGGTGTTACCCATGGGTACTAAATTTAGTACCCGTTCCAGTTCTACTACTATAGTGTCCGGCAATATACATAATCCTTTTATTTCCTTCTCATTCCTTATATGGTTATATCACTTTAATTAATCCTCCTTTTGCACAAGGCTTATTTTCCAGAATTCAGCTCTTGTTTCTCACCTTCCGCCTCCGTATTAATTTGTTGACTAGGATAGCTTGTGGCTGTTTACTCGTTTCATCCATTTGCCTAATCTTACAGCTGCACAGAATTCTGTTGCTAGAATGTAGAGCATTTAAGTTTGCAAAATAGCTGCTCTTCTGATCCATACAGATTTTCTTCTTTTGGTCTTGGCTCTTGGCGGTTGCAGTTGTACAAACTCAACGGGTGTTGGCTATTCATAATTTGCCAACAGCTTAACAGCAGAGCAAGTTGCTCTCAGCATGTTCCAGTTTCTGGTTTGGTAAAGTTTGCTGCTTCACTTAGCCAAGCTAAGCAGCAAAACTTGTTTAAGCCCAACTTGCATAGGGACCCGTGTTCATTGCATTCTCCCCATTGGTGGCAATAGGGGGAAATGCAGTGAACACGAGTGCATGGCTATAAGGCGTCAAAGGAGTATTGTAGGTAATGCAAAAGGCCTTGTATAAATATCTGGCTTATAGATCAACAACCTGATAGTCTCTCGGGTGGGATTGCTTGATAAATGGTTATGCATCCAGCATTTTTTTTAAAAAAAAATTTTTTATAGCACTTTATTATACAATATGTATATAGCACCAGCAATGTACCTGGCACAGAACAATAATTAATTAGGGACAGGTCCCTGCCCCACTGGGCTTACAATCTACAACGGACAAGGAAGAGGGGGACATAGGGAGAGAGAGGGAGACACTCATACATTTGAGAAGTCACAGGTGCACATGCTTGGCTTAGTGAGAGAGGGGAGAAGGAGACGCCAAATGACAGGGCGTTAAAGGACGTATCAGTGAAGGTTTGCGGGGGTGAGTTAGGGAAAGCCTGATGGAAGAGGGAGGTTCTTTATGAGGGATTTGATGATAGGGAGGGAGCAGAATGAATGTATTCCCTCAGGGAGGGAGTTCCAGGCTTGGGGGCAGCAAGGGGGAGAAGCGGCACAGACAGTTTAGGGAACAGGAGACTCTGGGGCGGGTGAAGGTGGAAGCAGAGGAAGAGCGATGTCTCAGGTGGGAATGTTGCAGGAAGTGAAGGCAGAAAGATAGGGAGGAGCCAGGTCACGAAGAGCCTTGAAGGAGGCTGTGTTGGATGCAAAGGGGGAGAGGGAGTCAGAAGTATTCGGAGTGCTTTAACAGTCCTTACCTATTTCCCCTCCCAACCGGCCTGTGAGGAAGGTCATTCTGATTCCCATTTTACAGATGGGGAGCTGAGACTGAGAGAGAGTGACTTGCCTGAGGCCACGCAGTGAGGTTGTGGCTAAGACAGAGGCTGTTTCTAAACAATACCTTTAGGGGTTTTTAGGTAATTCTGAAGGTGCTTGTCTAGATACTTCCAGGTTTGAGCCTCTGAGAAGGGCGGCCTAGAAATTTAAATAAATGAAATAAAATAGAATGTTTTTGTAAAACACGTTTTTATCAGAACGTTCTAAATAAAGAACATTAGACAACAGACATTTTTACCATCTGTCCAGGTAGAACGTTCTGTCGCTATGGCACGGTAACAGCTTGCCTGGCCTAGAGTCACAAGGCTGGAAGGGACATCAAGGGGCATCTAGTCCAGCCCCCTGCACCACTGCGGGTCCTGCCCCGCCCCAACCATCCGCGCAGAGAAATCTTGCCAATCGCTAGACTGTCCCTCCTCTCTATTCGCTGTCTCTGTGCGTAGTAATGCAAGGTGGGAGGCGCACCTGTATTCCCTCCCCCGCCGCTGCCGTTCTTTGCTTGTCACGGACGCTTTTCAAACCTTCCAGTAAAGTTACATTTCCGCACGCCACGCTGCATACGTGTGGTCCTCCAGTTGGACAATAGAATGTTATAAACCGTTAGACAACTGGGAATGGAACATCCTAATAGAACGTCAAACCAGTGGTCATCTAGCCGTAGAAATTGGACTGATTATGATGATGATGTCATTCCGACAAGTTGGATAAGAACAAATTGGGTGTGGTGGTTTAAAAACAGCCAGGATCTGAACCCTGGTTCCCTACGTCCCTGTCCAAAACGGCACACATTTGGCTAGATTGGCTCTCCCCCCCCCC
>QEPC01013865.1:12204858-12221812 GCA_003113815.1 Sphenodon punctatus | reverse complement strand
TCCCCCCCCCCCCCCCCCCCCCTCCCGTTCCCAGTTTTACAATCTTAGATTTAATAGCATGTTCTATGCTGTCTTCGTTTTGTTACAATGCGATTATTGGAGATTATCTGTTTGCAATTCAGCTGGCTGTCACTAAGATGTCTATGTACTTTGCTTCAAACGCATAATCCCGTGCAGGGAATCCATTGTGGTTAGCATCCATGCAACACAGGTTTCTGCAACCCATTCCACTGACAGATCTATTTTGGTGGGAGTGAAGTGAAACTAAACCTCTGTTTTGATGGGCAGAGCTAAGCAGTGTAAGCTGAATCCAGACAAGACTGATGGTTGGCCAGCCCTGTGACTTGGAGAGGATTGGGACACTTGTCACTGGTGCGGTCCGGCCTTCTCTGCTTGGAGTGCTCTTGTGTGCCTTGATGAGCCTGGGAGCATCAGGTTACGGTGGTGACCAGCAGTGCTTTCCACCAGCTTGTATCTTGTCAGGAGGTTGCGGCCCTTTCTGATTCAGATCTGGCCATTATCATCCATGCCTTCATAGCCTTGAGGCTAGACTAGTGCAATGCACTCTACGTGGGGCTGCCCTTGGAGACGGTTTGGAAGCTGTAGTTGGTGCTGAATGCAGCGGCCTGGCTCCTTACACGGATGGGTTGCCGCTGCTCTGGTTGCCTATTGTCTTCTGGGCACAATTCAAGGTGCTGGTTTTGACCTTTAAAGCCGTACAACTTAGCTGGAAGCTCACCTGGCCTACCATGTCCCATTGTGGCCTTTGCGGTCGGTTGGGGACGCCTGTTTGGAGGTACCAGTCTTTAACCTGGTCTCCAACAAGGAGGGCATTGTCGGCCGCTGCTCCGCAGCTGTGGAACTCCCTCCCTCAGGAGGTTCATTTAAGTTCGGGCCCGAGTGCCTTTAGGAGGCCGTGCAGAACAGTTCTGTTTACAAGGGCGTTTGGCAGTGGAGGCTAGGGGAGGGGGGAGTTGTGGGGAATAGGGGCAAGCTAGGGGGTTGGGAACTGGGATGGAGAGAGGGTTGAGGAGATGGTGTAGGGTTGGGGGGTATTTATGATTATGTATTTTTATATATGATTGTTTTATACTTGTATTTTTAATATTGAAAGCCACCCCGAGCCGCCTTTGGTGGGAACGGCGGGGTAAAAGATTAAAATAATAAATAATAATAATTAATAACAAGCCAGCCTGGAAGCTGTATGAAAGATTTTTTTCAAAACAGCTGGCCCAGTTTAAGGAGCTCTTCTCTTGCATTGTTGATAGTGCTGTATTTATTTTCTGGGCAAACCTGGAAGAAATCTTGCATCCTTGCACAAGAGCGACGTTAAAGGTCAGGCAGAGGCGCTTCGAATGAGGAGAAACCTTTCTGAGCATGGTTGAAAAATACCCGACTATCACGTGTGACCAGGCCCAGTCACTTTGTTTCTCAGCACAGGCGAAATGACTACTATGGATTATTATAATTATAATTATTATTATAAACATTTATATAGCGCCGGTCATGTACCTGGCGCTGTACAGAACGTAGAAATAGACGTGGTCCCTGCCGGTGGCTTACAATCTAAAAGACAAGGAGGGGGAGACAGGGAGAGGGGACAGTGGGAGAGACAGGGGAGAAGACAGACAAACACTCAGGCGGATGCGAAGTCTCAGGTGCGTGTGCTTGGCTTGGTTACAATCAGGTTGGTTGCAGCAGTCTGCAGAGGAGGGCAGACGATACGTATATGGGGAACGACTAGCAGGCATTGGGAAAGGCGGTGAGGAAAAAGTGGGTCTTGAGGAGGGATTTGAAGGAGCGGAGGGAGGGGGCAAGGCGGATGTGGGTAGGGAGGGATTTCCAGGCATGGGGGGCAGCGAGGGAGAAGGGACGAAGGCGGTTAGGTGAGCAGGAGAAACGAGGGAGAGTGAGGGAGGGGACAGAGGAAGAGCGGAGAGCGCGTGCAGGAGTGCGTAGGGAGATTAGGTCCGAGAGGTAAGGGGGAGCTTGGTTGTGGAGTGTTTTGAACGTGAAAACCAGGAGTTTAAACANCTGCACATGGTCGAAGCGACGGGCAGAGTGAATGACCTTGGCAGCGGAGTTTTGGATTGCGATAAGGGGGGAGAGGTGAGAGCGAGGGAGGCCAGCGAGGAGGAGGTTGCAGTAATCGTGGCAAGCACGAATACAGTAACGCATCTCCCGGCCCTGGGGGAGTCTATACACTTTAACCAGAACGCTGAATATTCAGCTCAGTCAGTCTGCATTAAGGCAGCTGGCACACTACTCTGCACTCAGTTTTAAATTCCAGTAATTCAGTAACTGCATGTCAAAAGATACCATGGCCTAACCTGCACAGAATCAGATGCTATTACCTAGTTTTTATTGTGCGTACTGATAAAGGATTTAGAGTTCTCTCTACACTGTAGATAAGCCTAATAGCAATTTTTCCTCTGCAGTTATTCTTTATACTTCATCTAAACGGACAAGGGGAAAAAAAAACCCAGCCCTGCACAAAATTATTTCTGTACATGCCATTTGGCAAGCTTTTGTGGTTCCACCTCCTTCCTCTGGAGGTTGTCACCTAGGATTTGATGTACTCGACAGCTGAACTGCATTGTAATCAAATAGGCTGAATGAATCCCGCTTTTTAAAATCTGAGTCTTGGTTCGGTTTGTTTATTTATTTATTTTTTCCTGTAGATTTGAGGACATGGATAAAATGATCAGCTGGGTCTGCAAAGGACCCAAGTAGTTTAACAGATTGAGATAAGCAGAGCAATGGTCTTTTAAGTGCCAAGTAGTGAATAAGGCTCCAGCAGCACTTGTTAATTGATTCTGATAGTGACCCACCCACAGATGTATAATGGATGCATTTACCCTTTTGGTATATTGCCTTTTTTCTAGCTAACCAAATCCCTGCTAATTAGAGATCACCGCTGTTGAGGTCTGAGACGAGTGCTAGCGAATGGAAGGACGTTTATTTCCTTGCCTCTCCCTGTTGTGATGAATGCCGCCATAACCCCTGCCGTGCACCTCTGAATGTTTGTCCCCGAGTGCCTTGATGTCTATTATTCTTTATATGTGATATAAATATGGAACAACTGTGGAATTCCTTTCCCTTGGAGATTTGTCTAAGCCAGAGTCTGCTCCTCTTCTGAAAGCAATGCAAGACCTTTTCGTTTGGCCAGGTGTAGGCAGGGATAGGATTGGGTAGGATTTGGCGGAGGGGCAGGGATTTAAGGGGTTGGGTTGGTGTGGGGTTTTTTAAGGTGATTTTTTTTAGATGCTGTGATATGTTTTGTGCTGTCAGTCACCCTGAGCCTTAATGGGAAGGGTGGGGGATAAATTTAAATAAATAAATAAATTAAAATAAATAGGTAGCAGGGGCAGGCTGTTTAACGGAGCCTGGGCCTTTAAGGAGGGTTAGCGCTACTCTGGGAGGCATAGGCGCTGAGGCAGCACAGGATAGGGCCCAAATATGCCTCAGCTGGGCTAGCCTCCAAAGCCAGGCAACCAACTAACTAGTGTGGGCTGCGGGAAAAGATAGGAAGATGAGGAAAAATCCGCTGTCTCTGTCCTACAGTAAAGGGCAGTGCGTTTTGTACGAGCGTGTGGCTTTGGGAAACTTGACCTCTCCGGTGTAGTTGAGGTGCAAGCTCCACAAACCCAGGGGGCTGGAGAAGAATTGCAATTCCTATGTCAGCAAGCCAGAGCAGCAAACGGGTTAGCACAGAGCTTCCCAAATGGAAGGAAAGGGCCCCTCCAAGTATGCGTTTAGTACACAGAACTGGCCCCCATAGTTGATTGTCTCTGGGGAGGCCACATCCTGTTATGCGATCGCCTCCTTTCTCTCTCTCGTGCAGCTCAATTTATGGAGCAGCCGTTTAATTTGACATCTATTTTGCCTGTTCTGACAGCTTATAGTTTTAATGAAGGAAGGCACGCTGGGCCGAAAGCAGAGAGCACCGTGTAGCTCGGCTGCCAGCAGCAAGCGCTCTGCCTAGAAAGCTTCCTCGCTCGAGCAAACGTCAATGAGGCTTCACCTTGTCTCATCTTTTCATTCTCTCCGCTGGCATATACATGTGTGCCCATACATGAATAACGTGTATCGAATTCCACTAGGGGCTTTGCAAGAAAAGGAACTCCAGTCCCTGGACTGGGCAGATTTATTCAGATCCGTAGTTTCCTTCTCCTGGTGTGTGTCTAATCAGTACAAACGTTGAATGTTAAAGCAATATTAGGGTAATCAGCCCAAGGCTTCAAACGTTTAGGGTTGTTTTTATTATTTTATTTTATTTTTCAAATTTATATGCTGTCCTCCCCACAAGGCTCAGGGCGGCTCACAATTCACGGGAAAAAAAATCCCAGTAAAATTCAACAATAAAAACACACATCCCTCCCTCCTGCAAAACCCACCCAAGCCCGGTTTGTGCCTGCCCGCCGAAGATTCGTTCAAATAAAAGGATGTTGCAGCGCCTCCGGAAGATAACCTCCTGGGGGAAGGGAGGATGTCAAATTTTAAATTGGCCACATTGAGTATCTTGTCTTGTGACTGTAAGCACTGCCATACTGGGCGAGATGAATCCTCTGCTCAACCCAATGTCCCGTCTCTGGCAGTGACCAGAACTGGATGCTTCCCAAGAGGCCACATGACCATTAAGGAACTGACCCATCCTTCTCTTTTTACGCTCCCAGCAATCAGAGGCTCTTGAGCAGGACGTTGTTGGCTTTTGCAACTATGGATGCACCTGCCTTATATCATTGGTTTCATCCTTTTGTCAACCCAGTTATGTTGTTGGCGTTAACAAGATCCTGTCGCAGTGAGTTCCCCACGTTAGTCATTATGCTATTTTGAATTGATACCCCTCAAAAAAAAAAAAAAAAAAGGCTGAAGCGTGTGCATGTTCATACGTGTATAGTTTGACAACATTTGAGAGAAATATCAACTTAGATTAAATATTTTTGTAATAGCTTGGTCACTTTTGGGTTAGGCATCTCGCCCAGTGGTGGTGGCCCCCCTAGTTGGGGGGGTTCGCCCTCCTGTAGCTCAGCAGGTTCGGAGTCTAGGGGTAATACTGGATGCAGACCTGCGTCTGGAGCGGCAGGTGGAGGCAGTCGCTAAGGCTGCCTTCCGCCAGCTATATCTGGTGCGTAGGCTGCGTCCGTATGTCTCTGGCCCGGACCTGGCCTCCCTCATCCATGCCTTCGTCACCTCGAGGCTCGACTACTGCAACGCGCTCTACGTGGGGCTTCCCTTGTTCTTGGTTCGGAAGCTGCAGCTAGTGCAGAATGCGGCGGCTCGTCTTCTTACGGGGACGGGCCGCCGGGAGCATATTACACCGGAGCTCCGAGCTCTGCACTGGCTGCCGATAGCGTGCCAAGCCAAGTTCAAGGTGCTGGTGATGGTTTATAAAGCCCTACACGGTCTCGGCCCCTCATACCTTAGGGACCGCCTCGCCCTCTGCGCCCCAGAGCGGCTCCTACGGTCTGCCGGGGGTGCCTTCCTGGAGGTCCCCCGTGTTAAGCGGGGGGCCACGATGGAGAGAGCATTCTCGGTAGTGGGACCGCGGCTGTGGAACTCCCTTCCGGAGGAAGCTCGCCTGGCCCCAAGCCTGTTAACATTTTGGCGAAACTGTAAGACCTGGCTGTTTGCCCAGGCCTTTGGGAGGGAGGGTGGGTAGGGTGGGAGGTTTTAGTTCCCCCACCTATTTGTTTTTTGGTGGTTTGTTGTCTAGCCCTGTTTAATATTGTAAAATATTTATGACTATTTTTAAATTGATTTTATTGTATTTTTTTTAAAATTGTTTTAATGTTGGAAGCCGCCCCGAGCTGCATGGCAGGAGGGGTGGGGTAGAAATTTGTAAAATAAATAAATATATGTTGCTACGTAGGAACATCCTCTCTCATTTCATTCCAACATCCCAACGCACTCAGTACATAAAATTGTCACAAACAACCCAAATCCAATGCCTGGGTTTTGGGGGGATCGCCAGAGAGAGGCCTCATAAATTCCTTCTTTGTGCAACCTCTGATCTACGACGTTTTCAAATTCTTACTCTCCTGCCGCGTCCAGCGTAATAACCAGCCCGTTGTGAAACCGGTTATTTGTGCTCCCCACGATGCCAGCTCGACTTGTTTGGAAATATAAAAATCGAAGGGGCGTTAAACATGACAGACGTTGAAGTCGGGCCTTCCTTCCCGCCTGAGCGTCGGAAGCCCAATGCTGCTGAAGGAGCCATGACCAGGAAAGTGTGTTATTTGCATGAGCTGGAAGCCGTCAGCCTGTCATTTTCACTGTTTGAGAGAAATAGATTTGCCCATCGTATTTAAAGCCCAGGGGTGCCATGGTGTGTGTGTGTGTGTGTGTGTGTGGTGGTTCTGCAGAGAGCCAATGGATGCATTAAGAGCATAGACCTACCGGAAAGCCGCTTTTTACCTGGCTTTTCAATGCTTTCCCCCCTCCCTCCATCATGTGACAAACACACAAAAGCAGTGTTCCAATGGGCGACACGGTTCGTGGTCCTTGGATATCTTCTGGGGCTGTCTCTTTAAGTGGTGGCTCTTGAAGGCCAGGGCTTAATATGCAAGTCCCTGTCTCTCTTACCAGTAGAAGCTGTGCAAAAGAAAGGATGATCAGACTTTAGGGTGCAGGTGATCGACTCGATCCAGACGTCGGTTTCAGGCGAGCTAGTACGGCCCTTCCTTCTGGTTCCGGTGCCCCAGGCTATCACCCTTCCCGCTGGCTCCCAGCTCTAGAGTACCTCAAAAACTGGTCTCAGGAGTGGATTGAGGGAGAAAGCCTCAGCCCACTCAGGGAGAAGGTTCTCTTCCTTTAGAGACAGCCTTCCACTGGAGGAGCACTTCTCCTAACCCATCTCCTCCCTGGGCACTGGTCCCGCTCTCCACCCCAGAGGCGATCTCTGGCCCTTTTTACATGGACTGCAGGGGGGGGGGGAGGAGGGGAGCGTCTTGTGTAAAAACTGCCTCCGTGAATCTGGTTCTCCTTCCCATGCTGTAATCTATTGGAGACTAGTATGTGATCCACCACTAGATCACAATCTGCCTCTTGGGTGCCCCTGCACCAAAGAGCATATTCTTCTCTTGCATGTGCAAACCCCACCAGTGTTATCAGCAGCCATCAAGTGGAGATTGAAACCAGATGCCTTCCCACTTTACCTCTTCTTTCTGTTCACTTTAATACACGTGGAGGCCGAGGAAGTAGGAACGGATTCTCTCCAAGATGAGAGGCTTACGCTGCAGGGCTTTGGTGGGCCTCCAATCGCCATAGGAACCCGTTTATTCAGGTAACATGTTTTTTGTCTGGACTAGAGAGGTGTCTGGGTAAGCGGGGTTCCAACGTAAAAGTAATACGCTGTGTTGACTCGTTGTGGGAGGGGGGGATAAGACAAAGCTGGAATAAGGAAGGGTCGAGAGGAGAGAAGACCTCGCTATCCAAGACCATTTGATGATGCTAACTATTCACAAAGAATGTCCTCGGTGCTGCAGCTGTGAGCTGAGACCGCTGCCGCACATAATCAAGGTAAAGTCCTGAACATGCAGTGTATTTTCACCCCAATCCATTTCTATTTTAAGGGGACGTTACAGCAGGCTGGACTCCAAAACGGTGGATGGATGGGGTGGGTGGTCTTTCTCCTAGCAGGTGAGGCTCCTTGGGTTTGAAATGCAGACTTTTCCTAGCATCAGAGAAGTGTAGGGTTGTAGGGAACTTCAGGAATCATCTAGTCAAACCCTCTGCTCTAAGGCAGGATCACCTCTGCCCTGTAGCGCTGTAGACAGATTCTTGTCCAGCTAGATTTTGTATATATCCAGGGAAGCAGATTCCACAATCTTCCTGGGCAACCAATTCCATTAACCAACACTTCTTACCATTAGCAATTTTTTCCTAATTTATAATCCGAATTTACATGGCGACAGTTTTAAGCCCCATTCCCTCTTTTTCTGTCTTCTGGGACCGCGGAGAACAAGCGTTCACCCTACTTTCTGTGGGCGCCCTTTTAGATATTGGAAAATTGCTGTAATGTCTGCCCCATGTCTTTTCTCAAGGCTAAACATACTCCAGTTCTTCCTCCATAAGGCTTGTTTTCCAACCGGAGCTGAAACGAGTACCCGCAAAAATGGCTATACCTGTCACATTTCCAGTACTTGAATCAGCCCCAAAATCCCAGGTACTAATTGGTACCTAATTAACACCTGATTTGGGTACCCGATATCCCCAGATACCGACTTACGGTTAGAGCTGAAACGAAAAATCTCTACGAGTTCCATTTCCAACGGAAACAGCTCTTTAGCCTTCACTCACACAAGGAGATCTACCAATATTTTTTACATTTTCTGTTGTTTTCCACTATTTTCTGCCACTTGGGTAATTTTCAGTAATTTCCGGTATTATCCGTCATTTTTGGTGATTTCCAGTATTATCTGTATTTTTTGGTAATTTCCGATAATAATGGAATTTACTGAAAAACGATGAGAAATCGCAGGCTTTGATACCGATGGGATCGGAAGCAGGAAATACTGACGAATGGCTGAAAGCGATCACAAAAGGTTTTCTGATGGAACAAGAGTGCCCCCTCTCGCGGAGCCCTACTTCCAGTACCTTTTTGTTGTTGTTGAGTTTTTGTCCTGTTTTCCTAAGTCTTCATCCTGATTTATCAATTTATAACCGGTAAATTGATAATGGTAAATACCAATTTGGGGGGATAATCGGGTACCCGATTGCCAGTTGGGTAGCCCATTGTGTACCCGACCTGGTGTCCAAAATTGCAGGTAGGCTAAATGAGATACCTGTTCCACCTCGGTTTCCATCCCCTTTATCTTCTGGGTGGTTCTTCTGAGTCTTCTCCAGTTTGTCTATCTCCTTGTTGAAGAGCGGTGCCCAAAGCTGAAAGTGGAATTCCAGGTGAGGTCTCAACGGTACTCAGTAAAGTGACCTCCCCGTCTCCTGGGTCTTGGATATGATGCTTAATTATTTTTCTTCTTCATTCTTTATTTTAAATGGGTTGACGGCAAAAGGATTCTCCTGGACCAGAAAGGGGGAGGAAAGCTCCTTTGCTTCAGGATCCGCAGCCAGGAGACTAGTCTCCGCAGCCAGGAGACTAGTCCGGCTGAATTCTGCGCCATGTTTCTGTTGCAGAGGTCACCCAGAGTTCATCATGTCATGTCCTGGAGGTGTCTGTATGGTAGAACCAGGTTTGTGAGGCTGCTCTGAATGTTGACACGGAGCTGGCACGCACGGAAGTGAAAACGCAAAGATACGATAATGCAGATGGACTCGTACGTCCCTCTAGCTGAGTGTGAGCCAGGAGACTGCTAACTGTTTTACATACAGGTTGTAAGTCTGATGTAGTGACAGAGGATGCTGGAGGGAGGGAGGGAGCAAATTGGAGGAAAGGGCGTGCGTTTGGAGAGCAGGTTGTGGCGGTTACTATGAGACAGAGTTAAAGATGCGGTTTGTGTCTCGGCTGACAACACAAAGGATTTGTGTTAACGCATTACAAATATGGGTGTCCCGGGTAATAGCCTCCCCCTTCCCAGTACTTTCCTGCCAAGGTGACAACCACAAAATGTAGCCAGCCAATCGGTTGCATTGAAAGGCCAAGGGCAGCAGATGTGCAGGCGAGTTGAATGAATGAGGAGCATTGTAAGGTACATGCTGGATTAACGCGTTGCTGGGAGAACAGGACATTAAAAAGAATAGCAAGTCTCTGTGCGACCAAGAGAAAAGAAAACTCGCACTCGGCGTTGGCTTGGCGCTGTCCTCTGTTTGTAGTCTGCGTTTCTCCCGCGGTCGCTGGCTTCCTGAACTGCATGAGGCCCAAGTGAGCCGATATTGCTCGCGCGGAGTGGGGGAAAAGAGGAGACTGACTGATTTTAACCGGAGGATGAATCCAGCCATTGTAATCCTCTGGACAAAACCAACAGTGAGTATTTTAAGCCCCAACTGCTAAAGACCTACCTCATAGATGCCACTCTTTAGCCCATTGTCATGGCAACTTCCTGTCCTCCTCTTTAATGTATTTAAGACTTCGTTAAAAGGGCAAAGGTCCGAGTGAAAGTTGATTGCCATGTCCCTGGCATGCTAATGCCTCCCACCAGGACTCTCCAATCCCATTCACGTGCTCTGCTTATAGACAGAAGACGTAGCTATTGCTTTTCCTACTGTGGCCTTTGACCTGAGGTAACCCAAAATGAACGGAGACTGTGTGGGGTGCGTGGGAGAGGACCAAGGTGCTCTGGTCGCTAGCTGAGAATGCTGAGTGGCAGCCACAGAAACCAGGGCTGTGATGGCTGGGGCATAGATCGGGCCCTTTCATGGGAGTGGACACGTCGCAACGGTCCCTATTTAGGAGGGACAGTCTCTGGGTGCTAAATCCAACTGTCCTTCTTTCAGGGGTCAAAGTTGCTCTTTCAGGAGAGAGACAAGAGGCAAAAAGATGGGAATTCAAGCCTCAGGCATAGCTTTCCTGTTTGCCTCCCCTTGAGAGGACAACGAGGAGAGGATGGAATGACAAGAAACTATGAAGAACAGAGAACGTTGGGAGGTGCACACCACGTGTGTGTGTGTGTGTGTGAGGAGGCGGAGCTTACTGGCCAAGGGGGTGTGGCTTGTCCCTCTTTGGCTGCTCATAATCCTGAGAGGGATAGGAGCGGGCTGGCGGGTCCCCTTGTCTGCCCTCTCCTGGTGTGTATCAGGTGACTGGCCAAGTGGCTAGGTATATAGTCTGGCTGTAGCAGAGAAGGGAGTTTGAAGAGGCTGGGAGACACTGCCAGGGGTCAGGAGAAGGAGTCTCTGCACTTTTTCGGGCAAGTGACTTGGGAGATGGCCTGTGGAGAAGACTGACAGAACGCCAAGGGGGAAGAGTTGATTTTGGGGCCGAACATCAAGGGCTGATTTTGGTGGAGGATTTGAATTGATTTGAAGTTTGTGTTTGTCTGTGTTGAATCAATAAACTGGACCCCAGCATCGGAGGCATTAACCAAACTTCCAAATCACACTGTAACCAAGGGCCGCTCCAGGCAAATTTTTGCAGACTCTGGGCTCCCCACACAGGGATTCAGTGTGTGTCGTTATTTCCACATCCTGCTTTATTATGTACAGCCCAAACACAAACTGAAGTGCAGGGTCCCAAAATGCAAGGTTTCCAAAACAGCTTCTCTTAACATTAACGCCAGGTTTGGGGAACCTCGGGTCCAAAGGTCAGATGCAGCTTTGCAGCTGGTTTTGATTCGGCCCCTTTCTGGTTCCTGGATCTGGCCCCTGGATCCAATTCCTACCCTCAAACACTGGAAAACTGAGCTCAGGGTAAAGGAGAAGAGAGAGATGAGGGTCTGCAGACATGGATAGGGGGGGCAGACCCATGGCATCGATCGGTGATCTGCCCCACCTCTTCCTGGGTGCTCCCCTTAAGCACACCCCCCCCCCCCCACTCTGTTTCCATGTGGTCCTTGGAGCTTATACAAATGTGGCACCATTTCCCCCACCCCTGCGTTAAGATGAGCTCCCCTCACTGGCTTCCCACACTTTCCTTCTGAGATGAGCCACTCCCAAGACTGCCAGCCTGTCCCTCTTCACAAAGCCCCTTTGATCAGGCTTCATTTCTCTCCTGACTCCCCCTCCAGGCCGCTCTGCTGCCTTTTCAGACCCCCTGCTGCCGGAGTCTCCCCCGCCCTGGGGATCTAGCCTGTTACTGGCCTCTGCTGCCCTTTTATAAGCCCAGCCCAGATCACCTGACCTGGCTTCCAGTCACATGTGTGGCTGAAAGCACTTGGGCTAATTGCTACTCACTGCCAACACGTTAACCCCTTCTTTGCTGGGTTTTGTACGCTTTCAAGGGAGAAGCGTATGGCATCACCAGCCTAGTGTCAGGTATTGGGGTACGGGACGGTGGGCTGCTGGGTGGGGGGCTAGGGGTAGGAAGAGAAAGGTGAGGGAGGGGCGGCAGGGCATTGACTCTCCAGGTAGTAACTCCTTTGGGAAGACTGACCATAGCTCTGCCCCTATGAATGACCAAGAGACAGACAGGCAGGCAGGTGCTGGATCAGCTGATACCTATTGTCCCAGAATCCACCTGTGCATCATTCAGCTAGATTGTGGGCGTGGCTGGGGAAAGGGGAGGAGCCTCCCTTATAAAAGGCAACCAGACCTGCTTAGCCTTGCTGGTGATCCGTGCTCTGTGTGACCAGCCCCTCCTTTCTCCTGTGCGGATCGCTGCTTTGTGCTGTGGGTTTGGTATTGCTTCCTTGAGTGTCTGTGTGGGTGCTGTTGTGTGCCTGTTACTGAAAATTTGGGTCCCCCCTCCCGGATTCACAACCTATTCCTGTGATCCTGAGCGAAGTCCCTTTTGGCCTTCCCTCGGGACCCTACCCCCACTTCCTAGACCTACCCCCCCTTACCCTGCACTCCGCCAATTCCTTTCCCCTGTATGCGTGAAGGAGTGGAGTCCTCCTTATCAGGGCGAGACCACCAGTGCTCTAGGATGAGTCCGGTCCAGCACGAGCTTTTGCTTGATATACAGACCTTAAGGGACTCCTGAGAGCTTTCTTAGCTACAGGTGTGTTTGAGGACTCTGGTGTGGGTCAGTGTCCCCCTTTCTTCCCACCAAACCCTGACACCTAGTTCTCAGGAGTTCATCCTTGCAGCCACTTACCCATTCCACCTCTGTATTCCCTATGCACACACCGTCATGGGGGCCAGAGATGGAAAAACTGAGGCTCAGGGTCAGTCTTGTTCCAGAAAGGGGGTAAAACAACCCTGCGACACTGATTTTTTTTCTTTTCTTCTTATTCTGGTGTAACCTCATTTGCTGGAGTGGCTCTTGATTTGCACCCGCGTCAGGGAGAGTAGGATCAGGTGCTGCCCCAAAACAAAACTAAAGGAGAGACGATGGCAGCAAGAGAAACGAACCCACAGATGCTTGTGGGTTGAAGTGTTGTATGTAAATTCTGCTGCGTGAGCGACAGCATACGATGGAGCCGCCATTCCCGACGGAGCCTAGAGTTGCTCCTCGCCAAGAAGTCTGAGGCTTTTATTGTGGCTGCCCAGTTAAGGAGCTGAATGAAATAGATGCCGTGTAACGATGTCGGACAAATTCAGTGGTTCTTAGTTGCTTTCTGAGCCAGCCGTTTGTCTTCTGCAGCTGTAAGAGACTTCACTGGCAGGCAATGATTAGGGCTGGAACTTGATCACATTTTTTCTTCTTGATTCTTGTCGAGAATCTAGTTTCTCAACAAAAATCAAGAAAAAAAAGAGAATTGGGAAAAGCACTGATCTCGACAATTTCTCATTGAGATTTTTAATTTTTTTTAAATTATTATTATTATTATTATTATTATTAACAAACATTTATATAGCGCCAGCAGTGTACCTGGCACTTTACAAAGTAATAAAATAGACACGGTCCCTGCCCCTAGGGCTTACAATCTGAGAGACAGGAGCTGGGGGAGAGACTTAGGAAGGGGAACAGAGGGAGAGACAAGGGGTCTAACATTCATGAAGATGCGAGGTCTCAAGTGCACGTACTTGGCTTGGTTACGATGAGAATGACAGCAGGCAGGTCCATGTTGCAAGGATAAGGGTAAACCGATCGTAGGTATAGGAATAGTGGCTCAGCAGGATAAAGAGTCAGACAGAGCAGAGCGAAAGAGGTGAGTTTTAAGGAGAGATTTGAGAGCATGAACAAGTGTTTTGGCAGACGAGACAGAGAGAAAAGGGCGAATCTTAGCAATGTTATGGAGGGAGAAGCGACAGGATTTAGCAACAGGGAAAACAAAAAAGAACTGTGCATGCCCCAAATGGCCGCTGCTTAGCCACACCCCGTGTTTTAGGTGTCCACTATGCGTAGGATGTGGGTGAGTAACACAACACTCACGGCTCGCAAATGGGGCTATCATCCCACTTGTTATTACTACTGCTGAAATGAGAGCGCTGTGCGTTCTCACGAGAATCTGCAAGATTCTTGCAAACCCCGGCAAGATCTCATGTGTTCTTGTCGAGGTTGTCGAGACTCTCACAAGAGTCTCAAAAATCCCCCCAAACACCCTGCACGTGTGTGGTCCCGGGCGGCCATTGGTGCACGCGCAGGGCGTTTTTTTGAGGTGTCTCAAAATCTTGCGATATTCTCAAAAGCCCCCAAACTGTCAACACATGCATAAAAGCGTGTTTGCATGTGTCTGCGCATGCGCACCCCTCCCCGGAAGCCATATTGTGCATGCACCAAAGTTTTCGGGGCTCTGTTTGAGATCCTTGAGAATCTCGTTGAGATGCCGTAAGAACACCGATTCTTGTGAGATTCTCGACCCTGAGAATCTCAACGAGAAGCCTATTCTCGCCGAGATTCTCGAACAGGGCAAGAACTCATTTCATCCCTAGGTACTACCCATTGTTTAGCTCGAGGTGTGCTGCACAGCGTGTTTTCAAATGAGACGATAGCCCACTGGAATCTGTGTTCAGTCCGTGCAGTCCCCCAATCACAATCTTTAGCACAACAAACCGCATAGATGGGCAGGTGGTCTTCCCCACCAATCTCCATGTCCCTCCCTCCCCCTTCCCCTCCCCCCGAGAAGCAATTGCTCCTTGGACGCTCTAGGCTTTCACTGGCGACTTTATGGTGCTGTATGTGCGTGAGGCTGTGCACAAATTCATTGACAAGGTGCGGCCACATGGATGCACGTTAACCTGAATTTGTCCACACAGTGAGCCTGCGATGTCCCTAGACTACGCTGTGTGTGGGTGGTGGCCTCATGGTGGGTGGGGGCGGACACCTAACGAACTGGCAGCGAACATCTACTAAACACCCACATGCTGTCGGCTATTGTCCTGTGTGTTTTTGCACTTTTGTCGTTTGATCACGGGGTTAGGGAGCCAGAGTTTCTGAGTTCTAATCCCGAGTCTGTCCATAACCCCTCAGCAAGCTTAGATTCAAGTTTTCAAAAATAGCCGTTGGCTTTTGGTGTTTCCGTACTTTGCCTAACCTCAGACGGACAGGACTGGAGTTTCAGAGGGGCAGAGTGCTAGCCGCACTGCCAAGGACAGCTGACATGGGTGGATGCTGCTGTGCATCATGCCTATCAAGCACTTTGAAGATCAGATGTTTGCAAGAACCTTCTCTCCCGCTGCTTCCGTTTCTTAAAGGAACATCTAAGCCTGCATGTTCATTGTTCTCACATTCCTTTCCCCGCTTTAAAAGTTACCTCCTATTTCCATAATTGCTGCTAGGTATCCTATAATGGGTGCAGCTTTGCCTTGACCTTTATGGGTCAGACAGACCAACAGCAGGATTAATTCCTTCCCTCACTACAGCTAACGTGCCTGAGGGAGTTAGCACAATTGACAAAGCTTAGGTTTGGAGTCAAAGCACACCACACCCCGTGCATCTCGAGAGCTCACCTTTTCACTGTGTTCACAATAAAAGCGGCGGTGGGAGGGAGGGATTCTAGTACGTTTATCATTGTGCATGAATGCAGCTGTAGTCCAAAGCCTGGAGACCCAGGGTCAGACTCTGAATGGTGGTCGCCCCATGTGTAATCGGAACTGATCTGGGATGCTTCGCTGGATGGGAGCACGAGCCTCCTGTTTTCCAGTGTCCTGTGGGAAACGTCAGAGGAGAATATGTGGGAAACATCAGAGGAGAATATGGAGCGATTTGAAAAGAAATTGTAACCCAGCCTCTCTCTGGGATGCCTTTGTGTTCATCCTTTTAAGTGAGATAGGTTACAAACTCCAGTGCCCCCAACCTGTGATGTGTCATCTGGGAGAAGCCTGCGGGCCTTTTCCATGCAAATGGGATCTCTCTCAGCCTGTACATCCTAAAGCTGCCATGATCCGGTTTTCTATAAAGGTGGCAAGGTTGCCTTCTTCCCCTGCAGGCAAAGCAAGGAGCCAGACAGCCTTGATCTAATTTTCCACCCCTTCACCCTCGCTTTATAAGACCATATTTTCTATTAAGTCCTTCTGAAAGCAGAGCAAGACCCAGGCGATCATAGCCGCGGCACCGCCGTGTTCTTAACCTCCTGTATCACCTGGATGACCACCCATACGCTGAGATCGACTGGGGCCCTCAGAGGACTGAGATCCTCTGAGGGCCCCAGTCTTCCAGATTAAATTCCCCAAGGGTATCTGAGCCACAGGTCGACTCTCTGGGTGTTTTTAAACCAGCAAGACCGGGGCGGGTGGGTCCGTGACGGCGAGTGGCACTGCGACTGAGGTGGAGTGCGTGTGGAGGGATTCCCAGCGTGACGACCTCAGCAGCTGCTGCAAACTCCCGCTGCCCCAGACCATGGGGGAGGGGGAAGCGTACCAGGCCTGCCGTTGCAATTGACACGTCCCAGCGTGAGGGTTGGGGAACCTGGGCTCCCCAGCCCTCCTGACCAGTTCTTGTGACTTGCAAAGGCCGTGGTCCCCGCCCACAGTGCCTATGAGTGGCCGACCCAGTCTACTGGCGTGGCTCGTGGCAGCGGGCATGCAGCCGTTGCACCTTCAGGTGGGCGGTCAGATGAGTGGCTCGTGGGTGGCCATGCGTGGTAGCATCTTGTTTAAAAACACCCTCTAACTGCACTTTCAGCTCTTGTGTAGGCTTCATAAGAGCGAGGGCACTGGGAGTCCAAATGTACTACCATGCTCACGGGGTCCCATAAAGCTTATAATAATTTTCTTTCTCAATATGCATTAAAATAGAATATGTAAAATAATAATTGCAAGAAACGTGTGTGTCACGGGTTGGAGGTCCACACCCCCACTTTACCGGGTTTGAATGACTTAGGGTATTTTCAGACGTACCGGGGCTGATTGGACCCGGCACGGAAACAACCCTTTGATTCCCCTCCCCGGGCCACCGCGTCACGGGCTAACATATGCGGTGGCCGATCCTGGCGGGGAATCCGGGGAGGGGGCGGGGCTGCGTGGCGCAACGTGTGGCCGCACAGAAGTTACTGCCCCCTTCACTACGGGGGGGAAT
>QEPC01013865.1:12188502-12204843 GCA_003113815.1 Sphenodon punctatus | reverse complement strand
CCCCCCCCGGCATTGACTATGGCCTGGAATCCCACCGCGGATTCTGGGCCGTGGTCAGACGTTACTGTCCCCTTCATCACAGGGGGGAATGTCATTCACCAGGCGATTGGGGATGGTCCGGCCAGGACCTCCGATCGCGCGGTGAATCTGATTTCCCCCCCTCCCTGTGATTCACGGGGGTGAACATCTGGGGGGGGGAACGTCTGTTCCCCCCCATCAGACGTTACGGGATCACTTTCACCCTGTGCAGATTCACTGTGGTTGACTGTGATCTCGTAACGTCTGAAAATACCCTCTTGTTTCCCTCGCTCACAGCCCACTTGAAACAATTTTCTCTCTGGCTGATTCAGTCCTGAAGTAGGGACAACCCCTTTGTCACCCAAGGGCCCGATCCTTCCCATTTACAGACTCTTTATTCTCTGGGTTCGCCAGTGTTGAGTCACTGGTGCGCAGCGTGTTTCTCAGTGTCACAACAGACACTGTTTCTCAACAGAGAAGTTAGTTTATTGATTACATAAGCAAGATAGATGATACAGAGTGGTAACTAGAAATCAAAGGTAAATATAACACATTCCTAATTTATACTGGTTGAGTTCCTAGATAAGCACTTACCCTACAAAGGTCCATAAGTTCTGGTCTGTTTTCAGTCAATGATGTAAATTGACTGGTTGCTAGTTCTTAGTTTAAATCACAGTTCCCTCTCTCTCAGTTCATGGCTTGCTTGGCTCAGCCTTCCTGGCTGCAAGATATTAAGTGAGTTCCCAATACACTGCCCCCCATTGGGGTACAACTCTCCTTATATCCTTGCGGTTAAACTCCTCGTATCTTCTCGAGGCTTCTAGAATTCCTTTTGTTCTCTCTATCAGCTTTCTGTGTCTGCTCGCACGTAGGCAATGGCTGCCTGCATTAGCATTTAAATGTCTCTGGGGTGAATCCATATCTGGCCATTTCCTGGATTTCCCAGTTCTCCTTTCGCAGTACATGAACAGAGTTTTACAGGTCTCAATTGTAGCATTACATACATGTTGAACCTTTTGCTTTACATATTTACTAGGCTTGTAGCCTACATGTAGACCAGTATCACATGTGTGTGACCCTACGTTCCTTCGTGACAGTGTGTTAAGTAAGCCACCAGTATGGTCTCCGGAAGCTGATTTCAAAACTTACGATGGAAAGGATGGGAAGTACAGGCTCTCTCCCACCCACCCCAGCTCCCAGGATAGACCAGGGTCCCAAATTTCTCTTAGCGGACTTGGCTGTGTGTTATCCAGTCATTCCTGTTAGGCCAGTCTGGCCTGCCACAGCTCTGTCTTTCTCATTAGCTGTGGGTACCAGCCGAAAAACCAAGTCATCAAAGGACAAAAGTGCTGGCAGTGAAATCAAGGAATGAAGCCAGGAGAAAGAAAAAAGAAATCCCAAACCCTAGAGCATCAGGCAGACGGTTGCTTTTCCATGGAATGCTGACATTAGGACACTTTTAAATGGGCTTTGAAACCTTAATGGATTGAGCAGGTAGGTGGGAAAGAATGGTGCCCAATGAGAGGGGGATCTGAGTAGGGGGGAGGGCTGAAAAGGGGTGGGGTATTCCCATGGGTGGGAGACAAGGGCGTGGGATGAGAAGGGATGTGGTTAACTGCGTTGTGATACTATGGGTGTTTTTTAGGCAAGCGTCTCCCCACCCATTCCCTGCCCATCATGCATGTTGCAGGGCTGCATTGGCGCCCTATGCAGCCCCGCAACCTGTATGATGCATGGGGAGGCGCTTGTCTAAAAACACCCTTTGTTTTTATTGTGTTGTGGGCAGGGATGGGGTTTGTGGACTGGCTGCATTCTGGGGTAAACACGATTTGTATTTATTTGTATAGTTTGGTGAAAGTTGTCCTAAACATTCAAAGTAATGATAATAATCCATCCCTGGTCCAATTAAAATATCCACTAGGCAGGCCTCAAAATGATAGTTAAGTAACCGATCTGTTCCCACACACACACACACACACACACACACTTCACTCCATATGGAGATATGGGATAAAAACACACTACATAAATTATATAAATTTTTATTTTGTGACCATAAATAAATAATTTTTTTTATATATATATATATATATATATATATATATATATATATATATAAACACACACACACAATAAATTATTTATATATATATATATATATATATATATAATTTATTTATTTTGTGTGTGTGTGTATTTATTTATCGTGTGTATTTTTATCCCATATCTCCATATGGAGATACACACCTGACGTGTGGCCCCAATAAGATGCACTGGTTGCCTAGGATATACGCATAAAGATACATATATACAATGTAGGTAACTCTACATTATAATCTCTATGTATATGTGTATATCCTGCACGGTTGTATTGGGGCCATAGCCCAGGTGTGCTACAACTCCAGGCTGTCTCACTGTTTTCCCAAAGCCCTCACCTCTGCGAGTCGGTCCCCATGCTGTTTGCATTTACATGGCACAGCGTGTAGGATGTTTCTCCTCCACCCTCCTTTTTTTTGTTTGAAAATGTTATTAACTAGAGCATTAAATGCTGGCCTCCAGCAGGATCCCTCCATATGTTTGAAACAAATGTTTTCTCTCTAGAAATATAATGCGTGGGGGATTGCGAGAACATGAATGTGACGGGGGAGTTCCCAGAGCCTGTCTCCTCCTGGGTTGGAATGCAGGCCCTCGGAAATACCCATCCGTCTGAGGAACTGAAACGGAAGCAGATTGTCAGTCTCCCAATGCACCTTTCTACCCGGGGGGAGGGAAGGCCAGATTCCATCTGTTTGGCGATGCAGAAAGATTGGCCTATCCCCTAAGGCGGAGGAGAAGGCATCTTCTTATTTCCCTGTGACAGAGACGTTCCAAGGAAGATTGTCAGGAACCTAAAGCCGGTTTTCCACTTGGATTGATTGGCCCCTCCCTGCCGTACGCCCCAGGCCTCAATCACTTCCACTCACAAACGTTTAGAAGTCTCCTAATTTCATGTTTACTGTCACCCCCTTTACTGTCCCTTTCTACGGATGGGGAGTGCCCACAGGTTCTCTGCTTTGTAGCTTACCCTCTGTTCATCGGGGTAGCCAACTCTCATGATTTCAGCATAAATCTTGCTTTTTTTTAAAGGTGTTTTCTTAAAATACCAGCTGCTGAATTTTTGGGAATTTTGTTAAACAGAGTTTTCTAGCTCTTGTGATTGTAGGGAAGAGCTTGAAACACGTAGCAGTGTGCCCTAACATCTGGAAAAAACCAAAGGACAAAATCCTGTGATTTTTTTTTTAAAGCCAATCTCGTGATTTTTGTAGGGTCTGAGGAATGATTTTTTTGACCAGTTGGCAACTCTGGTGTTGGCTGCCTGTTGTCAGGGTGACGTGTTGGTGGAGGCTACAAAGGCCTGGTGGTCTATGCAGACCGCTGTACTGGTTTAATTAACGGAGTGACTTTAAACCAGTTTAAGTGTCTACCCCTGTCTGCACAGTTACTTCGATCTGAGAGGCTTATTTCCGTTCAGGCACTTGAGTCTGCCTAGCGGAAGAGACAGTGGGTTGCTCAAGGACGCGGCCCCTGTGGAACGGGCCCCAGTTTAGAGACTGTTTTGTAAGCCGTGTATCGGGGCCGAGAAACCTCAGGCCTAAGGGTCACTTGCAACCTGCAGCTAGTTTTTAGGCGTCTCCTTTTCCAACTCTTAAATCTGGACCCTGGATCCAGTTCCTACCCCCCTCCAGGAAACTGAAAAACTGGGCTTAGAGTAATTGAGCAGAGATGAGGGTATGCACACAAGGAGAGGGGACAGATCCATGATCTGGACCCTCCTCTCTTCCTGAGCAGCAAACTCCTTAACTCCACCCCAACTTCTATGTGGCCCGGAGTTGGGACAATGACTGGGAGCTGTCCAGGGAGCTGCTGACATGGAGCTGGGGAAAGGGCTCATCTGGACAAAGGGGGGAGCCTAAATTGCAGAATACCGCATTACCTCTGCAGGGGAGGCCCATGGCCTTTGGTTTGGGGGGTATTTGGGAAGGAATCTTCTGTCGTGAGACACTAAATCTGCAAGAAAGGTGGTGTGAAGCTGGTTTTGGAGCCCCGCTCTTGCAAGAACGCACTATGCCAGACAAAAGTGTAGCGTTAGTCCGATAGGAACGCATGAGCCGTTGCAGACTTGTGACTATTCAAGGTGGTAAATGTATTACGGCAGCCCAGGTGTTCTGTGTAAGCAGCTAAGAGTAGTTGTCTCAATTTCTACCCTCTCTTCCCAGTTATTTCTTTCTTTTCCAAACTTAACATCCCACCCCTTCTGCTGAAGCAGCTCGGGGCAGCTAACAAATAGTAAGACCGCAATAAAACATCCTAACACATAATAAATACAATATAAAAATAAATTAATAAAACAAATCATTTACGCATCAAAAAACCCTAAAACCCTTCCCACCCTAATCTAGTCCTCCCCCCAAATCACTCACCCGTCTCCCTCACCTAAAGCCTGGTGGAACAGCCAGGTCTTACGTTGACGTCGAAAAGAGGAGAGGTCTGGCGTCACCCGGACCTCCGCCAAGAGAAAGTTACACAGCCTCGGTGTAGCCACCGAGAATGTCCTCTCCAAAGTGGCCCCCCCTGGGAGACTCAGGGGACTTCAAGAAGGGTCGCCCCGTCAGCTGCAGGGGTCGATCCGGAGCCCGGGGAGTGAGGCGGAACATATTTAAAAAGTTCTTTGGCATTTTCATGGTTATTAATCTGCAGCGCTGAACCCTGGTTCGTAGAGCCCGATTCAGTACAGATGGGTGTCTTAAGAGATTTTGCTGTGTATCTGGTAGCTAAGCACATTCCCCAGGAAAATTGAGTAAAGGTCATAGAAATCATACATGTTGGAAGGGACTTCTAGGGGTCATCTAGTCGGACTCCCTGCTTGAACGCAGGATGACTACAGCTACAACATCCACGACAGATGGCTGCCCCCAGCCTCTTTTTGAACGCCTCCAGTGATGGAGAGCCTGCATCCTCCGTAGATAGCTTGTTCCATTGCCGAACAACTCTTTCTGTTAGCAAGTTTTTCATGATATTTAGCCACCAGCTACCTATCTGTAACTTGAGCCCATTGAGTTCGGTCCTGCCCTCTGGACCAGCGCAGAACAGTTCGTTGTCAAGGCAGCAGCCCTGGAAGCGGGAAGGCCGGAAGCCTGCTGCATCTTCTTCTCTCTGGCTGTGACCCCAAATGACCACTCCTTTGTCTCCATCTCTTACATTTGGGATCAACATGGCAACCCATGTTCTCTCGGTTGCTCACAGAGCTCTGTCTGAATGGGCAACGGCAAACAATGACCTAGCTTGGTTCTTAGAGGTGGGAAGCTGAATGCTTAATTCAAGTTTCTGTCAAGCCTAATATGAAATACCTCCCCTTCTCTGAAGACCTATCACGAGGGATACAAATTCTGCCTTTGAATAAAGAGATTTCATTTCTGTCTGTCCCATTTCTAATCTTATCCCTCTAGGCTTCATCTCCCTGGCCTATAACCCCATGACATGGCATGAGAGGTACCACCAGGCAGTGCAGGTGCTCTGCTGATGCTCTACTGGATTTAGGACAGTGCCTAATTAGAAGGTAGCTGGGTTTGGCATGGCAGAGGCCAGCTCAGGAGAATAAAGCTTGAGCTACAGATCAGTGAAGGGAAGTTACAGAGAGGGCAGGTGCTGAGGAGGGGCTCTGCCTTGAGGCATTGAGCTCAGTGGGTGATACCTGAGCTGGGGAGCGGGGGGGTTCTATTGGGGTACAGAGTGGTGTGCCTCATCCAGAGTCTCTATACTGTGGTATAGAGATGATGATGACGATGGGTGAACCTTAACATTATATAGGGACCGTGTGGGGAATAAAGGAACTGTTGAAGCTAATTCCCAGAGCGAGTGACTCTGAGGGGCCCTAATCCTGTGGAGACTTATCCCGGGTGAGCTCGTCCCTGCCACACTCCCCTTTTGGCATAGTTTGTCCCACTTGTAGACCACTGTACACTGGTACAGCTGTAGAACGTTTTTCTTAACTTCTGCAGAAGACTGAACAAGAGGGAAGGGGCTCCCATTGCTACCAAGTAGGCTTTGGTTAAATATTCGGGAAAACGTCCTAAGCTGTAAGAGCAGTTAGGCAATGGAATAGGTTGCCGGGGGAGGTTGTGGATGGAATCTCCTTCCTTGGATGTTTCCAAGAACTGGCTGGACAGGGCAGACAATCTGCCTGTGATTCTGTAGGCAGAGCAGTGGCGCGGAACCTTTTCCCTCCCAGGGGCCATTTTGAAAATTAGTACAAGCTCCCAGGGGCTGCGTAGAAGTTGTGGGGAGGGGTGCGCTCCAGGGAGAAAATGGTCCAGATCATGGCTCTGTGCCGTGAATCTGTCCCCATGCCTTGCGGGCATGCTTTTCATCCTCACGCTTTCAGTGTTAGGGGATAGAAATTGAATCCAGGGACCAGAGCCAGGAACTGGAAAGGGAGGGGCCAAATACAAACTAGCCACAGCCAATTGTCTAGTAGAGGTCGGGATCCTCTGGCTCAGAGGCCAAATGCAGCCCATGGCTAGTTTTTATTTGGCCCTGTTCCACTTCTTGGATTTGGACCCTGAATCTAGTTCCTGTCCCCAAGCTCTGAAAGACTGAGCTCAGGGTAAGGGGGCAGGGATGAGGACCTGGACACAAGGAGAGGGGACCGACCTGTGTCACAGATGCAAGATTTGGGCCGTCCTTTGTCTGAGGGCACCCGTTAAGCACTCGCGCCCCCAACTTCTGTGTAGCTCTCCGAGCTTGTACTGATTTTCAGCGTGGCCCCTGGAAGGGAAAAGGTTCCCCATCCTGGTTGTATATGGACCACTGTTACCATTTTGTTTAACCCTTCTCCCACCAGGACATGTGACAGACGTACGGACATTCCCTTGATCCTTTCCCTCACAAGTCTAGGGCTTTTAGAGGTCACGCTGGGATTTAGAAGCTAATTCCCTGGACGACGCTGGAATACTATTTCTCTCCTTTTGTACTAATTGCCTTAGTACTTTTCCCATCCCTGGAACCGCAGCTGATTATGAACGGCGTCCTGTTTCCCCCAAACTCATCAGCATCTTTATCTGTTTACCGGGAAAGAGCTAAGCCAGGTTCCTGGTTTGCAGCTGGTCTACTAAACCCTAACTGTTCCCTCATCGGCCTGCCTCCTCTCTTTCTATTCTCGGCACCACATTTTTTTAAAATATTTTTTTTGCGCACACTGAGCTACGTTACCTATTTGAAAGGCTTTCTAAATATAGCGTTTGCTTAAAGGAGGGTTCTTTGTTGCGACTGGCTTAGACTCGCTGTGCTTGCTCAGTTGGCCCGTCTCAAAAATCTCCCGTGGGAGGCTCCTCCTGAAGAGTCCGTGCTTAGTCGTAGCTAATCTGCTTTGGGTCCTTTTTGCCAGCTCTTGAGGTGATGAACTGATACACAACATTGCCGGTACGGCTGTCGTGCGTTCGTCTTAGGGTTGGATGCTTCCTGATTTGCTTAAGGTCTCCAAGCTTTTGTCATTTCTTTGCCCAAAATCTCTGCCAGATGGAAGCTTCCTTTCCTAGCGTCCGCTCTCCTAAATAGTTTAATAGTTACCATATTACATCTCCATATTTAATGGTTTATGAAGCAAATAGCGTTCCTGAGTAGCTTTGGAGAGCTCGTTTTCACGATTGTCTCCATTCACAATGACTTCAGTAATGTCCCATTTTCCTTTAATCGCTCTAATATAGCAAGTAGAAGTTTAATAACAGTGGATTGGCAACATTAAAGGTGCATTAGCATCTGTTTCTCTTTGACCTGCTGACCCCTCATAACTATAAATTATAGCTCTTTGTCCTGAATTGGTGTCCAGTGGCATCTGGGAAGGAAAGTTCTGGGGAGCTGGAACTGTGTATTAAACATTCAGGGCAGGTTTTCAGGGCATTCAGTGTGTTAAACATTATGGGCATAAACACTACAGGGCTAAGGAACGGCTGTCAGGCACCTCAAATGCGGATCCCTGAGGAGACTGAGCTGACACTGCGCCACCTGAGGCCAGGCCAGGGAACTACATCCCATAAGGTGCAATCCAGCCTGAACTTGTAGCAGGAGAGGGTCAGGTGAGCAGGAGGCTGCTGCTCATTGGCTCCCTTCCTATACTTATTTCCCCTTCCTGCCTCACCGCCTTGTTTGAGCAATCTGTCTCACAGACTGCAGGTCAGACCCACACCTCCAGAGCACCAGCTCAGTTCCTGCCTGCCTACCCTCTTCACTTGACCAGCCTGGACTACTCTTGTCTGTCCATCTGTCCCTCTGCTCTCCTTCCCAGTCTGCCTGCCACCCAGCAAACTTCCTGTTTGCACCCAGATCCTACCTGCCTGCCTTCCCCCACAGATGGACTTCTTGGCTTTAATCCCTGGCTTGGACTTCAACCATGAGCCTGGTAACCCCTATGCACTGTTAGTTGGGGCTGAAACGAGATTTCGCCTGTCTCAAAAATTTCGTCAAGAACAGGCTTCTTGACGAGATTTTCGTGTCTCAAGATTCTCGTAAGAACCTTGAGATTCAAGAGAAATGGTCTGTGCATGCGAGAAAATGGCCACCGAGGCCAGGCCGTTCTGCGCATGCATGCCATTTTCGCAGGTGTAGATCATTTTGGGGGGTATTTTTGAGATTCTCGAGTTTCTCGTGAGACTCTCATGAGATCTCGCCAGGGCTGCAGGATTCTTGCGAGATTCTTGCGAGAATCTGATAATGGCAAAGGGCTGCACCAGCACCGAATGGGTAATTTGCTACAAATGCTGTTTGTTTATCATAGCAGCAAAAATCTGCCATTTTATTTTTGTCTTTTGGGGCAGTTGGAAGAGCGTACAAAGAGAGAACGAAAGGGACAAAGGGTGGCTGGGGGAAGGCAATTAAGAAAGGGCAGCCCTGTGTCCAGGTTCTCCCACTGACCTGCGCCCAGAGCAGTTTGCAGCAGCGAAATACTTTATTTCCCTGAGGATAGTTGGGCGGATCAGGAATGATTCAGAACTGTGTTTTGCTATTGCCCATGGGATGTGAAACTGCCGTTATTGACTCATTTAACTTTGATTTCTTCTTTTATTTCTCTTCTTTGTTCCACTGCCTAGTTTTCATGGGGTAACGGGATACCAAGGCAGACCTTGATGTTACCTGGAGAAACACTTTGGCTTAATGCTACTCTAAAAGAAATCAGAATCTGGCTCAGGCAGTGTGCTTGGCAGTTCAGTCTTAGTCTCCATGGTCAGATAAGCAGAGTTAGCAGAGCCAAACTTTCCCGGCTGAGACAGACTGGGTGTCTTGGCAAGTTTGAGGGAGCCAGGCTGAGTCCTGCCATGGATCCCTTGCACTTTGAGCAATTGGGGGTGGGGGGAGTGAGCCAAGCTGGGTTAGGTTTGTGGGGCGTTACCAGATGTAACAGCGGCTACGTGCAATTGCCTGCTCTAAACATGTGAACAAAAACCAAAGAGTAAATGGGTAGCAGACAAGTATCGTGATGTGTGTCTGTACATAGGGACATAATGACAAGCTATGGAGTAACAACTAAAAACATAGCATTGAAAACATGGTAGAGATATCATTAGCCTGCTCCGAGCTCTGCACTGGCTGCCAATAGTCTTCCAGGCCCGATTCAAAGTGTTGGTGGTTGCCTATAAAGCCCTATACGGTCTGGGCCCCTCCTATCTGCGAGACCGCCTCACTCTCCGTGCCCCAGACTGACCCCTGCTGTCTGTCGGGAGCACCCTTCTTGGTGTCCCCCGGGTGGCACGGGGGGGGCTACAATGGAGAAGGTGTTCTTGGTGGTGGCGCCCAGGCTGTGGGACTCCCTTCCAGTGGACGCCCTGGTGGCCCCGGCCCTTGCCTCGTTTCGGTAACAGTGCAACACCTGACTGTTGCGCCAGGCTTTTGGTGAGGGAGGTGGGTGAGGAGGATGGGCGTTTTATTTTCTTTATGCTTCCCTTTTGTGTATTTTATATATTTTAAAATATTTTAACTTTTGTAAGCCGCCTCGAGCTGCCTAGGATATAAATGTTGAAAATAAATAATTCTGCAGTGGTTTATAAATTCCTCCAGAGAAGGAAAATCTTGAATTTCCAATGAAACGAAAAGACGTGTACTTGAGAGAAGATGGGCAAAGCCTTCCAGGTTTTCCTTCCTTCCTGGCAGCGGCCGGACTAGATTAGTTTTTGGGTTCCTCCTAGCCGTACGACATTCAAGAGGCAAAGACCAGTAGCTTCAGGCACCAAGCACCCAAACCTAATGAAGTCTGATTTCTTACTGGGGAGGAACAAGTCTCAGCTTAGATCAATGGGATTTTTCAGCTAGAAAAGAAGGCTCATCTCTCCCCCTCCAAGTGCATTTATTGTTACAAAATTTGGGGTCCTTGCTTTCCCTTAGACTTTCTGCTGCTCTACAAAATTTGGTTGAAATTAGCTTGTGGGATCAAGTTATTAAGGAGACACAGTCAAGGTGTTTGTGTAATCTTTCTTTTTCTTTTTTTCTTTCTTAGCCTGGAATTGTTTTTAAGAAAGGGCAAAAGTTTTTGGTACTTTGTTTGCAGGTCACCTTTAAACTCTCCCCATGTAAAGTACATGCTGATGCATGCGGAACATCTAATGCAGTTATATCTACAGTAATGTAATTTACCTGTGAAGTTGCTTATGAAAAAAAGCTTCCCTGAGACACTGAGAAACCTTCACCAATGCAGTGAGTGCATTGTTTATATATATATATACACACACACACACACACGAGTGATTACTAACTGCTTTATAAACCATTGGTACAGGAACTCTCCTGAGAATCTGTCCATGCTTTTGGTTTCAGAGAACAATGGAGAGTGGGTAGAGATTCATATACAGAGTGGTACTAGGCTGAAGCCTGCAATGTGTTTTGGCTGCTTGCAGCTCTCATTAAAGTCCATGGGATCTGTGGGATGCTCAGCACCTGTCAGGATTTTCCCCGTTAGCTGGGAGGAAGCAGAGAGCCTATTAAACTTGGTGCAAATGAGAAATCATTATTGGGAAGCATACAGTTTGCATAATAGCATAGTCATCTCTCCCGGGACAAAATGGTATGAGATGATCACGGGATTTCGGATGTGACAGCCAGAAAGTGCAGCGGAAGCCAGGAGCTTCTTGAATTATCAACAGCGTGGGCTGATGCGCTTCCCCGTTAACTTTCTTGCATTGCTCGGTTTGCTTGCTGCAGGGGGCCTGGGAACCTGGCTTGCGAGAGGCTTTCTGCATCGCATTACACAGGACAGCTGGTGCAAGGTGCTGCTGTGAATTGTGCTGGAGGCCAAACTGTCCAGATCGGACGCGCTCTGGTAGAAGCCCTTAGCTAAGGGGGAAGGTACCAGTTGCTTTCTCCTTGATCCCAGCTAGCAATCCCAGTGCAGAGGCAATGCCAGCACTGAGCTAATTCAGGCACAGCAGTGATCGGCCAGGCTCTAGCTGGGAAGCTGCTTTGTGGAATGGGAAAGCAAAGCACGTAAGCGACTTGCTATCTGCTTTTGGGAATTGATCTGGCGAAGGAAGGGGGCTTTGGGGAAGACAAAGAAAATAACTGAGGAGCTGCTTGGGAGGCCTTCCTTCCTCTATGGCTGTCTGGAGCTGTGGAGTAAGAACATAAGAGCTGGCCCCCTGGGTCAGACCAGTGGGCAATCTAACCCAGTATCCTGTATCTGACAATCCTTCTGCTCAGCGTCCTTTCTCCCCTGTAACTAAGCACGTGCACCTGTGATTTCTCAACTTCATGAATGTCTCCTCTCTCCCTTGTCTTTCCTAGAGTGTCAGCCCCTCGGGGGAGAGACCTGTCTCTAATTATGGGTAAAAACAAACATGCAGGCGGTGCGGCAGCTGCCCAGCCCGGCCTGGGGTGGAAAACTGCAGCTGCCACTGCCTGGGTCGGTGCATGGCATGTGCCTGCAGCCAAGGAGGCTGGAGAGCCATCCCACCACATCCCCTCCGCCCCGGGTAGGGCGAGAGAACACAAAAAATGTGCGGGTGGCTGGCCCTGACCCACTCCCAGCGCCCTGCCTCCACCATGATGGGCAACCATGGCACCCAGCCATAGCAGGTCGTGCCCTGAGGCAGGGATGTTGAAGCCAAACAAACATGCTAGCCTGTGTTGGCCCCTTGGCCCGGGTTTTGCCTCAGAGATTTTCCCGAGGAGGCAGCCCAGGCCAGCTGCCTCTACCCATCCCTGGGCAGTCCCCGGCCAGCATCTGGAGGTGCAGGACCACATGTGTGGGCACAGGCCAGTGTCACATTTGTTTCTACCCAATGATTGTACAGCACCAGGTCCATTGCTGGTGCTATATAAATAATAACAAATGTTTTCAATTATTTATATAGTGCCGGCAATGTGCCTGGGGCTGAAGAGACCAATCCTACCCCAAGGAGCTTGTAGTCTGGGATGGACAAGGGAGGGGAGGGAAGAGAGAGGGAAAGACAGGGATACCTTAAAAACATAAGCAGTGCCATACTGGGTCAGACCAATGGTCCATCGAGCCCAGCATCCGGTCTCCGACAGTGGCTAATCTCAGTCGTTTGGAGGAAGTACCCAACAGGTCACACTGGGGCGATCCGTTCCCTGTTCTCTCCCAGCTCCTGACAGTAAAAGGTTACATTCCCCATCCTACCCGGCTAATAGCTGGTAATGGACCGGTCCTCCAGAAACTTGTCCAATCTCTTCTTAAACCCAGCTAGACTACTGGCCTTGACCACATCATCTGGCAGTAAATTCCACAACTTAATTGTGTGTGGAGTGAAAGAAGTTGCGAAGTTGCAGAGATGCACGTGTTAAAAGATGATGGGGAGGATCAGATGTTCTAGAGAAAGCTCAGTGAGCATCGTGTGTCGGGGGAGGCGGGACTAGGGAAGGCCTGATGGAAGAGGTTGTTCACAGCCAGACCAATGTTTAAAGCCGTGACAGATGAGTTCAGTCAAGGAGCGGCAGTCACCTAAAACCCTTGCGCGCAACTTTGAAAGCTCACCTCCCGCTTGCACGGGACCTAGGAGCCGTAGGATCCGACCGCGATGCATGGGGGAGCTTTGCAAATCCCAGAACCGACTGCAGCTCCTATGCAAATAATATGTCAGCACCCAGAATCCTCTGGGGTGTTGCTGTCCTTCACAAGCATGCTCACACACTATGGTGGTGATGTGTGCTGCGCGCAGGCTGCTCGGGCTAGGGGTTGCAGTGGAAGAGAACTGGAACGTTCCACCAGCTTGGTGCAGATGGCTGCTGCTTCTGAAAGGTGCTGGTCAGCATAACTAGTCATAGCAGGGACCCTAAGCTCCACTTCATGTAGAACGGGGGCACCTTGCTTCTTCCCGGGAGTTGGAGGGAGGGACTGGCGTTGCTATCTTATTTATTTATTTTTTATTTTCTAGATTTCTATACCGCCCCATCCTGCCATGCAGCTCGGGGCGGTTCCCAAGTTTTGATCTGAAGGGACTGGGGGCACGGCAAAGAACCTTTCCTGCCCTCTCTCTAACATGGCTCCACCTCCTTTGGAGCATCGCAATACTAGGAAGGGGATATCTGCTGTGCCAGAAAGGGGTGGGGGATCCACTTTGCCACGTCCAGTAGCCACGTGCCCTTGGGGGGGAAACCCATTTCCCTGGTGGCTCCAAAGAGACTGCGTGTGTCAGTTTCCCAGGCTGCTCAGGAGGCAGCACAGCTTACGGTTGCTCATGGTGACTCCTACCCAGTAACATCAGCTGCTTGGGCAGGTGTTTCCCAGTTGCCTCATCTTGCTTCAGGTTCGGTCTTTGAGGCAAACAGTACTTTCTACGCTGCCGAGCCAAAGGGTGTTTTTAAAGGAGAAGCTACCCCGCGTGGCCACCCTGGAGCCACCCATCCGCCCGCCCGTCTGAAGGTGCAGCAGGGGGATGTGCGCTCCCGTGAGCCGTTCAGCACCCGCTCCTGGGCACTCACGGCGCACTGCCGAGAAAGCCGGAGTCGTGCGCCGTAGGGGCAAGCCAGAAAAGTGCATTGCAACGGGTGCCCACGCATCCCTGGCAGCCAGCCACGCCAGCAGACCAGTTCGCCGCGCATAGCCCCTGCGGGCGGGGGACATGGCCGTTGCCGGTTAAAGGAGCTGTCTGCGAGCACTGGGGAGGCCCAGTTCCCCAGCACTCATGCCGGGACATGTCAGTTTCGGAGGCCAGTCTGGCTCGCTTCCCATGGTCCACGGCAGGGGGAGTGCAAGACAGCTGCCACAGTAGCCACGCTGGGAACCCACCTGGTTAGAATCCCTTCCCACACGCTCTACCTGAGTGCGGCCCCATCGGGGTGTTTAAAACACCCCAATTGGGTCCTAATTCCTGGCCAGGTCACCTAGGCCCCCACACTAATGAATGAATACCTCCAGCGGCTCTCAAGCCCTATCCAGCCAGAACTGTGACCTGCCCTGGTTGGATCCCTGACCCACAAAGATGGGATATTCTTCTTCAGTAGAACCAGCGTTAGGGAAGGGTCTAGTCTGAAGCTTTCTTCTTTGCTGCAGATATTTTGTTCAACGCCATATTGCAAGGGTTTTAAAAATACATTGTAAAATATTTTGCTTTTTGGTAAACAGAGCTTCAATTGGCATCAGGCGGAGGGTAACAGAAGCCCCAGCTTTGTCAATATTGTACTTTTGTCTCTCTTATTCATAACAAGTGAAAATCGATCGCCTTTTCTCCCTTTCACCAAAGCCATGAGGCGCTTTACCGTTATTAATTATATAGCATCCCTCAGTGTTCAACGTGTTTTAAAATCCTTATCTAGTTCTCCCTCACAACAACCCTCTGAGCTTGGTTATTATTATTATTTATACCCATTTTACAGAGCTGGGGCTGAGAGAGAGTGAATTGCCCAAGGGTACCCAGTGAATTCCTAGCTAAGAGAGGATTTGGACCATGCTGTTCACAAGGGCCAAGGCTAACACTTTAACCACTAGGTTACACTGGTTCTTTGCAAGCTTGGACTATGTTTATCTACTTATCCTGGACGCCTTCTCCTGATGACACTAATGATAGCTGGGGAGTTACTATCCTTTATTTATATAGCACCAACTGTGTGCCTGGTATTTCATAGTAGTATCACTCCCAGCAGTAACAACATGGCATGGGGTGTAGTAGTAGGGACGCTATGCTGAAAACCCCTCACGGCTTTTGCAGAGTCTGACTAGTCAGGCAGATGCCTCATTGTTTATGGGCAACATAAGTTAGAGGCCCGCAGCCTGATCGAAACCTGAAAGGACCTGACTGGTTCCATCCATCAGGCCTGGGTGGGTCAGGTTGAATCCATTCTCTCCACAGGCTCCTTAGGGCTTGGGCTCAGACCGGGCTCCTTAGCTACAAGAAGCCCCACGCACTTCAAAATGCGGTGAAGTCACAGTGCTCCATGGGGGTGTGGCCACATTAGAAAAGGCGGGGCGGGGGAAACCTTAGCTCTGCCCCTGATATAGTCCTTCCCCCCCCTTATAGAGCACTGTGATGTCATGGCATTCTGTGTAGTGGTTGGGACCACCCAAACACACGCGGCTTGGGCTCAGAAGAGCCTGACTACATTGGGTCCTAGTTCAGGTACACGTTTCTGGCCCAAGTAGGGTGTCAGGGCCTGATTCTCCTTTCTTTGAGCCAGTGCAACTCCGTTGACTTTAAACGTACCTTGCGCCTAACTTGGCCTTGTGTAACTGAGCAGAATCTGTCCATCAAAGCTCAGTGCTGCTGCTTCATTTAAGCTCTGGTGCCTTCTTCCCTTTGACTGCTACTGGTTGTCTGCATTGAAGAGCCCTCCTTCCACTCTAGAACGCTGACTCTGCAGGTTTAAGGTAAGAGACTGCTGGCTAATTTTCTCCTGTAAATAGCCCTGAATAATTAGCCATCTGCACAGGCAGAAATATCAGAATGCTGCCGTGGGGGGAAAAAACCCCAAACCAGTACGTTTTAATTTAGATATTCACCAGAGAATATTACCGGTGGGTTCAGGTATTCCACCGCTCAGCAGGAACGAGAGCCAGCCCAAACACACCATCAGCTGTTCACGTGGGAAATTAAAAAGTCAGATGGACGGATGATACGGTTCTGAGAACTCAATAAAAACATATTACCTACAAGAACCATCCTCGTATCCCAGTGATACAAACCTCAGTGCATGCTGCATGAAGAGACTTTCTTTTTCTTTTCTTTTCTTTCTATTTTGAAGTTTTGTTTAAATGTTGCAGAAGAGACAGGAGCTCATTTCCTTATGGATAGATTTAGATTTAATTGGAAAATTTCCCCCCTCCTTTGTACTCCCCCCCCCCCCCCCCCC
>QEPC01013865.1:12046089-12188496 GCA_003113815.1 Sphenodon punctatus | reverse complement strand
AAAACACATTGGCTACTTAATTTGAAGCTTATTTCATTTATTTTTAAATATATATATATATCCACCCTTCCCCTAAGGTTCATGGCAGTTTACATGTAAAAACATATTAAAATCCCCTTTATTAAACCCAAACAACCCTATCCTTGCCTGCCAAATGCCTGGCCAAACCAAAAGATCTTGCATCGCTTCTGGAGGATGATGCTTAGACAAATCTCCCATTGTACCTGTCAATTCCGGAAGCTTAGGTGTATTTGGGATTATTATTTTGCATCATTCTTATAACATGTTCAAAGAGCTTTAAATCTTTATCCAACTCACCCTCACAACAACCCTATCGGATAGATCATTGTTCCCATTTTACAGACAGGGAACTGAGGCTGAGAGTTGAGCTGAAACGAGTACATGAGAAAAAGGGTGTACCCGAATTGACTCAAAAATATCGGGTACTGATCAGTATGCAATTTTGACCTGATTTGAGTACCCAATGTCTTGGAATGTCCCGGAATGTCAGCTTCCAGTTCTGGAATGTTGACTTCTGCTCCTGTTTTTTCAATTCGGTAATTGAGTAGCCCATTGAATACTTGAAAATTCAGGTATTACCCACGGGTGGCAAATCCTCTAACCGCTTTGTCTCTTGCTAAGAGACAGTGACTTACGCATGAACTCTTTGGGTGGCTTTGGACAAGACTGGATTTGAACCCTAGTCTCCCAAGTCCAAACCTCATCCGCTAAGATACGTTTAGTGGAAGGTGGAATGCGTTAAGCAAGATGATTAAACTTCTGACTGGCAGAAGTTGGGAGTGAATGACAGGGAATGGGAATTACTCCATAATTGCTCTTTTGTTTCATGTACTCTCCTTCTGGAGCATGTGGTATTGGCCACTGAGTGCCAGAGACCGGATACTGGACTATATGGGATATTGCCCTGACCCCAGAATGGCATTTCTTAAGTTATTTTCTTAGTTTAAATGTAAAACGTTGAGACTATGGAAATGGGCGCTGAAATCCTTGGGAGTGACGTGACCTCATTCTGCGTTGACTGGCCACAGTTGAGTCTGAAAAACGTTCTTTCCCATGGACAGCAGAGACAAATTAGTACAGTGATCTCTTTTATTGGACCAGCTACAGTTGGTGGAGGTATGCCAGCTTTTGGACCTTTCTCTTGCCTATATTTGGGACCAACACAGCAACCGTATTTTCTTTCCCATGGAAGCAGTGAGAAGCAGGTGGCTAGTGTCCCAGAGCGCCCCAGACCTGGACTGGGTGGTCGGTGCGTGGGACACAAGCGTGCACTCCCCCCACACACCCGTATGCGTGGACGGTGAGTGTATATGCATTGGGGTGTCTCACCTGAGAAAGCTCTCCCTCTGGGGAGGTAATGCCAGAGGACTTACCCGTGACTATGAACTGTGAGTAAAAAGGGACTGGAGAGGAGGCAAGAGCTAGGAGAAGACCTCTCCCTCAGAGCCAAGGCTAAGGGACCTGAGGCCTAGCCCAGAGAGGGGCTGCAAAGGCTGTGTGAAGCCTCAGTGAGAAGGCTGCTGTCAGCCAGGTGCCTGGTTGTAAAAGTGCGTAATTGCTGCCTGGCTGATGTAAGAGGCTATTAGTGGAGAACTGTGACTAGAACTAGACTTCATTGGGCTATGAAACCCTGTAGCTAGACTGTGAGTTACATTCCCAAGAGAGTGACTCACGGGGCTGCACACTGCAAGGACTCAACACCGGGAAGCATTGCTGCTGTTACACTCGGCCAGCAGCCTGCTGTTGTTTTTAGTAAGTGTGCAAACCCTTCCGTCGGTATTCCTCTCCCCTGGGCGCATTACTATTCAAAGGGTGTAAGAAAGACTTGGGGAACTTTTAAATAATGAAAGCGATCCAAGCAGAGAGAGCCGTACTTTGTTCTGCTTAATGATGCTGTGGTGAGTAGGCTTGTGGAGTCTGTGTTTGATGCTCGGAGGGAGACCGAAACCTCCACAATTAATCTTATTGTGGGGCGGAGCGGCAGGGCCGTAGCATTTTATCTTGACAGGAATTTGCTTTGGGAAACGGCTAGCATCTTGGCATCCCAGATTTCCAGGAAGATTTATTGTTGGGAGCAGCTGCATCTCCGGACTCGAGTAGTAGTGAACGCTTAGTCATTTATTGTATCGAAGGGAGCAAAACTTGTGCAGACGTCCGTCTCCAGTGGGACTCGCCCTGTGAATTAGGGACCAAAAGTACACAAGGTGTGGTACTGGAAACCAGCAAACCATCCGTAGGGGCCCCGACATCGCTCCATGTTCTTGAGGTTCCTTGTAGCTTCTGAATGTTCTCCAAACCCTTCCGTCGGTGGGCAAGATGGGAGAAGGGAAGAGCCGATTGCTTTAGGCAACAGAAGTGATGCTAGTCGTCATAATCCTGTATGCAACATCTGTATCCTCCCATGATGTGCTTATTAGAAATGCATACGGTAGGTAGGGAAGCCCCCCTGGGGATTAGGTCTTGCAAGCCTGGTAATAGGAGTAGTAATTTAATTTCATCTCTAAGGCTTTACTCCCCCTTCGGAGGTTTATTTCTCCCCCCCCATCTTCCATTTGCTACCTTCTGCCATTCACTTTGGATTGGCAGGTCAGATGTTAGCGCTGCACGGAGGCGGGTTCCAGCCTCCCAGCTCACCTTGTTACGCTGGGAATCGAGATCGCTTATAAATCAAGGATACCAGGTATACAGGTGCAACTCTATTTTATTTGGGAACAACACTCCAGAAAACCAGATTTAGCAGTTTGCAAATTACACGCACACTTATCCTATACTATAGTCCCATAAAAGGGTATCTTACGCATGCGAGGCGCTTTTGGAGTTGTGCTGGCTGGTTCAGAAGAAGCGGAGAGGGGGCCTGTGGCAGGCAGAGAGTTGAAGCTGCTAGCGAGCGGGTGTGTGTGTGTGTGTGTGCGCGTGCGTGCGCGCGCGTGCAGAAAGGAACCAAAACCATGGAACTCGCAGTATAAGCTTGTGGAACTTAGCCTTTGGTCAAGGTCTCTGCTGAGCCAGTTCTTGCATACCTTTCCGGGGGCTGTTGTTCTCATGGGGAAGGATGAGATGGTAAGGCTCATCTGCACGACACAGGAGGGTCTTACCTCATCTGGACAGAAGGCCCAGATAAATAAATAAATAAAATAAGGCTCATCTGCATTGTTACCTTGTGAGAAGTTCTTGTTCCTGCCCTGAGATCATCTTATCAGTACAAGTTAATACTGGGCATTTATTTTTTTATCAATCAGGCCAGTTTTGGCTGACACTGGTCCTGGAAGCCCTCCTGCTGCATCTGTAGCTCTTGTGTAGCATTTGATGGCAGTTTACTGTAACTTCTCTTTGTCTTCGGGTGTCGGTTGTAGTGACAGTTTAATCCTTCTGTTTGGCTTAGTTCAGAGTAATGTGAGGCCCCCTTTCCTCTGGCCAGTTTATTTTCTCATGGTCTATAGTGTCCTTTTGGGCCTCGGACAGGACTTGAATGTCGGAGACCAGGGTTCGAATTTCACCTGCAAGGCCTAACCCCTCAGCCTCAGTTCCCCATCTGTAAAATGGGAATAGTTATATCTGTCTTTCCCTGTCCTCATCCTTGTCCGTCTTAGATTGTGAGCCCACTGGGCAGGGACCAGTCTCTGAAAAATCTGTGTCTGTAAAGCGCTGCCTATGCCTAGTAGTGCTATAGAAATGTTTAGCAGTCGCCGTCGTAGGATGCATAACTCCCTTGCTTCCTTATGAGTGCCGTCAAAATGCTACCCAGTGCCGTGCTTTCATTTGCGCCTGCTCATGTTTGTGGGAGCAAACTGGGGAGTGCCAAGAGGCTGGTGATTTAAGGACCGCTCCCTTTATTTGCCTTTGATTCGCATGCAGCCTCAGGTGAGGATCAGGCCTGACTGTCCGCTCCCAGAAAGCTTGGCCGGGAGACTGGTTCTGCGGCTTCGGAGCCAAACTGGAAGCACGGTCTGTGGGTCTTTTGTGCTGCAAGCAGGCAGTGCCCTGCATGAGACCGGCAGGATTCTGTGGGGGATTTACAGCGCTGGACTCCCTGGAAGTTACCTTCCTCCCCCTGCCCTTTCCAGCTTGTTTAAATAAAACTTGACTTGCAGCCTGGGAAAATGGTTTCTTGGATGCATTTTTAATGAACTCACTAGCGGCTGGTATGGTCCAGCCTCCGCGCTTCAGGGCAGATGATCCCTGCAAGGAACACACATTTGAGCAAGGCAGTCAAATGCCATAGAAATCTACATTTCTTTACATTTCCTTTTTATTTTTATTTTTTTTAACTGCTTGTAGACTTGGGGCTTGTTTTAAAATATTTATCAGCGCTGCTTTGGCTTCGTGCCATGTTTTCCTTCGCACAGTTGGTGCAATTACTCCCTAGCAAATAATTTCAGTTCAGATCAGGCCTAATTAAATGCTAAGGCACTGTTATGCATGAGCGTCGAAGAGACGGTCGACTGTAACGCTTTCTTTGACCCTCTCCTGGGACGGTAATTAGCACACGCTTTGTAAGCGAACCCTTACTGATCGGGGGCAGAGCGGTACGGTGCTTCCTTGCCCAAGTTAATCATGCCACTCCTTTTGGAGGGCACACTGGGGGTTGGACTTACGTATACAGAAGGCTTGACTGTTAATACTGTACATCCCACTTAAATACGTCGGAGGTGAATGGATGCAGAGGTATGCATTAGTCTGGGACACAAATCTAGTTAGAGTTCACCTTTATACGAATTTTTTGGGGGTACCTCCCAACTGCATAAAGCTACACCTATTGCATATCAAATTAAAGCTCAGGGACTGAAGATTTGCCATCAGTTGTAAAAACCCAGTAAAAACAAACACAATTAAAAACAGCTTTTAAGCAGTGACCCCGACTTGCTAAAAATAGTGATGCACTTCAATCTCTCTGCAGTCTTCCAATAATGCAGATCAATGCATGGCAATTCCCCTGAATTTGAGAGTCACTGGCAGGCATTACACAAACTCAGAACTTAGACTAAAAACATCGTTTTCAGGAAAGGGTTAAAAGCATTTGATGGGAAAACACTTTTTTTTTTCAGCCAGATTGACTGTTATATTGTAGCTTTTAATTGTACCAGATGATAGCTGTGATCTTCACAGTGCATGGGTCTGATAAGATGTAAGCACCAGTATCTCTCTCCCTCTCTCTCGTCTCTCTCTCTCGTATTAATACAGACAATAAAGAAGCTACAGCAACTCATAACCTTTTCTTTTATTGTTTGTAAAAAGATTTATAGGCTATAACAGTAGCACCGAGGTTGCTCTATAGTGAGGTTACAAGAATAGCATAAACCAGGAGAACAGCACATGCTACAGGAACCTTTGGAGAGGCCCACCTCATTGCTTTATCGTCTGGGTTTTATTTACTGCTGTTTAGGCTTGGTTCTGATCTTAGGCCACTTGCCCACGTTACAGAGAAACTGGATACAACGGTGAAACTCCCAGCAGACTCCCAACAGCCAAACTCATGAGTAGCTCTGAACGTGAGCGCGGGGGTAAAACCATCATCAGGTGCGTGTCATGGTGGTTTCTCTGATGGATGGATGCCAAGGCTGAATTTCGACCCCTGTCGTCGGTCAGAGGAATCGCGCGTGATAATGCGTAATCTCCCCACGCCCACGTTCCGAGCGACTCGTGAGTTTGGCCGTCGGACGTTTCCCCGTCGTATCTCTCAACATGGGCCAAGTGGCCCAAGAAAAGGATCTGGAGATCCATCCGATTCTGTTTGAGCTGGAGGTACTGTGTGTAACTTGATTGGATTTGTGGGTTTTGTTGTTCCCAGTTCCCAACGGCTGGTTGATTCTGAACCATAGACATAAATTCTTTCTCGGATTAGAAAGCCTCCCTCGGCAGTAATGTTAGAAGGACTGGCCTGTTTGGGCTAGCCAGGGGTGGAGAGAGAAGCTTTATTTGCCTTTGCATTGTGAGGGCTTTAATTTATGAAGCTGGGCAAAACGGGGAAAAATACAGAGCATCCTAATCAGTCTTCTAAAGTAGTTTTGCACATCCAAACAAGGCATCTTTTTAAATTACTCACTGTTGCTTATGCCAACCTCATTTTGTCCCACCTACTGACAGATGCCAAAGTAACAGGGACTCTGTGGCCGTACCTCCTCAGAAGCTTTTGTCCTCTGTGGAAAAAATCATATCCCAAAAGCTCTGGGATGGTGCTTGGGAAAGTTTTTTCACATAAACAAGAAGCAATTCCATCTAGCTTAGTGTTTTTTCTATAGCTCCTGTGTTTGCTGTCTCTAAGGAACGAGGCTGGGTAATTGAGTAAGAGGGTAATGAGTGTAATTGAGTAAGAACAGTGTGGTGCAGTATGCTACCAAATGTACAAAAAAGGAACATGCTATTGTCTTGCCTCCATGTTGTAAAGGGTGCCTGGCCACGGTAAGTTGTGTCAGGATCTAGGCTTGCCGGGACACAACTTCACTGGCTTTCCCCACATGTTGCTTTATTAAAACCAAAAGGCTGACGAGCCCAAACTCAAAGTAGCCATGCTATTGTCTCACTCTGACATTGATGGTGAGCTCTCTTTGCTGAACTCAGCCAAGATTCCTTTTAGGGTCGAGGTGAGCCACGTCCAGTGCTGTAGTAAGCCTCCCATACACTCGCAGTCCCCATGCTCTGCCTTTGCTAGGCTTCCCCCAACCTTGGGCCTTCTATCAGGACTGTGGAGATAATAGCACTCAATCCTCAGACCTCGCATCAGGACCCTGGACAGCTCCTAGGTTCTAGTTCTGTCTCCCTCAAGAGCCAGAGACAGGGTGTCTTTTAGACAGACTGTCCCTGGACTTGGCCATCCCCACGTCACTCCCTCGCAGCCCTGGCAGTGCTGCATTTAAACGGACCTGGCAGCTGCTGCAGTCGGCCTGTGGGGTGCCCCTCTTCCCCCAACCCCATAGAGCTGCAGGCGGATCGCCCGACGCTCTAGGCTGCCTCCTGCAGCGCTGTGCTGTTGCCAAGGCAACCCCGAACCTGAAGCGGAGCTGCAGCGGCCGGTCCGTGGAGTAGATGGACTACCGCTCCGCCCCCCAGCCGGTGCTCTGGGTTTGGGTGGCCCGCTCCGCTTGCGGTGCCGTACTCTGGGAGATTCTACAGCACCGCAGGCCGAGCTGGCCCGTAGCAGGTGGCGCCTACTTTGCCTCATGGCTGGGTGGCTGCCTTTAAACAGGCAGCCTGCCTGGATGTGAGGCCCAGCAGAAGCGTGGGGGCAGTGCGTGTAAAGACACCCATTGACTGGCTGAGTGTCCGTGCCTGCAGCTCTTATACCCCCAGCATGGAAGCGGGACCAGAGGGAGGCGGCCGCTACGCTTAAAGGGCCCTTTCCTGGTTCTTCACGTTCCCCTCTTAGCATGTGAATCGGATCCACGCAGCGATATCTTGTCTACCCAAACATAGACCATAATCCAATACACATGAAAAATGACTCCATCAGGACCTCTGCCCAGCAGTCGGCATCTTGCAGCAACTTGCCATTCAACCCCATCACACATGCAGTGGAGATTATATTTTGTAGGCACCGGTCAAGTATGATGACTTATTGCAACCCTAGAGAAGTTTTCATTCCAGTGCCGTCCGATCCGATGCTGCTAGGTGCAGTTTGAGATAGGCACCAGGCTAAATATATCCCGTCTCCTGTGAGTGGCTAGTATGTATTGAAGATTAAGAACCGCCTACTATTACCATCTTAAGCTGCAATTTTCAATTCACCCCATTGACTTCAAAGCTGGGTAACTGGTTAGGGTCTGATCCAAACCCATTAAAGTGAATGAAAAGACTCGACGGGGGGCAGGGAGGGGGAATAGAAGTTTTTGGGGCTGAAGGTTTCAAGAGCCTTAATGAAGGTTATTATATTTTTAACCTAGACAGACAGATAAAATGACAAATGGAAGCATCGTCCTGTATTAATCATCAGAGAGGAATTTGTATCGGATTGTTAATTCAAAGTGGCCAGAAATGCACAGGATAAAATAAGTGACTTTTTCGAATGAAAAAATAAATCAAACCTGTCTTTCGAAGCGGTGTTGCTTCCTGTGGCTTGTACTTGCCCAGCGTAAGCCAAACACACCGCTTTTGGCAGACTGCGTCCTCCTCTGCCAAGGCTGAAGGTCTCCCAGCATTTGCACAAATTCTTTTTGACATCTGCTGCCAATAGCAAGCCAATTAAATGTGTATTAGCGCATTGGGCTTCACCAACACTTTTTCCAGAAGTGAAATGTTTATGCATGTTTCTGACTAACGTGACAACTGCAAGTAGCTCACCTGGATTTCAGTGTAGTTTTTGGGATTTAAAGAGGCAGTGTAGAAAAAATACGGATGCACAGCTAGCTGGGGAAACTGGTGCAGCCCAGTTGCAGCCAAGCACCCCGCTGTGTGTGTCCTTCAGAGCCTTCTGCAGTGGTTCTCAATCTACCGATTGAGTGGTGGCCCACTGGTGGTTACCGGGAAACGGTAGGTGAGTCACCAAGGAAGGAGAGGAGCTGTAGCTTCACTCAATTATTGTTAACAATGGATTGGGGAGGTCCAACCACAATAACGTGCATGATGAGCAGTGACAGCGTATGCCCATCAACTGAGTGGGACCAAAGATCGCCTTTAAGTTCAACCCACTTTAATCTCAAGTATAATTTTATTAGAAGAAAAGAAAAGCCTCTTCTCCCTCACTTTTGCTGGAAGTGAGGGAGAAGCAGGCAGAGGCCCCACCTCTCCCTCACGCCGCTGGTCCCCTCTGCTGCCTGGCTGTTTTGGCCAGAGGAAATGAGGGAGAGGCGGGGCGTCTGCCTCTCTCTCCCTCATTTCCCTGGCCGAGATTGTGACAGGCAGCGGAGGGGGGCAGCAGAACTTCCGGTGGCAATGGGCAGCACGGTGGCAGATTTAATCTGCTGCCGCGGTGCCCGCCCCGCCTGAAGCTCCGAGCCCGGTGCGGGACCCAGGTTGGAGGTGGCGGCGGCGGCAGCAGCGGCGGATCAGGGAAGTGATCCGAATGGCCGCTCAGGCTTGGGGATGGGCAGAGGGGAGTGCCCCTCCGCCCATCCCCAGGCCCAGGTAGCGCACCGAAGCATCCTCTGAGCCGGGGAGCACCCCACCGCCAGCGGAAGATAGGGGCCCCGCATTTGTTCCTTGCCCTGGGCCCCGCTTACGCTAAGGCCGGCCCTGCCTCTGAGCACATTAGCATCTTCCTGACACATTGTGCTCTCCTGACTTTGAGATGGCCCTCATCCGGAACAAATGGCTCTGGGCATCTCCTGGGTGGAGAAGTTGTGCCACAAGTCTTGCTAATGGCTTCTGTCCTGACGGGCTAGAGTAGTCGATTGTCCATGGATGGCAGGATGTTCACTGTTGAGTTGGGAAATACGTGAATTAGGATCGTCTTGTGTCTCCTCACAGTCTCTGAAAATACTGAAACAGGGCAATCCCTGGCCTCTTTTCTCCCTCTTCCACTCCTCCGTGCTGCTGTTCCCAGAGAATCTCTCAATACAGTCACCAAATCTGCTCCTTTCACAGTCTTTCATCCTAGCTTCCTTCTGTCTTCCTTTCTTCATGGCAGGACAGCGTAAGATGTTAATAAAAAATAGATTCTATTGCTGTAGAGTGAGGGAGGCTGCAGTGGGGAGAGGGAGATGATCAAAGCTGGCTCGGACTGTCTTGCTGTCAACCCCTCCCCAGTGCTCGTGGAGCAGCTTGTGTGGGGTCATCCCCAACTCCCAGCCAGCGCGGGAGCCGGAGCTCCCGGATGGGAGGAGGCTGCTCTTGGTGGCTCCCTCAACCCTGCGTAGCCCGCTGCATCTGAGCTGATGAGTGGCTGCTCCCTCAGCACAGACCTGGGATCCTGGAGAGCCCTGGATCCTTGCTGAGCGTTATGCGCCCGGCCCCGATGGGGATTGGATTTATTCAAATGGGTCTTGAGTCCTTTAAAAATGTTCTGCTGTCAAAAAGAACCCCTTGTTCTAAGGAACAAAAACTCTGCAAGGGGCATGTGTATTTACTTTCTATTTGTATACAGTTCAACCTGTAATCTTGGAATCTGTAATCTGGTTCCTTCTCTTTATGACCCTGTAGCAGGGTCAGCCTTGCCCAGTGTAAGTTCTCACAGGATTAGGCCCCTCTCACAGCCATCTCCTTGGGAATCGGGTTCAGCGGTCTTTATTTAGTACTTTAACTCCTCCTCCACGAGTTAAGTCTCTCTGGGTGTTTTTACACACACATTTCTCCTGCATGTTTGCTGTTACATCCTGAACTTTCTGTGTGTCTAACTCACTCACCCAGATCTTACAAATCCGGCTCTTTGAACTTCTGCGTAGAACTTCTCCCAGAACCTTTGTGTGTAAAAAGTTCTCCTGGTAACCTGCTTTGCTCCAGGCAGCTGTGGTCACTTGGTTTCCATGGCAGCCCCTGACGTCTACAGCTGCGGCTACTTTAGCCTGCCTCAGGGCAGTGTTTGTGTGAAGAATGCAGCCAGGAACTGCCTCAGGGCAGTGTGTGTGTGAAGCATGCATCCGGAACTTACTTGTGGACTTGTAAAGCCAGAAGATTGAAAAATCCAGAACGTTAAGGTGTGTGTAAAAATGCCCACGGTGTACAATACCCCACTCTCAGTGGTTTCCCGTGTCTCTGTTGTTGCTTCCCGGGGTCAAACAGCACCCTTTGTGCCCCAGTAAAACCCCACAGTCCAATACCCCCTGTTTGCTTGGTACTTGCCCTCAGTAGCCTCCCAGCTGTAGTCTTGCTTCTCTCGGCGCCCAGCTGCTCCTCGAGCAATCTCTGTTATCACTCCCAGTAATAGTCCACACTCAGGCACAAGCCCCCTAGCATTACCTCCTTGAGGGAGAGCTCTTTCACAGGTCCTGCTTGCTCCATAGCTGCTCTTACCCTGAGCCTTTGCTCGGCCTTTATCCCTCTCTTGACTGACTGCTGCCATGCCCTAATCCAGCTGCTTGTCAATTAGGCGCGGTCCCTGCTCAAAGCCCAGCGCCTGCAGTCCAGCTAGCCCAGGTCTGTTGTGTTGGTGTTAGCTGCCTTAAAGGACCAATGGCCTGCAGAGACTTTGCCCTGCCACAGACCCTCTATACATTTAAGGGAAGATAAAGCATGTCCAGAAGAGAGAGGTATAAAACCGCTGTTAAGGACTTAACCCCCATGTTTCTGGGCACTTCACATGTAGGGTTACTACTGCCCCTCTAGGTTTGACCTGGAGTGTCTGGGATTTGCCACATCTCTGGATGAAACCTATATTTCCCCGGATTATCCACAGTGGGGCTGGATGAAAATTCTCCCCTGACCCCATTCTGACATGACCCTGCCCCCTTGGGGAGCATTGTGACATCACAGTGCTCGAAAAGGGACATGGCCAATCGTAAAGGGGCATGAGCCCCTTTGCCCCGCCCCATTTCTGAAGCAGCTACGCCCTTCCTGAGGGTTACGACGTCCCAGCATTCTAATGGGGTGTGGCCATGTTGGAAAAGGCCATGAGATTTTCTTTGCCCCGTTCAACGTGGTCCCACGCCTTTCCAGGTCAAAGCCTACGGGGAAGTATCGGCCCTATTCTTATATCTAGACAGAAAGCTTGTCTCCTAAGGCTTGTCTCCTCGGGTCCTGGATCGGCCCCTGCGGTCATCAGGGGGTGCTCTCCTCGAGGTCCCCTGAGTTTTTCGAGGGCTACAATGGGGGAGAGCTTTCTTGGTGGCTGCTCCACGGCTGTGGAACTCCCTGCTGTTGGAGGCCCCGTTTTGGCCCCAGATCCCCCCTCTTTTCGACACAATTGTAAAACTTGACTGTTCCACCTGGCCTTGGTGGAGAGGATGGGTAGGGTGGATGGGGAGGGAGTGCGTTAGGATGGTGGGTGATGAATGATATTTTTATTCTCCCTTTTTATGTGTTGTTTTAGCTTTGATGATGTTGTTTTATTTTGTTGTAAGCCGCCCGGAGCTGCCTGTGGCAGGATAGCAAGTTTTTAAAATAAATAAATAAAATAAGTAAATAAGGCAGGGGTGGCCAAGAGGCAGATAGCAGGCAAGGCTCATAGTGCGAGGAGGGGAAACCAACCTTCCAGAGATCGCCTCAGGGAAGGAGGGCAGGTCTAATGCCCCAGGGAAGTGGGTCTGGGAGGAGTTGGGCTAGGAGAACTCCTCCAGTGAAGCAGGGAAGTCTCTCTCTTCGGGGGACGGCTCCTCTCCGCTCCTGAGACCAGTTGCTGAGGTGCCCTAGAGCTGGGCGCCAGCAGGAGGGGTGGCAGCTTTGAGCACTAGAGCCAGTGGGAGGGGGTCCTGGTAGATCGCCTGAGGCTGACGTTTGGATCAAGTGGATCACCCGTACCGTAAGTCTGACCACCCCTGTCGTAGGGTGACCAGCTATGAGAGGTTATACTCTATTTATGTAGCGGCAGACATCCGGCTGGTGCGTATCCAATCAACGCAGCTCCATTGATGTAAACAAAGCTGTGCTACACTACGCCGCTTGAGAATCCACTCCGCAGAAGGTAACCGGTAAGAAGATCCAGCATGGGCAAATCTTGCTTGATCATTCCATCCACAGGGGGGAGAACATGAAGCAGACGGGGGCACAGAAGCAAACCTCTGTCTTTCACCTGGCCCTGAAAAAGCAAATTCTACTTGGGGTTTTTCAAGCTGCAACAGGGGCAGGCAGGCTCTAATCAACCCTCACTGGCATGTCCAGAAGCTGTAACGGGGCTTACCTGCAGCTGAGCGGCACTCCCAGCGGTGTGAAATTATTCCTTATCTTTGGAAAACATACCAGGAAATCAAAGGCATTGCTTCCAGCCTCATCCTTGCAACCGAATGCTCCACTAATCAAGAGAGGCAGCAGAGGCCCAAACAAATCCGCATCAGGAGGAAGTGGCTTTAGGATCCATCACAAGCTAAACTGTCTCGCTATAAGGTGTGATCGGTAAACTCAGACCTTCTGTACAGCAGGCACTTCTGAAAAGGGGCAGGGTGCTGACGATCCTAAACTGGAGGAAAATCCCCTGGGATTGAGGTAGACTCATTCAGCCTCATAGCAATGTTGGATTGATGATTGTATTTTATGGTTACATAAATACAATCTCTGTTTCTTCTCTGCTCACATCCAAAAAACACTGCTAAAAACTTGTCACTTTCTTTCTTTATAACATACTAAAATCCCTCCCTTCCTTTCTGAACACATGACCCAAACTCTTATCCATGCTCTCATCACCTCCCGCGTAGACTATTGTAACCTCCTTCTTGCACGTCTCCCACTGGACCATCTATCTCCACTTCAGTCTAGTCAAAATTCAGCTGCAAGACTCACCTGCCTTGCACGCCGTTACGGCTATATAACCCGCCCCCCTCTCAAGTCACTACACTGGCTCCCCATCCATTTCTGTGTAGAGTTCAAGCTGATTCTACATACCTATATGTGTCTTAACTCTGTAGACCCTCACTACCTCTCCTCCCTTATCTCTCCTTCTCGTGACCTCCGTTCATCGGGCAAGATGCTCCCACCTGCACCCTCCTCCATTGCCAGCTCCTGATTCCATGCCTTTCACCTTTCTGCACTCTATCCCTCAAAACACTCTTCTTGTGGCGGTGCGCTGGACCCCCTCCCTGTCCATGTTCAAGTCCCGCCTACAGGCCCACCTCTTTGAGGTCACCTTTAAATCATCATCCCAATCACGATCTTAGACAGAATAAATCAGTTACCGAATAAACAGCACCCTATAGTCGATGATTCATCTATTGCCTTGGTTTTATTTGTCTGTGTCCATGTCTTAGCTTGATTATAAACTCGTTGGATCAGGGACTGTCTTGTGTTATGTGTATTTGTACAGCGCTGCATACGACTAGTAGCACTTTAGAAATGATTAGTAGTAGTGTTTATCCATATAGATGAGGTGATAAATGATAAAGCAGATGGAGGGTGAAATTGATGAGGGGAGGCCGAAGGAACTGGAAATATTTAACTTAGAAAAAAGAAGATTAAGCGTGGGACATGATTACAGTCTTCAAATATGTAGGGCTGAAACTCTCGAGTTTCTCGATTATCGTTGAGAATCACGGTTCTCGAGTCGTTTTGAGTGAGAATGGATCATCAAGAATTCTCAACATTTCTTGGTTGAGATTTTTTTTTTCAGAATACGGTTTACCATCATTTACCGTTTAGCATATACTGATTTACCTTGTACCGCCTTCGTCCCGGTAACGTGCATATGCAAAATGATATTTTGACATGCACATTACCAGGATGAAGGCAGTACGTGGTAAGCAGTACTCGGTAAATCAGTATAGGGTAAATGGTAAATTACGATAAATGGTATTTGAGAAAAATTTCTTGACTGACATCTCAGTCTGTTGTCGAGATTGTACCGAGATCTCGGTGACAATTCTTGATTTTTGTGATATTTTCACTAGGAAAAAACGCGGTTCTCATTTTAACCCTACGAATATGTAAAAGGTTGCTATAAGCAACATGGTGGCCAGTTACTCTCTCCAGCTACTGCTATGCAGAATGGCCTTAAATGGTCTCCTGTCTCTGAGCTTATTTCCTGTCCAGCAGCTCTACTCCTCCTCTGCCCCCACCCTCATCTGCTCACGACTCCCTGGCTCCTTGAAACATACTGTCACGGGTTGAAGGTCCATTCCTTTTGTTCTCTTTATCAGCTTTTCTGTGTTTCTTGCACGTAGGCAATGGCTGCCTGCATTAGCATATTAAATGTCTCTGGCCATCCGACTGGGGCGAATCAACAAACTGTCTTTCCATTTCCCGGAGCTTGGTCATGTGTCACAGCCCTGATTTGGGTTTTACAGTTCTCAATTGTAACATTACATACATGTTGCATGTTTTGCTTTACATATTTACTAGACTTTAGCCTACATGTAAGCCAGTATCACATGTGTGTGACCGTATGTTCCTCCGTGACACATACCCGTCCCTTCTCCCTTTCTGCCCCCATGCCTAGAACTCTCTTCCTGAACTTGTTCGTTCTGCTCCCTCCCTCCTGAAAACCTACCTCCTCCGTCAGGCTTTCCGTAATTCCTCATCCCTTTAGTCTCCTCCCTGACTTACTCAGTAGGGTCCCCTTCTGCCCTAGAACTAAGCTAAGTCTGAGCACCTGTGACTTTGTGAATGTCTCCGTCTCTCCTTCTGTTCCCCTGCCCTCTGTCTCCTCCTCCCTGGTCTCTCCTAGATTCTAAGCCCACTGCGGTAAAGCACCAGGTACATTGCTGCCGCAGCACATAGACTATGATAATAAATAAGAGATTTAAGACTAAATATTAGGAAGACTTTTTTTTTTTTAACTACTAGGGTAATTCGGCAGTGGAATAATTTGCCAAGAGAGTTTGTGGAGGCCTCATCATTGGAGACTTCTAAAAATAAGTAATGCAGACAGATCGCTCAGGGATGGGGTAGGTACAGTGGATCCTGCTTAACGACAGGGGTTGGAGTAAATAGCCCTTGGGGTTCCTTCCAGTGCTGGGATTTTATTATATGTATACGTATAATATTAATTATTATGATTATTTATTTCTATACTGCCAGCAAAGTACCTGGTGCTTTACAATCAACAATTGCAGGCAGGTCCCTGCCCCAGTGGGCTTACAATCTGAAGAGAGACCAGGGAGGGGAACAGAGGCAGACATCCACAAAGTTGCAGGTGCCCATGCTTAGCTTAGTTCCAGGGGAGAAGGGGACAGGAATTTAGGCCCTTTTTAAACGGATCACAGTGGATGGGTGCGCGGTGGCGTTGGGTGTGTCCCCGTTCCCACGGGCGCACATCCACCTCCACCCATGGCGCATCGGGCATTGGAGACCATTGCTCTGTGCGTGGGTGATGGGTGGATGTGGGGGTAGCGCAGGAGCGTTGTCACCCCCCTACCCACCCCCGACGGCATTCACACGGGTGCCTCCGCGCGGCAAAACTGTGTGGAGACGGGTGGGGGTGAATTGTGTGAAAAGGGACATCGTTGCATGCAAAAAAAGAGAGCGCCATTTCTACCTATATCTTGCAGCGTTTGGGGGCAAGGGTCAGATTTAAGCGGCGCTGAAGGCTAAATGAACGTCTGCTCCCGCGAAGCAAACCTGCGTTTATTGGAAAAGCCACCTTCTGTGAAAAGATTCCTGGCAGGCTGCCCAGCGGCAGCGGCCTATCAGGAACAGCCATTGATTACCAGGGTGTTTCGGCTCCATTGCAAAAGGTCATCCCAATGTTTTTCTGTTCTTCCTCGCAGCCTCCCGCCGCCACTCTTCATCCCCTGCAGTATTTACTGTCTCGAGACAGAGAGCCAAGACTAGGAAACTCACGGCTGATCTCTCTCTCTCAGGTGCCAGCTGCTGTTGGATTTGGTCAGGTACCCGCAGCCGGGCCCAGGACAAAAATTAAATTTTGGGGTTCCCGATGTCCCTGCTCATAATAGCCACGGCAGCCTGATGCTTGCTGGGCAGTTTGGCAGTTTGCCCAACACTGCTCTCTGGGGAGGGTCCCCTGGGGAGGTTCTGCCACCGCCGCGAACCACAGGACTCAGGGCAGGGCCCCTCTAGTGTTTTCCAAGGAACCCTTAGGGTTGCCACCTCTTTGAACTTTGACCCTCATACTCCCTAAGGCCAAAATGGGAGTGTCCGGGGCCAAACCATGAGAGTTGACAATCCTATCGGGAGCAACAGGACGATGAAGCAGCACGTCCGGAAGTGGCCGAGGGTTGCTAACCCTTTTGCCCCGACCAAAGACTGGCCCTGCCCACGGCCAGGTTGGGTGCTCTGTCCGCCCAGGCCTTGTTCGGCTTCGGCCTGGCTGGGCTCCTCTGAGAAGCCCCGTCCCTCACGGAACATCATGATGTCATGACACTCGCGGAGGGGAGGAACCACAGTGGGAAACGGGCAGGGGAGCGCTTTTGTCACCCCCGCTTTCCGGAGTGGACCTGTCCCTAAAAGTGTGTCCTAGCACTTTGTGGAGACAGGGCCACTATTTTATTTATTTATTTATTTATTTATTTATTTAAATTTCTGTGCTGCCCTTCCCAGAAACCCAGGGCGGTTCACAAATCATAAAAACATTAAAATACAAAAAACTCTTAAAAGCCCCAACCCTACCACAATCCCCGACAAATCCACCCAATCCCACCACCCCGTTCCCAACCCCCCAAACCATTCCAATCCCCAATTTATCCCCACCTACCAAATGCCTTTTCAAATTAAAAAAAAAAAAGTCTTTCACCGCCTCCGGAAGGCGCTCAGGCTCAAATGAACCTCTGGGGTGAAGGGAGTCCCATAGCATCGGGGCAGCAACTGAGAGCACCTCCTTGCAAACCCATGTTGGATAACCACGAGTAACCGGTGGGACCCACAGGGCGGCACTCCTGGCCGATTGCAGGGCCCACAGCGGGCCCGAAAGACTAGGCGGTCTTTCCGATAAGTGTCACGTCATGCTCAAGCTAGGAAGAGCCTGGCTCAATCAGACCCAAATTCCTGGCTGAGCGGGACTCTATAACGTAGAGGTGCTTCGGTGGAGCAGTGTTCCTTGCAGCTGCCTGTGATCTACAGAGCCTTTTAGCTTCTAGAGTTTGTCAATCAAACCCCATTCAACAGCACAAAACCCACTTCCTCTCCGCGGGACGTTTACCCCACAGCTGGGCTGTGACTAAGCCTGAAGTCGCCGTCTTCATGATTATTTGAATACCATGGAAATCATCTCAGCACTTTGAGAAGGGAGCTGGTTTGCAGGAGCCGATATTGTTTCGTCCCAGCACTCCCCCGGCCTTCAGAATGCCAGCGCCCCTGGGAAATAAGAAGCCCAAAGTATTAATCAAACATCTCAATAATCCCTCTTCCTGTGTCAGATTTTTTGAGCAAATTTCCAAACTGCTTCCATGCTGTGAATCTTGACATTCTTCGCTTTTTTTACCCTTGTGGCGCTCACTCTGGTTTTCAGGATTTGTTGAAGATATATTTTTTTCCCCAGTAGGCTAATGCTTGGTTTTTCTCATGACTGTGGTGCAGGAAACATAATATTCCTGAAAATAGATACATTCTAGCCCTTTTTTTTTTTTTTGACACTCCTGACTATTAACATGAATAGCTTAAGTGCTAATTGAGCTAAATATGAAATGAAGGCCCTTTCACAAAAAACTCTGTCTGTCTCTGTCCATTCTAAGCCATTGGTTTTGTGGGGCTCCTTTCCCCAAGAGGTTCACTTGAGCCTCAGCCTTAAGCATCTTCCGAAGGCGGTGCAAAACCTATTTGAAAAAGGCATTTGGCAGGGGTTGGTTGGGAGGTTTTGGGTGGAGTTGACGGTTGTGGGGAGGGCTTTTTGGTGTGAGAGTGGGAGTTTTTAGTGTATGAATTTTATTATTGTTTTATTGTCATAATTGTTTTTATGGAGTGTAAGCCGCCCTAAACCACTGGAGGAAGGGTGGTGTATCAATTCAAATAAATAGATTTAAAAGAATTGATTTAGTATACAATATTTAAAAAAGACATGAGAATTAAAGAAGCAGGGCTTGGTAATTCCCTAGTCGGCTGCAGAGCTGGGCCTACTTGAGCTGCATCGCTTGACTTGGCAATAACCTTCTGTCGCTTCTTCTCAGCCTTCTAGCGAAGGTCAAGGGTAGCATCAGTTTAATGTGTGACAATGTTCTCTACTGGGAAACAGTATCCTCAGCGTACAGGTGAATGCTCTCCATGATCAAGCAGGCCTTTTGCTACTGGCACTGTTACTCTGCATTGCTTTTAGTTTTGCCTACAACCGCTCAAGGCTTGGTTGAGCCCTTAAGAGGAGAAGTCTTTAGCAGAAGTCTGCTGCTTTAGAGGAGAAGTCATTGCACAGTTCTTTCCTGTGCCGAGGAGTGATTGAAGCTGCCAAATTTCATCGCTTTAGAGGTAGTATGCTTCTCTCTCCATGTGTGTCCCCAGCCAATTCATCTGACCGGTGTCCAAGGGACATTAGAGCAGTTATTCCAAATATCATGTGCTTTTCTGTCCCCTTTGATTTGTCTTGCACTTCACTGAAAGCAGAGAGAGAGCAGTCCCTGTATTCTAAAGAGGGAGATTTGAATAACTGTTGAGCCAAAGATGCTGGGAGGAGGTAGGAAAAAATAAGATTGGCACCAATCTGGGAATTTGGGAGACTTTGCCCAATTCCTGGGTTTACAGTTGACCTGGACACCAAATCTCCCCAAATCAAACTTTTAGGATATCTGGTCTGTGGAGTTGTGGGGAGTCTGTTCTATAGATTTGTGGGGTGCTATGTTCAGTAGGATGTGAATGAAAGATCAGCCAAATCTGAGCTTGATTGGATAGTTGAGCTGATAGGCTGCATCCTATTCCAAGCTACACCCAAGAGAAATATCCCTGGTTTCTAAGAGAGCAAGGAGAAGTCATACGCAATACAGGAAAGAGTGACTCAGGAGATTAACCTTGGATTTACACTGGTGTCACATTTTGCTTGTGTAGTTTCTCTGAAGGCACGAGTACAGCAACTGCTCCAGGAGCCTACCTCCTCCTATAGGTGTAATTACCTGTAACCCAGGTGGGAAGACTGACTGGGGCAGAACTGTGTCAATCGGGTGACCTGGCAACCCAGGCATACAAAGCTGGTCTGGAAGCCTGGCTTGAGCTAAGAGACCATCGGGGCAGCTTGAAGAAGGAGCTTGAGTAAAATGGATGCCTCCAGTTGAGAGAAGGACCTGGGAAGTGATTCCTGAAAGAATCACTTGGCATGATGAACATGTCGAGTCACTTGGACGTGGTGCGATGAACTATGTGTTGAGTTCGTAAACTGACCGTGAGAGACAGACGTTCGTGAAATGGATTTAGGGATGGGCTGAATCAGTTGTTCTGGTTCCACAGACGTTTTCCGTGAAATCAGAAACCGCAATTGGAATTCCGATTGAACAAAATTTTTGCATGGCGGTGGCCAGACGGTGCCGCCATTTTGCTCGTGCACAAATTGGAAGAAATTTTCCGACTGATTCTGGCAAAACAGAATCAGAATGGTTGCTTGTTCCGAGTTTCACCGGAATGGATCGAACAACCAGATTAATTGGAAACAGAATCGTGTCAAACTAAATTTCACCCCTGAATGGATTCCACAGGTGGGCTGGTAGCCTGAGGGGAGTTCTGCAGCCAACAGAGAAGATTGGGGGGGATGTGAAAAATAGAGGGAAGACAAGGTGTCTGATTTCTGGGGGATAGTGAGGTACAGAGCAGCAGTTCTAGGACAGACTGAGCTGCCTACACAGGAAAATCAGCCTAACGCAAAAATCTGTTTGGGGGTGCACACAGAGGAGGGAGAAATTGATGGGGTCTCTCCAGTGCTTAATTTGTAAGAAGAAATGCCAGGGCTCATGCCTGCCCAGAAGTTCCCACCCTTTTGACCCTAGAAGCACTGGGGTGGGAGCAATATTCAGAGGGGCTGTCGGAGTCGTGTGCTTGCCTCTCCTTTGCTGGACCTTGCTCAGAGCTGGATTAAGCTTGATGGAGGCTGGTGCTGTGCTGCCGATCAGCTCTTTGTACCCCTGATCAGCCCCAACCCTGTCTGGGGAGAGACTGGGGTTGAGGCTAGGGGTGTGCACCAGAGATCCATGGTTTTTGTTTTTGTTTTTCATTATTAAAAACTTTCATTTTTGTTATCGTTATTAATGAAATTTCTTTAATATTGTTGTTATCGGTATCCGTATTGGTTTCGAGAGACAACGAAGATTTTGGTTTTGGCATTGTTTACGTTGTAGGCTGCCACCAGTGGCGGAAGTGCCAGCAGACTCCTGGCCCAGACTTCTCAGAAGTTGAACTCCTTTCTCATTATAATGCAGTAGTAATAAGTGCACAATTACAATATGAAAAATGTCTAATATGTATGTCTAACCTACACCTAATAACCTATACTATGTGCAATATATTCCTATCTATGTAGCTATATCAACAAACTTCTATGTTATGTGTTCTCTCTAAGTATTTATCGTAGTCCTATCCTATAATACAGGGGTAGACAGACAGGGGAAGGGAAAAGGTCAAATAAAGGTTATAAGGAAAGGTAAGGTGTAACACTAAGGGCTAGGGAAGATTTTTAATGCAAGCACCAGAGTTCTATAAACGCAACCTGACAGAGGAAAAGCTAACACAGAACAAGAGTCAAACAGCCTGGCCCTGCGACATAAAGAGTTGCTGTGCTCTCCTCAGAGCCCCCATGATTGGTTCTGGGAGGCAGGAGGCATTGAGCAATCACAAGGTGCCATTCAACTGCCTGGGACCTGTTTTCACTGCTCATTAGCCAGCGATTACATTCATCAGGTCCTTCCCCTCCGATCACAGGCCCAGTTCATGAGTTAAGCACTGTTCCTGGCTCCAAGATGTCTGCTCCCTCCTCCCCTCTCCACATTTCCCTCCAAAAAACAACAAGACTCTGTTGCGCCTCTACCCCTAAACCATGGGGAGACACAGAACAACCCTAGTGGAGGGGAAGGGTTACAGGAAGGCTTTACAGGTCCTGTACCCCACCTGGTGAACTCCACTCAGGGGCAGGAAAACCCCAAACAGGAGTCCCCAAACCAGCTAGAAGGCAGGGGAGGACAAGACTCGGGGAGTGAACTGCACGTCTCTGTCTCACATGGGGAACTCCAGGAAATGAAGCAAATGGGTTAAAACAATCTGAAGCCCAGGACCTGCCACCCCACCTTACACAGGAGGGACCCAATCCTGCAGAATCAAACAGTGTAACCACCGCAGGGGGAGAGTTAGAGGCTGCAAACGCCCCTACTCAAACTGGGGGGTTGCACAAGGACCTGGAGGTTTGCTATCCTACCTTAAGAGAAGGTGGGAAGCGGCTACCTGAATCCAAGCGGAGACAGGCAAGCGGGGAGGTGGAGGATTCTACCTCAGGAGGAGGTGGGAAGGTACAGGAAACTTTTCCCAGGACGGAGGGGGGAACGAGGGATATCTCTTCCCCAGGGATAGGAATACACCACCCTGTAATCCTACAGAGCCAGAGGCAACAGTCTAAGAATGAACTGTGCACCTCTGCCTTACCTAAGCAGGAGCAGAGAAACACTACTAAAGTAGAAACTGGAGGCGAGGAAATGGTTAACTCTGTCCAGAGTCACACCTCTACACTTGGTAAACTAAGTCCTCCGGAGTTTGGTGTGGGAATGTCTGAAGGGATACCTGCAGGTTCTCACACCCCGGTCACAAAGTCAGACTCCCCAAAAGGAGAAAGACATGGTTATACAGACCCAGGGGATCCTGGGGGTACAGACAGAGGTTGGGGGCAGGGCACAGAAAAGACTGCTCACAATAGCCCCTCCACAGAAACCGTCTCTGCCTGGACTATTGACTGGAATGCAAAAACATCAAGGCACAGCATCACAGCCAAAGGGGAAATACGAATGCCACATGGGAACACTGGGAATTGCAATATTAATCCTGGTGAAAAGTGTTTGGAAATGCAGAGTTACACAGACAACAAAGGCCGGGTGCTCAGTAGTGTAAAAATTACTCCACACTTCCTCTGTTGTATCCTAATAATACTTCTGATGGGACCAGACATACAGCCAGTAAGAAACAGGCTGCCAGATAGTCTGGAAAGATGGCCAAACTTTGTGACCGGGGAACAAAGGTTGTTAACAGGACATTCCAACCCATTTGTGTCAGTCTTAGGCAAACACTTACTGAGGTACCTTGCAGGGTACCATTCACAGTATTACTCCACTACAACTTGGTGGAAGACACGGGAACACGATAGCCCCACACAGCTGACAGAAGGTTTGAAAAACCAAGGGTCTAACTTTAATGCAACCACATGGAAAGGTACGGCGGGTGCAGACCCCTACACATTCCGGAAGGACACGCCAGACGCCAGCCTCAGCATGTTACGAGACTCTGATGTGCCTCTTCATGATGCAAACTTATGGGGGGGCTGTCACGGAGAAACATGGGGTCACACACGTGTAACACGGGACTATATGTTTGATAAATGTGTGGTGCCAAGGGTTTCACATGTATGTAATGTTACTATACATGTACACTATGTAATGTCAAAGATTCCACATGTTTTTAATGTTGACATTGAGAACTGTAAAACTCAAATTAAGACTCTGAGAACTGTACCACTTAAATTAGGGCTTTGATATGTCACCAGGCTACAGAAAATACAAAGAGATACCAAATGTGTATTGGGGCCAGACGAATGGCCAGAGACATTAACAATGCTAATGTAGGCTGACATTGCCTACGTGTAAATAGACACAGAGAAACCGATAAGAGGACAAAGGAAATTCTAGAAACCTGGAGAACTTACTAGGAGTTTCCTCCAGGAGATATAAGGAGAGAGATCCCAGAGGGAAAAAAACTTCTTCTTGCAAAGCTGCTGCCAGAGACATCTACATACGAAAAGGACCAGCCTGGCTACAGCAGGCTGGGGACAGCATGAACTGAGAGACAGGATTGATCTCTAAGTCAGGTCCCAGTCATTGCCTTTATGACTGAGAAACCAGAACTTTTGGACCTCTAGGGTAAGATGAATAACTTAGGAACTCAACCAGTATAAATTAGGAATGCGTTATGTTTACCTTTGATTTCTAGTTACCACTCTGTTTAACTATCTTGTTTATGTAATCAATAAACTTACTTCTTAATTTTATGAAGAAGTGGAAGTGTCTAATATTGGAACACAAGTGAGCTACAAGAGCCCCCAAGCTCTTGCGAACCCAGTGAGTAAAGAGTCTGTAAATGGGAAGGATCGGGCCCTTGTGTGACAAAGGAGTTTCATTGTGGCACACTTGAATTAACCAGAGAGAGAACTGATTCAAGAGAACTGTGCGCAAGGGAAACTGAGTCACTCAAACCCGGTAAAGTGGGGGTGCGGACCCCCAAACCCGTGACACCCCTCTGCACATTTCCCTCCAAAAAACTGCCAGGTAACAATGAAATCCGTAATGGCTTTATCGTTAATGATTTTGTTATTGTTTATCTTCATTATCATTATTGCAATAATGATAACGAAAATGAAGAATTTTGTTATTGTTATCAATATAACGAAAACAAAGTGCACACCCCTAGTTGAGGCTGGTGTTTTTGCTCCTCACCATGAATGAGTAGCAGCAGTGACCGTGTCTGGAAGAGATGCCAGCAGCGGAGGCTGGCAAACCCTGGCACAAATTAAGCCCCGGTTCCGTTACCTAGCCAGAAATCTGCAAAAGCAGCGTTGATTTTGAAGAGTCAACTTCCACATGGGACCCTCTTCACATTGCATTGTAAAACGCCGACTGGAGAATCGGTGGCAATCCCATTGAAACTTTAGCCTGTGCGTCTGACCGGCTGCTCGGACCCGAAGGCTCTGTGACCCGTCCCTGCCGGCATGTCAGGGGTTGTTTACAGATGGTTAAAACCATCCTCGGATTTTTTTTGACACACATTTTCCGCAGCATGTTAGGCACAAACTGGATTTTAAAAAGTATCCCCCTTGGAAGCGTCTTCGCTTTCCACCTGAATATCCTTCAACAAGGAGAACTGTGTGACTGTGGCCTCTCTCTTCTTGTTTATGATCCCCCAGGCTCCCATGGACAGTCGCCCAAGAAAATACTGGTGTCATCTTCTGCACTTCTGTCCTCTGACATCTGGGCCGGGATAGAGAAATCCCGTGCCCCCCCCCCCCCAGAGGAAAGGAAGGGGTCAGTACAGACTGTTTTGAGCATTAAGCATTCCAGCTGAAGCTGTGAGGAATAGGGATGAATCCGGAATTTCCGTTGCTCCGATTTTCTTTTGGAACGGACGACTTCGCTTGTTCTGACTGAAAACCAAACCAATCAATTTTTAATCCTATTTCAATTGGTTGGTTGGTTGGGGTTTTTTTCTCACTCAGGATTCCGCTCGGGAAAAACCCACAGCTTTTCCATTTTTGTGGAAATTTCCTGGAATGCCTGTTGTGAACCAGCCCTAGCGAGGAACATGCCTTTACCCACCAGAGAGTTGGATGCAGTTGCTCTAGACTCCTCTTCCTGATGGCCAACGGCTGTCCAGAACCAGTGGGGAATACGACCGGGGTAAGTAAAGCAGCCGTTCATCCATAATGGCATGCTTTGCCCCCGGTCAGCCAGCCGTTCCTGGGTCACAGCCCAGGCTGTGTGCCAACACCACCCAGGGAACTGCTTGGGTTAACATATGGGCCGTTCTGATGTAGCAGTGACACGCAGGTCAAAGCGTGGAAATGCGGGCCCTCGTCACGTCTGAAAACACGCAGCGAACTGAGAATTTTAATGCTGGGTATAATCAAACTGACTGCAATGTCACCCCCTTCCCACCAAAGTAATCTGAATCTCCGCTACAACCAGTATTCAAATTCCATTTGCATCCCTGGACCTTGTGAACCATCGGCTCTGTTCATACTAGGAGACCGTGAGGAGGAGATCACCCCCGGCAGAGTGGAGCGCCTGGGTACAGGCCGTGGCACTCGGGGCCGCAGAGATTTCTGTCCTCATTCTGCTTTATTTCATTATTTTCAGTCAGACTGTCAGATCCTGTGGCAGTCACACAAGGCAAGGACGAGTTAGGGGAGAAGAAGGCAAGATTTTAGCACGCAAAGAAAGAAGAGAATTGACCGTGGCAGAATTTCAGAACTGTATTAGCCTGTTTAGAGGCCAGCGTGCCGACAGAGCCCGATGGGGCCTGACTGGTCCCATCAGAGGCAGGGCAGGCTGGGTGCCCCCTCTGCCCCAGGGAGCACCATGGAGCATGATGCACCTGCCATGGAGCTCCATGCTCTGCCACGGAGCCTCATGATTTCACACACACAGGGGTGGAGTGGGCTTCAAGAAAGCACAGAGTACAGAAGAGATTGTGGTGACAAGGATGATAAAGGGTTTGGAACACAAGTGTCTCATGAGGTAAGGATTTATTTATTTTTTATTTTATTTTATAAAAGATTTTTAGCTTGCCCCTCCTGCCCACAGGGCAGCTCGGGGCGTCGAACAACAAATTAAAACAATAAAAGCAATTTAAAAGTTAAACATCCCATATGCGGGAGAAAAAAACAACTCCCCCCCCACCCTATAGGATGAATGAACTGGGTATGTTTAGCCTAAGAAAGAGAAGACTAAGGGGAAACAGGATGGCAGTCTTCAAATATCTGAGGGGCCGCCACCAAGAAGATGCCAAGGAACCGTTCTCCGCTGCTACCGAGGGCAGGACTAGAACCAATGTCCAGTTACAGGAAGGTCAATTTTGGTTAAATATCAGGAAAAACGTCTTAACAGCAAGAGTGTTGCGGCAATGGCACAAGTTACCCAGGGAGGCTGCAGGCTCTCCATCTCTGGAGGGTTTCAAAAAGAGCTCGACAGCCATTATAGCCGTCGCCGTCCTGCGTCCAACCAGGGGTTTGGGCTAGGAGGTGACCCCTGCAGGTCTAAGATACTCTCGGATTGTCTTTCAGTGAAACCTGTTGGGATTTTCTCTTTCTCAGCTTTCAGTGGTTCAAGCAAATAGTCTGAATTAGCGGAATGCAGAGTGTCGGATTCAGCTGTCCTCTCTCCTTGGATCCCCTCACCTACTCAGCTCTATTATGCGGAGCGGCATTCTCCCCCCAGAACGTCCTAATGGCGCGCAGGCCTCATCAATCACAATGGACTACGGGGAAATGGAATTGCATTACTCTTCCACGCTTGGTGCAGGAACCCCTTTTAATTGTTTAACTAGATTCAGCTAATATGCTTTCCCCCCTCTTTAAATTGTTGAATGTATTTTAATAAAACACCTTGCGCAAGCAGCCATTACAAGGAGAGCCACAGAATAAACTCACTGTGTAAGCAAAATAAAATATGCAAAGTATTCCAGCCATTTCATGAATTCAATGGCTAGGAGAATAATTCCCAGAAACTTAAAGCACAGAAAGTGCATTAGGAAAGGCTTTGAAATGAATAATAGATGAGGGAGGAACACATTATTAGGAGAATATATTTTCCTTGCATTGGGGCTGTACACTTAATAGGTTCTTGCTCACAGGGAGAGACTCGGAGCTGGTGCAGGCAGCGGCAGCTTCACTGACTTCTGTCCATTTGGGCCTGTTTACACCCAGTCTGGATTTGCCCCAGCAGGTAGCAGGTCTCCGCAATGTTATCTGCTCTGTTTGTCTTTCTTCTCTGGCTTGTTATCAGAGCTTCATGGACTGGCTAGTTAGAGAGAGGTATCGAAAGCCCAAACGGCTCCAGTGCAGCTGTAGCCCTTGTAAGCTCTGCCCTCTTTAAAAGAGCGGCCAGAGCAAAATTTCAAAAATAAGGCTGTAACCCAGCAGCGGGGTTGGCTCTGTTCCAGAGTCTGGTCCTTTAAATAAAGTTATCCAACGGGGCGATCGGCAGTTCCGGGCGGGATAAAATGGGAATCTACCCGGGCAGGAGAGGAGAGCCGTGGGGAACGGCAATGACTGGAAGCCACAAGGTGGAACACCTGAGACTGGCGCGGACTGGAGCAACCGAACTCCCTGAAAATTAGAGCAGAAGGGGCTGGGGCATCGAGCACTTGTGGCGGGAGCGGCGAGGAGCCGCTAGTGAGACCGGTGCGGGCCGGAGCCGTGAGGACTGCCTGAAAATTAGAGCAGAAGGGGCTGGAGCATCTAACACTTGTGGCGGGAGCTGCTAGTGAGACCGGTGCAGGCCGGAGCCGCGAGACTGCCTAAGAATTAGCGCAGAAGCAGCTGGGACCGCTAGCATCTGTGGCGGGAGCGGAAAAAGCCACTAGTGAGACCGGTGCAGGCCGGAGCCCCGAAACTGCATAAAGAAATTGGCTTGATCATTATTATCTGAGAGCCTGGGCTGGCAGAGGGTTAGCCCGTGGGGTCGTTTGGTGGGCTCCCTCACGAGTCCAGAGGGCCCTGGACAAGCGGGAGTCGGGACTCTGACCTCCTGGTCGGGAACCGGGGCACAGCACCCCCGACCAACCTGAGACTACAGGAGCTGGCGGAGAGATCTTGAAACCCAAGATTGTTGGAACAGAGGAGCCGGTGGAGAGATCCTGAGACAACCGCAAGTTGTCTAGCCACCCGAGGGGAGGTCAGGCCGATAACCGGGACTGTGTGAGGGAGATGGATGGACTCTGGGGCAGTGTTGAAATGGGGGAGTTGGGGCCCACACTGAGATGCTATTACCAAGGGACACCATGGATCTATGAGGCTCGGAAATAAGGCATGCCCAGATTCTGTTCCATGGACTCTGCATTATGGAGATTCCTTATGTTCTATGGATCTGGGGGCTTTTGAACTAAAAGAGGTTCCTTTACAATAAGGGAGCTAATGTGAGGGCGCCTTATGGTTTACTTTGAATATTATTCCAGATGCTACTCGTAAATTCTTCTGGAGATGTCCACAGGAGGGAAAGAATCCACCTTTTCAGGCCCTAACATGAACAATGAAACTGTGGCTAGGGGGCAGTTACTCCAGGTTTTATCCAGAGGCTCTGCAGGGAGTTCGGATTCCTCCAGGCCAGCCAGGCGTGCTCCGGTAACCTCAACCTGGGGCAATCGGGACTTCCAGGGGAAATGATGTCAGGAAGGGTGGGGGGCTTAGGCACTTTCCCATCTTCTTTCTGATCTGGCCCCGCCCCTCTGGAGCGTGAAGCTCAGCCTCAGAAAGAGGCAGGAGAGACTTTAGGATGTGGTGCCGTCCTTTTCCAGATCAAAACGTCTGTGTCAGCCCTAATCCTGCTGTATTTGTCTGCCAGTGACTGGCAGAGTTGCTGTGTCACCTGTTTATGGAGCTTTGCAAGCTTCTGTTTGGTCATCGTTAAGCTATTGCAAATCGAATTAAGTTTTACGATGAGTAGAACTTTGTGCCTGGGTGTCTGTAATTGCTGTTTAAATACTGCAGCTTTAAATCCTGGCAAGCGCATCCATTCAAGGGCCAGCCCTTCAAGTGGTGTAAAAAAATAATAATCAGAGACTTGATTTCAGTGGACGCATACTGATTTGCACCAGCCCTCAAAGTATTACGTAAGAATGAGCAAAATGCAAGAAATAACCAGCCTCCCCACCACCACCAGAAGCTGGTTAAGGGCAAAAATTCGACTGTCAAACTCTGGGCAAGGAGGGAGTATGAGCTTGAGAGGCCCCGCAGAGGATGGGAGCAGTGTGGATTGGAAGCAATCGACTCTAGGTAAAATCGTTGTTTGCTGTGGGCCTCAGGTAGCTTTCTGCTCTAGAAACTCTGAGCTACGCAGAGTCAGGGGGCCTTTTTGGCAATTAAAGCTGGTGGCATTCTGTTAAATGCTAATTATCCCTAGTAGGGATACGTTCTATTAAAACAGCTTTCTTTCTGATGCGGCAGAACACGCTGGATCCAGCTCCAATCCAAATCAATGGAAATTCCCATTGACTCCAGAGGGAGCAGGCTCTGGTTGTCATTCTGAAAGAAATGACAGGGTGAGGAGAAGGGTAAAATATTTTCAATACAGCCTGGAGCTAAGCTTCCCTGGGACTTAGGAAATCAAAATTCTCGACAAACTGGACTCCTCTTGAAGCTTTGCGATGCAAGCCTTTGCTCTGTAGCCTTCCGATATTGTTGTTGTTCATGTAGCGCCAGCAATGTGCCAGGCACTGAGCAGTTGTGATTACAGACAGGTCTCTGCCCTGAGGGGCTTACAATCAAGGATGGGCAAGGGAGAAAAGGAGGAGGAGAAGAGGGAAAGACAGGGGGTGCTGTTACACAGATAGCACTCGATGGCTCTGCCCTGCCTCACACCCGGGCAGCCCATCCGTCTAAAGGCGGGCCTCCAGATGTGCAGGTGGAGCAGGCACTCCAGCCCCACCAGCGGCACTCCGGAACACCCAGGAGCCCCGCTAGCGGAGCGGGCTGCCTGTATATGGGGCACCAGCCGGAGATGGAGCTGCTGTCCGTCTACTTGTGGACGGTCACTGCAGCGTTGTCCCAGACAATGTCATAGAGCTGCAGATGGCAGCCTAGAGTGTCGGGCGATCCACCCGAAGCTCTATGGTGTGGGGCTCTGCGCAGGCAAACTGCAGTCCATATAAACTACCTGGCATGGGGGGGGGGGCTGCATGTGGGGGACGCAGGGCTGGCCACTCACAGAGCAGGTCTGGGGGATAGATTTATGCAGCATTTTCCATGTGCTGAGGGACTGGCCTGTTGATCAGAGACAACCCGAACTGTTTAAAGAGAAGTCAGCACAGTTAAACCTAGAGCTTTCTGCATATTAGCTCTGTCTGTGCATTTTACCTTCTGACCTCAGACTAACTGCAAACTTTTTTCTTCTTCTGGCAAGCACAGGACTCATACTTCAAGGCCATATTTTAAACCTCGGCTGTGCTTCGCTGGGCATAAGATTGTGGCAATATTTCCAGGCTTTGACAAGTGCACGCATCTAGCTTGAGGTTAGAAACCGAGATTTTCCTTGTGTTGAGCTGCGCTACTAGGCCAGATAACCTGATCTTACAAACCCTCACTTAATGCATGTAAGTCTTGGTTTCCTTTAGCTCAGTGGAAATACGTAGAGCTTTAAAGCGTAGGGCCACAGTCAGCATTTTCGGGAAGCACAGCATGAAGGTTGTCAAGGGTGCCAGCAAGACTGGTTGTGTGTAGTGGCCCCGATGTTGGCATGTTCTGACATGTCCAGGGCAGTCTACAGCTCCATATATGGATAAAATCAGCAAAGGCCTTGTAAGGACAAACAGCCAATGTCCTTGCATGAACCTGAAAGGGTGCCTCCCTAATCAAGTCTAGTGGCCATGGGCTCCTCCCTGGCTTGAGCACCCTTTGTTTACTGATCCTGCAGATGCAGAGCCTGTTCACACTGCCCTAGGAGATGTTATTGAAGTAACATTCTGACTCATCCCCTCCTTCTCCTTTTTTCACCCTTCCCATTGCCTGAAGCTATCCTGTGCTGTATAAGAGACTCGTAGTGTGTGCAGTGCTTTAGAACCATCTTGGCTATATAGAAGGGTCTGTGTTGCTGGTTCTCCTGGTCAGGGACAGATCTGGATCCACTGTCCCTGTTCCAGTCCCTAAGCAATAAAAGCCTAGTGACCCGATCCTGAGAGTGTGGTGTCTACCTTGTTCAGAGTGTTTGTAGTGTAGCAACCTGTAAATCTCTCCATGCAAGAGACTGCATCCTGTTTTCACCAGGGTGTGTGTGTGGTGGTGGTGGTGGTGGGGGCATAGAAGGTGTCTCCAATTGGAAAGGGGTCTGCATTTTATCTTGACCCTGGGCCCTGCAAATTCTAAGGCCGTCCCAGAGGATAGGGACGGGAGAGGTGCCGTTTCCTGCTCCAGCCATCTATTCATGTCAACAAGTAGGTTTCAAGAACGTAAAACGTGCCGCTTGTGTTCCTGGTATTGATCTGTGTTGGGCCCTGCACGCTGCAGACGGATAGCAGGTGACAGTGTCTAATAAAACACCAGGCTCGGCTTTTATGAGAGGTCAAGAAGGCTGGGACGTGACCGCTCACTCAACCCTGCCAGGTTTTATGTTTAGTTTCTTGACTGGCTTTGCAGAGCCCCTCCGAGGGATTGTCGCACACACCCACTCCAGCAAGGGAGTGGGATTAGCTGAATGTGTCTCCGAGGGTAACAAAGACTCTGAATAGCAGGAGTAGTTCTGGGCATAACGGAGACATAGCAGCAGGGAGAGAAGCTTCTGGAATGCATATGGGGAGGAATATCGGGAAAGGCTCAGACCTGGAAAGTGGAAGGAGCATTTGTTTATGTCATGTGAGGGGCAGCAGGCATGTTTATTGGCTGGTAAGCAAACCATTCAACTTGAATACACAGGGAGATATAATTGATGTGTCTCCTTATGCCAGCTTATTATCACTAAGTATTTATAGTGTGCCGGCACTGCACAATCTTAATTAGAAACAGGTCCCTGCCCCAAGAGGTGTACAGTTTTATCCTTAACAATTCCCCTTCTTCTCTTGTATCTAAGCTAAGCACATGCACTTCCAACTTCTCACTTCCTTAGGTTTATCTAGGTTTCTCCCTATGTTCCCCTTCCATTTGCCTCCTCTCCCTTGTCTTTCCTAGATTGTAAGCCCCTTGGGGGCAGGGACCTATCTCACGATTGTTTAGCGCCAGGCACATTGAAGGTGCTATATCAGTAATAATCCCAGAGGCAAGAGCTATACCTGGGTCTCTTAGTATCCTGGTTCTCAAACTGGGGTGGGGAGGGCTACCTAGTCGGGTATGGAAGGTGTTCTGAGGTGGGGCGAGAAGGAGCACAGACGCCAAACATCTTCCTCCTTGCTGACTGAGTGAGGTGGAATCTCCAAAATAATGGGGTGGCAGAGAGAGAGAGAGTTTCCAAGAATAAGGAGGAGAGGGGGTGAAGTAATAGGAGGGAGAGAGGAAGGAGGGAAGCAAGGTGTGCATGTGGTAGTCCTGGTTATGGGGGAGTGGGGTGCTCAGTGTAAGGCGGGGGTGTGGATCCCAGAAATGTGAGAACCAGGCTGAGGAGACGATGGCCCTGTTGGGTGGCCATGCTCTTTCCAACGCACTTTGCTCTGTCGATTCCACAGTGACAGCATGGCCAGTTAAGACGATGGGTGAGAATCAATGTGCAGCCGGTGTGTTGGTTGCACATCCCAGGGAGAGGGAGCTGCCCCCGCCCGGGACAGATTGTGGAACAGAAGAAACATTTCCCTGGCCTGACCTGGCCAGGGAGGGTGGGTGGGGAATGACCTGCACTGTGGCCGCCCCCCTCCCGCGTGCGATCTTNGTGGGGGACGCGGGGCTGGCCACTCACAGAGCAGGTCTGGGGGTGGTGACGCCCAGGTCCATTTAAAAGACCCAGGGCTACATTCAAGAAGTTGTAGCTAGAGATGCATCATTTGATACACCTACAACGTCCAGGGGATTGGGTGTGGGGAGAGATATGGTACAAGGAGAAGCAGCAGTGAGCAATCTCTGGGGGCGAGGAGTCAGGGGAAAGCCTGGCAGAAGAGCTTTGAAGGTCAGCAGGGAGGAGGGAGCAGAACATAAGTGGTTGGGGTGGGGGTTCCAGGCATAGGGGGTTGTCCTGGGAGAGGATGGTTTGGAGAAGAGGAGGCTGGGGTGGGTGAGGGTGGTGGCAGAGGGAGGAGCTGGAAATGAGAGAGGGAGGCGCAAGGTCACAAAGTATTTATTTTATTTATATTAATTTTATCGCACCCTATCCCTGAGGCTCAGAGTGGCTCACAGTTCTTTAACATACGAACTGTAACATTAACAACTCACTTACAGTGCTTCCTCTTCCTGCTTGCTTAATATCCTTGTATGCAACAGCAATTAATAATAATTAAAACACACCTCTCCTATGAATAACGTAGCATCTTCAGGCAAAATCACAGAGGAGTTTCCCGAGAGAAGCCAAACCAGCCCAAATTTGCAAGCTGCTTAAAGTTTATGCAACTAACAACGCTTAGATCTTTGTTTAGTCTTCAGAGCACTGTGGAAGCATCAGCGAAGATGTTCCTGCATTCCCCCTGCTAAGACCAAGAATTCCTGACTCACAACCCAGTGCTCAGATCACTAGGACACCCCTCCTATACATAGAAGCCAGTAAAGGTTCACCAGGGATAGATTTATGCAGCATTTTCCATGTGCTGAGGGACTGGCCTGTTGATCAGAGACAACTCAAACTGTTTAAAGAGAAGTCAGCACAGTTAAACCTAGAGCTTTCTGCATATTAGCTCTGTCTGTGCATTTTACCTTCTGACCTCAGACTAACTGCAAACTTTTTTCTTCTTCTGGCAAGCACAGGACTCATACTTCAAGGCCATATTTTAAACCTCGGCTGTGCTTCGCTGGGCATAAGATTGTGGCAATATTTCCAGGCTTTGACAAGTGCACGCATCTAGCTTGAGGTTAGAAACCGAGATTTTCCTTGTGTTGAGCTGCGCTACTAGGCCAGATAACCTGATCTTACAAACCCTCACTTAATGCATGTAAGTCTTGGTTTCCTTTAGCTCAGTGGAAATACATAGAGCTTTAAAGCGTAGGGCCACAGTCAGCATTTTCGGGAAGCACAGCATGAAGGTTGTCAAGGGTGCCAGCAAGACTGGTTGTGTGTAGTGGCCCCGATGTTGGCATGTTCTGACATGTCCAGGGCAGTCTACAGCTCCATATATGGATAAAATCAGCAAAGGCCTTGTAAGGACAAACAGCCAATGTCCTTGCATGAACCTGAAAGGGTGCCTCCCTAATCAAGTCTAGTGGCCATGGGCTCCTCCCTGGCTTGAGCACCCTTTGTTTACTGATCCTGCAGATGCAGAGCCTGTTCACACTGCCCTAGGAGATGTTATTGAAGTAACATTCTGACTCATCCCCTCCTTCTCCTTTTTTCACCCTTCCCATTGCCTGAAGCTATCCTGTGCTGTATAAGAGACTCGTAGTGTGTGCAGTGCTTTAGAACCATCTTGGCTATATAGAAGGGTCTGTGTTGCTGGTTCTCCTGGTCAGGGACAGATCTGGATCCACTGTCCCTGTTCCAGTCCCTAAGCAATAAAAGCCTAGTGACCCGATCCTGAGAGTGTGGTGTCTACCTTGTTCAGTGTGTGTGTAGTGTAGCAACCCGTAAATCTCTCCATGCAAGAGACTGCATCCTGTTTTCACCAGGGGGTGTGTGTGGTGGTGGTGGTGGTGGTGGGCATAGAAGGTGTCTCCAATTGGGAAGTGGTCTGCATTTTATCTTGACCCTGGGCCCTGCAAATTCTAAGGCCGTCCCAGAGGATAGGGACGGGAGAGGTGCCGTTTACTGCTCCAGCCATCTATTCATGTCAACAAGTAGGTTTCAAGAACGTAAAACGTGCCGCTTGTGTTCCAGGTATTGATCTGTGTTGGGCCCTGCACACTGCAGACGGATAGCAGGTGACAGTGTCTAATAAAACACCAGGCTCGGCTTTTATGAGAGGTCAAGAAGGCTGGGACGTGACCGCTCACTCAACCCTGCCAGGTTTTATGTTTAGTTTCTTGACTGGCTTTGCAGAGCCCCTCCGAGGGATTGTCGCACACACCCACTCCAGCAAGGGAGTGGGATTAGCTGAATGTGTCTCCGAGGGTAACAAAGACTCTGAATAGCAGGAGTAGTTCTGGGCATAACGGAGACATAGCAGCAGGGAGAGAAGCTTCTGGAATGCATATGGGGAGGAATATCGGGAAAGGCTCAGACCTGGAAAGTGGAAGGAGCATTTGTTTATGTCATGTGAGGGGCAGCAGGCATGTTTATTGGCTGGTAAGCAAACCATTCAACTTGAATACACAGGGAGATATAATTGATGTGTCTCCTTATGCCAGCTTATTATCACTAAGTATTTATAGTGTGACGGCACTGCACAATCTTAATTAGAAACAGGTCCCTGCCCCAAGAGGTGTACAGTTTTATCCTTAACAATTCCCCTTCTTCTCTTGTATCTAAGCTAAGCACATGCACTTCCAACTTCTCACTTCCTTAGGTTTATCTAGGTTTCTCCCTATGTTCCCCTTCCATTTGCCTCCTCTCCCTTGTCTTTCCTAGATTGTAAGCCCCTTGGGGGCAGGGACCTATCTCACGATTGTTTAGCGCCAGGCACATTGAAGGTGCTATATCAGTAATAATCCCAGAGGCAAGAGCTATACCTGGGTCTCTTAGTATCCTGGTTCTCAAACTGGGGTGGGGAGGGCTACCTAGTCGGGTATGGAAGGTGTTCTGAGGTGGGGCGAGAAGGAGCACAGACGCCAAACATCTTCCTCCTTGCTGACTGAGTGAGGTGGAATCTCCAAAATAATGGGGTGGCAGAGAGAGAGAGAGTTTCCAAGAATAAGGAGGAGAGGGGGTGAAGTAATAGGAGGGAGAGAGGAAGGAGGGAAGCAAGGTGTGCATGTGGTAGTCCTGGTTATGGGGGAGTGGGGTGCTCAGTGTAAGGCGGGGGTGTGGATCCCAGAAATGTGAGAACCAGGCTGAGGAGACGATGGCCCTGTTGGGTGGCCATGCTCTTTCCAACGCACTTTGCTCTGTCGATTCCACAGTGACAGCATGGCCAGTTAAGACGATGGGTGAGAATCAATGTGCAGCCGGTGTGTTGGTTGCACATCCCAGGGAGAGGGAGCTGCCCCCGCCCGGGACAGATTGTGGAACAGAAGAAACATTTCCCTGGCCTGACCTGGCCAGGGAGGGTGGGTGGGGAATGACCTGCACTGTGGCCGCCCCCCTCCCGCGTGCGATCTTCGGCTGGCACCCGGCCCCACCCCGACAGGCAGCCATGGCAACACACCCCCCACGCTGGGCCGGGTTGGCATGTAAACAGATGGGCCCGCCTGGACGGCCCTCGGGGCCCGCCTGGACGGCCCTTGGGGCCCGCCTGTGGGCCTGGTTCCCTCTAGGCCCCCGTTTCCGGGCCGTCCGTCTACCCCATCGGGGGTCTGTACCAGGCCCACATCTGGCAGCCCGGAAACAGATGGGCAGGGTGAGGTGCTGACTCACGTGGGCCATAGGGGGCGAACTGGGTCAGCGCCATGTTTATTAGCACCCATTGATGGCCCAGAGTGCCTTTTCAAAGGTTAAATTCCAGCAAGCAGGTTAAATGTTTCCCCTGGTAGCCATACTCCCTCTGCTAGCAAGTTGTTTCCCTTTTTGAATTCTCTGCGCCTGCCCTTTCTCCAGCAGGCAAGTGCTCCAGCCTCTTGATTTGGGAGCGTCCTGGGCCTGTTAATGGAGCCGTGTTGTTGTTTAGATAAGACCTCTCAAAACCTGAGCACAAAAGTTGTTCTCTGTGTTAGACTTGCAGGGCGTACCCAGCCTGCCTTCCTGAGCTTGTGCTGTGATCTAATGACATCCCCCTGGCTAAGCAGGGTTGAGCTCCACAGGTGACATCGGAGTAAGATCATACACCGCAGAGAGCGGCATTATTCATTTTATTCCAATTTTGACCCTGCCCTTTCCAAATAGGCTCAGGGTGGCTTACAAAATCTAACAACATATAAAGCAAAAAATCCCCTAGCCTCCTCCTCTTTCCCCCCCCCCCAACCTTTTCCCTAACCCCTCCACCCAACCCTGTCCCTGACTGTTAAACGTCTGCCCAAACAAAAAAGATCTTGCATCTCTTCTGGAAGACGAGCAGGCTCGGCCTTAGGTGGATCTCCAAAGACAGGGCGTTTCATAATTGTGGGGCAGCCACCGAGAGCGACCTTCTGTGAACCCTTGTTGTGGAAACTTCACGGGCAGATGGTACCTGTAAGAGGGGAGATTCAGGGTGCAATCCTGCCCTCAAAGAAGTCAGTGGCTCAACTCCTATTGGCTTCAGTGGGTGAGAATTGTTAATTTGTACCCTCAGTGTGTGTTGCTTTTGCCAGTGTCCCAACATGGCACAGTGGGGGAACTGTCCTGCTGTCGTTTTGAGGAGGCACAAAACTCAAGTTCTTACCACTCATTCATTTAATGGACCGTCCTCTGGTGTGTTGACCAAGACTGTTGGCTAACACCAGTGATGACCCATGAACAAAATGGGGTATGGCCACAACAGAACTTTGTGCCCCATTATTCATGGCCACCAATGGGATGGTAGGATGAGGGCAAAGTCCCCCATGACTCTGCTTGGTCCCACCCATGATGGAGCACTGTAATGTCATGGCACTTGGTGGACGATGGGATTACATCAGAAAAGAGGGGTGGTTAAAACATTCCATCACCTCTTTCTACCGTGGACCCACCTCAACGGAGCACCATGATGCCACAGTGCTCCATGGAGGCAGGGTCTTCTACCAATGGGAAGCCTGGCCCTAACTCAAACTTGGATTGACAGTGTATCCACCCCACCTTGAGGCCAACAGAACCAGTCAAGTCCCACCAGGCTTGGGTCAGGATACAGGCCTCTCTACACAGAGCTTCTCCAGAATGCAGTTGAACATAATGCTCTTCTTCACTTGCATTGACCAATAGTGTTGCTATCCAGTGCTGAACAGGCCCGATGTTGATGAGTTTCAGATTTTGGTAGCGGGTGAAGGTAACCACTGTGTGAACTTGTGAGGCTGTGGTTGGAATTGTTTGAACTGATTCTTGGGACCTTGAGCTGAGCTTCCGTGATTGGGGGTGCTGAATTGATTCATATACATGTCTGTATTCATCAGAGAATGAATGGCCTTTCTGCGGGATTTGAATACCATTCCACTGTAGTACAAAGGAGGGAGACGATGACCCCATCCCCTTTGCAGCCTGAATATTGATGTCTGTTGTACTCGGAAAGGAGGAGGGAGGGGGAGAGAACAATTGTGTTTGTTTTTTTCTTTTCATTCTCTTTGCTGTTAGGGAAGCTTTTATTATTGAATAAAAGCCAACCACCTAATTCTAGGCCCAAGAATTTCTTTGTGTGGCATCATAAAGGGAAAATATTCTAAACTCAGACTTCCCTCTGACATCCCCTTGCCCCCATATGCATAAGAACAGATACCGGAGTGTGGCAAATAGCACTTGAACACCTCACAGCAAGGAGTAGCTACTGAAATAAAGGGCGTATAATCAAGGGACATTATAGGCCTAAAATAACAGTCATGAAAACTCTCATAAACATCGGCTGTTAAGAATTAATTTACGTCAAGTGAGAGAGCATAGCTGTTTTCTGGGAGGTGGAAGGTGGCAACATAAACCTTTTATAGGCTGTCACTTCGCTGTGTTGATACGCCCAACGAAGCAGGCTTTAATCAACCAACTTTTATGAACACTAGAAAATTCTCCCCCTTTGTGACTATTCCTCAGAGAGTTAAAGTTAAGGTTATTAGTTATTGATTCATCTCCGAGGGCAAAATGGCAGCTTCATATAGAACGAACAAGGGCGATAAATCCACCTATGGCTTTTCCATTTAGATTTGCCAGATTTCTGTGAACCCAAACCCTGACACTCATCTCTGGCATAGCTTTTTGCGTGGAAGCGTCTTAAGAATTATTGGGGGCCCCAACACTAAGAACATTGTCCCTCCTAAACACACCCACACCTCACCCCATTGAAACATAAGGCTTTAGTAATAAAACGCATGAAGAAGTGTTCGTGATTTGGGTTGTACCCCATACTTAATATTGGACATGTGCTCTCAATCCTGAACTCTTGGGGTCAAAGCCCTGACGTCTGGTGAGTATGCTCCCATGACTGTGCCATTGAACACTTTGGCCACCAATCTGGCATCAAAAAGCTGCTTACCATTGTTTTTGATGGTGTAACCAAGTTTCTGAGGAGACAGGACGGGAAATTGGCCCAAGTAGGAACCTATCTGTGTATTATCAACTTTCCTCATCCCCCTGGTTTCCTTCTGTTTCCCTTCCTGTTCAAACAGCGACAATCTTGTGGGCTAGATTCTGCTCATGGTTACTGTAGAGTGACACCTTTACTACTCCAGCTTGACACCGCTTTAACTGAGGATAGGATCTTGCTCTCAGACAGAATTAGATTAATGTGATTTGCAATGGGTTACACAACACCAGATGGTAGAGATGGGAATTTCAGGTTCGGATAGAACTAAAAATGGCCAAACGTTTTTGGATTTTTTTTTGGTTCCAACGTTTTGGTTCTTTTACATTGATTTTGTTTCATGTTTCTTGCATTGCACTGGTTTCAGTTTTCTTTTCATTGCAACATGTTCCCATTGACTTCAATGGTAGAAAAAGATCCGCTGAAAAAAATCTGAAACCAAAACGAAATCCGAAATTCACAAAGAACCGAAACCAAAAAATCCCAAAACGAAATTCCCCTGGAGTCCCATCCCTACCAGATAGGTTTTGGATACTGCCACCGCCAGTAATCAGTTGCCCCTCACCTGAGCTGACGTTGCTTCCAAAGCACGCTGACTGGTCTCCTGTTGACTGGGTTAGGTTTTCATGGCCTACATACCTGAACTGGAGGGCTACAGCCCGTGTCTGTTGTGAAGCAGATTGTGGCAAGATGGCGCCAATACAAGAGAGTGGAAAGGGCTTGCTGTATTCATACAAACTGCAGACAGAAGAAATGCAGATGAAACTTGATTGAAATTCACCCCTGCCCAGAGTAACAAGGCCTTAGGATGAGGCATCAAGCATGGATTGGGTGGGAAGGGGCAAGAGGAAGGTCTTTTCTCTCCCAAGGTTCACTTTAAAAACGAGTACCAATTCCGTGGGCCACATCGGAGTTGGGGCCGGCGATGCTTAATGGGTGTGCTCAGGCTGGGGACGGCCAAGACCATCCCCTATTCTTTAGCGCAGGGGTGGCCAAGAGATAGTCCATGATCTTCCAGTAGAGGGGGGACCAGCCTCTCAGGGACCACTGGGGCCCCGTGGAGTGTTTCTGGGGAGGAGACAGGCTAGGAGAGCGCCTCCAGTGCAGCAGGGAAGGCTGTCTCTTTGGGGAGTGCTCCTCTACGCTCCTGAGACCAATTGCTGAACTACCCTCTATAAAGCTGGGAGCCAGCACAGGGCGGGTCCTGACCTGGAACTAGGGTTAGCACCTGTGCACATTTGTAAGGAATGTTTATGAAAAATAAATAAAATTTTTCCTTAAAAATGTGCACAGGTGGCCGCCCTGCCTGAAACACCAGAGCTCAGTTGAGATTGACACTCCTGGATCAAGTGGATTGTATGCATGGATTGGTTCCAGGACTTGAGAGGGGCCAAATAAAAATCAGCGGCAGGATGCATTTAGTCCACAGACCCAGCGGTTCCCCACTTGGGAGTGGTGGGTTTGGTAGCTGGATCCCATTGTGGCGCGGTGCCTTCAGTAGTAGGCCTGTAGCGCCTTGGTCACATCTGACCCTAGAGCTAGCTCATTGGCTTCGCTTGAGCAAGAAGCTTTAGAAGCTCAGACAAAGGGGAGCACGGAAGGATTTGACCGGGCATGGAGGCTGGGAGGGGACCTCACAATCGAGGTATTTAATTCGCGGTCGGCAAACGATGCGCGACCGCCTTTCATGCGCCTGATTGCAGCCGTCGGTTCGTCTAAATCCCGCCTCAGGTGATTTTGAAAAAATTGCGCGAGCGGGTCACGGAACAGCAACCTGCTCGTCTAAAAGCACCCTTAGAAGGCTATGAGATCTCGCTGCATAAAAGGGGAATAGTGCATTCACACATTGCAGAATGATTATACCCAGTATTATCCTGAGTTATTATAGTAGCCCATTTTGTAATGTGTGAAGGCAGCCTGAGTCTCGATATGAACTGGTGACTTGGAGTAACATGTCTCAAATCTGTCTCCATCCTCTTTGTATTTTGTTTTGAAGTCCGTTCCAATTGCTTACATCCAGGGGGGGTGAGGGGATCACGGGAGGAATGAAAGCTGGCAGGAGCCAGCTGAAATCAAAACTCTCTAGTCACCCCCACTTTCTTTGTCTCTCCTTTCGAGGCAAGTATCTGAAGGAAGCGTGAAGGGAGAGAAGATTCAAATGTCACCCGCTGATTAACGGTGCTGAGATTGAACTTCCCAGCTCCCCGTACCACAGGACAAAGCCATTAGCACAGAATTATTTCGGAACCTGCCAGAACACCAAAGTAATTTGCAGCCCTTGACTTCTGCAGGCTTTCTGTGGGAATGTGTCCCTCCCCCCCCCCCCCCCCCCCCCCCCCCTCTTACTTTCTCTCTGCCGTCTCTGTGAAAACAGGCACTTTTGAAATCAAAGGGGGAGGAGATGAAACAATGTGCATCACGCAGCTTCTCCTCGGCAGCTCTGCCTTGCAGACATGACTTGGCAGGGGAGCTTGGAGAACATTTCATGCTCTCTTCCCTCCCTCCATTTTTTCTTTGGGGGTGGGTGGGGTGGGGAGAAACGGGACTGATCGTGTTTAATTGACTTCTGAGCTCTGCCTTTCTTTTTCATTTGTAGGCTTGTAGAAAATCAGTGGGGTTCAGCGCTGGGCTTGGCTGCACTGACATTGCTAGGATACGTGGGCTTCTTTCCAGCCCAGCTCATACCAATTGCTGAGGCCAGGCCACAGTCCTGCAGATAAAGGCAGGGGCTGAGCCGGTAGCACCGGTGCTGTCCTGCATGGTGGCATAGCAGCCATGTTCCAGTTAGCACCCACCCACCCACAAGGGCAGGCAGGGCTTACTCGTGAAGGCAAAGCTGCCCCATCCTCAGAACAGGAGCAACCCCTCCAGGAAGGAAGTTTGATGGGGGGGGGGGTAGACCAGCCCTCTCCGCCATCACTCTTAAAATGGCCTCTTTAGCAGGGCCCTTTGCCTAAGCAGCGCTCAGACATTGTCAGGGTGGCAAGGCGGGTGTTTTGCTGGCACAGTTCCCTCCCCGCAACCCGGAAATGTCCTGGCAGCGCTCCCGTCGCTTACCAGAGGCCCCCTCAGCGTTCAGGGCCCCGGCTCAGTTGAGCCCCCCCGTGCTCCATGATCGCTACGGCTCTGGCCCTGCAGGCGGGACCCCTTTCTGCTGCCTGTGATAATAGCCAAGCTGAGAGAGAAGACGAGAACGAGGGGTGCGCGAAAGGCGGGTCATTCATTTTCGTTTACAGAAATCGCTTTGTTTTCGAGGGTTTCGTAAACAACAAAAGCCATTCGGGGTTTTTTGTTTGTTTTTGTTTTAACTGTATTAAAAATAATAAGAAAAACATAATTTTTTTAAAAAAGCGCTGTGCATGTGCAAAACGGCCACAGGCGCATTCGCGCATGCAATGCCCTTTTCCAAAACGTGCTGACAGCTGGTTTTAAATTTTTTTTAAAAACTTAAAATCATTGCGGACACACTTTCCCAAAATGGTGCTGGCAGCATCGGCACCGTTTTTGGGAACGGACGCGCATACGGAAAACGGCCCTGGCAGCCAGTTTGTGCATGTGCAGTGATTTTTAAAAAATTTTTATAACAAAAACGGACACTTCTTGTTTGTTTTTTCATCCGTTTCCATTACTTTTGTCATTCATTTTCTTATTTTAATTACTAAAACGAATGGGGCCTAGTTTGTTTTAGTAATAAAATGTCCCTCGAAAACCTCTCAGCCCTAATCTCCTTACGCAGTCCTGCACGCGCTCTCCGCTCCTCCTCTGTCCCCTCCCTCACTCTCCCTCGTCTCCCCTGCTCCCCTAACCGCCTTTGTCCCTTCTCCCTCGCTGCCCCCCATGCCTGGAACTCCCTCCCTGCCCACATCCGCCTCGCCCCCCTCCCTCCGCACCTTCAAATCCCTCCTCAAGACCCACTTCTTCCGTGCCGCCTTTCCCAATGCCTGCTAGTTGTTTTCCCCCAAATACTTAGTCTGCCCTCCTCTGCAGACTCCTGCCTAACTATAACCAAGCCACGCACGTGCACCTGAGACTTCGCAGCCGCTTGCATGTTTGTTTGCTTCTCCCTTGTCTTCCCTTTGTCCCCTCTCCTTGTCTTTTTAGATTGTAAGCCGTAGGCAGGGACCGCGTCTTTAGCTTTGTTCTGTAAAGCACCAGGTACATGGCTGGTGCTATAAAAATGTTTATAATAATAATAATAACTCCCTTGCCCAAACTATTATTGTTCTCTCTCTCTCTCTCTCTAAGGGAAACAGGCTTGCAAGCCAAAGGCCTATCTATGAAGCATCGAACAGCCGCTGTGTTGGCCTTCACTGACAGCAGCTAACTCTCACTGCTGGCAAGAGCTGTGGCATAAGCCACTCTTAGTACTGTAGGAAAAAGGCAGATTTTGCTTTATCCTGGCATCGGCACAAAGCTGAGGTCATTCATTTTTAATTGAGTTTGTAAACATTTTTCGTTTGTACTGGAACTGTGCAGATAATTACTCCAGGGAGGTTGTGTTAGTGCCCCCCCCCCCGATATTTGTAAGGATTTCTGTTTCAGTTTTGTGGTCTGAGGTCACTGCACATGAGATGCAGGGGAGCAGACACCGAGTCTACCGTTGTAAATGGGCCAGCGGATGTCGTGCCATTTAGGGGTAAAATCAAACCTGGGTTGGCAAATGCCCGTTGAACAGATGCACACAAACAGGGCCAGCTTTAGAATTTGCAGGGCCCAGGGTGAAAATAAAGCACAAGCCCCCTGTGGCCCTGCCTTCCATAGCCCCACCCCTTTAACAACTGGCGATCTGGTGTTCGCTTACACTACATTGTATGTTCTTATTAGCAGCTATTAGCCAGACAGGAGCAGGGAACATGACGGGAGCTGGGGGAAAACAACAGGGAATGGATCCCCCATTGTGACCTGTTGGGTGCTTCTCCCAAGCCACCGTGATTGGCCAACGTCAGAGACAGGATGCTGGGCTTGATGGACCATTGGTCTGACCCGGTATGGCACTTCTTATGTTCTTACATTGCTGGTGGGGAAAGGGCTCCATGGGGAAGCACCTGCCCGGGGCCCGGGGAGAAGGAGCGGTGCCCCACCTCCACTGTCTTGCCATGCCATTGCTGCTGTTAAGGCTTCTACCAGGGCCGCACCACCACCGGCCCAACAAACGTCTTTGCACCAGCGAGGTGGCAGGATCCCAGGGCGGGGAAGAGTCGACAGAGCCATTCTGTGCACAGCTCTTACCTCTGAAGATGGCAGCTTCCTGCCTGAGGAGGTGAGATGAGGGGACCGGGGGGAAAGGCCTCACAGGAAGCAGCCAACCCAGGGGCTGAGAGTCACAGGCAAGGACAGGACCCTCTAGAAATAGCGTCCCTAGTCCTGGGGCTATCAGGAGTGACTTCCCTGAGGGGCCCCCTCCAAGTGCAGGCCCCAGCCTTGCACACAACTCAACTGCACAGCGGTGGGCTGTGTAGGCCGGCTAATCCCAGTCTCTGCGTAAGCCTAGATACTGAGTTGAAAGGGGGAAGCTGCCTCCTGTTGTGGGGAGACATGTCTGAGAGATGGTCCCTGGAGTAAGGGAAGAGAAATTAACGGTATTTATGTGGGACACTTGGTTATTGTTTAAAACCGATGAACCACGGTCCATGCCCGGGTGTGAATTATTTATTTATTTATTTAAAAACTTTTACTACCCTGCCCCTCCTGCCACATGCAGCTCAGAATAAAAATAACAATAAAACTAGAAAACAGCTCATAAAAAGGAGAAAAAATATCCCTTCCCACAACCACCCTAACCCACTCCATCTCCCCTGCCAAACACCTGGTTTTACAACTTCTTTAAAAGGAGGGGAGATCAGGGGCCAACCGGGCCCCTTCCAGAAGGGAGTTCCACAGCCGTGGTGCGGCCACCAAGAATGCCCTCCCTTGTGTGGCTCCCCAGAAGATTTGGGGGACCTCGAGGAGGGCACCCCCAGATGACCACAGGAACCAATCCAGAACCCAGGGGATGAGGCGGTCCTGCAGATAAGCAGGGCCTAGGCCATTTAGGATTTCATAGGCAAGCACCAACACCTTGAATCGGGCCTGGAAAACTACCGGCAGCCGGTGCAGAGAACGGAGAATCGGCGTAATATGTTCCCGGAAGCCCGTTTCCACCAGGAGACGAGCCACCGCATTCTGCACCAGCTGCAGTTTCCAAGCTGTCACCATGGGTAGCCCCATGTAGAGCGTGTTACAATAGTCCAGTCTAGAGCTGATGAAAGCATAGATGACAGTAGCCAGGTCAGAGTCCGAAACATACGGTCGAAGCCGTCGCACCAGATGTAATTGGCGGAAAGCGCTCCTTGCCATAGCCTCCACCTGAACATCCAGGCGAAGCTGCGAATCAAGGAGCACCTCCAGATTCCACACCTGGGAGACTAGTGGAGGGCAGACCCCATCAATAATGGGGGCCATCATCTCTACCGTCTTACCTACCAGCATCACCTCTGTCTTGTCAGGATTCAACTTCAGTCTATTAACTCTCATCCAGTCCCCCGCAGCCACCAAACACCGAGTAAGCACCGAGATTGCCGGGCCGGGGTCTAATGAAAAAGAGAGGTAGAGCTGAGCGCCATCAGCATACTGATGGCGCCGCAATCCAAACCTCCGAACCACCTCGCCGAGTGGCTGCATATACATGTTGAACAGGCGAGGGAACAAGACAGCACCCCGCCGGACCCCACACAAGAGGTCTCGGACGATGATTAAAAATCCCCAAGCACCACTCGCTGAGTTTATTCGACCAGGAAGGAGCAGAACCATTCGAGAACAGTCCCGCCCACCCCTGCACGGTCCCACAGGCGCGTCACCAGCTTCTCATGATCAGCGGTATCAGATGCAGCCGACAGATCTAATAAAATCAACAGGGTCGAACGACCCCGGTCCAATATCTGGCGTAGGTTGTCAACCAATGCCACAAGCGCAGTCTCGGTGCCATAACCTGGACGAAATCCCGATTGAGAGGGATCAAGAAAACTGATACGGTTAATATGCTCCTGGAGCTGCCGAGCCGCTACCCATTCAATAACCTTCCCTAAAACGGGAAGGTTAGGGACAGGCCGATAGCTGGTGAGGGTGTGAACGTCAAGAGATGGTTTCTTGAGGAGAGGCCACACCACCACCTCATTGAGACAGTCCAGCACCCTGCCCTCCCGTAGGGAGGCATTGACCACCCCCACCAGCAACGGCCCCAGTGTCTCCCGACAGGCCTTTACCATCCGGGACAGGCATGGATCTAATTCACAAGAAGTGACCCTGAAAAGAATCCTGCCCTAAGCAAGGAAAAAATGCTATAATAAAATAAAACTGTTAACTCAAAGGACAGTGAGTTTAGTGCTTGTTTTGAGGGAAAACTGAGGCACAGACCCCCCTGTCAGCAAGCAATCTAGGGCGAACCTATTACACCATCGTTACCAGGCATAGCAGCAGCCATGTGCATTTTCGGACCCACTCACTAGTGCTCGGTGGACAAGTTGTAGGGGTTCAACAGAGGTTGCACTAACTGCCTGCTCCAGTTCTGAGAGGTTCAGCCAGCAAAATGTCCAATGGTGCCTAATGTCCTGTAATTCATTGGGGGCGGGGGGGAGGGAAAGAGAGACCCAGAAAACTGGCCACTTGCCCACGTTACAGCAGTCAGCGATTCTCCCAGCAGGGAATTTCCCAGCCAGGAAACTTACGCCGAGGTCTGCACGTGGGCACGGAGCTAAAAGCATCATCAGCTGCATCCTGCGGCTTTTTTTCCTACAGGGCTCGAATTCAGCCCTGACATTCATAGGAAAAAAAGTCGCTGGACGCAGCTGATGACGCTTTTAGCTTCGCGCCCACGTGCAGACCTCGGCATAAGTTTTCTGACTGGGAGACTCCCCGCCGGGAGAATCGCCGACCGCTGTAACGTGGGCAAGTGACCAGGTTTCTGGGTCTCCGTTTCCCTTCTCTCTCTCCCACGCCCCCCAATGAATTACAGGNACCACCACCTCTTTGAGACAGCTTGGCACCTGTCTCTTATACACATCTAGATGTGTATAAGAGCTGCCTATAGCGTACCGAGCCAGATTCAAGGTGTTGGTATTGATCTTTAAAGCCCTGCATGGTCTGGGCCCCGCATACCTCAGGGACCGCCTCACCCTCCGCGCCTCAGGGCGATCCTTTCAGTCCACTGAGGGCGCCTTTTTGGAGGTCCCCCGAGTGAGACGGGGGGCCACAATGGAGAGGGCGTTCTTGGTGGCCGGGCCGCAACTCTGGAACTCCCTCCCGGAGGAACCCCGCCTGACCCCAGGTCTGCTGGCGTTTCGTCAAGCCTGCAAGACCTGGCTGTTCACCCAGGCCTTTGGAGGGGTGATGGGGAGGGTTGGGTAGTTGTGGTTATGGGGGGGGGGGATGGATATGGGGACTGTTTTAATTGATGATGTTGTTTTTTAAATATTGTTTTTATGAATTTTATGGTATTGTTGTAAGGTGCCCCGAGATGCCGTAGGCATGAGGGGGTGGCTAAAAAATATTTATAAATAAAAATAAATACATGAAAATCGGGCGGATCGGATTAATTCAATTCAGATAAAAATTGGGTGATTCGGATTAATCAGATTCCGATTTTCCCATTTCTACATCACAGAGGGCTTTGCAAGGATCTGATTGATTAATGTCTCTAAAGCACTTTGAGATGCTTGGGTAGAAGGCACTATAGAATTACAAAGGATAATTGTAATTATCCATTATTATCCATTCTTCAACGGGTAATAGATATTCTAAAAACTGGAGATTTTTTCTTTTTAAAACAAAAAAACACCCCTCTGCTTTCTCTTAATGTCAAACAAAAAAAAAGGGGGGGAGGGGCATCCTCTTCCCAACTTCTATTCCACCTTTTTGAATGACAGACCTCCTACCTGGGACTCATTCTCATTTGTTCCGCCCTTTGCCATTGTTTTCAATCACTGTATATACCTCACTGCTTTGCTCAGTCTATAGTTCTAAGTCCTGACTTGCCTGATGAAGAACCCTGTGAGGTTCAAAAGCTGGTGGCCTACCTCCGCCAACTGGAGTTGGTCCAATAAGAGAGACCGCTGTACCTACTTGGTCTCGATTACCTGTATTTGGGACCAGTATGGCCACCGTACTTTCTCTTCACATCCTCTTCCTCCTCAGAGATGTTTTTCTGCTCCTTCTGAATTATGTACCGTTAGTTTCCCCTTCTGCTATCTTTCCCAAGTTCTCACGCGGTTGTCTGCGTCATGCATTGTCTTACAACCTGCCTTGGCGTCGGCCCCACCTAGCGCCGTGCCCCGGGGAACCCACCTGGTGGCTGTTCAATCCGGTCGCTTCAAAGGTCACTGCAGAAGTCCCCCCCAAAAAAGTTGATTTTAATGTAAAATATAACAGAAATATTAGCAGCTCCCTCTGCATGGTAGGCCCGAGCGTGGCGTCACTGCAGGAGGGTCTAGCTGCCTCATCAGGGATTACTTTAGGCGAAGGAACAGGAGCTCACCCTTTTATGTGCACAGTCCTCAGGGAACCCTGCAGGGAGAGGAGAGGGATCTTCTGGTAAGACTGCCCAGACTGAGGACTGACTCAGAGCAGGGGGACTGTTGCACGGACTGTTTGGCTATATATATTGACAATGGACTGCCAAGCATGCTGATGAAAGCAGCGCTCTGTCGAAATAATGAATGTGGCCTGACTTCTTGTGGACATGAATTCTGCAGGGGTTCTGAGCATCTCCGATGAAAGTTGCCTCTTGAAGGTAACATATCATTCTACCAGATGCAAGGACGTTTCCCTTTGAGGTCTTGATTTTCAACTTGGGAAGCTCTAAGATCTTTTTCAGGTTCCTAGAAACGCTACCCAAATTTCTGGGGTTGTTTTCACTGGTAAGTTGTTGGCCGATTTGCTCATTGCTTTTAGGCCGGCAACGTAGGTTTGTTGCTGCACTTGAGTTCTTGGCCCTTGGATGATTCCAGGCATCCAGAAGGCTCATTTCAGGCTCAGAGTGCAGCACGGGAGTCTAGATCTAAGGTTGCTTCAGGCTGCCCACTCCCAAGGGAGAACAGAACATAACTATTATTTTGGGCTGGAGATGTAAAAGTCACTTGAAACCTATCTCCACCATCCCATTTATTTCCAAATGCCTTACGACCCACAGGGTTGGCCAGTTTCCTCATGTGCAAAGCTTCCACCCCAACCCCAAGGCCGTTGACAAGCCAGGACAAGAAAAAGGGAGGTTTCCTAGGGAGTAAGATCTTCTGTGCTCGCCAGTCATGAATTACAAGGCCAATGGGTTTTGTGTGTGTGTCCCCTCCTCCTCTTGCTCCATTTTGTTGCCACCGCCAGTAACATTTTTCCTGACCATAGCGCCATTGACTCCTGTGACAGTTTAATAGTGGCTGTTGTTTACTCAGTTGTCATTTAAATTTGCATGCAGAGTTAGTAAGGCCCGGAGTTTACTGTGGCACCCCAAAGGTAATTTGTATTCCAATGGCTGGAGTTGTCTTGGTAACGCTTAGGTGACTGGAAACCATTTGCTGAGGGGACGTTTTATCCCAGTATTGCTCACTAATCCCCATGCTGATTATAACAGGCTACACAATGTTTGGTAGCTATGGAGCCCTTTAACTTGACCTCAGAACCTCGTAGTCTTAGTGTGGTCTTGCTTGCTCCGCTTGGTGCTTGCCCTTAGGATGGCTATCTAAACATGTACTGTCCTAAGCTGGACTCTTTTAGAAGCTTTCGGTGTCATTAAAACCCAATGCCACTGTTATCGAACAGATTAAGTTCGGGCAGGAGAGTCACACAGCGTACAGTTGAATTAGTTCCTGAGTAATTGAAAGAATTGCGGGGAGGGGGGTGAGCTTTTCAAGGTTACATCTGTCATGCTTTCCTATTTAATTTCTCCTTTTAAAAGGCGTAGAATTGTACCTGTCTCTTATACACATCTAGATGTGTATAAGAGACAGGTTTCTGGGTCACCGTTTCCCTTCTCTCTCTCCCACGCCCCCCAATGAATTACAGGACATTAGGCACCATCAGATGTTTCGCCGGCTGAGGTTTCCCAGCCGGGAGAGTCCCCACTGGGAGAATCGCTGGCTGCTATAAGGTGGGCAAGTGGCCTTACTGATCTGCACAGCTCCGTGGCTTCTGGAATCACTATGCAGACAGGACTAATTTTAGCCTGCTTTCAGCATTAAAATCAGTGGCGTTAAACCAGATCTAACTGTCGGGAAGAACTTCCTAACAGTAACATCTGTGGAGCAACAAAACCAGCTGCTTGAGGAGACTGTGGACTCTTCATTACTGAATGTTTTTAAAAAGAGGCTGGACATCCATCTGCCGGGAAAGTTGTAGCTATAGTCATCCGGCAGCCAGTGGGATTGGACTAGATGTGGGATTGGAGCCTCGAGGTCCCTTCCAACTCTAGGGGTGGACTCGCACGTGACGCTGATTAAATCAGATGTCCGTGGGACCCCAGAACATGTATAACAAGCCTCAGATTAGCATTACATGTGAGGGAGTTGATGGACTCAGCACAAAGAAAGTTGTGCCTAAAGCTGCCCATGGCCCTGCGCTACCCTAGGCCCCGTCCCTGGGAGTGGCAGCCCTGGCAAATTATTTAAATTATGTAAATTAGGCCCCGCACCAAGACTTTGCACATGGCCCCGAATGTCCCGCAGATCCTGGGGCCGGCCCTGTATATGCTCCTCTGGTATTATTGCCATTAATTCATGCACTGCAGGGTTCAGCTCACACAACTAAGAGCAAGGAAACACGAATCTGGAATGAGAAGCAAAGTTCTATTTGTGTGTAGACCCCCACCCCCACTCTGCAGGCCAAGTGTAGTCTACCTGGCTTTTATTTAGTCCTTTTCCAGCTCCTGAATATGGTTTGTAGATCCGCTCCCTACCATCGAGCACTGAAGGAGCACGCTCAGAGGGATGAGGGCCAGGAATCTCCAAATGTCGGCGATGCATATAATACTGAACAAGTACTGACTGCTCAGATCGGACATCGCTAAATCCAGCTTGTACATTCTACTGCCCAGTTGGGAATAAGAGTACCTGTCTCCTTCACCCAGTCTCAGTTTATTCCCTTCTCGAATGGGGGGCACCACTTTCTGAATTCTTCCCAGCCTCGTTACCTTCTGGCTCTCTGAATATTGCTGCCCTCATGAGAAGGGGGATGAGGCCACGTAGGACAGACCTGGTTTTTGCTGGCCTGTGAGGAAGTCCCATCAAAATCTTTTCCATTACCATGCTAGCTGACCAGCTTTTCCTGATTTGGAGCTAGGAGAGTATAAAGATCCCAGACTTGAAACAGCAGCCTTGTGTCCCTCGAGGTGGCAGCTGACTTCACAGCACCACTGGTTCACTCCAGCCAAGGGCCAGAGTTGGGGCTAAAGGTCAGGCCACACCCCTCCTCAACCTTGTTCCACGCCCTCAGCTTCCTGATTGGCTACCTGCAGTATAAAAAGAAGGCCCACAGCCACAGGAAGCTTAGTCATCTTCTGGTCTGGTTGCCCTTTGGACTGGCCCTGTCTTCCCTGGACCCTGCTCATCTTGGACCAGCCATGCTGTGTTTGAACTCTGTTTGTTGGTTTTTGGTTCTCTGATCAGTCCTTCTGTTCTGCCCTGGTAACCAGCTTTTCCATCTGTCCTGCCCCCTTAGTCTGTATGCTGATCCCTCTGTTTGATCCGGAATGTACCTAGGCCGTCTCCTGCACAAATGTGCATGATCCTGCATGACTCCTGTGGATCTGGGCCATGAACCTGATCCTGCCCTGACTCTCTGTGCCCCAGCCATGTGTCCTGACAGAAAGCTAGCGGCAGAAGAGTTTGCAGCGCACAAGAGCAGAGTGTGCTCTGCTGGGCTCTCAGCCGAGTGGCAGTGGCAGAATTGGATTAGAAACCATTTCAAACTGATTCCCCAGTTGCTGTGAAATTGGAAGGTTCTGGAACCATTATCAGTCGGTAGCATAAAAGGTTTTCTATTGGCTAGACGTCTCAGACAATTAGAGCCTTGCCTGTTTGATTTCCAGGCCTCAGAACCCTGAGGCTACTTGCCACTCATTGAGTGTGCTGCTGAGCATGGCTGATTGGATGCCAGTAAGTACTACGCAGAACCCAGTTTACTAAATCTGAACGAAACTCTTTGGGAGTTTTAACCCATGAGTCTCAGCTAAGAAAGAGGAGGCCAAATGCAACATAAAATTAGCATTGCCATCTCTCCGGGTTTTGAAAGGAAACGGAGACGACTGAAACGGCAACTTTCTTTTTCTGCGCCGATATTTCATTCCACCATTTCGGAATTGCAACTTTCCGCAGCTTTTCCGCTGGCATTTCACTAATTCCGTGCCCTTTGCTTTGCGACATTGAAATTATCAGAATTGTTGGAAACTGTCAGAAATTAATTTCAAAAAGTGTCTGAAGAAACATTGTTCTGCTACTTTCTGGATGTCAGAACGTGCTGGTGGAAATTGCAGAAGTAGCGGAATGAAAGTAGTGAAATTAATGTCTCTATCGCACCATACCGCTCATTGCTGGAAACCGCTACCATGGTGACTTGCTGTTTCAGCCCTATCCATGTGTAAACCCCAGGCACTTATGCATATAATAGCAAATTCCATATAGGCTATTGTAATTCTAATCTGATTACTTAACTGGTCCCCATTACCTGTCTGCTTACGCATATTGGGGGCAGCAGGTGGAGAGCGCGAGGTGATGGAGACCCCGTCTGGTCCAACTTTGTGGGGGGAGTTTCAGGAAGTGATGCCAGCCGATGCGGTGGATGTCCTGGGGTCTGTGGGAGCCACCAGTTGTGAACTTGATCCGTGCCCATCCTGGTTGGTGAAAGCCTCCAGGGAGACATTGGGGACGGTGCTGGCGAGAGTTGCTAACACGTCCCTGCAGCAGGGGAGGCTGTCGCCCAGCTTCAAGGAGGCTGTGGTGCGCCCCCTGCTGAAGAAACCATCACTGGATGTGGATGCACTCGCCAGCAACCGACCTGTCTCTAACCTTCCCTTTTTAGGGAAGGTTATTGAGTGGGCGGTGGTGATCCAGCTCCAGGCGCATCTGGACAGCATCGGTTTCCTAGACCCTTTTCAGTCTGGGTTCCGTCCTGGGTATGGCACTGAGACAGCGTTGGTGGCCTTGGTCGACGATCTCCACCGGGAGATGGACGCAGGATGTTCTACATTTCGTATCCTGCTAGATCTCTCGGCCACTTTTGATACCGTGGATCATGGGCTGCTGTTGAGACGGCTGCGTGACCTGGGGGGTCTGGATGGGACTGTTCTTGAATGGTTCCGCTCATTCCTCTCGGGGAGAAGCCAGCGGATGGTGTTGGGAGCTGAAACATCTTGACCCCACGTCTTGTCCTGTGACGTTCCACAAGGTTCCATCCTGTCTCCACTATTATTTAATGTGTATATGCAGGCCTTGCGGGAGGTCGTGAGAGGGTTCGGGGTGCGATGCCCCCAATATGCTGCTGATACTCTTTTTCAGCTGACCCAGACTCTGCTGTCTCGTTGCTATCCCAGTGTTTAGAGGCTGTGGCGAAGTGGAAGTGTCAGAGCAGACTGAAGCTCAACCCCAATAAGACGGAGGTGATGTTGGTGGGGAGGACGAGGGAGGTGTCGGCCCCCCTAATTGGGGGAGTCTGCCCTCCTATAGCTCAGCAGGTTCGGAGTCTGGGGGTGGTGTTGGACTCGGGTCTCCATCTGGATTGGCAGGTGGAAGCGGTGGCTAAGACCTCCTTCTGCCAGCTGTATCTGGTGTGGAGGCTGTGCCCATACATTTCCAGGCCTGACCTGGCCACTCTCATCCATGCCTTCATCACCTCGAGGCTGGACTACTGCAATGCGCTCTACGTGGGGCTTCACTTGTTTCTGGTTCGGAGGCTGCAGCTGGTGCAGAATGCGGCGGCCCATCTCCTTATGGGGACTGGGCAACGGGAGCACATAACACCAGTGCTCCATGCTCTGCACTGGCTGCCTATAGCGTACCGAGCCAGATTCAAGGTGTTGGTANACCACCACCTCTTTGAGACAGCTTGGCACCTGTCTCTTATACACATCTAGATGTGTATAAGAGCTGCCTATAGCGTACCGAGCCAGATTCAAGGTGTTGGTATTGATCTTTAAAGCCCTGCATGGTCTGGGCCCCGCATACCTCAGGGACCGCCTCACCCTCCGCGCCTCAGGGCGATCCTTTCAGTCCACTGAGGGCGCCTTTTTGGAGGTCCCCCGAGTGAGACGGGGGGCCACAATGGAGAGGGCGTTCTTGGTGGCCGGGCCGCAACTCTGGAACTCCCTCCCGGAGGAACCCCGCCTGACCCCAGGTCTGCTGGCGTTTCGTCAAGCCTGCAAGACCTGGCTGTTCACCCAGGCCTTTGGAGGGGTGATGGGGAGGGTTGGGTAGTTGTGGTTATGGGGGGGGGGGATGGATATGGGGACTGTTTTAATTGATGATGTTGTTTTTTAAATATTGTTTTTATGAATTTTATGGTATTGTTGTAAGGTGCCCCGAGATGCCGTAGGCATGAGGGGGTGGCTAAAAAATATTTATAAATAAAAATAAATACATGAAAATCGGGCGGATCGGATTAATTCAATTCAGATAAAAATTGGGTGATTCGGATTAATCAGATTCCGATTTTCCCATTTCTACATCACAGAGGGCTTTGCAAGGATCTGATTGATTAATGTCTCTAAAGCACTTTGAGATGCTTGGGTAGAAGGCACTATAGAATTACAAAGGATAATTGTAATTATCCATTATTATCCATTCTTCAACGGGTAATAGATATTCTAAAAACTGGAGATTTTTTCTTTTTAAAACAAAAAAACACCCCTCTGCTTTCTCTTAATGTCAAACAAAAAAAAAGGGGGGGAGGGGCATCCTCTTCCCAACTTCTATTCCACCTTTTTGAATGACAGACCTCCTACCTGGGACTCATTCTCATTTGTTCCGCCCTTTGCCATTGTTTTCAATCACTGTATATACCTCACTGCTTTGCTCAGTCTATAGTTCTAAGTCCTGACTTGCCTGATGAAGAACCCTGTGAGGTTCAAAAGCTGGTGGCCTACCTCCGCCAACTGGAGTTGGTCCAATAAGAGAGACCGCTGTACCTACTTGGTCTCGATTACCTGTATTTGGGACCAGTATGGCCACCGTACTTTCTCTTCACATCCTCTTCCTCCTCAGAGATGTTTTTCTGCTCCTTCTGAATTATGTACCGTTAGTTTCCCCTTCTGCTATCTTTCCCAAGTTCTCACGCGGTTGTCTGCGTCATGCATTGTCTTACAACCTGCCTTGGCGTCGGCCCCACCTAGCGCCGTGCCCCGGGGAACCCACCTGGTGGCTGTTCAATCCGGTCGCTTCAAAGGTCACTGCAGAAGTCCCCCCCAAAAAAGTTGATTTTAATGTAAAATATAACAGAAATATTAGCAGCTCCCTCTGCATGGTAGGCCCGAGCGTGGCGTCACTGCAGGAGGGTCTAGCTGCCTCATCAGGGATTACTTTAGGCGAAGGAACAGGAGCTCACCCTTTTATGTGCACAGTCCTCAGGGAACCCTGCAGGGAGAGGAGAGGGATCTTCTGGTAAGACTGCCCAGACTGAGGACTGACTCAGAGCAGGGGGACTGTTGCACGGACTGTTTGGCTATATATATTGACAATGGACTGCCAAGCATGCTGATGAAAGCAGCGCTCTGTCGAAATAATGAATGTGGCCTGACTTCTTGTGGACATGAATTCTGCAGGGGTTCTGAGCATCTCCGATGAAAGTTGCCTCTTGAAGGTAACATATCATTCTACCAGATGCAAGGACGTTTCCCTTTGAGGTCTTGATTTTCAACTTGGGAAGCTCTAAGATCTTTTTCAGGTTCCTAGAAACGCTACCCAAATTTCTGGGGTTGTTTTCACTGGTAAGTTGTTGGCCGATTTGCTCATTGCTTTTAGGCCGGCAACGTAGGTTTGTTGCTGCACTTGAGTTCTTGGCCCTTGGATGATTCCAGGCATCCAGAAGGCTCATTTCAGGCTCAGAGTGCAGCACGGGAGTCTAGATCTAAGGTTGCTTCAGGCTGCCCACTCCCAAGGGAGAACAGAACATAACTATTATTTTGGGCTGGAGATGTAAAAGTCACTTGAAACCTATCTCCACCATCCCATTTATTTCCAAATGCCTTACGACCCACAGGGTTGGCCAGTTTCCTCATGTGCAAAGCTTCCACCCCAACCCCAAGGCCGTTGACAAGCCAGGACAAGAAAAAGGGAGGTTTCCTAGGGAGTAAGATCTTCTGTGCTCGCCAGTCATGAATTACAAGGCCAATGGGTTTTGTGTGTGTGTCCCCTCCTCCTCTTGCTCCATTTTGTTGCCACCGCCAGTAACATTTTTCCTGACCATAGCGCCATTGACTCCTGTGACAGTTTAATAGTGGCTGTTGTTTACTCAGTTGTCATTTAAATTTGCATGCAGAGTTAGTAAGGCCCGGAGTTTACTGTGGCACCCCAAAGGTAATTTGTATTCCAATGGCTGGAGTTGTCTTGGTAACGCTTAGGTGACTGGAAACCATTTGCTGAGGGGACGTTTTATCCCAGTATTGCTCACTAATCCCCATGCTGATTATAACAGGCTACACAATGTTTGGTAGCTATGGAGCCCTTTAACTTGACCTCAGAACCTCGTAGTCTTAGTGTGGTCTTGCTTGCTCCGCTTGGTGCTTGCCCTTAGGATGGCTATCTAAACATGTACTGTCCTAAGCTGGACTCTTTTAGAAGCTTTCGGTGTCATTAAAACCCAATGCCACTGTTATCGAACAGATTAAGTTCGGGCAGGAGAGTCACACAGCGTACAGTTGAATTAGTTCCTGAGTAATTGAAAGAATTGCGGGGAGGGGGGTGAGCTTTTCAAGGTTACATCTGTCATGCTTTCCTATTTAATTTCTCCTTTTAAAAGGCGTAGAATTGTACTGCGCTGCTAATTTGTTATACCTGTCAATTAAAACTTCTATTCTGTGGTTTCCTGCCACCTCCTAGTAATTTATTTGCTTCATTAGCTGGAGCGTTAGACATTGTACATACTGTAACGTGTAAAAATGTATGCGGAAGCTTTCTTCGGCATAACGGTGATAATTTTATTTGGGGAGTGATTCGAAGATGATTTATCTCCTTCCTGCCCGATTACGAGCCACTAAGTTCTCCCTTCAGCATGTATTGAAGGAATATAGCCTATCAGGACATCTTTTCAGGTTTCGATAGCTGCAACCAGAGTGTCCTTTCCACAGACGAGCAGCGAAATAACGTGTAACAGGGTCGCTTGGGGTGAGTCCTTGTAGGACCGGTTCCCACAAATCACTCTTTCGCTTCAGTGTCCTTTATTCTCACCATGCACCGGCTTCAATTTATATACAGTTTCTGTCCAGTTCTTAGAGGCTTTGGGCTTCCCAATCTTAGGGCGCTTTCAGACCTCCTCCTCCCCCCAGTGCATATTCTCGCTGCGGGAGAGAATGCGCAGCCAGGATATGCGTGGGGTGCTGCTGGTATGAAAGGCCTGGCACAGCTCCTGTTCTGTATCTCTGCGGGTGTTTGCCGGCAAAGCCGTGAGGGGGGTGAGGGAGGGGCTTTCAGACCGGCGGCACCCCGCACATATCCTGGCTGCACATTCCCTCCCACAGCCAGAATATGCGCGGCGGGGAGGTCTGAAAGTGGCCTCAGTCGGGGCACAGTCTCTCCTCAGGGCAGGTAAGTCTCTCACAGTAGCACTCACAACTCTGGCTCTGCGGGTCAGGCACAAACCCCACAGCTCAGACGACCCCCCTCTGAGCAGTGTTTTTGTACTCCTTTCTGGCTGCCCTGCTTTCCTTGTCTGAGGCAGAGCTCTCTCCCAGCTCCTGTCTCCTTCAGGTCTCCCTCAGGAGGCCTGAAGTGGCAGCGTTGTTTGACGTTTTTCTGTTTACTGCCAACGTTTCGACAGTCTCGCCGCCGCTCCGATGGCATTTGCTATCAATTTGTGTCACCGTCCGACATTTTGCAACAGTTCCAGGTATTCTGCATCACTTAAGATAATAGTGACAATTTCCAACAGTTTCGATATTTCAGACAGTTCTTCTGACACATTAGCGATACATTCCGACACTTTGCGGCATTTTCCGACGCTTGATGTGACTTGCGACAGTTTCCGACAATTTCTCCCCTGCTGAGAAATAGCGACAGGTAATAACAGAAAGCAGCAGCACAGATCGGAACAAGTATGGGGATGCCGTGTCCATGCTGTGTCGGGAAAACGGCAACGGATGGGAGGCTTCCGACAGAATTGTCTGGACACTGCTGCATGTCGTTTCAGGCCTACTCCTCAGCACTGAGCTCCGGCTTGATCCCCTGTGCTGCTTAGCCGTGCCTAAGCACAGCTGCTTTACTTTAGGCCCTGTCCTTTACTTCACCCAGCACCTGCAGCTTCACTAGCACCTGCAACCAGGCTGGTGCTAGCTCTCTTAAAGGACCAGCCTTTCTCTCAGTCTGCAACGTGCCACATAAGTACTTGCAGCATTTCTAAAAATGCTGGTCTTCTCCTGAAATTGACTTTGCCTCTCACTTCTCTTGTACATTCAGTTTCAAGAGATCGTTAATGCACATGGATCCACAGAGGACACAGCATTACAAAGTTAGCTGCATTACAAAGTTAGCACCAACACATAGAGCAGCAGGCTCAAAAGACAACTGCTATTTTTCATCCTACTGGGAAGAATTGAGAGGCTTGCAAGGGAAAGTTTAGAAGGACGCAGTTAATGAATTGCCCAATATCATGTCTTTGCTTTCTGCTTTTTTTTTTCAGATTGACTGTGTATCTAATTTTTCCATCGTTTGAAAGCATTTCAGAACCTCTCTCCACGTTGATGGATTCTGTGACTCATTAAGCATGCAGTGTTGCTGTAACAGGGTCACAGGCCCTAAGGGGTGAGTCTTGTCAGGATCAGGCCCCCCAGGGGATCTTATCAGAACTGTCCTTTATTTACGCAGTGCTCTGAATTCTTCATCGCTTTACCCTACACGGTCCATACGTATCCCATTCAAGTGGGGTCTCTCCCTCTGGCTAGGCACAGTCCCTCCTGCGGTGCCCCTTCTGGCTACTGCCTCTCTGGCCGTCTCCCTTTCGCTGAGCTTCCAAGCTCAGCCTTTGAGCTGGCCTGACTATGCCCAGGGTTAGGCGCTCTCCCCTTCTATACCAGCACCTGTCCTCCTAGCACCTGCTCTCCAGCTGGCACTACCCCCTCGTAAAGGGTCAGGCAGACTCACACAGCCTGTCCCTGCTACAGTCATATTTTTCCAGATCTGTTCACACATTCTATTACCCAATTTTGGACTGTGATCCACAGGGGATGGAATGGAAATCCCAGGTTTGATGCGTCCAGTCTGAAATCCTTCATTTCCAGTGCCTTAGATCAGTAGCTTCGTTAGATTAGGAGAGAGGCTTTGTACTGATACAGTGGCTTATATATCAGTCACTGGAAGACAACAGCATCCTGTGCTATCTGAATGAGAGTGTTTCTTTCCAGTAAATGTTGGTGAAATCTCTCCAGGACTGGGCCTACTCTTAATTTCTCCTTCACAGTTTTTCTTTTTTCTTTTCTTTTTATTATTTCAAGTTCATAAATCTTTATAATCTACTATACATTATTCCACAATTAATCCATTCACTCAAACATATACCTCCGAAATTTTCCCCATCTATGCTCCAGCTCCTTACCTCCAAACCTCCCTTCCCTTATATGAACTATATCTGTCAGTTTAATCATATTAAACACCTCTCATGTCAGATCTTTCCATTCCATTATCTTCAACTGCCCACTCTTATTCCAATCCCTCGCTATAACTATTTTAGCCGCTGTCAAAAGAATAAGCACCATTTTCTGATCTTCTTGGAGGACTTATCTCTCCATGATACCCAACAATACACATTTAGGTGAGCCCCTTAAATCATAACCACATATTTTAGCACAAATACCCAATACTTCTTCCCAAAATTTAGCAATCTCTTTACATTTCCAACAGTGTAAATATCCCGCCTTTTTTCATTACATTTCCAACACTTATCAGAACTACCATTCATTTTCACCATCCTTATCGGAGTGAGATACCATCTAGCAACAACTCACCGTTTTCCATTTAGCTGTTACTTAAGGTCACATTTGACTAGGACCTCAAGCTGAAGAGTGGGTTAGTTGATTTCCAGTTCAACATGTATCCATCAAATGTGGTGAAATCTTGTAGTTGGAATTCGCTGCTTTGGTAGTGATTAGAGAGAGAGAGATTCTGCCAGTTCAAGCTGACCATGTGTTTTCTTTCTAGCTTGTGATAAAAGCCAATTGTATTCAAGATTGTGGGCTTTGGAAACACTTAGCAGACTTGTTAGGTATCTCAATCTTTTGTTAGTGTTGCATATGTTTTTGATTCAGAGTCTGACCTACATTCTCGAGAGTTGGCCTCCTCTTGGCTTGCAGTGAACAGGCTGACTTTCATCTTTGCCAGAGTATGCACCTCACAAAAGTGCTCACCAACACAATGACTCTTCATCCGTCTGTTTGATTTGGTTCAAATGAAAACCAGCTCATCTGCAGAAACCTAATGAGCATTTTGAAGAGAGCCCACCATTGTTCCTTGGGACCCAATTGTTAGCATATAAAATAGTGCCGGGGGGACGACTAAATCCCTTATTCAGAATATCCCCCAAATTTTGTCAGATGGTTTTATGATTGTGGTACTTGTTTTGTGCAATTAACTGGCTGTTAATTGCAGTAGTTCAGCAGTGTGTACTAGGAATGGATTGTGAAACTTGCAAGGTGGTGGCATTTCCAAGAGTCCCAGAGGACTAGGTCCCCTGCTTTGTATATAGTGGTATTCCTTCGTTAACTTAGGGCACAATTCTTTGCCATCAAAGTCAATGGTAAAACTCCCATGGACAGTCCTGCTTATTGGAACTATGCTGGTAAAAGAAAGACATCTGTTTCTGGGGAGGTTATATGCCAAGATTCAGAGAGCATTGTTTAATTTGGTAGGATAAGGCAAATAGTTACTCCTTGAGGTTGTGACTGTAGGGTGAAACACAGAGCTGAAATGGATACCTAATTTGGTATCCACAGGTAATATCTGCATTTCTGAGTACCGTGTTGGGTATTCAGTGGGTTGCCCAATCGGGTACCTGGATATTAAAAAAAAAAAAAAAGAAGGTAATTTTCATTGCCAATTTTTCAATTTTCCAGTTACCGATTGGTAAATCAGGATAGAAAAGAAAACAACCAACTGGGACTAGAAGTCGACATTCCAGAAGTCCTGGAACATTCCGGAACATTGGGTACCCAAATCAGGTTACAAATTGGGTACCAAGTGGATTTGGGTACCAGAAATTCAATGGGTATACCCTAGGGTGGCCATACCTCCCCTTCAAAATAGGACACATTAAAAATACATGGTGCAGGGCTGCACTTGAACCAGTGCAACCCTGCAACATGTATTTCTCCCACTCTAGTATACCCATGTTTGTGTGTGCTTGTTTCAGGCCTAATGCCTACTATTGCTCACCTGGGGTTACCCTAAAGAAGGAATGCTTAGACATAGGGAGTGTGGTTTGTCCTTGCAAAGATTCTGAAGCTAGAGGAGACCATCTATTTGTGGGAGCTGCAGCTAGAGACGAAGAAGGGGTTTTAGATAGGAGTGTTAAATGGCCTCCTGGCAGAGGAGAGGCATAGAGGCTGAGTGGCTACGGCACTTAACTACTTCCCTGAAGGCTATGGGTTCAAGTCCTGATTGGTCTTGCACTGAATGGCTATGTTGCTGAGGGGTACCTGATCCATCAAGTTGGGGAAGACAAAGGTAGTTGGATATGATGCTGGTCATGTCACTCCCTTGTGTACTGTAGGCCACAGAAATTGATGAGCCTTAACCACTCCAGTTTGATGGGATGTGTGATTCAGGATGGACTCAGAGGAGGTCTTTTTCAACAGTGTAAAATAGCAGCAATGCTAGGGAAAAGTGCAAAATAATTTAAGCTAACAATTGCAGGCTTCTATGTGTTGTGATAGTTGCTCCTGACCTTCAGGGTAAGTTGGTGTGACACACGTCTAAGCAGTAAGCGACACGAGGTTTTGATACGATAGCCTTCTTCCTCTTCCCCTTTGCCCCACATCTGAGAGAAACTTAATTAAATCCCAGGCAGCTTTGGAAATAAGTTCAAAGTTGCAGTCGACTTTGTTGTACTTGTCAGTCATACCTCTATGTTTTAAAAAAAACTTCCTTCTTTCCAAGTCAAGTGAATTACTGATGGGTGTGAGTATTTAATAATGGAGGGAAGGGTTTCTCTCTGAACAAGAGAAAGGTCTGTCTGCCATCGATGGAGCCACGGGAAGCGTGTGTATATTGAGAGGGGAGGTCTTGGGACACGTTCCGACAAACAGATACATTGATGTCGTTAAGTTTTACATCACTTTTACTCCAGAGTTGATCACAGGTCAAGAGCTGGGTCAAGTTCAAGAGCTAGATCAATTTACTCCAGAGTCGTTCACAAGTCAAGAGCTAGGTCAAGTTATTCAGGAGTAGGAAGAATAGTATGTGCTCCTGAAAATGAGGAGTACATCCTCCCCTTTGCTTTTTACTTCGAAGTAGCTGTAGTGTGAACTCTTTCAGCGTTTGGGTAACGTTGTTCACCATGACCCTTAGGGGGAGATTACGATCTGTTACAGCTGCAGAGAGAATGGTACCAAAGTGGAGTAATTTAATTTGATTTAAGTAAACCAAAGTAGTTAGTTCAGTTTAAACATTGCTGATCGGAACGTGCCCTTAGTATGAAAGATTAATTCTTTCCTTTGCTACTTTGGCCTCTGAGCATTGGTTGCCTGCCTGGAGACCAAAATGAGCCATGGATAATGTTTCAGGTGTGGGCAAACGGTGGCTCTTGGCCAGGGCCAGTTCCAGGCCTTATTGGTCCTGTATCTTAGTTCACTGCACCCCGAATCTCAGCAGCTGAATTGTAGCTGCTCCTCAGAATCTCAGCAGCCAGGACTGCAGAGTGACAGCTCTATGAGCCAATTGCAAAACAGAAAGGGCTCAGCCTGGGAGATGCTTCAAAGGGCTACACACACACATGTGTCGTATGGCTCTTGGTCATGTGAAGGTTTGCTGTGTGGCTCTTGGTATTGGGAACTTTGCCCATCCCTGGGTTATTTCCTGTGATCCATCAAAGAGACAGTTCATATGCATATGTTGCAGGGGTTACACTTGGTTATGAATGGCTAGTAACCCAGGGTGACCTGAATTCGTGGAATAAAGAGGGCTATTTGTGTTCCAAAGGTGTCGGCAAAGTGATTTCTCTTCATCCTAGATTTTCTGTGCTACCCTTAACCTAATCTACCACTGCATCTTGCTCCTTTGTCGCTTCTCACTCACTTCCCCAGTAGCAGATTACGTTGTCACATGCTCAGGATAAGTATTATACAACAGTGCCGTGTTGACTGGGGCAATTGTATAGAATTTCCCAGGCTGAGTTGGAGGAACAAGAATGCGGATTGTAGTTGGGATTAACTTTGAGTAATTACCTAAATTCCATAAACGGCAACCCGTGCCCTCGGCCCCGTAGAAGCTGTAAGTAATGTGTTTTAATTAATGGGCTGCCAGGCGCTGTAATGAAAATCGAGTTGGATCAGGACCTATGAAAGTCAGCAGTTTTAGTAATTGGGATGTAGATGTTGTTTGTTTGGCTGGACTGGGTTTTCCCCCCATCCTCCTCCTCTTCCTGCTCCTCCTCCGTGGTGGCATTAGATATAGGGCCAAATTCTGTCACCTTACTCACATGTTGAAGTCAACTAAGATGGCTTGGGTCAGTACAGCATGCAGAATCTCTTGGATGGTAGCCGTGAAGCAGACTTTTCCTGCAGCCAGAACCAAGGTGTTAAATACAGAGAGTGGGTATTAGCCAGTGGTGTTGTCTCGGAGAATTAGGACGTCTCTACACATAGGAACTTTTGCCTTGTCTTTGGATCTACTGCAATTTCAAGTGACTATGGATTTGTCGCTTTTTGTCCTTGTCTGGATTGCAGTGCTGCATTCCTGCACTCCAGGGGTGTTTTCAGGTGAGGGAACGGGTTCTTGCATCTATACGTGTAAAGTATGAAACATGCTGTGTGTATATATAATCTATTATTATTAACACTGCTAATAATGATATATGTTATATGGTAACGTAGATTGATTTTAAATGAACCAGTTCAGATCACTGATTTAAATACATTTTTCATTTGTACTTTATAGTTCGTTTCTAAAGTTAGTTTCATTCTCATTGGTTGATATAATCGTTTAAACATGTTGATTAACGACTAACTATAGCCTCAAAGTTTAATTGTGGTACAAGGGGGGCTCGTGATGGTGTCTTCTGGAGTCAGAGCCAGGATCAAACACCTGGGATGACTCTTCTTAATCCCTTGTGTGTAGACCTTGCATCCTTGCAGGGTCAAACCCTTAAATGCAATACATGGCATGTTGTGCCATATGGCCCGTAAGACTCAAACAAAAAAGCCTTATAAGGCTTGACCTCAAACAACAACAACAAAATGTGTATCCCCTTCCCCCGATTGTTTGTATAGCACAAAAGCAGTCTTCAACACAAAGATTTTAGCAAAGGCTCATGGTGGAGTCTGGACTCAATGTATTATTTTTGTTTAAATGATTTAAATACTTTATACTAAGCTTATACTTTAGCCTGTACTGCGTTAAATCCAAATTTTATTTTATTTTCAAAAAGGAAAACTTAATTATGATTAAAAATCACGTAAAAATTTTTAAAATCTGGGTTGGTTTGGGGTTTTTTTTTAAAATCTCATCCATTTTTTTGGTTTTCTTTTGTTTTATCCACCCTGACTAAGGGGAACAAAGCATTAGAGAGACGTTGCAGTCACCGGCAGTGCAATCGCGACTTCCGTCCCAGTTTAGCCTCAGTCTGGAGGACTAAGTGGAAGTTTGTCCAAATTATTACTGGACACTGGTCCTGCCACTTGCCTCTGTCATGAGAGCTTTCCCAACCAGCTGAACAGACAATACTGTAACACATGGTTGCTTCAATTTGTTCCATCCAGCACAACGACAACGTCGTCTGTGTTTGTTGTGCCCCTTCAAAACTCTGTTCCATCTCACTTTGCAATGCCCTGAAGCCTTCCTTTGGAAGCCGAGGATGATGGTAGATAGTGCCGTCCTGATTTCCTGACAATTAAGAGCCAACGATAAGCATGTCTGTTGATATTTTTTCTTAATTTTTAAAACCCTGTCAGCATGCTCTCCCTTGCCCCTTTCTGCCTCAAAGGTATTCATGTTGAATGTTACCGGATATTAAATAATAACAGGTGACTAATATAGGCCGCGATGCTTGGCCGGGGAAGCTGCGTATGCAATAGTCAACTCCTAGCCTTCTTGTTAAGGTAATAAAAGAACATGAACACCCAGCAGACCAGTGATTCGTGCTGGAATACTAATGGACATTTGTTTGGCATGGTTCCACCATAGCAGACTTGGATCAGAAGATGAACCTGCTGTTCAGTCTGCTACTGAGCCTGGCTTCTGAGAGATTGTTTTTAAAAAAAATGCTTTTGTGTGTGATTTATCCAGCTCTCCAGCATTCAAGCCTGGGAGAACTTGAAGCGAAGGGAGGCCTTGTGAGAGAACTGAACAAAGAAAGTTTGGGGCACTGGGTATTGTTTTGCTTTCTTTAGCCCAGTGAGAAGAGATGTATTTTATCTTCTCGAAGTTCCGATCTATTCTACGCATGTAATGTATCATCACCATGGTATCCAAGAGCCTCCAAATATGCAATGGATGAAATAATTAGTCTCGCGTGTGTGTATTTTTTCCTTTTCTTCTTCTTCTTTAACTCCCGACTTCTTCCTTGTTACGTCAATTATTGCTTTTCATTCTGCATTTTTGCTTTGTCCCTATTTTATATCTGGAGAAAGTAAAGAATCTAGGCAAGCTAAGCCAGGTCACGGCTGGCCCTCGTACAAGTGTAACTCAGAATGGGTAGATGTATGAGGCCTAGGACCAAAACTCGATCTTGCAGTTCTCGGAACTCTTGTTGAAAATTGGGTTCTCCACAAGATTTACGAGGACGAGTTGAGAATTAGCTGATTCTCAACCCGTTCTCGCAAGATTCTCGGGAAAAAAAATTAAAACGCTCTGCGCATGTGCAAAATGGTCACCACAGCCGTTCTGTGCATGCACGGCCCTTTTTCAAGATTGCACGGGCAGTGTCCGTGCCACTTTGGAAAAGGGCAGCTGGTGCAAGAACAGTCACGGTGGCCATTTTGTGCAAGCAGCAGAGTGTTTTAAAATATTTTTCCGAGAACCTTGCAGGTTCTCGAAACATTACCAAGATCTCGTCACGGTCTCAGTAACGTTTCTTTATTCTCATGAGATTCTTATGAGAATCAGTTGCGTTCTTCTTTCAGCTGTAGGATGTTGTGAAGGCCAGTGGACTAACTAGGTTTAAAAAAAAGGGTTGGATACGTTCGTAGAAGATAGGTCCATAAATGACTATTAGCCACGTAAATGTAAGGCCTATTTATTTGGCCAGGCATTAGCAGGCAGGGATACGGTTTGGGAATTGTTTTAGTAGTAACATATTTTATACAGTTTATTTTTATTTTTGTATAATTGATATATGTGTATATACATTTTATGTGGTTAGCCATCCTGAGACTTTGGGGATGGGCCGTTTAGAAATCTAATTAACCAAATAAAATAAATAAGTTGGTCAGGAATGGAACCATTGACTGTCGGCGCTAGGAGTGGACAGTAGAACGTGGATCCCTTCATTATGACCTGTTGAGCACTTCTTTGAAACAGCCAAAGTTGGCTGCCGTTAGGGCCTTTTCGCACAGGCGGTCCCCTCCTCACCGCGCACACATGCGGTGTGTGAGGGGTGCCCGTGCGAATGCCACTCACTGTCTGGGGATGGGTGGGCACCCGTAGGAATGGCGCTTCGGGTGGGTAGGGGCTTGTGCGCGTTTCCACGCTTCACCCACTTCCACCCATCATCCACGCACGGAGAACCGGGCTCCAATGCCAGTCGCTCTGTGCGTGGAGATGGATGGAGATGAGCGTGCGCCTGCGGGAACGGGCACACACCCCTCACCCCGCCCATTTGAAAAGGACCTTAGAGACAGGATACTGGGCTAAATGGGCCATTGGTCTGAACCTGTAGTAGAAGACTTCTTGCAGCTGCTGTTCTGGCCAAAATCACAGCTAATAGCTAGGCTAGTGATTCTCAAAATCTTGCTTCTCTGACCCCTTTTTGAGAGTACTGTGACTCCAGACAGCAGCTAGGATTTGCAAATGCTATCAAATATGAGTTCTGCTTCCTAATACAACATGGCGTGCCATCTTGAGGTAAGTTGAAGGACATGAACTTCAGGGAATGGGGTGGCTTCATGATTTTTTATATAACCAAAGGAAAATGTTTACCGCAGAGGATCGGGGTGAAAACAAAATTGCGATGAGACTTCACCTCTGGCAGATCTGGTCATTTCATCACAGCAGAAGTTGTAACAAACAAGGTGAACAAAATTGGCCCTTTCGTGCATGTGCAAAATGACACCAGCTGTATGTACAACGGTGATGCTGTCATAGCCAGTAGCGTTTTGCACATGCATAAAAGACCCATTCTGGTCCGAATTCCAACAGCCGTTCTGTTTTTGTGGAATTGTTCCACAAAAATATAATGGCTGTATCAAACCAGCCATAGCACAGAGCCGGATCCTACCCGTAACCACGCAAGAGAAACAATAAATGCCAGGTAAACGTCTTGCTAGCGAGTCTACCCAGTTCTCTTCCATGGAGAAGCCGAAACGGTGTTTCAGTTCCCTGGATAATTTCGGCTGCCTCAGGTATCCTGGATTTTGAATCGCGCATTTTTCTTCTGCCAGGGGAACCATCTCCAGATTGTTGCTGCTTTTTTTAAAAAAACAACAGTGTAATAGTATTCCCTTTAAAAATAAATGTATACTTTCTCGATTGGATTGGGGAGTAAGTCGCAAAGAGTATGATTCAATTTGCAGCAATTAGATGGTGTATAAAGTGATCATATGATGCAGTCAAATTCCAATAAAGAAAAGCCATACAGCAGAACCAGCAGCACTAGATATTTCCCTTGCTATTCCACTGCAAAGCGGAGTGATCAGTGTACATTACCACACAGCTGATTCCCTATTCAGGAGCCCAGGGCACTTCTGGGTTTCCCAGCTGACCACTAGCAGCAAATTTGCTCACAAAACCAATAATGTTTTTCCCAATTCCTCCAGCCTCCTTACTCCTCCGCTTTTGTCACATACAAACAAAGAGAGATCATTCTTTTCTACTGCAAGAACCAGGAGTATATTTGTAAACCATTGATTCTGATTCCAGGAGTCTCCTGGTGTAACGTTCTCTCATTGTGGGTGGGATTGCTGTGAACTCTTGCACATGCAGTCATGGTATCTGCTCATGCCTTTGAAAAACAGGCCGTATGCATTTTTTAAAATTTTAAATTCTTTTTCCATTGATTATCAAGTTACTTGTAAAGCTACTGTTGCAAGGAGATGAACCGTCTCTACAATTTTTATCTGACGCTAGACAAAAGATTGGCAGACAATGAGTGTACCAGATTGTCACGCTTGTGGGATCAGGACCATAGTGCTTGCAGGATCAGGACCTGGCCAGGTCAGCGACATAGCCAAGGATTGGGAGGTTGCCAGGGCTTGAGGTCAGCGGTCAGGCCAAGGAGTTGAACCTGGGAAGTTGTTGGAACAGGGATAGAAAATGAAGGCTGGCAGGTAGGCAGGCTAGGGAAAGGATGAGGGGGCAGTCAGAGGACAGGCAGATAGGCAAGACAAGCTGGAAGCAGGGGGAGAGGCTTTGGCACGCCCCCTACGCTTGTGCCCCACCGGCTTCCAGATTCGGGGCCGGTGGGGTGGGGTAACCCCCTTGCTCTCCGGCGGTTCTCTGAGAGGGGTCAGCACACCACCCGGCCCTCTGGACGCGAGAGCCTCCGCAGACTGACGCCTGGTCCTGCCCTCCTATCCCTTTCCAGGTTCCCAGGGTCTTTAGGGCCAATATCGCGTTACATTACGGGCACCACCACCAATCCTCCCACCCCCCGTTAGGAGATAGCGGGTACTTCCCTGCCTCGGCTCCCGCGATCGACAGTCCTGCCTTCCCACCCCCTCTGCCTTTTCTGCCCGGGGCTTCCGGATTCTCCTGCCACGCGCGCCCCTGGGCGGGCACCGCCTGATGACGTCACCCCTGGCTGCGGCGTCTCGGTCTCTCCTCTGGGGCCCGGCATCAGCGCGACTGCTGGGGGGCGGCCCTCACCTTCCTCATCCTCCCAGGTACTGGTGGGGTGCTGGGGCCTGGGTTTGAGGGGTGTCCCTTGGTCCAGGGGTCCCCTGGTGGCGCCCCCGTCCGGGGTGGGGCTGGTGGGCATGTCACATACCACCCCCACCAAGAGGGGGGGAGGGGGGGTCTGGGCCGCGGGGCCGTCTCACCCTGTCGAGACAAAAAGTCAGCATTACGATGGAGGCGGCTGGCCCAGCGGCAAATTTCGAACTTATAAGGCTGTAGCGCAAGGTACCACCGGAGCAGGCGGGCGTTAGTCTTTCATGGAGACCAACCATTGGAGGGGAGCATGGTCGGTGATGAGAGTAAAGAAGGTACCCTCTAGGTAGTATTCGGAGGGTGAGAATGGCTCAGCAGACAACCAGAACTTCTTTTTCTATGGTACCGTATGCCTGCTCTCTCGGGTCTAACTTACGGCTAAGGTAAACTATAGGGTGTTCTTCCCCGTTCACTATTTGGGATAGTACTGCCCCCACCCCTAACTTGGAGGCATCCGTTTACAACAGAAACGGTTGGTTAAAGTCAGGGGCATAGAGGATGGGGGCGTTGCATAGTTGGTCCTTCAGCATCTCAAACACTTGGGACCCGGTGTCCACTGAATTGTGGTGGGGTGTTTCTTGGCGGTTAGGTCCGTTAGGGGCGCAGCCACTGTCCCAAAGTATGGTAATAGCCAGCGAGTCCCAGGAACTGCTGGAGCTGTCTTTTTGTTCTTGGCTGAGGCCAGTCCTTCACGGCCTGAATCTTGTACCAGAGGGGGCGTATCTGTCCCCGGCCTACCCGATATCCCAAGTACACCACCTCTTGTAACCCCAACCGACATTTTTTGCGACTGGCAGTCAGGCCGGCCTTAGCCAGTGTGGAGGCTATCCTGCAGAGATGCTCCCCATGTTCCTTCCACGAGGGACTGAAGATTATGATGTCATCAATGTAGGCTGCGGCGTATGCTTTGTGCCTGACGAGGATCTTATCCATTAATCTCTGGAATGTTGCTGCGTCTCCCTGTAAGCCAAAGGGCATCCGTACGAGCTGGACCAGGCCCAGCGGTGTAGAAAATGCAGTCTTCTCGCAGGCGGCCGGCGCGAGGGGAATCTGCCAATACCCTTCAGTGAGGTCCAAGGTGGATAGTACTGAGCTTCCCCCAAGCGTTCGAGTAGAGTGTCTATACGGGGCATGGGGTAAGCATCGAAACGGGAGACGGCGTTCACCTTTTGGAAGTCGATGCAAAACCGTGTGGACCCATCCGGTTTACTGACCAATACTGGTTGACTGCGCCAGGGGCTATTTGATTCGGTAATAACCCCCATCTTGAGCATACTGCGGACTTCCTGTTCCATGATGCCCCAGAGATGTCGGGGGTTTCGACAGGGAGGTTCACGCACCACCTTCCCGGGGATCTCATGTTGGATTAGGGCTTTGTGTCCCGGGGTGGCTGTGAACACATTCTTAAAAGAGGCCACTAGAACCCTGAGGTGGGCTTTTTGGGTGGGCTCTAAGTCTTTCCCCACCTGTATGGCCGACTCCCTCTCTTCTCTACATGAGGTCCCCGCTGAAAGGTCCCCTTCTAAGGCCTCGGTGGTCTCCAGTCCCTGCTGTCTCCACGCTTTCAGGAGATTCATGTGGTAGGTCTGTAGCTCCGGCCATTTCCCGGGTTGATGCACCACATAATCTTCCTCCCCTGCTTGCCTGACTACCTCGTACGGGCCCTGCCATGTGGCCAGGAGCTTCGATTTGGTTGTGGGTAGCAGGACCAAGACTCATTGGCCTGGACTCAATTGATGGGGCCGAGCCCACAGGTTGAACCAAGCCTTCTGTCTTTGCTGTGCCTCAAGCCTGTTCCTTGCAGCCCAGGCCCACACCCTCCACAACATGTCCCGTAACCTAGTTACGTAGAGGACCACATTGGCGGCTGGTGTAGGCGCCTCCTCCCATCCTTCTTTCACTAAGTCCAGTATGCCCCAGGATTTCTTTCCGTATAACAGTTCAAAGGGGGAGAACCCCAGGGAAGCCTGGGGAACTTCCCGGTAGGCAAACAGTCGGTCCGGAAGAGGGGAAGGCCAGGTGCGGGGTTTGTCCCGGACAAATTTGCGCAACATAGCCTTTAATGTCTGGTTGAATCGTTCCACCAACCCATCGGTTTGCGGGTGATAGATCGAAGTTCAAATCTGGTGAACCTTTAGGAGGCGACATAACTGCCACATCAGCCGCCCCATAAAGTTTGTCCCTTGGTCAGTCAGGATGGTCTGGGGGAATCCCATTCGGGAGAATATTTTAATTAGCTCACGGGCCACCGCGGGGCCTTTACTAGATCTCAAGGCCACTGCTTCTGGGTACCAGGTAGCGTAATCGACCAGCACCAAGATGTATTTATGCCCTTCTGTGGATTTCTCTAAGGGGTCTATGATGTCTAAACCCACCCTTTCAAAGGGCACCCGTACCAGCGGGAGTGGGACCAAAGGGGCCGGTGCTATGTTCCGTTTGGTCGTTAGCTGACACTCCGGACACGAGGCACAGTACCGGCGTACTGTTTCTCGAATGCCTGGCCAATAGAACTGGGTGGTCAGCCTCTCTAGCGTTTTTTTGGTCCTGGGGTGCCCAGCGCAGGGTACCTCGTGAGCTAATCGCAGCAGGTACTGCTGTACCCCCAAGGGGGCTATCAACTGGTATATTTCCTCCCCCTGGGCGGGATCCTCATCCACCCTGTATAGCCGGTCTTTGACTAACTCAAAATGGGGGTATAGCACCGGGCGACATGGGTCTTTAGGCTGACCATTTACTACCGCGATCTGCTCATAGGCGCTGTGGAAGCAGGAGTCCTCCTGTTGAGCCTGAATAAAATCAAAGGAGCTTACCATCCATGGAGCTTCCCCAGCAGGGGCTCTCTTGGATGCCTCCCTGCTCTGGTATGGCTGCGGCTCCCTGGAAGGGGGTTCCTTTCCCAGGAATGCCTCTTGCTTAGGGAGTAGTGACCCTAAGGGTCCCCAATCCCTCCCTACTATCACGGGGTGGGGCAGCCCTATCCCTCCCTACTATCATGGGGTGGGGCAGCCCGGGGACTACCCCGACCATGTGATGCCATGGACAGGGTCACTGAGCAGGGTCACTGAGCAGGTTGGGTACAACCATACCTCCCCACGCACACAGCAAATCTCTATGTGCGGGGTTCTGGCCCGGGGTAACCCTTGTAGGCCCGCCCGCACTAGAGTCCTTCCACATCCTGTATCGATGAGGGCCCTATATTCCTGACCCCCCCCATCCACACCGGGATCAAGGGTTTGCCCTTTCGGCTATCTGCTCCCCAGGCCTCTCCCAGCCACCCATTGGCATACGTACAGTCCAGGAGGGGACAATCCCGTTTCAGGTGTCCGGGTTTCCCACACTGGAAGCACACCCGGGTCTCCGAGCTTGGGTCCCCCTCTCGAGTCAGAGGAGGCTCCGTGGGGCCCTTCAGGTTGGGATCGGGGCCACGAGGACTCCCCTGGGCAGACCTGGCCCCCTCGTTGTTGTACAAGCCCCCAGCCCCCCCCCCCCCGTGCGAGGGGTCTCGTCTCACGGACCCACCTGCCCCCCGAACGGCCCTTCCCGGACCGACCCTTTGGGTCTGTTGGTCCAGTCGTCTCGGGATGGCCTCTTACTAGCCTCCCTACCCCTGTAGGCCCCTGGTCCCTCAAAGGCTTCGTAACGCTTCATCAATCAGACAGCCTCTTCTAGGGAGGTGGGTCGGTGTCGGGCCATCTAGGCCCGACCCCCCGGGGGGCAGGATTTAAATGAATTGCTCCGTAAGGAGGAGTTCAACAATCTCCTGGGCCGTTCTTTTATGGAACTTGGGCCACCTCAGGCAGTGCGTCCTCAACTGTTGTGCCACCGCCTGAGGGGAGGCCCTGGGGGATACTTCTCCCCTCGGAACCGCCTCCTGTAGGTTTCCTCCGAAATATCTAACCCTTTAAGGATAGCTTCCTTAACTTTCGTGAAGTCGGCAGCCTCCGCTGCCTCCAGTCTATCATATACCGCCTGCGTGGGTCCCGAGAGGCAGGGGGCCAGCAAGATGGCCCACTACGCCTCCGGACACTTGGCGGCTGTCGCCACCCATTCGAAGACGTTCAGAAACGCCTCCGGGTCGTCAGTCGGCAATATCTTGGTGGGTCTCACCTGGGGCCCTCTAACCTCCCCGGCTCCCAGGGTAGCCACTGCCAGGGCGGCAATAGCGGGTGACATTAGGACTGACACTTGTTCCGCTAGCTGGGCTTGGCCGCGGATTTGGGTGCTAGCCATCTCACTAGTGAGTTGTTGTAAGTATTCCCTCTGCGTCTCCAGCTGGGTCTTATGGGCCTCCATAAGCCACTTCAACATGGCTTCGGTTTCCATTGCCCCCTCGCTAGACCCTGCGGGCTCAAGGTCCTGCAGCAACCTCCCCTTTAATCCTATCCGAGCCACTGCACCAGTTGTGGCACGCCCCCTAAGCTTGTGCCCCACCGGCTTCCGGATTCGGGGCCGGTGGGGTGGGGTAACCCCCTTGCTCTCCGGCGGTTCCCTGAGAGGGGTCGACACACCACCCGGCCCTCTGGACAGGCGAGCCTCGACAGGCGGACGCCTGGTCCTACCCCCCCCTCACCCTCCTACCCCTTTCCAGGTTCCCAGGGCCTTTAGGGCCAATATCGCGTTACATTACGGGCACCGCCACCAATCCTCCCACCCCAGGTTAGGAGATAGTGGATACTTCCCTGCCTTGGCTCCCGCGTTCTCCGGTCCTGCCTCCCGCCTTCCCACCGCCTCTGCCTTTTCTACCTGGGGCTTCCGGGTTTTCCTGCCGCGTGCATGCCCCGGCTGCCCGATGACGTCACCCCCGGCTGCAGCATCTCAGTCTCTCCTCTGGGGCCCGGCATCAGCGCGACTGTCGGGGGGCGGCCCTCGCCTTCCTCCTCCTCCCAGGTACTGGTGGGGTGCTGGGGCCTGGGTTCGAGGGGTGTCCCTTGGTCCGGGGGGGGTCTCCTGGTGGCACCCCCGTCTGGGTTCTGGGGGTCAAGGCTGGCGGGCGTGTCACACAGACCTTGACTTTGGCTGCAACAGTCACCATGCAAGTTGCCCACATGAGAGGATGTGGCAGGAAGGAGAACTATATCCTGGAGCAGATCCAATGAGCAGTGACCCCTGTCTTGTCACCAGATCTCCTCAGGCTTAGCAGGGTCACACCTGGTTCAGTGCCTATCAGAAGTACTTCGGTGGCTTGGTGTTGGGCTGTGGTGGTGAGGCACCAGAGGTCTCCTCAGAGGTCTGGATTCTAGACCCCCTCGCACCGGACACAGATTCCATTTGGAGTTAATGGACATAGCTCTGGAGTCTCTGCAAGCTAGCTGCTGTAGTAGAAATTTGGCTGCAGGTCTAAAGGTTCCGGTGAATACAATCGGCTGCCGCTTTATTCTGTGTGACCAACTGACAGGTCGCAGAGCAAGGACCTGCCTGCTTGATGCAGCCTTATTTTCATCTTCTCACAATATCACAACTTTGAATTGCTTCAGCATCATGAGAACCAGCATAGTCTAGTGGATAAGGTGTTGGACTTGGAGCTGGGAAATTACAGTTCAAATCCTGTCTTAGCTGTGAGCTCACCGGTGACCTTGGACCAAGTCACTGTCTCAGTTTCCCATCTGTAAAGTGGGAATAATAATAACCTATCTCACTGGGGTTTTGTGAGGGTGAACTAGATATGGATTATAAAGCACTTTGAACATTGAACGCGACTATAGACATGATGACGCAACAGCGAGCCCCCAACTGTTTCAGGGATCCTTGAAACTATTTCAGGACCCCTCCCAGTACCAAAGCTTGCAGGATTTAGCATCGCCTCCCGTATCGTGGTCTGGGCCATGATCTGGGATCGGCGGAAGGTAACCGATGTTACTTTCCGCTGATCCTGGATCGTGATTGCGCTAACCACGATTCCGGAGGTGGGACCGGCTCGTGGTTAATCTGATTCCTGCTGGAAGTTCACTGGGGTGAACTTCTGGTGGGAATCCTTTAGACATTACGGGCCTCTCCTCCACCGCAGGGGATTGACCGGGGTAAGAGGGAGGCCCATAACGTCTGAAATGACCCTAAGGCACGGTTAGGGTGGCATCTGTTGGGAAAGCGACTGCAGCGAGAGAGAACCTGACGATTGTGATGACTCCCCGACACAAGGATCCTTTTGAAACTTTCTGGTTTTCCACTTGTTTATGGTCTTATTTCTGCCAAGGAACATTACACAGCTCTGCCTGCGACCACGCTGTCACCTGGGAAACACGTCTTAATGCCTCCGTGAGTTGTGTAACTCAGGCTTTAAACCAGGGGTGATAAAAACGTGTTTGAAAAAAACCAACAAGCAAAAAAACAGCAGCGTAAAGACACCCACATCCAAGTCAGCCAAGCTGTCACCCGAGCCAGTGTTACCCACTGATTTTCAGTGGCATTGCACCAAGGGTCAATATGGCCTCTGGCATCTGGTCCCCAGACAGCGCAGAGCGGAATGATGTCAAGCGGTGGAGGGGGAACCCGTAGTGGCTTCTCACAGGGAAATCATTTCGATATAGATGTCACCGCGGAGGATGGGTCTTGTAATGGCATTTTGCTCTCTTTTTTAAAAAGAGCCGTGGACAAACAAGACTGCCATTGTGCCCAGCAAAGGTCAGCGCAGCGTGTGGGGATTTGCAACAGTGACTTTAAGAGAACAAAAGCCTGGGAAGAAAATGATCATTCGAAGTGCACCAAATAATTCAGAGCAGTGACAGTCTGCAACAGCATGAGGGCACAGAAACCTACCCGGCTTCAGGCAGCCTCTTGCTGTTTCTGTTGCAGAGAGAGAAACAGGGAGGCTTGTGGTTAATGCACTGGACTGGCACTTTAGGTTTTTGTGGGTTCAGTTTGTTGGTCTGCCATTGGCCTCTGTTGTTGAGAGCGTGGTCCTTTTCAAACCGACACCCTGCCTTGCGCTGTGCAGGTGGGGGGGAGGGGGTCCGTAGGAACGCCGTGGGTTGCCGTGGTAGTGGAGGGGTGCCTGTGGGAAGTAGGAACATGGCCTGGGGGGGGAGGGGGTTGAGTGTGCACTCCTGTGCTCCCGGTTGCTCCGAGCGTGGAGGTGGTTGGAGATGGGTGTGCACCTGTGGGAACGGGTGCACACCCACCTCCACCCGCCACCCCACTCCCCCTCACTCCCACTGCGGCCCGTTTGAAAAGGGCCTGTGGTTGTTCCGTTGTTCCCCAAAACGAGACAACGTGTCTCCTGACAACTTGTCTGTTCGGGGTTTATGCAAGCTATCAGTCTCTGGTCCGTGGAGCAGGCTGGTCAAGAGGGGCAGGAAGCGCGGTTTGGGGCAAGCTGCATTAGTAACTGGATGGATCATTCTGAGGGGCAAGAGTCCCTTTAGCTATAAAGGGACAGGTGCTGCAGCTGAAGTGGGGCCCACAAGCTTGTGCGCCAGACTCCCTGATGCAACTGTCTCCCTGCTATTGAGAGAGTGGGTAGGAAGGCTGTCACGGGTTGGCGGGTCCGCACCCCCACTTACCGGGTTTGAGTGACTCAGTTTCCCTCACGCACAGCCCGCTTGAATTAGTTTCTCTCTCTGGCCAGTTCAAGTCTGCCACAGGGACAACTCCTCCGTCACTCAAGGGCCCGATCCTTCCCGTTTACAGACCCTTTAATCTCTGGGTTTGCAAGAGCTCGAGGGCTCTTGTTGCTCATTTGTGTTCCAATGTTAGACACAGACACTTCTTCATAAAGATAAGTAGTAAGTTTATTGATTACATAAGCAAGATAGTTGATACAGAGTGGTTACTAGAAATCAAAGGTAAATATAATGCATTCCTGATCTATACTGGTTGAGTTCCTAAATAGCATCTTACCCTACAAAGGTCCATAAGTTTCTCTCAGTCCTTTGGTGTAAGCGACTGGGTCTCCAGATTTAGTTGGTAGAAAGCAAAATCATGTCTCTCTTAGTTCATGGTCTCCAGCCTGACTGACTGCAAGATGGTGAGTGAGTTCCTGAAAGTCACTGAAAGCCCCTGCCCCCTCTGGGGTACAACTCCTTATATCCTCAGGAGGAAACTCCTCATATCTTCTCAAGGCTTCTAGAATTCCCTTTGTTCTCGTTATCAGCTTTCTCTGTCTCTGCATGTAGGCAATGGCTGCCTGCATTAGCATATAAATTTGTCTGGGCCCCCCGTCTGGGCAAACAACAAAACTGTCTTTCCATTTCCTGGGGGTTGGTCACGTGTCATAGCCCTAATTTGAGTTTTACAGTTCTCAGTTGTAACATTACATACATGTGGAACCTTTTGCATTACATATTTACCAGACTTGTAGTCTACATGTAGGCCCATGTTACATGTGTGTGACCCTGTTATTCCGTGACAAAGGCCCATTCCATCTTCTGCACCAGGTCCCATTCCAACCTAGCTACAGCCCTGCCAAAGGGGTTATCAAGCCGGGGGTTGGGGGGGGGACTGAAGGCAGTATCGGGAACATGCTTGGAGTCAAGCTCGGAGAGCAGAAGCTGAAGGAAGGAGTCGACTCTAGGAACCAGAATCAGGTACCCCAGGGCCAGGTTGGAAACCAGGCCGAATCCAGAATTTTGCTCGGTTACAGTTACTAATGGAATCAGGTGTTTTGTTCTGATTGTGATCAGACAGATGAAATTAGGAACAAAAAATGTGCCTGCGCAAAATGTCTGCTGTCCGTATCCAAAATGGCAGCGGCATCACCCATCTCTCAAATCAGCTGCCCATATCCAAAACGTTGGTGATTTTGCCATTTTGGATATATGCACATGGTGGGGTTTGTTTTTTTGGGCGGGGGGCTTTGTCAGGATTCCAATCGAAACTGTTTCCAATTGGAATTCTACTGAACAAACAAAAAACCCAAACATAGCTGTTCTGTTTTTGAGGAAATTCTACTGAAACAAACAAAAAACCCAAACATAGCTGTTCTGTTTTTGAGGAAAAGCTCCATGAAAACGGAACAGCTGTTTTGATCCAGACCTAGTTGGAAATGAGAGAGTCAGGCAGTGTGGGTGGCGGAAGCAATGTCAGGGTCTGGGAAGGCAGCAGCCAAGTGACTGCCCAGTTGCTCTGGACAAAGGCCTATGGCTGACCAGATAGTTATATAAAGGGTCAGAGGAGTCTAGCGCCAATAAAGGTTCAAGTCCACCAATCGGGGAACTTGCTAGCCAAAACAAATACTGGACATGTTAGTAATTCTCCTGGGCCATCAGGGTGCAAATGTGGGCAGCTCAATGCCACAGTGTTGTTGGGACCTGCATTCCTGACACTTTTGACCTACCCAGAATTCTTTGTGGGGGTAGGTTATGCTCCTACATGCGTCTTGACTCTATGATTGCGACAGGAATACTCTTGCCACGGACTCATCCACGCAGCCCGCTGTCCCATGCAAACGTGTTCCGTAATCCATGCTTGCTTTGTCCCATACAAATTTACACAGCTGCTAGCTGGCTCGCCCTTTGCATCACATGGCAGAGAACAAACTATCGTCAAGGAGCACAGGAGGGGGGTCAGGAGGATTTAACACAACCCGTGGGTTTGGGCCCTTGAAAAGAGTGTGGTGGGAATGCTCCCATCGTGTGTTTCTGGTGCAGATGCCTTCCCACTCGAATGGAAACCATTGACCGATTAGTCTTGTAACACTGTGCCTTGGTGCTGGGTAAGGCCCTGGTGGGTCGCTGGATCCACACCCCCAGAAAGGCCAGGCCACACGAGAATTGGCCCCACCATTTTATTTATAGTGCACAATCCTCCCCCAATGTCTTTAGTCCAGTCTACAGTCCCTCATCATACAGTAGCCAGGCAACACTCTCTGGCTTCTTCCCTCTAAGTGCATACCTTCGTATTATTGGGTCTCTCCACCGAGACCCGGCTGGTCAGGCACAATCCCTCCTGTAGCCCACTCTCAGCTAGATGCAGCCCTCGCCTCTGGAGCAGAGTTTCCTTTTAGCACCTGCTTCCTTGAGGTCACCCCTAACTGAGACTTGCTTAGGCATTGAGACTTTGGGCTGGCTTGGCCACACCCAAACCCGGGTGTACTGCATCAGGTGCTCTCCTTCACAAACTTCAGCGCCTGAGGCTCCGGTAGCACCTGCATCACCCTTGCTGGTGCTAACTCCTTAAAGGGCTAGTAACCCCAGTAGGCTGCTCCCTGCTACACCCCTCATGAGAAGAAACGAGGCTGTCGCACTAATCAAATCAGTGCCTCTTGTGATCACAAACCTCTTGTGATTCAGCTGCTTCCTTTTCAGATGAACTGGCTGCTCGATGTGCAGATTAATTTGAAAACGGGGGTTTTAAATGTGTAGCTGAGAGGTGGATAACTTTGATGCTCTGGTAAATCTCATGCGAGAGCTCTCTTCTCTGTTTTTAATTTTACTTGATAGAAGGGCTAGTTTAGACTCAGCTGCCAGGCTTTTATTTCCAGTTGACTGAATAAGGGCTCCAAGGTGATCTTAAATCTTCAGTCGTACCTCTGAGAATATGGCATTGTTTTGTGGGGCTGGCTCAGAGGGCCCCAGAGTGAGGCTGCTTTCAATATGGGCTTTGTGCAACGTGGCCAGGGTTGCATGATCCGTGTCGGATTTGCAACCGCGTGGGGGGTGATCTGATTAATCTTGTCTTGCAAAGGCACCTGCCCACCTGCTGAGACAGCGAGGAAGAAACTCAGCCAAATTCAGAGTCGTGGCAAAATATTCCCTTCGGTTACCGCAAGGTGTCCTTGGGCGGTGGAAAACTGGAAAGATTCCAGCAGGGAATGCCCACTAGGGCTTCCTTCTGCTGCTGTTCGTTAGCCAGATATCTGCAGGGTTTCCTGTGAAAAGGGTTGTACCAGGTGCAACGCTCTACAGACTTTCTTGCCGCTAACAACCCTAATACACAAGTGAAACCTAAAACTCCTGGCGTGCAAGGCATTTACTTTAAATTAGTCATCCTTGGTCATCACTTTGGCTGAGCTCAAGGAAATTTCCAAAATGGTGTCCATCACCATTCATAATTTGTGTTCTAGAAGTGGGGTAAGAGGGTGCCATTTTGAAAATCTTCCCAGTTCAACCACTCCATTGTGTGGGCAGCAGTAACAGAGGGGCAGAGGTGATAGGGGAATGAGAGAGAGAGGCAGGACAAGACAGGGAAGAAGCAATGGAGCAAGCTATAAGCATATGAGTTGGGGGCGGGGTGTTATCAGAGAAGAGAAGGGGGTTTGTGGTCTAAAATGTTTGAGGATCACTGCTCTAAACCAAGGGCAGTTCTGCTTTCTGGGCTGCTGGAGGCTGGGAGGGAAAGCGTAGGAGATGAATCACTCCATTATAACCTGTTGTGCACATCTCTCGAACAGCCAAACCTGGTCATTGTCAGAGACAGGATGCTGGGCTAGATGGACCAATAGGCTGACCTAATATGGCAGTTCTTCAGTTCTAAAATGGAACGTTCTCCACAATGGAATCGTTAGTATTTATGTTACTGTTACAAGACATCGCAGGAAACACAGGATGGATTCATCTTGTGTTTCCTATTACATGTTAGTGACCAGTAGCCACATGTAACATTTATTTATTTATTTAATTTAGATTTTTTAATCCCACTGTATCCCTTAGGCTCAGTGTGGCTTACAGTTCTTTAACTTATTAACTAACTTAACTCTTAATTCTCACAACGACCCTGTGAAGTAGGTTAGGCGGAGAGATCTGTGACGGGCCCAAGGTCACCCAGTGAGTGTATGGTTAAGGTGAGACTTGAACTGAGGGCCTCCCCCTATCCCCTGGGCCAGTCACTGCACACTTAACCAATACACCACACGGGCTGGCTACCCAATCGGAGATGGGAGAAGAGGTCTTACCTTACCTACAGCAGTGATGGCGGTGGCAAGTCCTCAACAGTGGCAGGATTGAGAGCATGCAGGACAGGAACGTTGGTGGAGGAGCTCCCGAGAGCTGTGGTGGCACCGGAGCATCACCGACAAAGCTCCTGGGCTTGTTCTTGTTCTTCCAAACACTTGACAAAATTATTTATACTGAGCCTTCTGTGCTTGAGGGTGCACAAGGCAGAAGAGGGTCCACCTCACTCTGCCGTAGCCGAGCTTGTCCTATAGGCCTCCTGTTTTGGGCCTGGTTGTTTCTTTCCCATACCAAGTCTTGCTGGGTTATATCATCTTATTGCTGCTGAAGGATCACATCCAAGGGAGTTCTTAAATGAGGTGCGCCCACACACATACCCCTCTCCCCACCGACCGCACGTCCAACTGCTCGTGGGAAGGTGTGTGAGGAGCGCGGTCCTGTGAACCACACGGTGGCTGCTCATGGCCACGCAGAGAGCACCTCTGAAAAATTGGGAGTGCTCCATGTGTGCCCCAAGGTCAGCTACATGTGTGGAGGCTGCCTTCGTGGCTGGGGTAGCCGTGCCAGGAACCGCTCATTCGAAGCGCTCCCCATTGTGTGGGCACCCCACAGCCGTTCCGCTCAGCGACCACAGAACCCACCCCCCTGCCTGCCTTGCTCATTTAAAAACACCCCAGGTAAGCCCTGCTGCCCAAGCGGTCCCGCCCCCTGCCTTGCCCATAACCGCTGTTAGCAGATGTAACATCAACTTCGGACGAGGACCTGCTCCTCGTTGGATATCCACAGCCAGGTGACCAGTGAGGAGCACTTGGGTAGCAGCCATGTAGCAGGTCATGAACAGCCACAACCCATTGCATGCTTGCTTGCTTCCCAAATAAGGTGGGTGGCATTACATCTGGTAAGACCCTCTGTGTTAAGGCTGTAATAGGCTGCAAATTCTGCTGTGGCATTATTGTGAGATGTCACGCTAGGGTTCTGTAGTCACTTGTAGAAAGGTTGACAAGCTGATTAAGCAACTGTTAGGACAAATTTTTATTCTCCCGGGCTCAGGGGTTTGCATAAAATGTGCGGTGGCCTTAAATTCACAATTGGAAAGATAACCTAATTGACTGCTTTGCACTTTTTTTAAAAATGCGGGTGTGCGTTTTATTTACGAAGATCTGTAATATTGTGGTGACAATTAGCGTGTCTAGCAATCAAATGCCAGGCGGCGTTTTAAACTCGAGCCATCTGTTCACTGTCAGGCAACGTGTAGCCCGAGAAATGACATCATGTCTCCTGAAACTTGTGCCGTGATCTCGGCACGGACGAACCAGCCTTTCTGTGATAATTCAACCCTGCGGAACCAAAATTGTTACACCAGAATTGAATTTGGCTCATTACAGAACTCAGCCAAAGCCGGTCCTGAGCAGAGCAGAGCGGAGTGGAATAAAATGATGTTGTTTAATTACGCAGACCGCTCCCCACTGGTCTCTGTTCCAGTTAACGCTTTCCTTTGGCATCCGTCTCACCATAGCCTTGGAGTTGAAAGCCGGGGACTTTATCTCTTAAGCTCTTCAGTGGAGTTTCTTTCTCTCCACTTTTCCTAGGGAGTCTTGCCATTTCCTCTGATAAGCCAGTGATCAAAGTTTTCATTGAAGTTCTCTGGCATGAAATGAACCCCTGCCATATGAATTTGATTGATTTCTTTGGGGCTGGGTTCCCATACTAAGTCGTAGTGGGTTATATCATCTTATTGCTGCCGAAGGAGCCTATTGAAAATCTTAACAGCGTCATCTCTGTTTATTCTTTTTTTAAAAAAAACAAAAAAAACACCCCAAAACTGTAGCTCCACTTAAACACACATCCACAAAGGGTTAAATCCTGCTCTCACTTACATTCACTCACACCTCAGTGGAGGTGCTTAATGGCAGGGGAGAGATCCTGCACTGCTGAAGTCAGTGGAGATTTTGCTACTTTCTTAGTTGGCAACAGGATCTGGCTTTAAAAGAAAGCCGAGTTTGATGAGTCTCATTACCTAGGGCACAATGAAGCTGTTCTCCATGTTAATGCATCTAAGATACACTAACCACAAATTTCAAGGTAGAAGAGTAGAACTGAAGGGCTTCCAGTTTATTCATTGACACCTGGTTGTTGTCAAATCAACTATTGTTCGAATCAGAAGTCCAGCAAACTTGCCCTTTGCCCTGGAAGGTCCACTTGTCAATGGAAAATGAAACTTTGTTCTTCCTTAACGCTTGACAGAATCATTTATACAGAACCTTCTGTATCTGAGGATGCACAAGGGCAAAAGAGAGTCCACCTCCCTCTGCTGTAGCCGAGCTTGCCCTACAGGCCAACCCCAGGTTAACGACGGGAAAAGATACCAGCACGATGATGCTCGGACTGCTAGAAACACACAAAATTGCAGTAAATTAGCAGCGAGCATCAGCAACTGGAACACAAGGGCATGGCGGCCTTACGATGCCGTTGCCCCTGAGGTGTTTCTGTCCCCCATCTTCAGCAATAAAGTTGAATCAATGTGATGGAGTCGCCTCACATCAGCCATCGCCAGTTTCATTCTCTTGACTTGCTTGATCTTCTTCGATTGAATGGATTCTGAATGCTTGCGTTTTGCCGTGGTTACCATGCTCAGAGTTGATTTTAGAAAATTCTGGAAGCTAATCGACTCGGGAGTTCAGTAGAGAAATTGCAGATCAGAAAAGACCCATTTCATCATCAGTCAAGGCCTTATTTAGTTACATATTGAAATCCATGTCCTGCCCTATCCTGCGGGCTTAGAGCAGGCAACAACACATGCAAACAATACTGAAAAGAAATATAAAACATGTAAACATGAAATAAAACAATAAATATCAAATATAAATGTAAATCAACCTGACTGTCAAATATCTGGTCATATAAGAAGTGCCATACTGGGTCAGACCAATGGCCCATTCATCAAGGTCACAATGGGACAATCTATTCCCTGCTCTGCGCTCGTGGGGACTGGCTCGGTTGAGTATTCCCTTAAGCGAGAAGAGAGACAAACACTCTTCCCTAAAACCAACCCTCCCTTTGGAAAGGTGCCTGAGCTGGTAATGATTCCCCCCTGAGTTCCGAGTTTCTGTGACAATGGTAATTTGCTCTGTCTTCTCTCTAGTATTTGATGACCTCTTTCTCTCCAGCTGGGGATGGGGCAAAAGGCAACGCGGATAGACGAAAGGCAGGTCGAGGAAGAGTCGCGGGAATCCCAGCCTTTTTTTGGTGCCATTTACTGTATAATGTCTGAGGGAGAGAACGTGAACCGCAGTGTTGCCCTCAATAGCCCTTGCTTTCTGGCGCTCACTGTAAAATTGTGTCGGGGGTAGGAGGGAGCAAGGGAGAATTGTTGCTTTTCAGTTGCTGTTATCTATTGTAGTTGCATTTTCAACAGCTATGCGGACAGCACTGCCGTCTCCTGTTTTTCAGCGGAGCGAAGCGTTTTCGTGATGTTCTCCTGGGGACAATTAGTTTTGCTTGGTTATTTCTGAGGGGCGCAGTTAGAACTAGAAAGGAAGCTCGTATCCCTGTGGCATTCTCCAAAGGGAACTCGGTGATATTTACGTTTTTAACAGCAGAGCTGTCAGTTTTCAGAAGTGGCCCATGATAGCAGGTTGCAAAACAAGGGAAATCAGTGCAGGGCAGGTTTGCAGCATCTGAGATGAACATCAGTGGGCTTTCTGAGTTTTGGAAGGAATGTCAGAGGCATCTCCTTTTGATTTTATTGAGACATCCTCCCTATTGTGGGAGAACCCTAAACGCTACTGAACTGCTCTCATGCATGCAAACTGGGAGGTGAAACTACTTGTAACTGAGGAGAAACTGGAATGGAACTTCAGAGGAAAATGTATTTACTTTAATGTTTTATCCTGCTCTATCCCAGACGCTCAGGAGGGCAGGATAAAAATGGAACTAGCTCAGGCTCTCTTGGTCTGCCTTCTCCTAAGCATGCTCTGAAGAGTGGGGCGGGGGTCTAATCAGAAAGGGCTAGGAGAGCGTCTTTGTCCCTCCCTTTCTCTCATGGACATGCCATCTTAGGCCAAAACCACAGAGAAGGTGGCAACTCTAGTTTTGGACCAACAGGCCACCATCCACCTTCAAAATTCCCGACAGACCCCCACCACAGCGGCACAAGGTAGGCCGCTTTGGTCTTTGCTGTTGCTATGGCCATCTCCAGGGGAGGGTGAGCTAGGGGCCCCCGTGGTTAGTGCCTCTACATTTCAGCCAGCATCCAGGGACCGCCTTACCATAGGGTGACCTGGGGCCACTGCCTTGGACCTCACTCTTTCTAGGGGCTCAGCAGTGGCCCCTGTTTTCACCGGGACGGTGTGGGGTCCCATTCCCTCCCAGTGGGCCCCAAACACAACCACCTTTAGGGCCTCGTGGAGGATGCCCCAAGGGGTTGGGGCCATGCGGAGGGGCCAACAGAGCTCCCAGGTTTTATCTTCCCCCTGGGCCCTGCAAATTCTAAGGCTGGCCCTGCCATCATCCCACCAGCAGCAGGGGCTGAAGTCTGCTTTGCTTACAGCCACCTAATGCAACACAGCGAAAGAGGCAGCTGGGAGTGCTAATTAGGGAGCGGGGAGGGTTAGCCCTCAGTGAATCCTAAATGTTACTGTTTAATATGGCTCTGCAGACCAGCTGTGATCCACTTTACCCCAGGTTTGCCGAACCGCTGAAATCCAGCCCTTTGGTGCTTTCCACTTAAAACCACCCCGGGTGTTGTTTGTAACCGGTGTTTATTTTAATTAACAGAGTGTCTAGTACAGTGGGGCCCTGGTCACTGAGTGAGCTCCCCAGGTGACACTGCTAGAGTAATACTCGGTAATAATGTTAGGTTGGGGGGTTATTTTAATCCTGGGTTTATGCCTTGAAGAAATGAGATGACTAGGATTCACCCTGAGGGCAGGATGGCGTCCTATTGTCCTCTTGATTTATCTGGCACTAGAATATCACACCGCTGAGTGGGTTTAGCTGAGAGGGGATCTCTTTCCCTATGGTTTGTGCCATTGTGGGTGGGCCACCACATGCGACTTTGCAGACAGCCTGAGGATACACATAAGGAGCCCATTAACACATTCCCAAATGCCAAATGTCAACAATGTATTTCTTCTCCCTTTTGTGGATCCTGATAATATATTAATTGTGCTGCTGACTAACGGCATCAAGGGAACAAAACAATCAGTGACACCATCTGTTGCAAGCAGGTCTGGATGGCCGTAGGGGCTGTGTATTTCAGCTCAGCTCTGTTGATGAACCCCATGTGTCGCAGAGGTATTGGCCTTGGTCAACAGTTACACCAGCAGGGAAAGGGAGACTTTGTTCTGAAGTGGAAAAATAGTTGTGATGGAATCTGTGCCAAGGTGGAATAATGGGGGTGTGACAAGGTGGGGCTCTGGCCCTTTAAGAGAGCCCGCTTTGTCGCTTAGGCCTGGCCTCTCTGGGCATATAAAAGGCCTTGAGTTCTGGGAGCCAGGCCAGTCTGTGACTGGGAGTCGAGCTGAGCAGACCTGGGCTCAGGAGGCTCCCCACTCTACGCTGGCCGAGGTGCTGAAGCCAGGACTGGAGAAGCGGCAAGGAACAGCTGGCGAAGGAAAGCGAGAGGCGGGGAAGCCTGAGCTGCGGAACCAGGAGCCAGAATGCCAGTATCGCGGGTGGGGGTGGGGTGGTGGTACACCATGTGAAGCTCCGGGAGACAGAGTTGTTTTGAGGCACAGCATAAAAACTGTAAGTTGGCTGGATTTTTGGTTTATCTGGTGTGGGAAGTAAGGATGAACGCCTTGTTATGGGACTGTGATATGTACAAAGGCAGAACTAAAAGCCTCTGAAGGAATGGAGAAACCCTGCGTCCTGAACCATGAATCACAAAGGGCCCAGCTCTTGCGAGTACTTATCTCGTAGAACCATGGTCCCTCTTACAGGGAAGAGTAGCCACCACAAGAGCTTCCTTTCTTAGAGCTGAACCTTACAACAGAGAGAGAGTTTCTGGAAGCTAACACACATAATGCAAAATGGGGAAACCTCTACTACCATGCCTATCCAATAGACAGACCAGGGAATCTTTTCCTTCCCGCAGGCCACGTAGAAAATTAACAAAAACTCCATCAGCTGGATTAGGACTAAGGGGGCAGGGGAGAAGGCACTTGCAGGGTGTGCTCAGGTTGGAGGAATGAAGGAAAGAGTAGAACATGGACCTTTGCCAGAGGTGGTTGAACTGTGGCTCAGAAGCCACATGCGGTTCTTGGGCAGGTCAAGGGCAGCTTCGGTCAGGGCTGGCCATGGGTACCAATGCCTCCTTGACGGTTCTGTTTCTTGTCTTAGCAACTAGGGTCGCAAAGCACTGGCTCCACTAGCCAATCGTAAAGCAGGAAACGTTTATCTGTTGGCCACATATGTGTGTGTGCCTTGTGGTTCTTGACTATATTAAGGTTTTGGTACGTGGCTCTTGGAATTGGGAACTTTGACTGCCTCTGAGCTACACCATTGAGCCATCCCCTATCCTAGAGGGCATGCCCTCACCTCTGCTCCATTCCCTGTGGTCAGCCTTTCTCTGCTTGCGGGTAGGGATTGGATCCAAGGGCCAGAACCAGGAACTGGAAAGGGGACCAAATAAAAAATACCTCATGGTTCCCCAGTTGGACAGTGGATTCTGGTGTCCGTTTTCGTGAGTAAACAACGCAACCGTGTCTTCCGTAGAACGTGTTCCTAGGAAGAAAGATTAGAAACTCTATCCAGAGATCTTCGTACAGAGTGCAGGAGTGTCCCAACATAACCCAGCTGACAACAAGAAGAATTATACATCAACTTTGCATGAACCAGAGTAGATTAAATCTCCTCACACCTTTGGAACGAAGGTGCGGCCTCCCAGAGGCTACAGATCCCAGTACACACAAAAGGAGTGCTTTCTTAATCAGTATTTATATACCACCAGCAATGTTCCTGGTGGTGAACCGCCATGATTTAGAGATAGGGGCATTGACACCTTGGGTTGAAAATCCAGTTATTTGGGCGCGGGGATTGGTATTAAAACCAAAGCGGTCCCAAAGACAGCACTTTAGAATTTCTAGGCTGTTTCTGACCAGCGAGCTGAACATACTTTGTCTTCCCATCGGTATAAACGGTATTGTAGAGCTGAAAAGAATATCCATAGGAAATACCTTATTCTTCACATTGGTCTGCTTTGCTCTGGATCCATTAAAGCAAGTAATAACTGCTTGATTATTATTATTATTATTATTATTATTATTATTATTATTATTATTATTAATAATAATAATTTTATGTCTGTAGTGCCTCCCTGCCAAATGCCTCTCTGAGCACTTCGCAACATAACAGGATAAAACAATATAATTTTTTTTAAAAAAATTAATATTAAAAAATTAAAAATAAGTTAAAAGGGGAAGGTAATAAGAGAAGAGAAAACACATTAAGGGGGAACTAGCCGTCAGTCCTAAAAGCACCTGGGAACAGATAGGTCTTCAGGGTTTTTAAAGGTGAGGCGGGAGGAACCAAGATAGACGTCTGGAGCGAAGGAGTTCCATGCCGAGGGGCCCGCCCCAGCAAAGGCCCAATAGCCCGCCAACGTAAAACACGAGGGCGGGCTCCTCAAACAGCGGGTGGTTTCTGAGCACAGATAGCCATCCGAGCAAGGCTCCAGGAGCAGGTCTTAAATCTAGCCAGGGGCTGTACTGTTTAGGGCCCTAGAAACCATCAGCGCAATCTTAAATTCAACCTGTTGCTCTCTAGCTAGCCAATGCAGAGAACGCAGGGTGGGGGTTAGTTTGGTTCCTGCTTTGTCATATGCCTATTTTGAATATGGCCCTTTCCACACAGACACTGGGTGTTTTCAGACGTTACGCGATCACGGTCAACCACAGACAATCCGCTGTGGTGGCGGATGGTCGCGTAACGTCTGGTTGCTCGCTGCCAGATGTTCACCACGGTGAACCACCCGCGGTGATCAAAATAACCACACTTTTGAGGATGGTCCAGGCTGGTAACGTCTGTTATTGCCGCTGATTCCAGGCTGTGGCCCAAACCCCGGGACAGAATCAGAAGCAGCGGCCGGATTGGCCACTGCGCCCGCCTGTCTCCTGGAGGGCAGGCGGCCCGGGGAGTGGGGGGGGGGGCTGTGCGGCCGCACGTTGAGCCGTGCAGCCCCGCCCCCTCCCCCGATTCCCCACCAGAATCAGCCGGCTCGTCTGTTGACGGGCAGTTTTGATTCCGGTGGGGAATCAAAAGGTGATTCCGTGACGGGGCCAATAGGCACCCCGTCACGTCTGAAATCACCCACTCTTAACGCTAATAAAATGGATGTTACATTTTAGTATACACGTTGCGGGGCTGCAGATGTGCTCTATGGGTAGTGTCACACCCATTTTATCAGTGTTAGAGGGTCTGTGTGAAAAGGGCCATCTTCAGTTCACTTATTCACTATTTTGGTATCTTGGTTACTTCGTTTCGGCATGGTTAATGCCTACTGCACATTTGCAGCAACTAAAACAAACTAATCAAAATAAGTGGCTATGTCAGTCTCCTTTTGGTTGCTAATATTATTAAGATTATATGGACAACTATCTGAAAATGCATATAGTATCTATCCACATATACAAAATCCACTAATCACTTCGGCTCCATATCTAATAGGTACTAGGGCCAACTGGTACCTAACCAAAGAAACCATAAATCAGGCATGACCTTTTTTTCTTTTGACAGGACAGTTGCTTAGCAACTAATGAAAATCAGGCTGGCTTTGAAATATCTCAAACTGGCCACCCAAAAATTAAGGCAACCCAAATCCCTGGCCCCTTTTGAAAATATTGACCTCCTTCCTCCATAGTCAAGATCTCTGATTTTGTGAAATGATGGGAAATGCTGAGTGTACAGGGCATTTTTACATGTTGCCGCTTTTCCCCAGACTTCAAAAGTCTGGGTTTGGCAAACCCCTATGAGGGGTTGGGGGTATTTAGGTGCTAACTCCCCGACTGGAAGTCGCCCAGGCACCGTTGTAAACAGCGGTGCTGTGCGACTCGCAGAAGTTTGGAGACCCAGACTTGAGACCCCGTCCGGGGCTCAAAACCTCTGGGACTTGCGCAGTGCCACTGTTTCCAGCGGTGCCTGGGTGACTTCGGGTTGGACAGTGAACATCTGAATCTCCCCTGCGGGAGTTTGCCGAATGCAGACTTTTGAAATACAGGGAAAAGCGCCAACATCTAAAAATGCCCTAAGACTATGGCTTTGTACAGTGGACAAGGGAAAGAAACAGACTGCACAGTCCACGTAGAATTGACGTCTGTCTGGATTTCATCTCGCTTTGAGGATGTCAGTGCTGGGAAATAGCATGTATTATGAATCAGAGGATGAATATTACATCACAGCCTTTTTCACTCCACCTGTCTGCCTGTTCCCCCCTTGACACAGCTTCCCCTCACAGATTGACAGTTGGCTCCAGTGTAACAAAGCTAATATTATATCGGGGAACAGGTCTACAGTTTTAACATTGTTTAGTGTCGGATAAAAGTCATATCGATCTGGCCAAACTGGGGTCTCTTCTCTCTGTGCCTTGCTTTCACTGCTCCTCTGTACACATAGGATGGACCTGAAACAACCTTTGGGGGAAAGAATAAGTCCTTTCCATAGGAATGGTCTAGGAATCTACATTGCAGCTGGGCTAAGAATTAGGTATTCGCCTCCTGAACACGGCTATGCATGGGCTCACTAGGCTATGTTGCTATCGCTTTGGTATATGATAACAACTTCTGTTGGTGAAAATATACACGCTTTTGAGCCGCTTCTGGTCCTGACAAAGGACCCGGTATGGCCGGAAAGCATGCACGTTTTCACCAACAACATTTGGTCCAATAAAAGAGAGAATCTGAATGGCTTTATTTCCATCACTCTACTGAAGTCAGCGGCCAAGCTTTTATTGACTTCAATGGAGTCAAGATTGTACGCTGTAAGTTTAACAGAGCTCTTGGAATCTTAAGCTTTTTGTTCATTAGAGTGAAGGGTTGGTAATAGTGAAAGGACAATCAAAATGCTGGGGAGGAAGCCATAAGACTTCTTGTAGCAATGGGTCAACTGTAATGAAAGGCACAATGAGGGTGTACTGCATGCTCAACTGAATGATGTTGTCTTTTTCTCCTTTCCAGCAAAGAAAACCTGTGCAGAGACCGATTTCACTTGCAACAACGGCCACTGCATCCCCTCCAGGTGGAAATGTGATGGCGAGGAGGAGTGCCCAGATGGGTCTGATGAATCTGATGCAACATGCAGTGAGTAATATGGCTAAGTTCCTCTGGAGTGGAATTTATCATGCAATGGCAGAAATCATTTGAAACAGCAGTGGAGCCAGGTTCAATAAACCCCTTGGATCTTGCAAGAAGATCCCAATTTTCAGAGGATTCAGTCCTCTTCAGTCATTTTGTGAGGTTGAGTTGGTGTGAATGGTGTGAGGATCATTCTTAGTTCTGCTATGGTTCAGTGTCTGAAGTAGGGCTGAAATGAGAGTAAATTTGTTTCTCGCAAAAATCTTGCGAGAATTGAGAATCATTACCGAGATCTCGGGATGACAGTTCAAGACCTCGGCAAGAATCTCGTCCAAATTTGCCATATATCGTTTACGGTGTACCGTATACCGATTTGCTATGTACAGCTTACGATGTACCATGTTCGTTCTCATAATGCAGTGCACAAAATGGCCACCACTACTGTTCTGCACATTCACAGCACTCTTCCAAGAGGGCACTGGCAGCGTCACTGCCATTTTGGAAAAGGGCATCCATTTTGTACATGCGCAGTACTGGGACAAACGTGGTACCCAGGAAATGGTACATGGCAAATGGGTATACCGTACATGGTAAATCACGGCAAACTGCAGCAAATTGAGGGAAAAATCTCGACTGAGAAAGTGTCGAGAACGGGGGGGTTCTCAATTGATTCTCACTAAAAACAAGTCGAGAACCATGATTCTCAGCAAGAATCTGTAACTGTAAAGCACTGCGTACACCTAGTAGCACTATAGAAATGATAAGTTGTAGTAGAGAATCGAGAGTAGTAGAGAAACGAGAAAATTGTGATAATGGGCATGTTTAGACACACGTTAAAGTTCCGGATGTTTCAATCTTCTCGGTTTACAAGTCCACAAGTAAGTTCCGGATTCATTTTTCACGCACACGCACTGCCCTGAGGCAGTTCCTGGATGCATTCTTCACACAAACACTGCCCTGAGGCAGCCTAAAGTAGCCGCAGCTGTAGATGTGAGGGGCTGCCATGGAAACCAAGTGACCACAGCTGCCTGGAGCAAAGCAGTTTACCAGGAGAACCTTTTACACACACAAGTTCTGGGAGAAGTTTCACGCAGAAGTTCAAAGATCCGGATGTTTAAGTTCTGGGTGAGTGATTTAGATGCACAGAAAGTTCTGGATATAACAGCAAACATCCAGGAGAAATGTGTGTCTAAAAACACCCAGAGTTTCAGCCCTAGTCTGAAGTGGCCAACAATGTGTAGTAAGGAGATACAATGTACAGTATTAGTACTGGTCCATGTAGACTAGAAGCTTGCAGCCTGGAGATTGCAAACTGGTTTTTAGGGGGTCGTTAACCCCCTTCCCACTTTTTAAAGCAAATTCCTAGTCCTGATGGTTGCAGAAAGAACCTCAAAAATTTGAATCCAATTGATGCAGCGATGCCTGCTAAAATCTGGAACAGATTCAGAGAATAGCTCTTAAGACAGGGACGTGGCAGCTTCTCCCCCTGGAGGCAGCTTTAAAAACTAGTGCAAGCTCTTCGGACTGGATAGGAGTTGGGGGATGGAAAAGTTGACGGGCATGCTCAGAATAGGGGAAAGAGTCCATGGAGATCATGGATCCAGTCAGCAGATCCATTCCCTATCCTCAAGTGCATGGATCCCCTCAACTCAATGACTTTCTCTTGACTGGATGCGTCAATTCAGGAATTTTGATAGGGGCCAGCTCAAGGCTGACCATGGACCACATTTGACCAACAGGCCAGAGCTTCCTCATCCCTTCTCTAAGGGGTATGAAATGCTCCGCTCATCTCAGCCAAGACGCACTAGATTCTGGTCTCTTTCTCCATGATGCCACTCAGTGGTTTCTCACACGGCAGGTCCGGTTTCTCCCTCAAGGGGATTCAGCCATATATTACTAAATGTGGAGGAGGACAGGGGGAGTGCCAGAGCCGTCCCTGCAGGGGAGAGAGGATGCTGCTTGGAGAAGGTTGAGGCCCCTTCTCCGTATCCATTTTATTTATTTATTTATTTAGAAAACTTGTATCCCGTCCCTCCTGCCACGGGCAGCCAGGGGCGGCTAACAACAATAAATATAAAATACAATAAAAATACAATAAGACATTTAAAATATATCCTTCAATAAATAACAATAATAAAGAAAATACATAACACCCCCCCCACACACACACACACAGACCACCCTCCTCCAATCCACATCTCCCATCCACCCATCACCCCTCTCCCTCGCCAAACGCCTGACTGAACAACCAGGTCTTACAGTTTTTGCGAAAAGTCGGAAGGTTCGGGGCCAGACGGGCCCCAACCGGGAGAGAGTTCTAAAGGCGCGGCGCAGCCACAGAGAATGCCCTATCCTGCGTGACCCCCCCGGGAAACCCAAGGGACCTCCAACAAGGCGCCCCTGGATGACCGCAGGGGCCGGTCCAGAACCCGGGGAGTGAGGCGATCTCGCAAGTAGGATATGTAATTTTCTAGGATATGCAATATTATTCCCTGCTTATGAATTCAAAACCGTGCGTGATTGCATTGAGTTGGTCAGTTAAGGTCACTTATTCAATTGGTCACTTAGGCCTTTGGAAAAACTCAGACTTATTAAGTCAGTGGAGCCTAAAGGATACAGCGTTGGCCTGGGAGACCAGGGTTCAAATCCTGTCTTAGCCATGGGTGGCCTTGGGTAAGTTCTCTCCGCCTTGGATCCTCCCCTCTGTATAATGGAAATCATGACCTACCTCGTAGGGATGTCGTGAAAGGGAACTAAATAAAGATTTTAAAACACTTTGAACACTGAAAGTGCTATAGAAATGATGAATAATAATATCATGGATTTGGGGCATTAACCTCTTTATGTGTAACCCGGAGCATAGCTGTCAAATGTGCAGCTGGCGTAGTTGCTCCAGGTCCCATGTGAACATGTATTATAGCAAGGGGGGGACAAAGTTCCCACACCCACAAACCACACACCAACATTTTCATTTTGCCCAGAGCCATATTGATCACGGTGTCCCCTGATCCTAGGGACGGGGCAGTGCGGCTTCCCCCAAATCTCCCAGCCCTCAAATCAAAACTGTGGCTTCCAGGTGGTTTGATGGGTTCAGACAGCAGCAATAGCAACACGGGGCAGACTCACTCCGGCTTCTACAGCTCTCAGGAGGCTCCAGGGTCTGAAATGGCAGCTCACCAAGAGCTGCGTGCGGCTCCCAAGCTGCCATTTGCCCACCTCTGTATTCTATAGCTATGCCAGGCACCCTAGGCTGGGGCAGTGGGGAGGGGAGGCCCATTCTGCCTTCTACACCAGGTCCCATTCCAGCCTAGCGATGCCCTTGCATGTATCATCGCACAACGGTTCGGCTGTGCTGCGTCACCGCGTAGCAGTGTCACTGTCGCGTCTTTGTGACAAAGCCGTCTTCGTACCGGAGGACAACGGATCCAAGCGAGGGCCTGCACGAAGGCAGGGTCCGCCATGGGAGATAACTTAACCGTGAAGAGCTAGCTCCATCCGACGTTTCCTGCAGGAGAGGCATCCTTCGCCAAAGCAGCGGTGCGTTAAATGGCGGGAAACACTTGGACTCGCTTCAGCGCGTTGCACCTACTCTCGCTCCAGCCGCTTCTCATTGATGCGGGGAGTTATAAACCATTGACTGACGCTAAGCAGAATGGGCACCTCCCAGGGAAGAGAGAAGGGAAACACTTGGGCACACACAATCCCCCTTGCATGTGTGTGCGTCTCCACGATTGGGAGCACTGGGGTAAAGCGCACGTTGAATTTCCAGTCATGTCCTACCCAGCTGTATTCCCAAAGGGCCAGGGATGGTGAAGGGAAAGTAGTTTATCTGACTTTTCCCGGGCGCGGTGCATAGAGGAGTTTACAGCAAGCCAATTTTTTAAGCCTGTCAGTCCTCCATTGCTGCCTAATTAAGAAACGTGCTTCTCTGGAGCAAGAAGTGAATGGAGCCCATATACAGAGCAGTAAAATAATCACCTCAGCAGCGGCATTAACATATTTATATACTGGACGGTTTGGTCTCTCGCTCCCTCTGACCCCCTTCTCAGCCAAAGCTGCCTTATTAATGCTGCTCCACTATCTGATTGCCATTGGATAGGCCTTGAATTACTAAGCAGCTCCGTTCCCAGCAGCCTGTGCCTCTAAATCTTCTGTCGGAGGCAGCCGAATGGGCTATGTTTAGAGCCTGCAGTTCAGCAGAAGGTCCGCGAGGATTTCTTTTGACCTCCATCTTCCCTCTCTAGCCATTCCACCCAAAGCGATGCACTTCCCCCTAGGGAAATAAGCCTGCAAGCAGAGGGCAGGAGAGGAGGTCTGAACTGTGCAGGGACCCGAGCACCGGATCCGGTAGCCATTTTGTGCACGTAACTGCCGTCCTGAGAGGGAAGCGAATACGGCTCCGAGGATCTCTGTTGTATTCAGAGCAGGCCAGTGCTGCGTGAGGGAACTGTGCCCTTGAACCTCCTTTCCCTGACAGCAGGAGCAGAGAGAATAGAGATGAATGTGGACTGCGCCACCTCCGAGAAAAGGGAAGTCCCTTGCCTGGCTGGAGAAATAATGAAGCTGAATGGAGGATGAGACCAAATGGGAAATTGGAGCTTCCTTGGAGAGAGCTGGAACCACTATGGGAAACCTTTCCCCTCATGTGGGCCACTTTGAAATTTAACATAAGCTCCATGGGGCTGCATGGGAGCAGGGCTGAATGTGCAACCATACAGAGTGGTTGGGGGGGAGGCATACTAAGCCCCCCCCCCCCCCCCAGATTGATTCCAGGAACAAACTTGAGATGACAATAGGAGTACGAGAAACACTGGGGTAACAGAGGGGCCAGGGGTGCAGATCCCCCCCCCGAGCATTTGAGGCGTCCCCCATCCCCCCCATTTTAATGAATCCCCCCAACCCAATTGCTTAAACCTCCAATCCTGGTGACCGAGTTGCTCATCGGAAGGGAAATATTTACAGAAAATGTCCTCTCCCAACCCCAACTTTTTTCCCTCTCTACCCTAAACCATTTAAGTGAGGAGTTGCTCTTCAAGCTACCACCCTGTCTGCAGCCCTTATAGGGGCCCACAACACCTCAGGCACAGGAGATTTGGCCTATGGAGGGCCCACAGCCTAAATTAGAACTCACGCCCCGTGTGTAACATACAGGCCTGCAATGGAGGGATCCTTGGTCCAGGGGGGGAGTTATGTTTATTTGAACATCAAAAATGAATTAGGGTCATATATGTATGTAAACGGGTGGCTCTGGCCTGAGATAAATGGAGTACCGCAGGGCTCTGTATTGGGTCCAGTCTTAAGTGGAGTGGAACCAGTCGTTAGGGAACGTTTATTTACCTTCTCAAGTAGTACTAGAATTAGGGGACACGCCAAACTGGTGGCAAATTTAAAACAAATAAAAGGAAGTATTTTTTCACTCACCACACAGTTAAATTGTGGAATTTGTTGCCAGAGGAGGTTGTGAGCACCAGTAGTATAGCTGTGTTTAAAATAATAATAATAATGGATAAATTCTTGGAGAATCGGTCTATTAGCCAAGTAGATTACGAGATGGGAACTTCTTTCTGTCGGGAGCAGAGGATGGGTTGCCCATTGTGACTGCCGAAACTTCTCCCAGGCAACCGAACGTGGCCACTGTCGGATACAGGATGCTGGTCTTGATGGATCATTGGTCCGACTCAATATGGCGCTTCTTTTATGTTTGTTTATAAATCCCTGCAGGATCCACCCCAATAAGGCCAGTTCACATGGGAATTCACTTTTGAGTCACCTTTATTAGAAAATCTCCACCATGTCCATAGGCCTTCCTGGCAAGGGCACTCTACCCTCTGGCGTCAGGCATTCCATACAGCCAGGCAAACCCCTCTGACTATCCGGGACCCCAGCCAGGCACCCCCCCCTGACTAGCCGAGTCCCTTGCTCAGAGCCTTCCAGCCAGACACAACCCTCCAACTGGCTAGCCCAGTCCCCTGCATTTACCTCCCTGAACCAGACACTCCCCCTCTGGCTCTCAGGAGGCGTCTCTGGCCAGGCACTCAATACTTCTGAGGCCCAAGTTCCAGCAGACCCCATAGCTCCTATCTCCTCGACAGGTTCCCCTTGACTGAGCCCCCTACTATGACGTATCATTTCTCTAGCGCTACTAGGCATAAACAGCGCTTTACAGTCCCAGATGTTTCAGAGACAGGTCGCTACCCGATGAGCTTACAATCTAAGATGGACACGGGTGAGAGGAACAGACAGACACACACGTATTCCCAATTTACAGATGGGGAAACCCGAGGCTGAGAGGTTGTGACTTGCCTAAGGCCACCAGTGAGTTCATGGCTAGGGCAGGATTTGAACCCTGGCTTCTTAGGTCCAAGTCCAGCACCTTATCCACTACACCGCACTGGTTCTGCTTTTCAGCCCAGCTGACCCTGCTTAGGCCCTCTGTCAGCCCAGCCATAAGGGCTAGCCCGACTGTGGCCCATCAAGTCACCATCCTGTGCCTTCACAGCCCCGGTGCTAGCCTAGCTGGCGCTAACTCTAGCTAGGGCTAACTCTCTTAAAGGGCCTACGTGCTCTGAAGCTTTCTGCTCTGCTACAGTCGCCAACTTCTATGCAGCCCTCGGAGCTTGTCCTAATTTTCAAAGAGGCCCCTGGAAGGAAAACGCCTCTGTCCCAAACCAATACCCTTCTCTTTCTCACTGCAAAGAAGCCTCTAACCAGTTGCATGCTCTGGATATAGTGTCGGCTTTCTGATTCGTTGTCGAAGATGTCACGCCCATTTTCATGGCACTCAGTAAAATGCAGATGAGCTTGTTCTCATTTTTATGTTTAAGATGCCTTGAACACCAGCTTTGCTGGGCACTGCTGCCCCCTTACTGCACTTCCCAGGGGGATCACGGTTGCTCAGGCTTGTACCTCTGAATGCCGCCTGTAGGTTTGTCCCCCATCCCAAATGTTTAAGGACACTGTTTAGATTTCATCAGGTCTCTCTCACAGTGTTGAATACTAGCCGACAGCAGGAGAGGTCACAGATGCCTCCTATGTACTTGATACAGAAATCCTTAGCCACTGCGCCATTTTTCTAAACCATGCTCACTTTACAGCCCTGCTTCCGTTACTGGTTCCTTGGGCCTTTGACAGAAGAGCAGGGCCAGTAGGACCATGGCCTGGGCCCTTTGGGGACCCCACAGGGAGGCCACTCCAGGTAGCCTGAGGATCAGCACTCCTGAGACTCCAGTACGGGATATTTTGGTGGGGCCCTCTCCCCAGCCCATGACTTTCAGCTCCCAGAGTGGCTGCTTCCTATGGGATTGGGGGGCCTTGCCCTCCCCTCGCCTCACCGACTGGGGTGGGGGACACCAGACTGCCTGTTAAAGGGATGGGGCTACGGAGGATGGGGCTTAGGAGCCCCACATTGTATTTTTTTCCCCTGGGTCCCACAAATTCTAAGGCTGGCCCTGAAGGCGGGTGCTGAAGGCTAGTCCCCGTTTTCCAAACATTGAAACTCCTGAGGTGGATTCACTTAGAGAAACCTTCCCCCGATCCCTGTGTGCACTGCGCCGCACCGATCCCCGTTTGCACCAATCCCCGTGTGCACTGTGCTGCACCGATCCCTGCAGTGCACCGATCCCAGTGTGCACTGCGCCGCACCGATCCCTGTGTGAACCAATTCCCGTGTGCACTGCGCCGCACCGATCCCCGTGTGCACCGATCCCGGTGTGCACTGCGCTGCACCGATCCCCGTGTGCACCAATTCCCATGTGCACTGCGCCGCACTGATCCCCGTTTGCACCAATCCCCGTGTGCACTGTGCTGCACCGATCCCTGCAGTGCACCAATCCCAGTGTGCACTGCGCCGCACCGATCCCTGTGTGAACCGATTCCCGTGTGCACTGCGCTGCACCGATCCCCGTGTGCACAGATCCCCGTGTGCACCAATTCCCATGTGCACTGCGCCGCACCGATCCCCGTTTGCACCAATCTCCATGTGCGCTGTGCTGCACCGATCCCTGCAGTGCACCGATCTCAGTGTGCGCTGCGCTTCACCGATCCCCGTGTGCACCAATTCCCGTGTGCACCGATCCCGGTGTGCACTGTGCCGCACCGATCCCCGTGTGCACCAATCCCCTGCTGCACCAATCCCTGTGTGCACCAGTCTCAGTGTGCACTGCGCTGCACCGATCCCTGCAGTGCACTGATCCCTGTGTGCACCAATCCCCGTGTGCACTGCACTGCACCGATCTGTGTGCACCGATCCCCGGGTGCGCCGCGCTGCACCGATCCCCATGTGCACCGATCCCCATGTGCACTGTGCTGCACTGATCCCCGTGTGCACCAATCCCCGTGTGCACTGTGCTGCACTGATCCCCGTAGTGCACCAATCCCCGTGTGCACTGCACTGCACCGATCTGTGTGCACCGATCCCCGGGTGCGCCACGCCACACCAATCCCCATGTGCACCGATCCCCGTGTGCACTGTGCTGCACTGATCCCCGTAGTGCACCGATCCCCGTGTGCACTGTGCTGCGCTGATCCCCGTAGTGCACCGATCCCCGTGTGCACCAATCCCCGTGTGCACTGTGCTGCACTGATCCCTGTGTGCACCAGTCTCCGTGTGCACTGGGCTGCACCGATCCCTGCAGTGCACCGATCCCCGTGTGCACTGGGCTGCGCTGATCCCTGTGTGCACCGATCCCCGTCTGCACTGCACTGCACCGATCCCCATGTGCACCGATCCCCGGGTGCACCGCGCCGCACCGATCCCCATGTGCACCGATCCCCATGTGCACTGTGCTGCACTGATCCCCGTAGTGCACCGATCCCCGTGTGCACTGTGCTGCACTGATCCCTGTGTGCACCAATCCCCGTGTGCACTGTGCTGCACTGATCCCTGTGTGCACCAGTCTCCGTGTGCACTGCGCTGCACCGATCCCTGCAGTGCACCGATCCCCATGTGCACTGTGCTGCTCTGATCCCTGTGTGCACCAATCCCCATGTGCACTGCACTGCGCTGATTCCTGCAGTGCACCGATCCCCGTGTGCACTTAACTGCACCGATCTGTGTGCACCAATCCCCGTGTGCGCCGCGTCGATCCCCATGTGCACCAATCCCCGTGTGCACTGTGCCGCACTGATCCCCGTGTGCACCAATCCCCGTGTGCACTTTGCCGCACTGATCCCCGTAGTGCACCGATTCCTATGTGCACTTTGCCGCACCGATCCCCGTGTGTACTGTGCCGCACCAATCCCTGTGTGCGCCACTCCCCGCAGTGCACTGATCCCCACGTGCACTGTACCGTGGTGACAGCTTCATCATCTTACAGAATCATGTTTTTCTTGGAAGAGCCGTAACAGAACTACCATGCACTCAAACATCACTCCCAGAGAGACTAGAGTCAATTTGCTAGTGATAATTGTCTGGCAGCATTTCCAGTAAATGCTCCCACTTTCAGGGGATGTGGCTCAACCCTTTAAAAGCAGAACTCCTGCCTGCAACTTGCTGTGTAAGATTGATCAGTCAGCCCAGGAGCTGGCATTTTGTGTTAGGAAACGAAAAACAAAAGGGTTTCATTTGCCGTTTATAAACACACAGAAAATGGGAAGTGGAAGATGGAAGAGAATTGAAACTCATCAGAGCCTGCTACCTTGATTCTTTTGGTACCAAAAAATTGATGCCATGGGACATGCCCAACTGGTTCTAAGGAGAGAGTTAATGCTGCTCAGTGGTTCAGAAATTTGGAAGCATTATTATCATTTAGCATTGTTGTTGTACTTTCAGTCTTCAAAATGGTTTACAGTCCTAACTAGGTCAGCCTCAAAACAAAAACAGCACCTTCTGTAAGGAAGGTCATTTAATTCCTATTAATTTGTGGAGAACTGTCACAAATTAACATGACTCTGGAAGAGGTTCTACAGCAAACTGACAAATTAAATAGTAACAAATCTCCAGAACCTGATGGTATTTTCACCCCAGAGTCCTGAAGGAACTAAGATATGAAATGGCAGACCTCCTAATGGTAATTTTTAATCTGTTGCTGAAATCTGCCATGGTACCTGAGGATTGGAGGGTAGCGAATGTAACGCTGATATTTAGAAAGGGCTCCAGAGGCGATATAACTACGGACAGGTGAGCCTCACGTCGGTGCCAGGCAAACTGGTGGAGATGATTGTCAAGAACTGTTCATTTCATTTATTAAGGCTCTAGCTTTCTCCACGGCCTATCAAACACACACACACACAAAATAAATAAGATACAACACATTTGTAAAAAACCAAGAGAATGCATTGTTCCCACTACTATATATACCCACACAAATAAAACAGTAAATTAATTTAAAGTCAAGAACAGAATTACTGGGCATATTGATAAAACATGCCATAATGGGGAAAAGTCAACATTAATTTAGCAAAGGGAAGTCATGCCTCACTAATCTACTGGAGTTTTTTGAGGGAGTAAATAAGCATATGGATAAGGGTGAGCCAGCTGATGTAGTTTATCTAGATTTTCAGAAAGCATTTGTTAAGGTCCCTAATGAGAGTCTGTTGAGGAAACTAAGTAGTCATGGAATAAGAGGCTGTGTCCTGTTGTGGTTCGGTAACTGGTTAAAGGCTAGGAAACAAAGAGTAGGACTAAATGGTCAGTTTTCACAATGGAGAGAAGTAAATAGTAGAGTGCCGCACGGCTCTGTACTGTGACCGGTGTTTAATATCTCCATTAATGATCTGGAAAAAGGAGTAAAGAGTGAGGTGATCAAGTTACAGATAACACAAAGTTATTCAAGGTAGTTAAAACAGGAGGAGACTGTGAAGAATTGCAAGAGGATCTTGTGAGACTAGGAGATTGGGCACCTAAATGGCAGATGAAATTTAATGTGGACACGTGCAAAGTGATGCACATAGAGAATAATAATCCAAACTATGTGTGCCCAATGCTGGGTTCTAAATTAGGAGTAACCACTCAGGAAAAGGACCTTGGAGTCATTGTGAACAATACATTGAAATCCTCAGCTCAATGTGTGGCGGCCGTCAAAAAAGGAAACAGAATGTTAGGAATTATTCGGAAAGGGATAGAGAACAAAGTACCACAATGATCCTATATAAATTGATGGTGCGACCGCACCTTGAGTACCGTGTGCAAATCTGGTCACCCCATCTCAAAAAGGATCAGAAGAACTTGAAAAATGATCAAGGGTTTGGAGCAGCTTCCATACGAAGAGAAGCTTGATAGACTACGGCTCTTCAGCTTGGAGAAGAGAAGACGGAGAGGGGATATGATAGAGGCTTATAAAATCTTGAGTGGAGTGGAACGAGTAGATTGGGAACATTTATTTTACCCTCTCAAAGTCGCACTAGAACTAGGGAGACTGTAGTTACTAAAAGATTGTAGTTACTAAACAAACCTATCTGGCATACTGTACATGGCTAACCGATACCTGTAACTGCTTCTTTCATATGGAATCAATAAAAACTTTTTAGGGGAGAGTGAGGGGAGTGGGGAGTAGCACTAGAACTAGGGGACACTCCATGAAACGAATTGGTGTCAGATAAAGGGAAGTATTTGTTCACTCAACGTACAGTTAAGTTATGGAATTTGTTGCCAGAGGAGGTTGTCAGGGCCAGTAGTATAGCTGGGTTTAAAAAAGGACGGGATAAATTCTTGGAGTTTAGGTCCCTTAATGACTATTAGCCAAGTAGATTACGAGATGGGAACTTCTTACTGTGGGGAGAAGGGTGTGATCATCAGGGAGTGGATTGCCCATTGTGACTGATGGTACATCTCCCAAGCAACCAAAATTGGCCACTGTCAGAGACAGGATGCTGGACTTGATGGACCATTGGTCTGACTCAGTAGGGCAGTTCTTATGGAAAGGTACCAAATAAAAATTTGCTGTGGGCCACGTTTGGCCCCAGGGCCTGAGGTTCCCCACCCCTGATAAGAACATAAGAAATGCCATACTGAGTCACACAAATGGTCCATCAAGCCCAGCATCCTGTCTCTGTGACAGCAGCCAATTCTGGTTGCATGGGAGAAGTACCAGCAGTCACAATGGGCAATCCATTCCCTGCTGATCACTCCCTGCTCCCGAAAGTAAGATCTACATCATCTTAGGGTTTTTTAGTAGCTGTTCAAATGAAAGCCTTTGTAGATTGCAAAATGTGTTGTGTACGGAACCCATTGTGGAATGGCCCGAGGCAACATTTATCCGAGGGATGTTTCTAGCTGCATGTAGTGGTCCAGGACAAATCTTCTCCAATGAACTTGTTTTCCTGGCTTTTCAGAACTGTAAAAAGTGTTCCCTGCTTACCTCAGCTCTGTGCTTCTCCATTTGGTATGAGTCAGAGGCTGTTTTTAAACTATACATTTAGAACATTCATGGGGGTTTTATGTTGTTCTGAAGGTGATTGTCTAGATAGCTGGGACGTTAAAACTGACGCTTCTGGCTTCCTTCCAGGTTTTAGAACCTTTTTGTAAAACACCTTTTTCAAGGTTTAACGGAAACATTCTAAATGAAAAACGTACACAGTCATTTTTACCATTGGCACAGGTTAAATCTTCTAATCCCTTAGGCATCCTTTAGACATCTGGGAACATTCCTTTACAACAACATTCATCATCATCATCATCATCACTTTTAATTTATATCCCGCACTCTTCTGCAAAAAGCAGCTGGAGGCGGCTTACAACAAAGAAATTTTACAATAGAAAAAACATATATATATATAAATTCCCCAAAGCTCTCACAGTCTAATACAATACTACCAACCCCAAAACAATCATAATGAGTAGATCAATAATAATAACTCTCAGTATAACATCCCCCTCACTATACCCAAAGAGCCATCCACAATATCCTATCCCCCATCCTCCTGCCACCAGAAGGGGGCCCTCCAACCGTCCCCCCTCCCGCTCTCACCAGGAGGGGGGCGCCCACCACACATCCCCATCAAATTCCATTACATCCTCAATATAACAGTTTAAATTGTCCCGAACACACACCGAACTCCTCATTTTTCCTCCCTCCTCTTCCTCTCCCTCTAACCTGCCCATCTGCATCGATGGAGTCACCATCCATCCCGTTCTCCAAGCCGGTAGCTTGGGCTTTATCTTTGACACGCACCTCTCTTTTAAACCTTACATTGACTCTGTTGCCAAATCCTGCTGATTCGCCCTCCGTAACATTGCTCGGATCCGCCCCTTTCTCTCTACCTTGTCGGCCAAAACTCTTGTTCATGCCATGGTTCTCTCTCGCCTTGATTACTGCAACCTCCTCCTTGCTGGCTTCCCTCGCTCTCACCTGTCCCCCCTTATCGCAATCCAAAACTCTGCTGCCAACATCATTCACTCTTCCTGTCGCTTCAACCATGTGCAACCTCTCCTCTTCTCTCTTCACTGGCTCCCCCTTCCTGAACATATCCTCTTTAAACTCCTGGTATTCACTTTCAAAACACTCCACAACCAAGCTCCCCCTTACCTCTCGGACCTAATCTCCCTACGCACTCCTGCACGCGCTCTCCGCTCTTCCTCTGTCCCCTCCCTCACTCTCCCTCGTTTCTCCTGCTCACCTAACCGCCTTCGACTCTTCTCCCTCGCTGCCCCCCATGCCTGGAACTCCCTCCCTACCCACATCCGCCTTTCCCCCTCCCTCCGCTCCTTCAAATCCCTCCTCAAGACCCACTTTTTCCTCGCCACCTTTCCCAATGCCTGCTAGTCATTCCCCATATACGTACTGTCTGCCCGCCTCTGCAGACTGCTGCAACCAACCTGATTGTAACCAAGCCAAGCACACGCACCTGAGACTTCACATCCGCCTGAATGTTTGTCTGTCTTCTCCCGTCTCTCCCACTGTCCCCTCTCCCTGTCTCCCCCTCCTTGTCTTTTAGATTGTAAGCCACTGGCAGGGACTGCGTCTATTTCTATGTTCTGTACAGCGCCAGGCACATGGCTGGTGCTATATAAATGTTTATTATAATAATAATAATATCATTATCTATACAACAGTTTACACAAGAACATATCAATTTCATAAATAAATCTCCAATAAGTTCCTCAAAACAATCCTAAACCTCCTTCCAACGGATTACGTTTAGTACACTCCCTCCCCTCCTCCCACCCCCGCCCTTCTTCTACCATCTGAACAAAAAGAGTCCTCCCAACTTTCCCCCAAAACACACATCCACCTCTGCCTCAGTTCCATCTCCCACCAAAAACCTATGATGTCCTTCCTCGGACCTGGCCGCCGGACCCCGCCAAAGGGCCATGCCCCTTTGGACATGCCCCTTCGGCATGTGCCCCTGGCACAGCCGCTGGCATGGCCGTCAGCCACCCCCTGCTCTTCTAGGGGCTGTCCGGAAGTCAGCTGTTCTCGGCCCTGCCCCCTTAATAATCGTGGCGGCAGCGGCGGCATCTCGATCCCACTGTCTGCTGCAGCACCCCGGGTCCAGCCACAGTCAAGCTTTGGGGGGGGGAGAGGGGGAAGGGCACCAGGACCTACGACTCACACACCCCAGGGAACTGGCAAACAGGGAGTGTTTAACCCGCACCTCCTGCTCCTCGGGGGGAGCAGGAGGGCTCATCCGGGAACTTAATACTCTAATAGAACGTCGCAACAGTGGTTGTGTAGTCACAGAAACCGGACTAATTATGACAATGACGTCGTTCTGACAAGTCCAGTAAGAACGAGTTCGGAATGGTATGGTGTGGTTGTTTAAAAACAACCAGAGATTCAGGTGACCAGTTTTCCAAAGAACAGTACACTGGAGATGTTGTCCTTGACACAGGCAAATTACCTTGAAGTTCGAGAGAGCCAACAATAAGCAATTTAATCCTTAACATTTTTCATCCGTTTTCTTGAAGCTGAGAAAGGAGTCTTTTTTATGGAGCTAGCAAAGACTTCTAGTAAAACTATTACTTTAGCCACTTGATGTTGCAGTGGGTTTAAATGACAGAAAGGTAGATTTTATTTGTATGTATTTATTTAATATATTTATACCCCGCCCCTCCTGCAAGCAGCTCGGGACGGCGAACAAATTTCAGGAAAAACTTTCTAACTCTTGGCCAGGAGTGGAACAAGCTGCTTAGGGAGCCTGTGAAATCTTTCCCTGGGGAATTTTAAGATTTTTTTTTTTTTTTTTTTAGGTATCCCGCCTTAGGGCAGTGGGTTGGACTAAATTACCTTTGAGGTATATTCTAATTTTGCAGTTGTATGATCTATATGTTCTATGATTGATTGATTTCACTCAGCTGCTTTGTGTTCTCCTACATCATTCAGAAAGCCAAATTTTATGTCTCCCCCTGCATTATTTTGCTAATGTTCTCAGAGATTTCATTTAAAAGAAAAGCTCCAGAGAAAAATAAAAATTGGCAACAGGGATGGCGCGGACGGTAACGCAAATTCAAGGAGTAGACAAAAGCAAGGGGAAATCGAAGCTGGCAAACGGGAGCCGTAGGGCATTGTGGGCATATAGTGAGATCAAGGAATGCAAGCAGCATAAATTTACCACTAACGTTCTCTTCCCCCCCCGCCCATTTATCAAACATGTGACATTTTTTCAGTGAATGGTAGATATTGTTATACAGAAAAGTATACTGACAACCTGGGTCGGGGAGGGCAATAGAAAGAGGAGGAGAAATCTGAGATTCTATTACCTGTAATAGAGTATTGATTTAACTAGTTTAATGTTTAAGTTTAATGAGCAGCAGTCGTAGAAATGGGGGTTTAAATGGAAATACCATTTGAAATCCGACTCTGGATGCGGTTCTCATATGTCTGGAAATATGTTCAAACGTAAGTTTTACTTTTAAAAACCCTGCTTTGCAATCCTGCCGTATCTAGCATGCCGATGTAAAGTTAGTATTATATAATTAATAATAATAATTTGAAGTTATAGTATAAGCATGGCCCCTTCCCAGTATCTGAGAATGAAAATATCCAGCTATACTGGGATGTGGATATTATTAATAGACAGGCCAGTAGTGTACAAATGACCTGATATAGGATTAGTGGATAAAAAGACAAGGAATGCACTATTGGTGGATGTCATGGTCCCATGACATGACAACCTGCAGAAGAGATCTTTGCATAGAAATTACAATTCCAGAATCAAAGAAGTCAGATGAAGGTGATCTGGCATCTGAACAGGGTCACCCGGCATTGTCAACTGCATTGTCAGTTAGCCAGCATCAACTTCCAAAGGTCTGTAACCCTGAACATTAGGGGAAGCTCATAGATCAGATTCCAAAGGTGACTTTCCTCTTGACAGCTGGAATAGCGTGAAAGTTCCTTTTGTTGTAACTGCCGTCTTTGGCTATGCTCACGGGCCTGCCAGCCCTTGTTACTCTATGAGCTGTCTGCCGGGAATTGAGGATGACAATAACAACAGTAGCAATGAGAAGAAGAAGAAGAAGAAGCAGAACATAGAGTTTCACCAAGCAAAGACCTGTAAATACCAGAGCTTCTCTCCCCTCTTTTACCCTGATCTCCCACCTCCCCATTCTGCATTGTTCTTTCTAGATGCAGATCCTCTTGCACGACTGCCTTGATTTGAGGACATTTACTGTGAATTTCTGGAAAGCAAGTTAATAGACTATGTTTTTGCCTCGAGAGACTCTGCTCCTGGAGGACAGCGATGGAGTGAATGTCTCGGTCAGGGCACTGCACACACATTGGGTCACTGAACTTAGGGGGGAGAAAATTAGGCCAGACCAGAAAGAGAAAGTCAGATATGAGGACCTGGGGCTGTTAACATACAGAGAGAATTTTCAGTGCTTGTTTCAATGGTGGCTATTAAGAGAACAGTTTTAATTGTGTATGCTATACTGCTGTTTCTCTGTTCATGCAGTGATGGGATACATATTGGGGTGGTTCTGTTCTGAAAGCAATTCAGAGAATTGCAGATTAGCTCAATCACTATCAGAGCGCAAATCCTTGGAGACAGGATCCATTTTTACAATGGGGAAGGATCATATTCCTTGCTTTCACTGCGTCCAATGGCAATTCCGTACAGAAGTAGCAGCTTTGATCACTGTTGAACATGAATTTCTCCAGCAAAGCAACCTCGGCTGAGGCAATTCAGTGTAGCGCCATTGTCTTTGGTGGGTACAGGATTGATTTTTCCCCAGGATACAGGATTCAACCCCTGCTAACGCTGGGATTACAGATGCCTCATTGCTGGGATGCTGATGTTGGAAGCAGAAAGAGCACCGCCTAGTTTCCAGATCCCAGGCTGAGGCCTGTCAACTTGATTGAATCTGATGTGGAAGATGGAGCGTCGCAAGGTCACCTTTCTGACGATCGCCGCGTTTCATTCCATCCTCTGGACAGTTCCTTATTCTTCACAAAACCCTGTAAAGGTTTTGCCAGCTCCAAAGCATGATTAATCGGAGAGACTCCCATTTTTAAAAGAGCTGGCTGGAAAGCTGTCACCAACTCTTAAACCTGCCCATTCTTGTGCAGAAATCGGAGAACCATAGAATTATAACCTACCGCACAGGGTTGTTGTGAGGATTAAAGGTTCTGTTCATTTATTAAATGTGAAGTGCTCCGAGGGCCATAGGAGGGGGGCGCTATATAGAAATAAAGATTATTCAGTATGATTGTTTATTATTAAAAATTAGAAGCAAAAAGGCCAATTGGATTGCTCAGTCCATCTCTCTGCTAGTATAGCGACGTATAGCGGAGCAAGGGTTAGGCAGGCAAGTGCAGGAAGAGCATGGAATCAGGCAGGAACCAAATGAGAGATGCAGGTGAAACAAGGAGCGGGACAGGAATCAGGAGGCAAGATGATGAAGCCTGGGCAACCCAGGAAGTTATATAATGAGCCCCCGTGGCCAATCGGGGCACAGGTCACAAGTGTCCAATCAGGATGCTAGAAGGTGAGGACTCGGCAGGGCAGGAGCTGAATTTCTCCCTGCATTATAGCTGTACAGCCAAGTTTTCCATTCAGGGACCCAGTAGACACAGGTTCAAGTCCCGTATATCCTGATAAGACTTGGGAAGAAGAGATGATTCAGAGGGGATAGGATAGAAGTTTACAAGATCGCGAATGATACGGAACAGGTAAATAGGGAGGTGCTATTTATCCCTTCTAAAAATAGTAGAACCAGGGGGGAGGAGGCGTGTCACTCCATTAATAGGCAGCAGATTTAAAACAAATAAAAGGAAGTACTTTTTTCACCCAACGTACAATCAATGTGTGGAACTCATTGCCAGAGGATGCTGGGCAAGCCAGTAGCGTAACTGGCTTCAAAACAGGACTCAATGAATTCTTGTAGACCAGGTTCACAAAGGGCTACTAGTAAGGTTAGTCAGGAGATCCTTGACTATTGGCAGTTGGGGAGTATGGCAGGAAATGAATTATTATTACCCCACTGACAGCTGTTGTGTATTCCCCTGGGTTGGCCGCTGTCAGAGACAGAATGCTTGGCTGGATGGACCATTGGTCTGACCCAGTAATGGCACTTCTTATGCCCTTGTCTGACTCACTGTCTTGCTCAGCGCTTCTCTGTTTCAGTTGCCTCCAGATTGAATGAAGTGTGTAAATGCACCCGGCAGAGTAGATACTGAGCGAATGTGTGATACTGAGACCCAGTGTAGCCTTGTAGCTAAGGTGACTTGACCTGAGAGATCAGGGTTCAAATCCCAGCTTAGCCATGAGCTCAATGGGTGGCCTTGGGCTAGTCAGCCTCAGTGCCCCATCTGTAAAATGGGAACAATAATGCCCTACCTCAACGGGTTGTTGCGAGGGCAAACGAGATAAGGATTTGATTCTGAATCTGTTATATAAATGATATGATAACTGCTAAAAGCCTTTAAATGATATTTATTTTCTGAAAATCCCAAACATTTTCCAAAGAAGACAGAGCTGTGCAAGAGGCTGTAGATCAAGCATTAAGGCCTTTTCATTGCTTCACTGGGTGGTTTTAGACGTACTGTGGTTCTGGTTTTGCCTGTGCCAGTCCGCTTCGTGCCCAGGCTGGCCGGTCCGTTTAAAAGCGCTCTGTCAGATGTGGAAGCGGAGCTGCTGTCCGTCTGCTCGGGAGACCCATGCTGCAGCTCCGCTTTCAGCCAGCGGTGGCCCCAGGCAACACCATAGAGTTGCGGGCGCCAGCCTAGAACACCGGGCGATCCGCCTGCGACTCTATGGTGTGGGGGGAGGGGAGCACCGTGCAGGCAGACTGCGAGCCGGGGAAAGCACCGGGTCCATCTAAACAGACCCAGGCAGGGCTGCAAACGGACGGACGTGGAGTGCACCCCCAGAGCAGGGCAGGGGGCAGGCAGTCTGTTGACATCCAAAAAGTCATGCTCAGTAACATTCCAGCCCCCACCAAAGTCTTTGCTGTTCTTTTCCTTAAGCTACATATTATTACTCTGCAGCAAAATGACTTTGTAAAGTTGCTTCCCCCCGGCACTGTCATTTGTGATGCTCCCATGCTTCAGAACCACCCTGAGCCTTTGTTAGTCCAATATTATCAAGATGCTGACATTTAAAGGATTGCCTTATTGGTCCGTCTGTGTGGGTCATAAACAAGAATGGCAGTTAAGGGTTTTGACGCCATCGTTTTCTAGCGGTAATTAATCCTACGTCTATTTCGAGTGGAGAGAGGGGGTACAGCGCATGAGGGTCTTGAACACGCCATCATTATACAGTCTATAAAAACAGAAAGAGGGAGATGACTCAGGCAAGTTTTAGCCATCAGATATTTTAATTATTTCTCCTCTCTTCCCTTCCCTCCGGGTTTTCTTTTTTTGGCGTTCAGCTTGATTTACGTACATTTTGTTTACCGAGGTAAAAAAAAGAAAAAACCAGGGTGGGCTTCACAATATAAATGTTCCCCAAGAAACAATTGGCTGCTTTATTTCACCAGTATTTCAGAGGCGCCCTGACAAGCTTTTATAAGCTCAGAATTTAGCATCTGTTGAAACAAAAGGTGGGGAAATTGGTACCTGCAGGCCAATATTTGCAAGAGCAAATAGGGGGAGGAATTACGCCCATAAAACAAAAATCAAATTCAGCTTGCCTATTTCCCCGGGAACCCAAACAAAACCGGGTTGTATTGATGCGTGAGAGCAAGACCCTGACAGTGAGGAACAACGAGAGTGAAATTGACATGCCTGCTTTCATTGCCTTCTCTAAGTAAAATGCATGCAAGAAACAGGAAGCACAAACAGGGAGAAATAAATTAGGTCATTAATGCTGTTTCTGTGTCGCTAATCCTGGTGTTTTTAGCATCACAATGAAGGCTAGCGTTCATTTTAAATAAATGGCTCATCTGCATGGTCTCTGCTCCTCCCAGCATGCTTTGGTCTAGTGCTCTCTCTTTGGACTTGCTCAATCTGGATATCAAGGTATGACTAGAGTCAAAGTCAAATTCTGTTTAAAGTCAATCAGAGTTTTGACTAAGCTTCAGGATTTGGCCCTATGATTAAAGTAATGGATAGAGCTAAGATGTTAGATACTTCCTCTATCATAGGTAACTCATGTCCAAGGACCCATATTCATTGCCTTTTCCCCATTGGTGACAATGGGAAAAACATAGTGAACACAGGTCCCTGCTCATGTCAATTGTTGAACTTCGCTTGGACCAGAAATCGGGCCACCAATTGCTTTGGGCCCAGAGTTGACTCAAGCCAGTCGGACCCCCCCAACAGCAGGAGACCACTGTTGGAGACAGAATGCTGAGCTAGATGGACCATTGGTCTGACTCTGTATGGCATACTTACTTACTTTATTATTTCTGTTGAAGCCACAATTGGCCATAACAGATCAACCACAAATCAGGTCCAGGGTCTCCGGTTCTACTATTTTTAGAAGGGGTAAATAGCAGCTCCCTATTTACCTGTTCCATACCGTTCGTGACCTTGTAAACGTCTACCCTATCCCCTCTGGCGCCTCTTCTTCACAAGTCTTATCAGGACATACAGAGCCAGTATGACACTCGTGTTCTTATGTAAAAAAATAAAAGATAAGCACCTATATTGTAATGTGGGGTTACTGCAGGAAAACAAGTACATAAGTTAGTTCTAGCTGTTCATCTCCTAGGAGATGACAGGTCATTCTTATGTAGACTTTTTACTGAGTCATGCATCAGCCACTGGATAACCAGTCTCCCCCATTTCCTTGGTTCATTTCTGTGGGTAATATTTCTTCGGTTCCAAAGAAATACAGCTAGGTAGGCTGGTCATGGTCACAGATGGCGAGCAGCCCATACCTTGGGCTGTTTTCAAAGTGCAGGGCTTTGAAAATCTGGACCATTTTACTTGAAAGGGTAGACCAGCGTGGTCTAGTAGAGTGCTAGTGTGATGTACTGGAGAAGATGTTGGATTTGGTCCTCTGAGGCCTGGGTTCAAATCCTGACTTCTGGTCATGAGCTCACTGGGTGGCCTTGGCCAAATCACAACCTCTCAGCCTCAATTCTCCATCTGTAAAATGGGAGTGTGTGTCTGTCTGTCTGTCCCTCCCTGTGTTCCCCGCACTCTTGTCTGTCTTAGATTGTAAGCCCACTGGGTAGGGACTGCTCTCCAAAATCTGTGACTGTAAAGCACTGCAGTGCATACACCTAGTAGCATTATAAAAATCAGTAGTAGTAGACAAAGGTAATGTGTTCTCTGCAGCCAGTGTTTCTAAGGAAGCAAACGGATGAATTTTTTCACCAGCTGGAAATTTATTTATTTTTTAAGGTCAGTGATTTCATTCCTTGTGTATCATGATAGGAGGCCTCAGCAGTCAACCAATCCCTTTGACCAACAGGGTGGAGTGAGGTCTCCTAGCCAGACAGGGGTGAAGGGTGATTACCTCCTTGCCTTCGGTCTACACTACTGTGATTGTGTGACATCCTGAATCATTTCAACTTGGATGAACAAATCTGCCAGGAGTTTTAGAAAAAAACGTCTTTCCTTCTTGAAAGCTAAAGTTAATCCTTTCTCTGAGAGATGAAACTCTTGTTTCCTGATTGGAATCACACTGTGGGTGCAGTCCTCCATCCATTCAAGCCAATGACTCTGCTCCCGTTGATGTAGGGTGGAGGCTTGCGCCCTGTGTTTAACATCAGAGCCTGTCTTTCCATTTGCCCGTGTAAATGCCATTTGTATTAATCCTCCAAATTCTCCTCTCTTCACTACCCTGTGTTTGGGGCAGAATTCCTTTAAAGCCCTTTTTTTACCATCTCTCCCAAAAAGCTGATACCTCTACAATTCAGCTCCTCTGTACAGTGCAGTCCCCGAATCTGGTATAAACCAAAGATCTGATAGAACACCCCCAACTTTACTCCCCCCCCCCCCCCCAGCAGTACTGATTTCCCTACATTTCCGTTGACATATCCCAGGCATGAGCATCGGGGAACCGGGCTCCCCAGCACTTGCAGCCTGTGACTTGTGACTTGCAAAGGCCATGTCCCCTGCCCACCGTGCCTCTGAGTGGTGGACCAGTCTGCTGGCATGGCTGGCTGCCCCAGTTCATATAGGCAGGGCAATGCGGGGGCGCCTGTTACCATGGACTTCTTTGGCTTGCCCCACGCGGCACACTGGATTTCTTTACATTATTATTATTATTATTATCAAGCATTTATATAATGCCAGCAATGTACCTGGTGCTTTACAAAGTAATGGAATAGACCTGGTCCCTGCCCTAGGGCTTACAATCTGGGGGCAGAGGGGGGGAGACAAAGGAAGGGGAACAGAGGGAGAGACAAGGAGTGTAACATTCACGAAGAATGGAATGGCCATGCGCTGTGAATGGCCATGAGTGGCTCACGGGTGGCCAAGCGTGGTAGCATCTCCTTTAAAAACACCCTCGGTCTTAGCCATGAGCTCACTGGGTGACCTCGGGCAAATTGCTCTCTCTCTCTTGTAACAGGGATGGGCCCCCTCTCCCCGGGAATGCTGTGATGTCACAACACTCCGTGGGGGCGGGGTTTGGGGTTAAGGCAGAGGGCTGTGATGACGTCATGGCGCTTCCTGGTGGCGGGGTCTTCTGCCCACAGGGAGCCCAGCCTGCGCCTGAGGGACTTGGGCCAGGATGGCTTCGGAACCATGGCCAGCGGGCTCGATACAGTCTGCAGGGCTCCGCTCGGAACACCGAAACATAACGAATTCTAAAAATGAATGTTCCCAGCCAGTGACAAATGTAGGGCTCTAAGATTCCAGCTGTTTTCATGGCACCCTATATAATTTACTCATTATTATTATTATTATTTTATTTTATTTACTTGCTTTGGCGGGTTTAATTATGATTGCTCATCTGGGGACTTTTTGTGGCGTTTGGTTTCCGGTGTAGGCGGAATACTTTTCCGCCTGTCTTTCTTACAGATGGTTCTAGCCACAGCAGTGCGTGACTCCTTTTATCCTCTGTTTAATTCCAACCCGCCCCCCGAGCATTTTGTGGGTTTTGTCCTCGTTTTGATTAGAACTGGAGTAATCTCAGAGAGAGAGAAAAAGGAAATCAGTCAAGAAGACAATGAAAGAGCAGCTGCTGCAGACGCTCAAACAAGATCGAAGATGCAGCCTGGACTCCAAGCGACTCTTGGGAGACACTAGTGTCTCATCATCGTATCGCTCTTCGTTTCTGCTCCCTCCAACAGTCTTCCTGGAAACAATAAGACATCTGGACCGAGGGTTTCTGCTTCCTAACGTGCAGGATAAAGAATGGGCTTCAAGACACTCCAGAGGAAGAAGAAACTGAGCCAACCGGCTTGCACAAATACTTGTCTCTGAATCTCAATTTCAATCCCATTCACAAAACCCCCTACTCCCTTGCATACTCCCTACTTGCTGCTTATTGCAGTAAATTCACACAGCTGCTGATTCCTTTTTATTTCAATGGTCCCTCCCCTTCCTTACTTCACTATGGTGTTTCCAACAATGCAGCGGGCATAGAGGAATGCCCTTATCGTATCCCTGCAATCAGTCTTCTGGAAGTACCATAGAGAGGAGGAGGAAGTCCCTTCTCTCGGATTCTCTGACTGCACCTCTGTGGTCGCTGGAGGCATCAGGGATTGATGTTTTGCTCCAGGATAATCAAATCACGCAATGCCATGGCTGCTTGAAAGAGTCAGATCCTTGCAAGTAAACATTTTGCCTCAGGGTGGCAGAAAACAGGAGATCATCCAGGAGCACAGGAAGTGGATTTCACACAATGCTCAGAAATGTGGCTCGCCATCCTAAAAGAGTGTTACATGAATCCTAGCGGACATCTGGAATAAGACCTCTGCTGATATTGCTGGAACCGTTTCTGCCTTGGACCACGGTACATCGACAGCAGGGGTGGGGGGAAACTTTTTTTCCCCTCCTGGGAGCCACTTTGAAAATAAGTACAACTCTTGACCCCTCTGACCCTTCTAGCTATCGTCCTGTCTCACTCCTTCCTTTTGCTTCCAAGCTGCTTGAACGTGTTGTCTACTCCCACTGCCTTGACTTCCTATCCTCCAACTCCTCCCTTGACCCCCTCCAATCTGGCTTCCGCCCCCTTCATTCTACTGAAACTGCTCTCGCTAAGATCACCAACGATCTTCTGGTGGCTAAATCTAAACGTCTCTATTCCATTCTTGTCCTCCTTGATCTCTCTGCTGCCTTCGATACTGTTGACCACTCACTCTTGCTGGATTCCCTTCACTCCCTTGGCTTTTGTGGCTCTGTCCATAACTGGTTCTCCTCCTACCTCTCTGACCGCTCCTTTAATGTGTCTCTCTCCAACTCCGCCTCCTCCTCCTTCCCCCTCTCAGTTGGTGTTCCTCAAGGCTCTGTTCTTGGCCCTCTCCTCTTCTCGATCTATACCTCATCCTTAGGCAAACTCATTGCCTCCCATGGCTTCCAATACCACCTCTATGCTGATGACACTCAACTCTATCTCTCTACTCCCTCTCTCTCTCCCTCTGTTCAAGCTCGTCTCATCAACTGTCTCTCTGACATCTCTACCTGGATGTCTCAACGTCAACTCAAACTCAACATGGCTAAAACTGAACTCCTTATCTTCCCCCCTCATCCTTCCTCTCCTTCCTCACTGTCAATAACTATTGATGGAGTCACCATCCTGCCTGTCCCCCAAGCCCGTAGCCTAGGCTTCATCTTTGACTCACCCCTTTCTTTTAAACCCTACATTGACTCTGTTGCTAAATCCTGTCGCTTCTCCCTCCATAACATTGCTAAGATTCGCCCTTTTCTCTCTGTCTCGTCTGCCAAAACTCTTGTTCATGCTCTGGTCATCTCTCGCCTCGATTACTGTAACCTCCTTCTCACTGGCCTTCCCCGGTCTCACCTTTCTCCCCTCATCTCTGTCCAAAACTCTGCTGCCAGGGTCATCTACCTCGCCAGTCGCTTCGACCATGTGCAGCCCCTCCTCTCTTCGCTTCACTGGCTTCCCCTTCCTGAACGAATCCTGCACAAGCTCCTAGTCTTCACCTATAAAGCTCTTCACAACCTTGCTCCCCCCTACCTCTCTGCACTTATCGCCCTCCATACTCCAGCCCGTGCACTTCGCTCCTCCTCTGTCCCTTCTCTCACCCTTCCATGCCTTCCCTGCTCCCCTAAGCGCCTTCGTCCCTTCTCACTTGCTGCCCCCCATGCCTGGAACTCCCTCCCTGTCCACATCCGCCTTGCCCCCTCCCTTCATACCTTCAAATCTCTCCTTAAAACTCACCTCTTTCGCTCTGCTCTGTCTGACTCTTTATCCTGCTGAGCCACTATTCCTATACCTACGATCGGTTTACCCTTATCCTTGCAACATGGACCTGCCTGCTGTCATTCTCATCGTAACCAAGCCAAGTACGTGCACTTGAGACCTCGCATCTTCATGAATGTTAGACCCCTTGTCTCTCCCTCTGTTCCCCTTCCTAAGTCTCTCCCCCAGCTCCTGTCTCTCAGATTGTAAGCCCTAGGGGCAGGGACCCTGTCTATTTTATTACTTTGTAAAGTGCAGGTACACTGCTGGTGCTATATAAATGTTTGTTAATAATAATAATAATAATAATACAAGCTCCCAAGGGCTGCATAGAAGTTGGGGACTAGAGTGCACCCCAAGAAAAGAAAGACCCAGATCATGGATCTGTCCCCTATCCCTGTGTTGCATGCCCTTATCTCTGCTCTCATACCCTGAGCTCAGGTAGGAACTGGATCCAAGGGCCAAATCCAGACACTGGAGAGGAGGCACATATAAACTTGCTGTGAACTGCGTTTGGCCCCCGGGCCTGATGTTCCCCACCTTTTGATCTTCCTGTCACTAGCAATCTGTACCAGCATGCTCTAGCATGGAGGTGGGGGGCTTTTTGAAAATGATTACACGTTCTGCACACTGCATAAGAGTTGGGAGCAGGAGCTCTTGGAGGGTGCCATCAGGATGGGAGAAGGAAGAGGGTCCCAATCATGAATCTATGCCTGGGGGTCCATCTCCTGTCCTTCAGTGAGTGGCTTCAGCTCTGCTCCCTTCCTTGACTCTTTCAGTGCCTACAGGGAAGGACTAGATTCATGAAATCCAGATCCAGAAATTGGAGAGAGGGCCCAAATAAAAATAAAAACACCACAGGCAAGATTTTATTTATTTGAATTTATAACCCAGATAACAAAGCAGACATAAAACAGGCATAAGATTAAAAAAAAACAATTAAAAGACTGTTGGGTGCCATGGGGTAGGGCACAGAGAATAGATACAGGATCAGGGCCTCGGGTCCAGGTGAGTCAGTACAGAATCAGGTCCAGGGTCTCCGTCTAGGTGATTCAGTGCAGGATTAGGTCCAAGGTCTTGGGTCCAGATGAGTCAGTGCAGCATTGGGGTCCAGACATGGGGGTTGGGAGGAACAGATCCACAGACCAGGGGAACGGACGGATGCAGATCAGGAGGGACGGACTGGACAAACAGACGCAGATCAGGACAAACAGATGGATGTAGATCAGGAAGGGTTGGAAAGACCAGCCTCCAGCCAGTCCAAGGCTCATACAGAGCCAGGGGTTGCAGAGCTGGTCCAAGGGTGCATGGAGACAAGAGGGAGGAAACACTCAGACAGGTGGAACAGGAACCAGGAAGTGAGACAGATGATCCTTCTAGCTTCCTGTGGCTACACTGGCTGGCCTTATATACAGGCCAGCAGCCAACCAGAAAGCTGGGGGTGTGGCACGAGGCTGAGAAGGGGTGTGGGTTGGCCAGCGTGGTGGAAGGCTATCAGTACTAGCCTTGGACTCTTACCAGAGCACCTGAGTGGTGTGGCGGCACCAGCCACTGCACGTAGGGCTCCAAGGGTGCCAGTTCAAGCCCGGGTTAGTCCAAAAACCCAAACTGTATAAAAAATATATATATAAAAATTCTTCAGTGAAAAGCAGACATTCTGAACCCCATTCCTGCCTGCCAAACATCTGCCCAAATAAATAGGTCTTGTGTTACCTCTGGAAAATGTGTGGGCTGTGGTGAATCTCCCAGGGAAGGGAGTTCCAAAACTGCAGGGCAGCCGCTGAGAATGACTCTTCATGTGGAACTTGCCAGCTAACCTTAGGCTAGGGGGTCCAGTTATGGAAATTTTAGAGGCCACATGAGAAATGCAGGGCTGCATTGGCTCCAATGCCGCCCTGCAACCTGTATTTCTCATAAGTGTCCTCTAAAATGTGCATCCCTGGCCACCCTCCCTTAGGGATCCTGAAGGAATGTACGGGAGGAGGCCGGTTTTGGGTCACAGATTGCAGGTTCCACACCATCCTGTTCTGTCAGTAGGTTCCACTCCAGCCAGGACCCTGCAGGGAGGCCAGTCCCAGTAGCCTCAGGATCAGAACGTCTGAGGCCAGTTTTGTGGGGCCCTCTCCCTGCCTGTGACTCCATCCCTGGGGTGGCCGCTTCCTGCGGGGCCAATACTAGGGTGGGGGAACATGGTCCTGCGAAAGGGGGTAAAAGGGTGGGGCTGTGGAAGCAAGTCTTGGGTAGGGCTGCCGCTTTGGGTATATTTTTGTAGGCCACTTATGAAAAATGCAATTTGCAGGGCCTGCATTGGTACCATTCTCACCGTAACCAAGCCAAGTACGTGCACCTGAGACCTCGCATCTTCATGAATGTTAGACCCCTTGTCTCTCCCTCTGTTCCCCTTCCTAAGTCTCTCCCCCAGCTCCTGTCTCTCAGATTGTAAGCCCTAGGGGCAGGGACCGTGTCTATTTTATTACTCTGTAAAGTGCCAGGTACACTGCTTGCGCTATATAAATGTTAATAATAATAATAACCCCAGCTTTGAGGGCCCTGTATTTTGTTTTTACCCTGGGCCCCACAAGTTCTAAGGCCAGCCCCAACTCCTGCTAACATCCTTCCTCAGTTTATAGCCCTAAGCTATGACGTCCCACAAATCACTAACTCCGGGGTAACCCCATTGAAGCCCCTAGAGCTACCCCAGAGTAAATGGATTGTGAATCGCAGCCCTCTTGCCCATGAGCTCAACAATGCCATGTACATTCAGGCTTACCAAAGAAGTGGCTAAAAAAAATAGCCCTGTTGATCGATTTCCATCTCAATCAAGATAGCATGCGATGTTTGAACTATCATACACTTGATTGGCGTCACCGTGGAAACGGAGCGCTAATCAAATTGGTTATCACAGCTTAAGTAAACTCATTGATGGTGGGAGAATGAACAGCCCAAGCTATTAAAAAGGGGGATTCTGACCCTCTGGATTCATCACACTGTAGTAAGCTTTGTTTTTGGAGCTTACAGAGAACAAAACAAAAAAAGACTGAAAGCCATTAACAAGAGATGTTTGTTTGGCCGATAGGAGGAATAGCGTGAGCTCCTGATAAAGGTGTTGCATTGTTTTTTTTTCCAATTTCTAGATGTATTTTCAAGATATAGAAAATCTGTACAAACCGTTTCTTAAAAGATAGAATAACATGGCTATTAAGAATAGCTGTATTTCTTATGCCTCCTTCGCTTCGACCATGCACTCCTTTGTAAGAAATGCTGACGTGCTGGAAAATTAGAAGAGCCCAAACAAATTTTATTTATTTATTTAATAGAAGTCCTACTTTCTGTGCCTAATTATATAACCAACTAACTAATGTAAAACTGCCCTCACCTGGCCTAGTCTTTCCCAAACCAGCAAGGTAAGTGCATTAAAGGGATTAAAGTGACACTGCCAACCTTAAAATCACAGTTTAAATCCCAACCCTTTTTTCGATTTAGCTTTCGAACTACCGGTTCTTCTAATTTACTCTTTCATCCGATAAGCATTTGCTTAATCTAATTAAGCCTCAGTATTAATTTCAATATGTTTGAGTGCGTGAGACAGGCTGGGTGCTTCAGAGAAACAAGGAAAACATTGGTCCCTGTGACAAACACTACACCTCTATCCTGCAAGTGCATTTTTATGGACGCCCTCTGTTGACACTGACCGGTGTGGTTCTGTTTGGGCACAGAGAAGCAAGGAAAACATTGGTCCCTGTGACAAACACTACACTACTAGGATCAGGGAACATGATGGGAGCTGCGGGAAAACAACAGGGAATGGATCCCCCATTGTGACCTGTTGGGTGCTTCTCCCAAGCCACCGTGATTGGCCTCTGTCGGAGACAGGATGCTGGGCTAGATGGACCATTGGCCTGACTCAGTATGGCACTTCTTATGTTCTCCATCCTGCAAGTGCATTTTTACAGACATCCTCTGTTGACACTGACCGGTGTGGTTCTGTTTGGACACAGAAGTCCACTGGCATTGCTAGAGCTGAGATTCAGCTAGATCTAAAAATGATGTCCTATCAAAGGGTGTTTTCCGATGGACCCAGGGCTGGTCACCCCCAGACCTGCTGTCCGCTTGCAGCCCCACTTGGGTCTGGTTTAAACAGACTCAGCGGCTGCCACCGTGCAGCGTCCCCCTTCCCCACACCATAGAGTTACAGGCAGATTGCTCAACACTGTAGGCTGCCACCCGCAACTCTATGGTGTTGCCCAGAGCAACCCCTGACCGAGGGTGGAGCTGCAGTGGCCGTCCACTGGCCAGACAGACAGCAGCTCCTCCACAGGCTCGTACCCTGGGTTTCGGCTGTTCCAGAACACCACAAGCAGGGCTGGAGCAGAACAGGGACAGTATACTCTGTCTCTGCTCAGCCTGCACGTTTGGCTCCCTGCCTTTAGACGGACGAGCCACACGGTGGTGTGGCGGAGCAGAGGCGGGGCTGCGGTCTGTCTAAAAGCACCCAAAGTCTTTCAGTTTGAGGCACTCAAAATCTGTCTCCCTTTCGAACTTCATGGGTGTGTCACGCACAGGGAAGTCTAGAGAGAGAATGTGGTTGCCATGTTGGATCCAAAGTAATAGCTGGAGACAATGGAGTTCAGATGATATTTTTTATTCTCGTCTGTGAATATTTATTCTGTTACCTGTTTCAGCTGTAATCTTTGTTGAAACTTGTTACAGACACATTAATATCCCTAATGACTAGAATTCCTCATGTCTTAGTAATGGCTGGTATTTCGATGCTTGTTATGGTCTGATTTGCAAAGGCTCTGAGGATCTGCAGCTTCCGTGATTTTGCTCTGAAAATGAGCCTATTAAAGTAGAAGAACAACATTGTGCCATCCCAGCGCCTATTGATGCTCCGTCTCTGAGTGTCTGTCACATTTTCCATTATTAGACTCTAATCAGGGTTTTGAATCTTTGTTGTCCAAGTTTAGGGGGAAATGTTTTTTAAGTGTCAGAAATATGGAAAAATAGAATTCGCCTTGTTTCCTGTATTTGAAAACTTTTAATTATCGTATTATCCTAGCTCAGCCAGAACAACTGAATGCCTAGAGGGTTTTTTTATTTAAAAAAAGTAATATATTTTTCATGTGGGCAGAGACAAACTCAGAAGAGTGAGAGTGACTTGAATTTTATCAGTGGCCTCAGAACAGGAGGAATTCACAATATTCCCTGAACTTGAGAACTATTTCTCTGCATGGTTCTTAGGCTAAAGGTTATCAAGCAGGCAGTGGCTCAGCAGCTCCAGGTGCATTTGGGTGGCATGGGTTTTCTAGAGCTGTCACAGTCTGGCTTTTGTCCAGGTTATGGCACTGAGACTGCACTTGTGGCTTTGGTTATTATTTTATTATTATAAACATTTATATAGCGCCAGTCGTGTGACCTGGCGCTGCACAGAACATAGAAATAGATGCGGTCCCTGCCTGTGGCTTACAATCTAAAAGACAAGGAGGGGGAGACAGAGAGGGGGCAGTGGGAGAGACAGGGGAGAAGACAAACAAACATTCAAGCGGATGCGAAGTCTCAGGTGCGTGTGCTTGGCTTGGTTACAATCAGGTTGCAGCAGTCTGCAAAGGAGGGCAGGCAGTAAGTATATGGGAACGACTAGCAGGCAGTGGGAAAGGCGGCGAGGAAATCTGCACCTAGAACTGGGCAGGGGAAATTCAACCCTGCTGATTCTCTTAGATCTTTCAGTGGCATTTGATACCGTTGACCATGAAGCGTTGGTGGTGCACCTGCGTGATCTCGCTGGGGGGAGCAGGACTGTTCTTCAGCAGTTCTGTTCTTTCCTAGCTGGGAGATCCCAGTGGGTGGTGCTGGGGGACTGTTCATCGTCTCCTGGGGCCTCCCGTCTGTAGTGCCGCAGGGTTCTACTCTGTGCGTCGTCCCCCCCCCCCCCCCCGTTTAATGTGTATACGCAGCCGCTGGGCGAGATCGTGAGGGGGTTTGGGGTGCGGTGCCATCAATATGCTGATGACACTCGGCTCTACCTCTCGTTTTCATCTGACCCAGCCCCAGTAGTGTTGGTGCTTTCCCGGTGTCCGGCAGCTGTGGGGAACTGGAGGAGGGTGAATCGATTGAAGCTGAATCCCAGTAAGACGGAGGTAATGCCAATTGGTGGGGCCAGTGACTTGGGGGAGGGAGGGATGCTCATCATAGATGGGGTTCACCCTCCTCTAGTCTCTCGGGTTCGGAACCTGGGGGTGTTCCTAGAGCCGCAGTTATGCTTGGATGTCCAGGTAGCAGCTGTGGCTGGTGGAGCCTTCTGCCAATTATAGCTGGCTAGAAAGGCTTTGACCAGGCAGACCTGCAACCTGTATTTCTCATGTGTCCTCTAAAATTAGTATATCTGGCCACCTTCCCTTAAGAATCACGATGGAATGTAGGGGAGGAAGGCGGTTTTGGTCCACAGACGGCAGGTTCCATACTTCTGCTCTGCCCATTAGGACCCATACGGTTGGAAAGGACCCTGCAAGGAGGCCAGTCCTGGTAGCCTCAGGATCAGAACTTCTGAGGCTAGTTTTGTGGGGCCCTCTCCCTGCCTGTGAATCTCAGCCCCTGGGGTGGCTGGGATATGGACTTGGTGGAATATGCCAGCTAACGTATGCTTGTCTATGATCCCTTATTTTTGTTGGGGTTCTCTGCGGGTAAGTCAAGTCAAAAGATGACCCAGAATGGCCCCATACCAGATGTGGTTTTTACAAACAAGAGTTTTGCGCAGCTAGGGTCACCTGCCTTGGCCTCACAGCAGGGATCTGTTGTTAAGCACATCGGTTTCTACTGTTGATCCACGATGGTGACAGTAACCAACTCCAGCCCCTGTTCTGCCCCAGAGTGGCAGGTTCAAGCCCAAGGTAACACAGTGCGTGTGTCCACACATCCACGCAGTTTGCCCTCCTCTTTCCCTAGCCTGCCTTTCTTCTAGAGTAAGTGGATCAAGGATTGTTACAATCTGAATGCCGGGATAAACTATAGCCTGGTATTATGTTTTGCATGCGCACCGGATGTCGCTTCCTCTGGAGTGATAGCTTTGATTAAAATAAGCTGCTTTAGGAACGTAATGCGTTTCCAGCGATCCGAGTGCATGTCCTTTCTGCACCGCATCCAAGGCAGTCTGTGTGTCAGAGCAACAGTCCGTGGTTCCCTGCGGCCAGCAATGGGAGTTTTGTTTCGTGAATGCCGAAGGCCTGCTTTCCTGACATCCCCCACAGTACTTTGTCCCTCACATGCTGGAGAGATGGATTGCTTCAATGTTCAGCCACTTTTCCTCCCTGGGCGTAGCATTGAGGGGACACTTGAAATGACTTTCTTTTCGATTGTGGCTGCTTCTGGAGCCAATGAGACTCAACACAACTTTTGTCTTTAGCCCCAGACAGAACTTTATAAATGAGCCCATCAGAATCCTTCCATCATCGGTGTGAGATGGCGACTCTGCTCCCCTGGGGAGTCCAAGTATTACAGTCTCAGGCTAGCCCCCACACCACTTGTTGCTTTATTCCATATGTTGTTATTGTGGCAATACGTGCAACATGACTGGTACCGTATTCCTCAGGCCCGGCTGGTTCCCCACAGTCAGTACCTCAGAGAGCTCCCAGGGTGTAGCTAGCTCTCTGCAGCTCTGTACTCTTCAAGAGCCAGGGACAGACTGTCAGAGTCACCACAGTGGCAAGCTCTTATAGTCCCTGGAAGGGGGCAGGGCCAAGGCAATTCCCCAAACACCTTAAAGGGCCACCCTCCGCCCCATTGCAGTTGGCTTCAAACCTCCCAGTCCCAAGCTGTCCACGTGATGTGGCGCAAAACACCTGTAGGAAAGACTGTACCAAAGCATGGATTGCATAGTCTTGGGGACTCCCACTTCTTGAGAGACTTCCATTGCCTAACTCAGGGGCAGGGAACCTCTAGCCTGTGGGCCAAATCAGACCCAAGGCTGCTTTTTATGTGCCCCCCCCCCCTTCCAGTTCCTGGATCTGGCCCATGGATTAGGTCCTCTCTACGCTCAAGCACAGAAAAAGTGAGCTCATGGGAAGAGGGCAACAGAGAGGAGGACGTGCATTATGAACAGATCCATGATCTGGACCTTCCCCTTCTTTCTCCCAACCCGAGCGTCCCCAGTAAGAACTCTTTCCACCCCCCACCCCCAACTCCCATCTGGTTGTCATGCCCCACCGGGGCCACCACCCACAAAAGACTCTACGTCCCCTGGGCCCCGACCACTGCACTGCAGTCCCGTCCCCCGGGCCCCCATGTGACCGCCCCACCGGCACCGCCCCCAGCAGCAGCTCAGGACACGCACCCCAGCGCGCACTGACCGTCCCGGGGGACGCGCTGAACACAGGTGCGGGGCCAGTTGGTGTAAAAGACCTGGCCCACCCCCAGTACGGCGCTCCGCGTGCTTGTGAGTACATAAAGGGGGCGGAGCCCTGAGTATAAACACCAACACCGGAAGGCAGTCGGCGCTGGTGATTGAGGAGAAACCGGCCCTGAGAGTGAGATAAGTGACGTGTTTGTACCTTGTGAAACTTAAGTGTTGTAGATTGCTTGGGAACTTACTGTATATTGTGTTGGACCCCACTGTCCTTTTCCCTGCCTGTGTGACTGTGAGTTGGGTGTGGGGCGAGCGAGAGCGAGTTCTTCCCTTCCCTGCGGTCTATTCCCTCCCCCCGGTGTGACAAACCCTCCCAAGACCCGCAGTCCTGGGCCCTATCCCCTGTTCCCCCATCACTATCCCCGCACACCACTTCCTACCCCCTTTGTGGTGTGGGCATTGCGTGGTACGAGTGTGTTCGAGGCTCCTGTCATACACTCTATGATGATAGGGACCCAGTCTCTGTGAGACGGGCCGTTTTCCCCAGATAGACTAACTGGGCGCTCGGAGCAGGGGCAAGTGCATGTGTATTGGGAACCCGCAAACAGGGAGAACCCTTTCCCCTTCCCCATCTCTCCTTATCACCCCCTCCCCGTAACACTGGTCTGCACAGCTTGTGCTAATTTTCATAGTGGCCCAAGGGAGGGAAAAGATTCCCCACTCCTGTTCTAACTAGATATTTCTTCAGGGCAAGTGTAAAAAGACCCAGGAGCAGGAGCATGAGAAGGAGAGAGAGGGAAGAAATTCCCCCCACCTCCTGAATTTTCCCAAGGAGGAGACTTCCCTCTCAGATTTGGATCCACCACCATCAAGCTCATCAAACCTCTAACGGTGGGAGCAGCAGAGAGCCAAGGCAAGCAAGGACGGGCAGTTGGGTAGCAGGCAACTCCCTGCAGTGGAGGAAGAGTGTGTGGGAGAGGGCGAAAGTATTACTGGGGGCACAGGTGGGTACCATGTGGGGTCAGGGCTGCCTGGGGTGAAGAGGTTCTGGTGACTAGGGAACCAGGCCTCTACCTGACCTGGAACCCCCCTTGGTCTGTCAACATAGTTGGCCAGAAACGTTGATTCAGCATGAAGCTATGAACTATCAGTGTCTGCTATAAAATACCCCCCAACTGCTCCCTTACCTCCTCCCGTCTTCCAGCCAACAGATCTCCTGTTTTGCCAGAAAAGGTTTTTCAAGGCTGGATACAGAGATTGGGACAAGGGCTAAAATAAAATCTTTAGACTGTTTTCGATGGAATTCTGGTCACGCTGCAATGGGAACTGGAATACGTTCCGATTCCTGTTTCGCAGGATCATTGGAGACCATTTTGCCTCCTCGTGCACACGCACGAAAGGGCAATGGCTGTACCCGTTACGCAGTAAGGCCGCCACCATTTTGCGTATGCGCAGTAGGCAGGGAAAACATCGGATCCGGCGTTTCGGTTGCCGTTCTGAAAATGTGAAAAAACTCCACGAAAACTAAAGAGCCGTTTCAGTCCAGCCCTCGTCGGGCCTGTTCTTTGGCTGCTTTCTTTGAGCTCTGTGATAAGCTCCCATCATAACTTAAAGAGTTCTAAAAAGACAATAATCCACGAACCACATCGCAGCGATGGGGCCCTTCAAACTGAAAATACGAAATGGCTTGCTTAAGCAAAAATAAGATAATGACTACTTATCATTTCTATAAGACTACTAGGTGTACACAATGCTTTACAGGACAGGCTCCTGCCCAGTGAGCTTACAATCTAAAATGGACATGGGTGAAGGGAACACAGGGACAGACAGACAGACACACACACACTCCCATTTTACAGATAGGGAACTAAGGCTGAGACTTGCCCAAAGCCACCCAGTGAGTTCATGGCGAGGGCAAGATTTGAACCATGGCTTCCCAAATCCAAGTCCAGTACCTTATCCACTACACCACACTAGCGCTCATGTGAGCTAGTTACAGGCCAGGATCCCACTCCTGCTGCTACAGATTCCCATTCTAGACTTCTTGATGAGACCCCCAAACTTATCATCGACCTGTCAGATCATACGGGTGGCGGTGATATAAGTGCAGCACTTCTGGGGTTGTCTGAATTTTCACAGGTTAAGCAGCTAATTTGGCTTCTACCAAAATAATAATAATCATTCAGAGAAGGAGTATTGTAAAAGCCCTTAAATAAGCCATTAATAACCTCACTGAAATACTGAAAACTATAACCCGACAACTGGTTCTGAGCAGCAAATGCTCACACGAATGAAGCCTGGTTTCTTATGAGGATCTGTGTTACTCCACAGTTGGACATGTTCATTGAATTACACAAAGAGGTTATTTTACCTGGGAATTGTAAGTCTTAGAAAACACAACAGATTTCAGAGGAATCAAGTTTTATTCCTGTTTTCAAAATGAGTTCGGGAAATTTGGGCAACCTAATTATCTTTGGGCCTTCTGTCCCTCTCCTAAATTATTATTATAAGCTTTTATATAGCGCCAGCAATGCACCTGGCGCTTTACAAAGAATAAAATAGACACGGTCCCTGCCCGAGAGCTTACAATCTAAAGACAGGGGAAGGGGAGACAGGGAATGGGGAACAGAGGGAGAGACAAGGGCACTGGCACAAGAGGTCCAAAGTTATTAAGGGGAAACACACACACCTAGTAAGCCCTCTGTCCATTGGAAACAAGGCTAGAAAGAGGTCGTCTTCCTCAATTTATATTTTAAATTCATGCAAAAATCGCAACAAACACCAAAATCTCAGCAGAATATAATTTAGTTGGAGAGGAGGCTAGGGCTCAGGCACACAACACTCTTGTAGAGTGGGTAGTGGCAGAAGCCCACATACTGAGTGTTGTGTGAAGTCTTTACCACCTCCTATGGCCCTTTATTATTTATTTATTTATTTAAAACTTATATCCCGCCCCTCCTGCCCAAAGGCAGCTCGGGGCGGCGAACAACACAAAAAAATTAACAATAAATATTTTAAACTAAATCAACAAATTTTAAAACAAATCATAAAAAACTCACCCTCCCTCCCAACCCTCTACACCCCCCTCCCCAAAAGCCTGGCGGAACAGCCAGGTCTTGCACAAACGTCGAAGCGACAGGAGAGTGGGGGCCAACCGAGCCCGCGTTCTCTGCCAACTGGTGCAAAGGGTTTCCTTCCAAGGATCTGACGATTCTCTCAAGTGTCAGTGGGGCTGTGTGGTTTGATTAATCTGGCCAGACAAACATCGGACTGTGATGCTGTAGGTATACGGCAAGAATGGGGAACCTCAGGCCCGGGAGCCAAATGTGGTCCGCAGCTAGTTTTTATTTGGCCCCTGGATCCAGTTCCTACCTTGTGAAAAACTGAGCTCAGGGTAAGGGAGCAGTGATGAGGGGCATGCACACCAAAATAGGGGACAGATCCATGACTGGAACCCTCCTCTTCCTGAGCACACCCCTTTAAAAAAACAAACACCCAACCTCAACATCTGTGCAGCCCTCAGAGCTCGAACTAATTTTCAGAGTGGCCGCTGGGAGGGAAGAGGCTCCCCATCCCTGGAATAGGGTATTCTGCCTTGGAACAACAGGTTGTGCTAGATGACTTGAGGCCCCATGCATTCCTATGATTCTATACGTTTTGGTCCCCAGTGCATCAGTTGCCTGCCTCTAAGTGACCATAGAGGTGTGGCCATAGAGTCATGGAACAGGGAGTGTCCTCTGCTCCATGCTACGTCTGGAACATTGAATGCATGGATACCAAGGGCATTCCTCCATGCCCTTTGCATTGTGGGAAATACCTCTACAATAGTAGGGAAGAATAGGGACTGTAGAAATTTAAAGGAATTAGCAGCTGTGTGGCTTCATTGCAATGAGCCTTCAGTCATAAGTTTAGGAGGAAAGATTTTCTGTTGCTGCCTTCTGAAAGTAAGCAACCTCACCTTCCAGACAGTCTGGAAATCAGAAAAAGACAGTTCATGGGTAAGGCAAGTTCTGCTGTTTCGAACCAACTATTTTTAAATTTTTATTTTGCTTTTGATCAAAAGCAAAGTTTGTGTGAGGTACAGCTTGGATTCTTTAGAGCATCTAATTGTCGTTTTATATTTAGAACTGGCAAAGAATATATTATTAATTGTAGAGAAACACTAAAGCGGAAAAGCTGTTTAATCCATGTCCTTGGTGAGCAGCAAAACTATTGCATTGATGGAAGGTTATGCAATTAACAGCATAAATATTCATGAAGAGTTCAGTGGAGACCAACTCTCCTTATCTTCAGATAGGACCGGGTATCTGATATGAGTTGGGTGTTAAACAGGCAACAGTGATCGCTATGGATGAATTATATAATCCAGTTTGGTTGCAGTGGTTTGAAGATTGTGGTCTTTGTGTACATATTGGCTGCTGTTTTATTATGAAGCATTCATAGAAAGTCTCTTTATGGGCCAAAGTCTCCGGTCCATCACCATCCACATTAGATGGACATTGGGCCAAACCAATGGCCCATCTAATCCAACATCCTGCCTCCAACAATGGATGCTTCAGAGGAAGTATATAAAAACAGGTCATCTGTGGAGAGATCAATTTTCCATTATTCCCTTCCTGTTTCCAACAGTCAGAGATTTTATCTCCTGACCAAAATGGCTAATAATCCCCAATACATTTTGGTGGATGTATTCTTAGATGATCCAGAGTGGACTGCACACGTGTAACTCAAGGACAGAAATTGGTCCTTATGTATTTAGCAGCTCCTAGGCTATGTGGTTATCTTTATAATAAGAATATTTATATAGCTCCCCACTGCTGAATGGTGGTCAGTGCATTAAAATATCATTCAAAAATCCATTTAAAAACAGTTTAAAGGGGAAAGAAAGGTAAAGGGAGAGGGGGAAAAAATACGTGAGGGGGAACCAGCAGTGGTGGGGAACGTTTCCCTCCTGGGGGGGTCACTTTAAAAATGAGTACAAGCTCCGTGGCCCACAGGGAAGTTGCGGGAAGCAGTGTGTAGTGCACTTAAGAAAAAGAAGGTCCCAGTCATGGATCTGTGCCCTATCCTTAAGCACATGCCTTGATCTCCGTTCCCTTACCCTAATATCCGTTTTTCAGTCCTTGGAAGTAGAGACTGGATCCAGGGGTCAGTTCCAGGAACTGGAAAGGGGACCACATAAAGTCCTGCCACGAGCCACATTCGGCCCTGTTCTAAAGGCCGCTGGAGGATAAAGTATAACTCTTCAGGTGCTTTTTGAAGGGGAGGAGGGAGGAACTGAAATGAACATCCAGAGGATGTTCCACAGGAGCCCCCCCACAGCAAAGACCCGATGGATCGGCTGCCGTCTTAAGACGTGATGGCAAGATCCCCAAAGAGTGTGTGGTGTCTGAGCGCAGATAGCCATCAGGGCAAGCACGAGAAGCAGGTCTCAAATATAGCCAGGGCTTGTACTGTTCAGAGCCCCCAGGGCCACTCTAGGGCCCATGCAGTTGTCAGGAGGTCGGTAAAGATGAACGCGGCTTCAGAGCTTTTCTTTACTATGAGCATCATTCCGACTCCTGAGGTTTCATTTATCAAATTAGCTTGCTAACGAATCCCTCTGCCTTATCGCCGGTAATGCTGACTTTGATCACTTTAGCTCCGCAAAACCACATTCTCTATGCACTTAACTCACTCAAAAGGCCACCTCACCCAGGCATCTCTCTGTCTTAAGTGATTACTTTCAGATACATCCCACTTTTCCAGCACAATTTGCTTCAGTTTCTAGTTCAAGGCCTACCTCAGGAAACTGATTTATTTTTTTTGTTAAGTCCTTGAATGATTCCTTTAGACAGCTTTGATAAAGAGCTTTAAAAGACCTAATAAAGTGAAGGTGCTAATTGAATTCAACAAAAGAATCGGATTTGCCCGAATGTGAAGGAAATACCCAGTGGCGTTCACCCGTGGATCCCAAAAGGAGGTATGTGCAGAATGCTAGGATATTAAACACTCAAGTGGGGCTGGAGAGATCGTTGGACACCTGGATCTCTAATCTTTCACGCCTCTTCCTAAAAACAAACCATGAGTGTATTTTCAAAGAGAAACCGGAGAAAACAATCTTCCTCCTTTTTTGGCTGAATCCATGCCCATAAAAGGCTGGAGTGGGCTCTCTTGGCGCCTTTTGGCGCCATTTCTTGAGGGATTGTAACAAATAGTCCCTAAGTGATTGCAAAGTGGGGCCCAAGGGGAACAGGGGTAAGTCCCTGATGGGGGCCACCCAAGAAGCAAGCTAGAGGGCCAAGCTCCCAGGTAGGAGAGGGTCAATCAGCACAGGTACTAAGGAGTAACCCAGGTGATGGAATGTGGGCTAACTAGCCATGGGACAGGGAATTGGCCAGTTCAGATGACCAGGGCAGGGTATAAGAAGCCAATCCTAGCCAGAGGCAAGAGGACTGCCAGGGAAGGGCAGTTGGACCTGAGAAGGTAGTGGCCATGTTTCACCAAGGCTGGGCTGGACTGGCTGGGCTGGTTAGTTAGCTAGCTAGAAGGCAGGCAGGCAGAGGCCAGGCTGACCATTTTGGGTGGGGGAGGAGGTCAATAGGGACAGTTGCCCCAGGCCTCACACATGGAGGGGACTGCATAAACAATGACAAACAATACCACAGACAGAAAACTCAGGGAGGAGGGAGCACTCAAATAAACATTCTGCCCCCAGCCTCTCAGAGTCTCAAAATGGCACCGAGACCAGGACAGTGAGGAGTACCAGCTGGGTGCAGGATGCTTTAACCGAGCCCCAAAGGGAGATGCAGAGCACAAGGGGAAAAAAGAAAGCAGAGGCTGGGGACCAGAAGAACGACTCGCTTCTATAAGGCTGAAAAGTACTAGGTACAAAGTGGCTCACCATAAAGGGAAGAGAGTCTTGTGTGGAAATACATGATTGTGTGGGACTGTGCACCACAAACGTAGCAGCAGAGGAGGATGAAGAGCCGCGGAGTTTGTGGGGAGGAGCAGATTCTCCAAAAATGTATAGGAGAAGATCCCACATTTACAGGGACCTACAGAGGGGAAAGGAAGGGACATGTCCTTGGGATTTTAGTTTAGCATGCAGGCTAAGAGCCAGCGCGGTGCCTCTATTTCCACACTGCTCATTTGAAAGCGAAAGCAGCATTTGGAGCAAGTGGCCTTTTTTCCTCCCTGAAACTGACAGTAAGAGGGCAGATTGATGGTGGCGTGGTTCCCTGCCAGGTGGCAGTTTTTTGCCGCGCTGTGTGCTAAATCACAGGCGACCACACGGTCTCTAAAAAGAGAAGCTTCAAAAATATCCGGAGAGTAAACAGGAGACAATCAAGGAAAGTGTTTTGGGGTGGAGGGGGGGTGTTGCAGGCCTTTTCAAGCAAAGCCATTAGATTTTGGCTTCTCTCTGTTAGTGAGATTGTTCGTGAAAGATTCTCTTTAGCTTGTGAAAGAGATGGTCTCATAGTTTGGCTGTTGGAAATAACTCGGTGGCTGACCTGATTTTATTAACCTTTTTTTGTGTTCGCTAGCTAACCAAAATGACCCGTCAGTTTGTTAAATGGTTATAGCCGTTTGCTAGAGGCCTACTCGACACGGCTCTGTCTCTGCAGTTCTAGGTTCTGTTTCCGCTGTTTAAGAACCCAAGAGCTGTGCCAGGGTCCAAGAGGGTTCAGGACCAGAACTGGGTGCAGGATCCGGTCCAGGCTGCATCGGTGTCAGGGTGGAGTCCCCAGGGATCAGAACTGAAGCAAGACACAAGGAGATACAGGAAGAGTGGGGTGATGAGCAGATCATCTGTCCAATTGCCCATGGCTTAAGGCCTGCCTTATATATATGCCAGGCGACCAATCAAGAAGCTGGGAGGTGTGGCTAGGGTTGAAACCAGCCACTGCTGGGTTGAGCCACTGACCAGTAGCGGCATGGTGAATCCAAGCACCCAATCAGATCAGAATCCTTGGGCGGCTGGTTCCTGACATGCTGCCAGGATGGATCAGAGCAGTGATCCATCTAGCTCAGCATCCTATTTCAGAATTACAGGGCATGTCGACAAACATGGCTTAATGGGGAAGAGTCAACACCGATTTAGTAACGGTAAGTCGTGCCTCACTAACCTGTTGGAATTCTGTGAGGGTGTAAATAAGCATGTGGACAAGGGAGACCCAGTAGATATAGTGTACCTGGATTTCCAGAAAGCATTTGATAAGGTCCCTCATGAGAGACTCTTGAGAAAATTAAAATGTCATGGGCTAGGAGATAGTGTCTTACTATGGATCAGAAACTGGTTAAAAGATAGAAAGCAAAGGGTTGGGCTAAATGGCCAGTTTTCACAATGGAGAGATGTAAAAAGTGGTGTGCCTCAGGGATCTGTATTGGGACCGGTGCTGTTTAAGTACTAGAACTAGGGAACTAGCTGTTTAAGTTCAGCTTGTACTAGAACTAGGGGACACTCCATGAAACTCATGGGTGGCAAGTTTAAAACAAATAAAAGAAAAGATTTTTTCACTCAGCACATAATTGGGTTGTGGAATCTGCTGCCAGAGGCTGTGGTAAGGGCCAGTACTATCGCTGAGTTTAAAAGAGGTTTGGACAAGTTTCTGGAAGACCGGTCCATTAGCAGCTATTAACCAGACAGGCTCAGGGAACATGACGGGAGCTGGGGGGAAACAACAGGGAATGGATCCCCCATTGTGACCTGTTGGGTGCTTCTCCCAAGCCACCGTGATTGGTCACTGTCGGTGACAGGATGCTGGGCTACATCGACCATTGGTCTAACCCAGTCTGGCCCTTTTTATGTTCTTATCCTATTACCGCAGTGGCCAGCCCAGGATGATACAAATTAAACATCCCGTGGGATCATTTCTCATTCCATAGTTCATTTCAGTCTTTGCAGCTTTGTACCTTCAGGTCCCTCCTAAAGAGACCTACCGCCTTCCATCAGGCTTTTCCTAACTCCTCACCCCGCAAAGATGTAAGACCTTTCTTTTTAGTAAGGAATCTGGTAGGTGGGGATAGAGATGAGGCAAGAGGTGGTTGAGGTTGGAGTGGGTAGGTGTTGGTGTTTTTTTTTTGCCTAATTGTCTTTTAATGTCTTTTAATGGTATTTTATGGTTTTTGTGAGCCGCCCTGAGCCTTCAAGGAAGGGCAGGGTAAAAATGTTTAATTAATTAAATAGATTTTCTCACTGATGCTTCTCCTTATACTGTCTTATCCTTCAGGATCCCCCAGCTCCCTTTGTAACTGAGCCAAGCCCATGCACCTGTAACTTCTGGGAGGCATCCCTTTCTCTCCCCACCTTCCCTCCCTCTTGTGTCTCATCCCTTCTAGACCATTCTAGGTTGTAAGCCCCCCCCCCCCCCTCCACCGGACTACTAGGAATAAGGGTGGTAAAAGCATGCTTTAAGACTGTCCTATCTAACAGGATTAGAGGTGGGAGTGTCTAACCAAGTGGCAGACGGCAGAGAGGACCATCAGAGTGCAGAGACAGCCGTAAATGGAAGCATTGTACCAAAGGAGTATGATCAAGGTTTTAAATGTAAACTGGGTTGTACAGGAGGAGCAAGAGCACCTTTCATCACACAATTTAGAAGTGTTTTTCGTTGGTTAAGCAAGTCTCTTAGCATCTCCATAAAGGAGGTACGTTCTCCATTTTAAAGATGGGAGAAAAAATGGCAAATGACCGTCCCAAGTCAAAATCATGCAGTGCCAGACATAGAACTCAGTCATCCTGGCTTTAAGCACTGGACCGTGACCACTGCTTGACCTGTCCTTGGGGGAGTGGAGGGAAATCAGTGTTACAATGTACTGTGGGCCCGGCCTTTGCAAAATCACTTCTACTTTACACTTTTTGTTCACGGATAAAAATGGAGATTTACCCAAAGGCGCTTTCCAGAGAAGGACCCAAAGGCATCCCGTTGTGCAATCAAAAGGAAAAATTTACCCTGACCTAGTATAAAAAAAGACTGAATGCTCTTATAGCTCATAATCATAATTAATACATTATATTTAACATTTGTGTAGCCATTGGCATCTTCCAAGCATTGTACAAACCATGTCAAGCATGATCAGAAGCTGTATAAAACTAATGCAGAGAGAAACGGCATGCTGGTTTTAGGGCAGAAGATGAATATACATTCTCCCTTCCCCCAGTTGGCCACGTTCATTTGGATAGTTTTAAGACTCCTTCTACAACATTGACTATTGGCCAAATCCCGGTTGGTAAGTAGCTGGAATTCACCCGCACTTGGATCTGGAATGGCATTTTCCATTCAGCCAGTCTTTAGCTAGAGCCTGTGTCCCTTAGTCTTTTTGCAAAATCAGCCTCGGGGAGTTAATAATTAATATCCCTTCCCGGCTCCAGAGGGCCATGAGGAAGACTGAAGACAGCAGTGTAAGGATAACCCTGGCAGATGGATCCAGTTTAACTTATGCAAAGCTGCTGTTTCCGCCACTCCGACCACAAGCTCTGCCTGCTCGTCATTAGACCAGACACTGGTTGCTGCTGCTTTTATTTCTTCTCTGGACCCATCTAGCAAAACATTCTTCCTGACCATATGGCTTTGGCATCGTGGAAGCCAATGGAGGTCTGACTCGTCCGAGGTGACAAGCAGTTCACAGAATCCAGTCTCACTTTTCACAAAAGACAAGCTGGCACTCGTCCTGAAGTGCCTTTCCAAATGGAATTGTTGTTTTTAGTTTTATTCCCTTGTTTGTGCGGAGGGACTTACTCTATGTATCAGGACCTGGCAGAAGCAAGGTTTGAATCTGGGTCGTACCCAGGTTCGCGGGCAGGCTCCCTGCCCACTCTGCCATCAGAACTGCCCAGGTATTCTCCTGGGACTCTGTTAGGGCTGAAACTCGGTCTCCGTTTTTTCTCATTTCTCATCAAGAATTAAGCTGCTTGATGAGAATCAAGGGGAAAAAAAAGAATAAAAAAAGCCCCAATCTCAACAATTTCTTGTCAAGATCCCTCCACCCCCCTCAATTTAAAAAACAAACAAAAGAGCTGGGGCTCAAATGAGAATCAATTAATACCCCCCCAGCCCCCCTTCCAAACGGTGTATGCACAAAATGACCACCGGGGCCGTTCTGCACAATCTCAACCCTTTTCTAAAATGGCGCAGGCAGCGTCACGGCCATTTTGGGGAAAGGGCAGCCTTTCTGCGCATGTGCGGTGGCCATTTAGTGCATGCGCAGAATGGTTGCCCCTTTTGAAAAAGGCTGCGCATGCAGAGAACGGCTCAATGGCCATTTTGCACACATGCAGTTTTTGGGGTGGAGGGGTTAGTGAGAGTCTCACGAGAATCAAATTGATTCTTGTTTCAGCCCTAGCTTCTCTGTCCCTTCATCTCTCACCACCCTCCTGATTGGCCACGTCGCACCAGCTCTCTGTTGGCCATCCAGACTTTTTAAGGGACATGCAGAAAACAGGAAGTGTCTCTGCAGCACAGGCGCTGTCTAGCATAGCCTGTGATCAGGGATTCCTGTGCCCCAGCCTCCTGGCTCTCAAGTCTCCTAGACTCCTGACACGCCAGCACAGGTATTCTGCCTCCACATGCCACTACGGCCTGCTACCCCTGGACTAGCCCCAGGTAGGCCCCAACGCTCTGTGTTGGCTTTGTCTGCTAACAATTATTATTATTTATTACTTATAGCTCAAGCAATGTACCTGATGATCATAAGTAGAGACCGGTCCCTGCCCCCAAGGGGCTTACAATTTAGGAAAGACAAAAAGAGGGGAGACAAAGGAGAGGGGGAATATAGGGGGAGAGAGTGATACATTCAAGAGGCTGAGAAGTCGCAGGTGCACGTGCTTAGCTTAGTTACGGGGAGAAAGGATGCTGAGCGAAAGGACAGCATCAGCTATGGAAGGCCTGGGGGAAGTAGTAAGGTTTTAGGAGGGATTTGAAGGTTGGGAGGGAAGGAGCTGATTGAATGAGCTCAGGAAGGGAGTTCTAGGCATGCATGAAAAAAGGGACAAAGACATTTCCAGGAGCAGAGGTGCTGGGACGTGAGAGGGTGGTAGAAGAGGCGGAGCAAAGCTCCTGGATGGGAATATAAAGGGAAAGAAAAACAGAAAGATGGGGGGGAGCAAGGCCATGAAGAGCCTTGAAGGTAAAGAGAGCCAATGTGGTTCTCTGTCTGAACACAGTGTGGTCTAATGGCTAAGTGTGCAGTACTTGGACTGGGGTGAGGAGACGGGTTCAAGTTTTGCCTTAGCCAGAAACTCACTGGGTGACCTTGGACCGGTCACACTGTTCTCTCGGCCTAACCTACCTCACAGGGTTGTTGTGAGGACTACAAGTTGTGTTTGTTATATTAAAGTGTTCTGAGTGCCATGGCGGGGGGTGGGGGCACCCTAAAAAAAGAAACATTATTATTATTATTAAAGACCAGGATCTTGTACTGAATAATGTGTTCTGGTAGAGGGAGCCAACGGAGAGAGGCAAGGAGGGGCTGGACATGATCAAAGCAGCAGATGAGGTAGATGACTTTGACAGCAGAGTGTCGAAATGAGAGGAGCGAGGTGAGAGCGGGGGACAACAGTAAGAGGAAGGTTGCAGTCGTCAAGGCGAGAGATGACGAGAGCATGGACTGGTGTTTTGGTAGCGGAAACAGTAAGACACGGCCAAGTTGTGGCAGTGTTATGCAGAGAGAAGCAATAGGTAACAATACATTGTATTGTATTTTAAATTGTTTAAATTGTTTGGTTTTTTTTAAATTATTGAATGTTGTTCGCTGCCCCAGACTGCCCTGTGGGCAGGAGGGGCAGGATATAAATTTTAAATAAATAAATAAATAAATAAACTGCCACTAAGTAATTATCAGATACAATAGTTCCTTATAGTAGAGCGCATAAGTTCCTTAATTATGAGGTGAAAGGAATAATACGTTATACAATGGAGAGAAAAATAATCACATGCTATATTCAACCTGGAAAAGTCCTGTAATGGTCGCTGCTTAAACAGTTCAATGAAATATCCTGTGGCCGTCTCTGCCCGACGTTTCGCCACCTACGCAGCTTCTTCAGGGGTCTTACTCCAATAACCAGGGTATTTTCTTTGTATTGAAAGCAGTAGCTCTGAATACTTTCACTCAAGGACACACAAACCTATGAAGAGGATAAGCCTTTCCGAGGAGCATTCAATCTAAGGGTAGCTAGCTCTGAGTGGGTCAAATATACCGCACCTTGCATCACAATTGGTCTTCTAGTTCTAAAAGAGACTGTGGGAGATAAACTCCCCTCTTTGTCTTTAGGTTTTCCTGAGAGGCTTACCATAAGACCTTATGGTAAGCAGTCTCATGGATCTTATGGCCCTAAAAAGCTCTGGCCACCAGCAGGAGTTAGGTAGAGTGGACCATCACACATGATGTCCCGCTCTACCACAGTCTGGGTTAGACTTCCCCGGACCATGGCAGGGCTAACTCTGGGATGTGAGATGACAGTGAGCCCAGTGCACAATCTGGAGTTAATCCTGCCATGGTCCGGGGTAAGTTTGTTCCCGCCCTCAGTTAACATCTGGCAGGTGGGAACAAACGTGAAGCCACCATGGGTGGCCACGCCAGAGTAAGCATAGCCACCCGTGGTAGCATCACGTTTGAAAATACCCAACGTTCTAGGTTCAGCAACTCACTCTCTCTGGGGAGGCAGCCATTAGACTTTCAGGGGAATGTGGAGAGAGACGCATAGTTTTTCTGTGACCTTAAAAGAGTGGAGAGGAGTGACTTTGAGAGCGTAAAGGTGAATGCAGGATCAGCTCCAGGGACAAGGGCAAAGCAGAATCAGAGTTCAGTCAGATTCCAGGCTGGAGCAGAACAGAATGGCACCTGGGTTGGAGCAGGTGGGCTGGGCTCACGACTGGAAAACAGGTTGGGTTCAGGGAACTCAAAGAAACAGGTTCGGGTCAGAACAAGTCAGAGCGTGCCAGCGGCGCTTAAGAGCTGGCCACTGCCCAGTAACCCAGTGGAGACACCGAGACCCGTGCTCCACACAGGCAAAAGGTGTATCCAGTCTTCCTCAACCTCTGGGAGTGGGGCCGACATGGCAGGCTGCCCTAGTGTGACTGGTATAATGTATGGGCGAGGAAAAGTAGGATTTCTGACAGGGACGGGTCCAGAGAAGTGGCTTGGCCTTTTTACCTCCCTCTTTGAAATACCCTGAACAAAATGTGGAATTGAACTGATCACAGACAGTCTGAGCCATCTCGACCCCTGGGTGAATTGGGGACGGTCTCACCCCTGCCCACCATGACCATCCAGGTTGGGAGCCATTAGTCTCGCCATTAGTATTTTTTCAAAGGGTTCGTGCCCCAACCTCTGCGTGTCTGAAGGGCCACGATCCTCAAACCACTTACTCCAGAGTAGGGACTTCAATGGGGCCACTCCAGAGTAAGTGGCTTGTGGATCATGGCCAGTGTGAGTTGGCTGAAATCATTATCTCCTTATCAACTCTGTGTTTATTACTCTTGCTCACATGGAGTTGAGTTTGGACCACCACCCCAATACCTGAGAGACCGCCTCACTCCCCGGGCTGTGGGGCGACCTCTGCGGTCTACCGGGGGCGCCTTCTTGGAGGTCCCCCGGGTGAACCAAGGGGCCACGATGGAGAGGGCGTTCTCAGTGGCCGCACCACGACTTTGGAACTCCCTCCCAGGGGAAGCTCGCCTGGCTCCCAGCCTGTTGGCCTTTCGTCGGGCCTGTAAGACCTGGTTGTTCGTCCGGGCCCCTGGGGGAGGGGGACAGGAATGAGGGTGGTGGTGGTGGGTTGTTTTTGGTTTTTGCCAGTGGTTTTACCTCTCTTTACTGTTTTTATTCTTTTAGTAACCCCTTCCTGTATTTTTAATTGTTTTTAGATGTTTTGTAAGCTGCTCCGAGCTGCCGTAAGGCTGGAGGGAGCGGGGTAGAAGTTTTTAAATAAATAAATAAAATACAGAGCCCATTTTAAAAAAAACAAAAAAACTACCACATTTCTAATCCCTCTTCTCATTGGTAGGAAATGAAGCCCAACATGCTGAGTTCTTATGAAAAACTGGCTGCACTTGTGGGGGCCGAACATTCAAAAATCTGGCTCCAATTTATGCCAATTTGTCTTTTCATCCGGTTTGGAATCTTATCTTGCCTCTTTGTGTGGGGCTCAGGTGCGGCTTATGCAATTAATCCTGAAGCTGTTGGCAAGACCCCCCAGAGATCATTTAGGTCAACAGTTCCAACAATAAGTTGCTTTATCACATCCTTGTGATCTGGGATGAAATCCACCCCCTCCCTTGTCCCGCCCTCCTGCAAAAGCCAGTTCCAGAGTGGTTCTGCAGAGTCAGTCTTTTCTTTTGGTAATTAGGCTTAATGCTGGGATTTCAGAATCTTTATTATTAGTTAGTTCTGCTCTTCGAGATGATAATTATAAGTGTGTTAATCTGCATAAGTGCATGTGCTATCTCTTCAAGGCTGTTGAGCACGTTGTACGGTAAGCATATATCAATCATCCCAACACTGAGAGTGCAGTCTCACAAGACAGGAGCTCCCAGACGTGTTCCCCTCAAGAGGTTTTAATCAGCTGAATTGTTTAGGTTACAGGAGGTCTCAGCAAATGACCCGCAAGGGTTTAACTACTGAGCGAGTTCCATTTGTGTGTTTCTGGTAATGTGGGAATGGACACTTCCCATTTTCAGTCGCCAGCCTCATAGAGACACGAGCCAACCACACAGAATCGTGGGATTGCTTGTAGTGACAGGGACGAAACTGAAAGCGTGAGATGCAGCGTCTGAAAAAACATACGACACTGACATTGTCTCTTACAGAAAATGTAGAAAACAGGAGAAGGCACTCATGCAAGTGTGCCCTGAGTGAGCAAGGAGGCTGGATGGGACAGTGGGCTCCTAAGTTGTGTTGCCCTATTGAGAGCAGTCTCTCTTACAAAATCCGAAGCATGCTTATTTAGGGAGGAACTATACTGTACTATTCTGTGCAAAGGAGTTAAGCCCACACAAATCCTTTGCTCATTCCCCAGGGAACTTCTGAAGTTCACACAAATCCTTTGCCCATTCCCCACGGAACTTCTGAAACTAAGTCGCTATCAAACAAATCATACCGCAGAAGCTAATATTTTTATCAGCCCTTATCAACTCTTATCCTATTAATGATGTTACAATTTCTTGACCTTAAAAGTTATTTTGGTTTTTTACCAGTCTCTGTTAATGAGTCTTTGGGTCATTTATAGTCATTTAGACCAAAATCCTTCATTCTAGTGGATGAAGTCCAGTAAGTCGGACTCAGGGTAATGTCCCGCATCATCCACTAGGAGACAGCACTAAGCTGTAAGCGTCTTGTTAGGGAAGCCCTCCCCTCACGCTCCAGTTGAGTGTCTGCCTCCAAACTAGGAGGAGCGTCGTGTGAGGGCTCCGCTTCTCTTTCCCTAAGAGGAATTGAGGCGGGCCCATTAACCTGAACTTAGAAAAATACAGAGCGCACGGAGGTTTCCCAGGCGCGCAAAAGAGACCTGCTGCTTTTTTAGCCAGGGCTGCCGGGGGACAATCCAAGATGGCGAAAACCGCCAAAACTGGCACGCGGCCAACACAGGCACCACAGCAGCCGCAACCAGGAACAGTCAGGCGGGGGCTGCCCGAGCAGCTGAGGTTGCTGACTCGGTGCAGGAAGCCCGGGCAGAGTCACAGAATGGCTCAGACTCTGAAGGGGGA
>QEPC01013865.1:12007052-12024791 GCA_003113815.1 Sphenodon punctatus | reverse complement strand
GTAAGTTTCCCCCCCCCCCCAGGATTAGGACCCAAATAGTCAACAGACTCTTGGGAATTTAGCTCATGAGTTTTTTTATTTTTCAAGTCTCTCCCCCATGAGTCTCTCTCGAATCAAGCAGCCCTGTCTGCTTGCTCTCACTCACAGCAGGCGCTCAACCTTCACGCTCTAAGCAGCTCCCCTTGGCCTATCAAACCACAAGTTCCAACTGCTCCCAGCAGTTCCCTTTAGTCTCTAGGTCACCCATCTCTTCTGGCTGCTGTCTCTAGTAGCAAGAGGTTCTCTCGTACAAGTCCTACCCACTTTGCTCCCTCCAGCACTGAGCTCACTCCCTGGCTTAGCTCTTCCCTGGCTGGCCACAGCTACGCCCAACTCAGCTGTGCAGCCAGTGAGGCGAGGTCCTCTGCCCATTGGCAGCACCTGCACTCAGTGCAATTCCTACTGCACATGTGCTAACTGAGTTAAATGGCCGTAACCCGCTGTGGTCCTACCCTGCCGCAGCCCCTTTCTTTCACCCTGCGCAGGTTAGTCGATCTGGCACCTTTCCCAAGCATCACAATCGCTTTCCAAGGGGAGAGCACCAACAACGTGATGTAGAGAAAGCCCTTTTAGAGTTGTCAAATTAAAAGAGTTCTTCTCTGGATGAGAACAAACATGTTGTCTTTGCTGTTAAACTCGGAAGGCATGTGGAGGATTGATAGCAATCCTCTCTTTTATCCAAATCTGATAAACCTCACTAAGCTTATCTACTGATATTCTCCTAACAGCCCTGTTTCTTCTCTCTTTAAAAATCTTGCTTGATCCTGTCTCTCTTATCTCTGCAGTGCATTCAATCCCAATTCGGGGAGGAGGGAAATCTCCTCTTTCTAAATCAAACCCTCTCTTCCTTTCCGTGCTTAGTTGGTTTTGATTAAATTAAACTTCAACCGCAGCTGTCAAGCTCAACCCCTCAAAGCCGGAGCACCCTGTCATCCCAAAGTCTGCACCTTACACAGAACCTGCAAACATGTCGGAATATAAATATAACCCTGTGTGTGGAGGTTTTGAAAGGGGGGAGTTTCTTCGCACTCAAAGTAATTTCCCTGTCATTGAGTCTAGTAAACAAGCTGAAGGCGTTGGGGATAAGCAACTGAAACCTCCAGAAGGAAACTGCTCATCTGCTTTGAAATGCATGCCAATGGCATTGTTATTCTGGGTGAACGTGGCAATTATCTCGGTCACTGGGTTTCTGATGAGATGCAGCCCCTCAGAAGTTCTTATGACGACTGTGGAACTGATGAGTGTCGATGCCTGTGGGTTTCTGCTATTGTGCTACCAATATGTGGAGTGGGATTGTGCCGGAACCTAGGAAACTGGGGTTGCCTATGGGGCTGCGAGGCTCTGGATTGAAGAATGCCCGTTAGATTATATAGAGCAGTGGAGCTCTGAAAGAAGGGATGCCCAAGTTCGTGGAATCTGCAGTTGCACTTAAATTGAACTTTCATAACTCGAATTTCTGGATAAGCCAAAGAAATACATTTTCCCACCCTCCAAGTCTAATAAATGTATTGCTTTTTGAATTGGCGAAGTCAAATTCTTTACTCTGATAACTCAAATTTTGAATGTGTATAGAGGATGTCCTGTCTCTCTCCCCCCCCCCCCCTTTAATATTAAGACCCTTGAGTGTAATCATGATTTTTTGGCAGGATGTGTGTTTTCAGGGGCTAATGGAAAGCTTGCGTTGTGGGCCTCCCTGTCCTGGAAGCTCTGGTCACCGGTGCTTTCTAAGTTCCAGCAAGTGAGAGCAGAAGCAAATGCACTCCGAAGGGCCATCCCACATGAAGAATGAGACCCATGAGAGAGTCTTACAAGCCACCTGCTTACACAGCTCGTAGCCTCTGCTTTAGGCCAAAGGTTTCAGCAAGTTCCCTCAGAAGAAATGACTACGCAGGGAGAGTCACAAGTGTTGACAGACCAGGACAAGTTCATGTATGAAGCATTCTCAATCAGGGCCGAAAGGACCACCCTCAAAAAGGGCATAGCCATCAAAATTGTGGTACTTAATTCAAGCTGGATATTCATTGGTATCTGATTAGTACCTGATCTAGTTTTCCCTATCCTGATTTTCCGAATTCTGGTACTGGATTTCCAGCTTACCATCCCAATTTTTCCACGTTTCCGTCTCAATTTCCTATCGGAAAATGGTAAATAGGTAACTCAAACAGAAGTACCTGGTATTTTCAGGCTGTCGGGTAGCCAGTCAGTATTCGGGTGCCTGGTCTCATACTCAAAAATGAGACGAGAGCTGACGCAGGTAGCACAATCAAGCGTATCCAAAATGTTTATCTGTCTGCATGGTGCTCTCATACTCTGTCCAGATTGTGAGCAGGCACCACCCCACTGCAGATTCGGGTGGCCGGGGGATGTCCCTTGTTTGAATGGAGCATCCCTACTCCGGAGCCCTACAGCGCTATCGAACATCATGGGCATCCCTTATTTGTGCAACGGACGTTGCTTATTCTGAACCCCACAGCTCCATGGAACACAGTGGGCATCTCTTATTTCAGAATCCCTCAGCTCCGCAGTGTTCCTCGTTGTTTGAAATTTTGATTCGGTAGCCCTGCCCCAGCCAGACAGCCACAGATGTAGGCCAAAGGGCACATTCTGACCTGAAGGAAGATTGCCATGTGCCACGTCCTTGAGCAGACACTGTCAATCCTCAGCTGTCTCTGCTCAGGGTTAACTGATCTGAATCTGAAGTAAAGTTGGATTAACCCTACAGAAATAAAAACCCACTTCCGGCGATTTGTGTGGGTGTGCAAGGCTCAGCAAACTCCAGGGAACCAGAAGGCCGTCATTCGAATAGTCAAAGAACCCATTCCCACAGCTCTCCTTGGCAGCACATGCAAAATAAGCAACAAACTGCTTTGATTCTAATTGTCAAGGCTTGTTCATAAGAGGGGGAAACTTCGTAATGGAGGGGTCTGTGAGGCTGCTTTTAGACGTGCACACCAAACACGCTGCATGAAAATCACGCTGTCACGGGTTGAAGGGCCGAACTCCCACTTTACCGGGTTTGAGTGACTCAGTTTCCCTCGCTTACAGCCCACTTGAATCAGTTTTGCTCTCTAGCTGATTCAATCCTGCAGCAGGGACCACCCCTTTGTCACCCAAGGGCCCGATCCTTCCCGTTTACAGACGCTTTCTCTCTGGGGTCCCCAGTGTTTAGGCACTGGTGCTCAGCCGTGTTTCCAATGTTAGACACAGACACTTCTTCATAAAGATAAGAAGTAAGTTTATTGATTACATAAGCAAGATAGTTGATACAGAGTGGTTACTAGAAATTAAAGGTAAATATAACGCATTCCTAATCTATACTGGTGGAGTTCCTAGATAAGCCTATCTTACCCTACGAAAGTCCATTAGTTCTGATTCCTTCTCAGTCACAGATGTAGGTGACTGGGTGCTGGTTCTTAGAGTTACTAGAAAACAAAGTCTTACTCTCTGTCCATAGTTCCAGCAGTCTTCTTGCTGGCAGGCTCCAGATGGCTCTCTCCAAGAGGTAGCCAAGATGGCTTAATGGCTCTCCTTTAAATATCTTTCATGGTCTCTTTGTTTGAGCTTTCCCGCTCATGAGTTTGTGTGTTTCCTCACGTAGGCAACCCAGGCAAACAGAAAGGTGCATTTGCATCTCCACAGGTCTGTCTAGCTGTGGGGTTGAATCCACAATCTTTTATCTCTTTGCATTTCCTGGAGTTTTGTCAGGTCTCAATTGTAACATTACATGCATGTTGAACCTTTTGCTTTACATATTTACTAGACTTGTAGCCTACATGTAGGCCAGTATCACACATGTGTGACCCTATGTACTGCATAAAAATTACGCTGCGTGTAACTATGCTGCGGGTGAGATTTAGATGCGACATTTCACACGTTAAGCCGGTTATGCGTTATTTTAAAGCCACAAATGAAATACCTCGATGTNAGGAAACTGGGGTTGCCTATGGGGCTGCGAGGCTCTGGATTGAAGAATGCCCGTTAGATTATATAGAGCAGTGGAGCTCTGAAAGAAGGGATGCCCAAGTTCGTGGAATCTGCAGTTGCACTTAAATTGAACTTTCATAACTCGAATTTCTGGATAAGCCAAAGAAATACATTTTCCCACCCTCCAAGTCTAATAAATGTATTGCTTTTTGAATTGGCGAAGTCAAATTCTTTACTCTGATAACTCAAATTTTGAATGTGTATAGAGGATCCCCCTCTCTCTCCCCCCCCCCCCCCTTTAATATTAAGACCCTTGAGTGTAATCATGATTTTTTGGCAGGATGTGTGTTTTCAGGGGCTAATGGAAAGCTTGCGTTGTGGGACTCCCTGTCCTGGAAGCTCTGGTCACCGGTGCTTTCTAAGTTCCAGCAAGTGAGAGCAGAAGCAAATGCACTCCGAAGGGCCATCCCACATGAAGAATGAGACCCATGAGAGAGTCTTACAAGCCACCTGCTTACACAGCTCGTAGCCTCTGCTTTAGGCCAAAGGTTTCAGCAAGTTCCCTCAGAAGAAATGACTACGCAGGGAGAGTCACAAGTGTTGACAGACCAGGACAAGTTCATGTATGAAGCATTCTCAATCAGGGCCGAAAGGACCACCCTCAAAAAGAGCATAGCCATCAAAATTGTGGTACTTAATTCAAGCTGGATATTCATTGGTATCTGATTAGTACCTGATCTAGTTTTCCCTATCCTGATTTTCCGAATTCTGGTACTGGATTTCCAGCTTACCATCCCAATTTTTCCACGTTTCCGTCTCAATTTCCTATCGGAAAATGGTAAATAGGTAACTCAAACAGAAGTACCTGGTATTTTCAGGCTGTCGGGTAGCCAGTCAGTATTCGGGTGCCTGGTCTCATACTCAAAAATGAGACGAGAGCTGACGCAGGTAGCACAATCAAGCGTATCCAAAATGTTTATCTGTCTGCATGGTGCTCTCATACTCTGTCCAGATTGTGAGCAGGCACCACCCCACTGCAGATTCGGGTGGCCGGGGGATGTCCCTTGTTTGAATGGAGCATCCCTACTCCGGAGCCCTACAGCGCTATCGAACATCATGGGCATCCCTTATTTGTGCAACGGACGTTGCTTATTCTGAACCCCACAGCTCCATGGAACACAGTGGGCATCTCTTATTTCAGAATCCCTCAGCTCCGCAGTGTTCCTCGTTGTTTGAAATTTTGATTCGGTAGCCCTGCCCCAGCCAGACAGCCACAGATGTAGGCCAAAGGGCACATTCTGACCTGAAGGAAGATTGCCATGTGCCACGTCCTTGAGCAGACACTGTCAATCCTCAGCTGTCTCTGCTCAGGGTTAACTGATATGAATCTGAAGTAAAGTTGGATTAACCCTACAGAAATAAAAACCCACTTCCGGCGATTTGTGTGGGTGTGCAAGGCTCAGCAAACTCCAGGGAACCAGAAGGCCGTCATTCGAATAGTCAAAGAACCCATTCCCACAGCTCTCCTTGGCAGCACATGCAAAATAAGCAACAAACTGCTTTGATTCTAATTGTCAAGGCTTGTTCATAAGAGGGGGAAACTTCGTAATGGAGGGGTCTGTGAGGCTGCTTTTAGACGTGCACACCAAACACGCTGCATGAAAATCACGCTGTCACGGGTTGAAGGGCCGAACTCCCACTTTACCGGGTTTGAGTGACTCAGTTTCCCTCGCTTACAGCCCACTTGAATCAGTTTTGCTCTCTAGCTGATTCAATCCTGCAGCAGGGACCACCCCTTTGTCACCCAAGGGCCCGATCCTTCCCGTTTACAGACGCTTTCTCTCTGGGGTCCCCAGTGTTTAGGCACTGGTGCTCAGCCGTGTTTCCAATGTTAGACACAGACACTTCTTCATAAAGATAAGAAGTAAGTTTATTGATTACATAAGCAAGATAGTTGATACAGAGTGGTAACTAGAAATTAAAGGTAAATATAACGCATTCCTAATCTATACTGGTGGAGTTCCTAGATAAGCCTATCTTACCCTACGAAAGTCCATTAGTTCTGATTCCTTCTCAGTCACAGATGTAGGTGACTGGGTGCTGGTTCTTAGAGTTACTAGAAAACAAAGTCTTACTCTCTGTCCATAGTTCCAGCAGTCTTCTTGCTGGCAGGCTCCAGATGGCTCTCTCCAAGAGGTAGCCAAGATGGCTTAATGGCTCTCCTTTAAATATCTTTCATGGTCTCTTTGTTTGAGCTTTCCCGCTCATGAGTTTGTGTGTTTCCTCACGTAGGCAACCCAGGCAAACAGAAAGGTGCATTTGCATCTCCACAGGTCTGTCTAGCTGTGGGGTTGAATCCACAATCTTTTATCTCTTTGCATTTCCTGGAGTTTTGTCAGGTCTCAATTGTAACATTACATGCATGTTGAACCTTTTGCTTTACATATTTACTAGACTTGTAGCCTACATGTAGGCCAGTATCACACATGTGTGACCCTATGTACTGCATAAAAATTACGCTGCGTGTAACTATGCTGCGGGTGAGATTTAGATGCGACATTTCACACGTTAAGCCGGTTATGCGTTATTTTAAAGCCACAAATGAAATACCTCGATGTAGAGGTATTTAATTCAGAGCTTTAAAAGAATGCACAACTGGCTTTAACGTGCGAAATGTCACATCTAAATCCTACCCACAACGTATTTACATGCAGCGTGATTTTATGCAGCGTGTTTGCCGCGCACGTCTAAAAGCGGCCTTAGTCTGTGGGATTATAATCTCCTGGGGAAGTGGAGAATGCTCCTGACGTAAATTATTACAGTTGAAGGGGGATGATTCATCACCAGCAACTATAGGCCTAGATTTGTGTCCACGAAACAACAGCAGCAGCTGCAGTAAACTGTGGGCCTAAATCCCACCGCTAAGAACCTGAGTGGGGTGAAAATATGAGGATTTAATCCCACAGATCCATCCCTTCTTCTTGAGTGCATGTCCTCATCTCTGCTCCCTTCCCCTGAGCTCACTCTCTCCGTGCTTGCGGGTAGGGACTAGGGATGTGCGAACAGAAAGAGTTCGGAAATTCGGTTCAGTTCGAAAATAGAGTTCGGTTCGAAAGTTCGGTTCAGCCGACCGAACTATTCGAGTTCGGCTGAATTCCGAACTTCCGAACCGAGTTCGTACATTCAAAACCGGGGTTTTTGGCTTTCCGAACTGGTTCAGATTCAACGGAACTGTTTGGTCGAATTCAAGTTCGGTTCGGTTCAGTCAACCAGAATTGGAAGAGGGCAAAATAAATTTTTAAAAATGAGCTATGGGTTGGATTTAGCCAATGGGCTTGGAAGGTTCCTCACTCAAGTTTGGTTCCTCTTATGGAGCCTGGTGTAGTTTTTGTATTTCCTCCTAGCTGTGTCCCCCCCGTAAACAATGACACCAAAAGGGAACACATTGAACAGGCTGATGGAAGCATGAAGTTGGTGGAAGCAACGTCACTTGGATACGCCTGTTAAGCCCAGGTTCAAGAAGAGAGCAGTGCAGCGGTAGAAATCCTGAGAGGAATTTTCTTTTTACTGCCAGGATTCCTCTTCTATGGCCTCCTCAAGAATCTGGCCAGGAACAGAAGCTCTGCCACACCTTGAAAAGGGGTAGGGCCTGCCCCTCCTCCTCATTTACAGGGGTAGTTTAGAGAGGAGACAAGGCCATAGAGCCCATCGCTTACCCCCTGTGGGGTCTCCCCCCTCTTCCAGCAGCCCTCGCTACCGCCAGCCTTTCACCTCGACAGACCTCCAACTATGGCTGGCCCCCAGGAAGTGATGCAGAGAGGGGAAGTAAGGACCTCTGCACCCTCCCCCTTCCTCAGTAATCCAGCCACAAGCGCCGCCTCTGAGCTCCTGACGAGAGACTCAGCGGGTCGTTCCCATTGGAAAGGGCATTCACCAGTAAGGTGTGTCTGTATCAGAGGCCGAGCCCCAGGCTGCTCACGGGTCTCCCTGATGAAATAGCCATACTACATGGATACATCCCCTCTCATTGATTGATTGGATTGGGTGTTTAAGGGAACATCTCAGTTAAATGAGGAGCAGGAGCTCAGATGAACTGAAATAGCCTTGGATCGTTCTTACCGAGATCATCTCTTGCTAAGGCTACAGGGAGCTCAAACAGAAGCAGGCCCCATGTTCTACAGCCGGACCGGCAGAACATGCCTCCCGCCCACCTGCTATGGCTCGCTTCCTTTCTCTACATTTGTCTCAGTTCCTTCTCTTCCTCATCCATGAGAAAGAAGGTCACGGTCTTACTGGACGAGAGATTCCAAACACGCCCAGAATAAAGTACAAGTACTTGGTACTTTCAGGCTCCTACCAACGTGTTCAACATGTTCCCCTTGTTCTCATGAGAGGGGAGCACAGCTAAGAGGAAATACAAAACCATTACACCAGACTCCTCCTCGGCATTGAAAGCCTCTCAGCCCCTCCCACCTTGACATAGTTTCCTGGGTTGGGGAAAAGCCAGCCCATTGCCTCTCTGGAGCTCGGTTACCCAGCTGTCCTGGCTCACTCCCCTCAGAGGATTTATTCAGAATAGGGTGGCCATACCTCCCCTTTTAAAAGAGGATGCTTATGATAGATACACGGTGCAGGGCTGCATTGGTTCCAGTATAGCCCTGCACCATGTATTTGTCATAAGCATCCTGTCTTAAAGGAGAGGATTCTTCACACAAACACTTCCCTGAGGCAGCCTATAAAGTTCTGGGAGAAGTTCTACGCAGAAGTTCAAACATCCAGATGTTTAAGGTACGTGTGTGTGATTTAGACACGCAGAAAGTTCAGGATGGGCATTTTTTACACACACGTTTAAAGTTCTGGATTTTTCAGTCTTCTGGGTTCACAGGTTCACAAGTAAGTTCCGGATGCATTTTACACACACACACACACACACACTGCCCTGAGGCAGCCTAAAGTAGCCGCAGCTGTAGACGTGAGGGGCTGCCATGGAAACCAAGTGACCCCCAGCTGCCTGGAGCAAAGCAGTTTACCAGGAGAACCTTTTGCACACAAAAGTTCTGGGAGATGTTATATGCAGAAGTTCAAACATCCGTATGAGTGATTTAGACACACAGAAAATTCAGGCTGTAACAGCAAACATCCAGGAGAAACGTGTGTGTAAAAACACCCAGTGTCTCCTCTATACTCGGAGCTGGCGCCTGCTACGCCTACTCACACAGCTGCTTTCACTTGGGCGCCCTCCATACTACTGGCAGCCCCTACAGCCCCACTAGCACTGTCACCCAGCTGGTGCTAGCTCTCTCTTAAAGGGGCAGCCCACAGGGACTTGGACCTGTTACACCCACAAATACAGGCCCCAGCTTTTCTTCAGGGTTGCGCTTAGTGGAAGGGTTAAGGGTGTGTGCAGGGCATCCAGAATGTGGGGATTGGGGATCAGGGCCAGGAGGGGAGCAAGGGCTGAGGAGGAACAGGACTAGGAGGAGAAGCACAGCAGCGGGAAAGGGAGTACAGCTATGGTGGCAGGGCTGAGGGCGGAACCAGGGAGGCAGGAACAAAGACCGGAGTAAGGAATCAAGGAGCTGGGATTGGGAACCAGGAAAGGGTGGGCTGGGGGGTGTTAGGGAAGGGAACAGAGACCAGCACTAAGAGAAGAGGAAAGATTACTATTCCTCCCAGCTTCCTGGTGCTACCAGCAAGCCTTATATTCCGGCTGGCAGCCAAACAGGAAGGCGGGAGGCCTGACAAGAGCTGAGAGGAAGTGGGCCCGGTCAGGACAGATGAGGGAGGCCGCTTGTGGGGAGTGGCTGACACCGCAGTAGGCTGAGGCGGTGGCACTGATAGGCTGGCTAGCTACCAGTGCAGATGCCCCAAGGGCAGGAGTTCAAGGCTAGGGACCGACCCCTAGACATTCTCTGTGAGCATGTGGCGGTGAGGATTGCCTTCTGTTTTGAGGGTCACAGTTCAGGCCACCCGTTTGCCCCTTAGGGCCCTGTCTGTCACCTCCGCTACATAGTCCCTGTGCTATGCTGTTCAGCCCAGTGTGATTCTCTGGTTTCCTGTTTCTGCAAGCCTCCAATAGGGATGCTCTGTTAATAATAATGATGATGATGTACACAAGCAGCTGGAGAAGCGAGGCCCCTATAGTAGGAGGTGAGGTCGCTGAAAACAGAGCCCAGGTACCCCGAATCTCAGTTTGGAGCCCTAACAATGACACCAAGCTCCCTCCCAAGCCGAAGCTGCTTTGCAGAATAGACATGGCTCAAATTAACCAGGATTTCCTTTCTGTAGAGGCACGGGCATGGAAAGGGGTGTGATTAGCTCTTCCCTACGCAAACTCTGTGCCCAGGGGCTGTTGGAGGATGGCTCAATCATAATCCCCCAACAGGCTGGCGGGAGCTTTCCTCCCGCTGCCATTTTTGGAAATGAGAGACCCATTTTCAGCACAGTGTGTACAGTGCGACAATACAATTCCCAGGGACCCGAAATGATTCCCCCACCCCTGCTGCTTTAGTCTACCCCAATTCTGTCTCCCCTCTTGGCCTCCTCATTCTCTTGCACCCTTGCACCAAGGTCAGAACTTCCCCTTCGTTTCTTGGCTAGGTTCACAGCGGTGTTCGTCAGTCGAGACTTGCACACTGCAGAGGTAAAATCAAATACAAAAGGCTAAATTCTCCTTTGAATGACTCCAGTGTAACCTCATTGAATTTAGTGGCGTTAAAAGGGCAAGGTATTTAGCCCAGACACTCCTCCAAACTGATCCATTCCCACAACTTCCTTTCCCCTCGCAAACTTCGCACTTGTCCCTTAATCTGCATGTGTCTTATCCTGCTGATTTTCCTACATTTTAATGCCCCACTCCTTGCATTCAGGTGGTAGAGAACAAGAGCTCTGCAAGGAGCACAAGAAGAGCAGTCAGAATGTGGGTTAGTGCCACTAACCACTCTAAGCACGTGTTGTGTGAATGAGCCCTTGTTTTCTGCCTCCCAGTGCAAGGGGTGGGCCGTTGGCATGCAGGGAAACCAGCAGCTGTGTGAATACCTTGCTACAGGATAAGACAGACACGGATTAAGGGACACGTGTCGAGTTTGCAAGGGGGGAAGGAAGTTGTGTGAATAAGCCCCTTAGTGGGTGAGAAACCAGAAACATGGTTCCTGCCAAATTTAGGTTACTAGGACATTTTGATTCATGCCCGAGGCAAACATCGGTATGTGGGGATGCATTTGCATGACGGAGGAATCTAAAATTATCCCCAAGAACGAGAGGGAAATGCCTGTAGATTTAACAAAAATGAAAGTCTTTTAGAAATGGGATGAGAATGGAAAGCAGTGTGATCCCTTGGGATTTACATGATGTTTAATTACTGGACAGCTGGAGGGGATTAATGCTTGTGTTTTATGCCCTGGCTACCCAGAAATTAAACATTGTGTACAGCTGCCACATTATTGCCGCTGAAGGTATTAGAGCTCCTTCGAAAGCCGCCAAGATTGCAGGGAAATCGGCATTGTTCTTTAGGAAACGGTGTGTCCCATATTCAAATTCATCCTGAGCTTCGTGACAAGAAGAAAAGGGGGGGGGGGATTTACTCGGTAGTTGGCTCTAATCTCCACCCACACGGTGAAAACAAGAGCAGTTTCAACATGAGCAGAGAGAGTTGTCATAATTAAAAGGGAAACGTTGCCTTCCTGGAATGACGAGGGGGAGATTGTTAACGGCACTAATCGAGATGCTCAGGTGATGGGTCTGATCTTCAGCTATGTCAGGCTTCTCTGGAGGGAGAAAGCAGGAAGCACAGGAGGCTTTCGATCACTTTCATTGTTTGGGTGGTTTTTTTTATTTTGGAGACATATGCTACTTTCATGTGATCTGTTCTCTCATTTTGGGGGAAGCCTGTCCTAAGCGACAGGGCCTGTCCAACATCAGTCAGCTGACAGAGATGGTCTTTAGTTCAAGACCCTGCAAGCGTTGTCCTGGAAATCAGGGGAACATGACAAAGGGCTGATGTTTAGGCCGCTTTTAGAAAAGCGAGTCGCGATCGCGCAGTCCGCTCACGTGACTTGAAAATCCCCACGGATCAGGATTAGACGAGACATTTCGCGCCTTAAAGCCGGTTGCACGTTCTTTTAAAACCGCGAGCTAAATACCTCCGGTATCCCATCACCCTAAGATTGTCCCTGCCCTCATTCCTTTGGGGAGGAAAAAATACCCGGTCTAAGGCCGCTTTTAGAAAAGCGGGTCGTGATCGTACAATCTGCTCACGTGACTTTTGAAAATCCCGCAGGCCAGGATTAGACAAGACATTTTGTGCATTAAAGACGGCCATGCGTTCTTTTAAAACTGTGGACTAAATACCCAAGGACTGGGCCCTTGTGACAATGGCGGCATTGCCAGTGGTGGGCCTCAGCAACCACCTCATATCCGAGGTATTTCGTTCACAGTTTTAAAAGAACTTGCAACTGGCTTTAACACACGAAACGTCTTGTCTAATCCCAGCCCGCAGGATTTTCAAAAGTCACGTGAGCGGGTCACGATCGCCTAAAAGCAGCCTTAGACTGGGTATTATTATTTTTTCCAAGGAATGAGGGCAGGGACAATCTTAGAGTGGTGGGGTTATCATCCAGCCTCTCCCTCAGGCATGTAGCCCGGGGTTCATCTTTGAATACTTCTTCTCCTTTAAACCTCAGATCTATTGCTAAGTCCCATCGCCTCTCCCTGCACAACATTGCTTAAAATAAATCCAGTCCTTCCTGGTTGTCTCTACTGCCAAGATGCTAGTCCAGGGGTGGGGAACCTTTTCCATCCCAGAAGCGGCTTTGACAATTAGTACAAGCACTGAGGGCCGCATACAAGTTGCAAGTGGGGGTGTACTTAAGTAAACGAGGACCAAGGTCATGGATTTGTGCCATGCATCTGTCCCCTCTCCTTTTGTGCATAAAAGGAAAACTTCCTAATGGAGGTGTTCGTTAGGGTGTTAATCATAAAAGGGCCACGTAAAAACTTGCTGCGGTCCGCATTTGGCTCCTGACGCGTTCCCCAGCTCTGCCCTATCCATACTCCGGTCGTCTCTCGCCTTGACTACTGCAACCTCCTCCTCACTGGCCTTCCCCGCTCTCACCTTGCCCCTCTCACTTCTGTTCAAAAACTCCGCTGCCAAGGTCATCCACCTCGCCTGCCGCTTTGACCACGTTCAGCCCCTCCTCTCCTCTCTCCACTGGCTCCCTGTACCTGAACGCATTCAGCACAAGCTCTTTGTCTTTACCTTCAGGGCCCTTCAGGGCCTTGTCCCCCTCCTATCTCTCCGCACTTGTTTCCCACGACACTCCTGTCTGGGAGCTCTGCTCCTCCTCTGCCACTGCCCTCACCTGCTCACGACTCCCTTGCTCCTCGAAACATAACCAGCCCGTCTCCCTTGCTGCCCCCATGCTTGAAACTCCCTCCCTGAGTACATTTGCTCTGCTCCCTCCCTTTCAACCTTCCAATCCCTCTGGAAAACCTACCTCTTCCATCAGGCTTCCTCTAGCTACTCATCCCCTTAGTCTGCACCCTGATTTTTCTCAGGGTCCCCCGTCTCCCCTGTAATTAAGCTAAGCACGTGCACCTGCGAGCTCTTGACTTCATGAATGTCTCCCTGTCACTCCCTCTGTCCCCCCCACCCCCCACACACTTTGTCTTCCCTCCCATGTCTCTCCTAGTTTGTAAGCCTGCTGGAACAGGAACCGTCTCTATAATTAACTATTGTAAAACACCAGGTACATTGCTGGCACTATATAAATATTTAATAATAATCATAATAAATGGAACACTTGCCCCAAGTCCCATATGGGGCCCGGACGACCCAGATTGTCAGTGGCTGCTGCTGGAGTCTGAGGGACCTGCCAGGCCCCAAAACCGCCGTTGCTGAGGCCCACCACCACTAATGCTGCCATTGCCACAAGGGCCCAGTCATAGCAGCAGCAGCCCCTGACAACTGTGGCAATGGCCGACTGTTGGCAGCAACGATGGCAGGTCCTGGTGGCAGCAGCAGCTGCCTTGAACCTTGCAAATTCTTAGCCCGGCTGGTTCTGAGCAGCAGCAGGCTGGTTGTGCAGAAGATTTTGGACAGCTCTGAAACCCAGTACAGTGTAGGGAATCCTCCCCATGTGAAATGCTCCCACGCGGGCTGCTGCCTCTGCACTGGCTTTCCAGCAGTTCAATTGAACAAAATCAATTGCTGTAATTAAAAAAAAAAAAACCCCACCAAAAAGACATGCTGTGTCAATAGCAACGCAGCCCGAGTGAGTAAACAAACATCCAATGGAGGGTTGTCCTTGTTGCTGTGGATTCCTGGAGCCGACCGAGGGGAGAGGCCTGGTGTGGAAAGCCAACAGGGGCAACTTGTCAAGAGAGGCAAGGAGGCTCCATTTGAAGCCTGCAAACGACAGCAAGAAACAGCGGGTGTTTATAGCTGAGCATGGTTGGGGAGGGGGGTCCGTGTCTGCTGAGTGCCCACATGTGAGGGGGGAGGGATTCTGATGGGCGTCTGTCCTGGGTGGGTACCTCAGCAGCCCCCATGCTCTCCCCATGGGGGCTGGGCTGGGCTGGCTTTTGCATGTGACACGTCCTGGCTGAGCGCTGGGGAACCAGGCTCTCCCGCTTTTCCTACAGTGACTTTGCAAAGGCCGCTTCCCCCGCCCACCGTGCCGCAGGCCGCTCAGCCGGCATGGCTGGCTGCTGCTGTTCATACGGGCTGGGTCTGCGTGGGCACCGGTGCCCACACGCCTCTTTGCCTTCCCCTGCATGGGGCACTCCAGCTTTTCCTAGAGTGCGTGGGCACTGCCTGGGTCACAGGAGCACGCGCCACCTTGAGACGGGCACACCTGCATGGCTGCATCCTGTCTAAAAACACCCACTGTCATTACTTGTGTTCGAGAAACTCCTTTCCACCTTGGGGGTTTCCCATCTTACAAGCGGCCAGACTCGGCCTTGTCTGGGCCCATGATGATGCCAGCTCTCTGATACGCTCGTGCCAAAGTGGCTCTAAGGGGCTGCTTTTTTGTTGTTGTTTTTTTAAGGAGCCTCCTCCTCCTCCTGCTGCTTCAGTTTAAACTTTCTTGGCCTTCTGTGACTTACTCACTCTCAAGTTCATTGTTCTACAACTGTCCTTTCCGTAGCTAGGGACTAGAGCCGGCACCCTTTGGGCTGGGAGGAGGTAGCCAGCTCTAGCAGCACCACTAGCTTGTGCTGATGGACACCCTTTCTCCAGCTGATTAGGCTCTGCTCCAGCAACCTGCTGGCCTAATGGACATCCTCGCCCACCAGGCCCTGATTGGTTCCCGAAGCACCCTGCTGACCTAATGGACATCCCCGCCCACCAGGCCCTGATTGGTTCCCGAAGCACCCTGCTGACCTAATGGACATCCCCGCCCACCAGGCCCTGATTGGTTCCCGAAGCACCCTGCTGACCTAATGGACATCCCCGCCCACCAGGCCCTGATTGGCTCCTGTCTTCTCTGATCCTGATAAAAAGCACATGACAGGAAGAGGAAGCCATGCAGAGCAATGCTTAAGCTTGGTGTGTCTCTCTGTGCTTCAGTCTCCTGGCAGCTTGTCTGCTTCCCTTTGCCTCAGCCTAGTTTCCCTCTTCAGCCCTTCCTGCCTGTTTTGGGCTGATTTTCTGAACTGATCCCTTTGGCTTGTCCCTTCTGGATTGGTCCCACTCTGTTTTGATGCTTCTTGGACCTGGCCCTGCCAGATCTTATGCCCAGACCTAATCTTGCCTTAATTCTGCCTGGATTCTACTACTACTACTTATCATTTCTATAGCGCTACTAGGCATACGCAGCGCTTTACGGCCACAGATTTCCAGAGATAGGCTCTGACATAACACCTGACGGAAACCTCTCTTAAGTGACGGGGGGGCTATCCCACATCAGATGAAGATAAAATAGTTCAAGTGATATCATTATCTGGACCAACTGCTGTTGGTGAGAGGGAAGTAGATCCGATAAAAGAAACCATCTAAACTACTTTGTCTCCATCCCTTACATTTGGGACCAACATGGCAGCCATCAGCAACAGACATTATCTGGGCCAACACCCATGGGGCAGAGACTTTGGGGGCCCAAAGTATGAGCCTTCAAAGCTTGAGCGATAGAGCCAGACTCCATACCAGGCCCTGGCCCAAGGAACAGGCTGGTTACGTAGTCAGTGGTAGAGCCATGTCTGTAGGTTGATCTGAGAGGGCTGTCTAGTCACAAGCCAAGAGCAGAGTGAGGGACACGTGGGGGGCAAGCCAGGCGATCGGAGGCTGAAGGGCAGAGTCAAATCAGGTAGCAGGAATCAGCAGCTGAAGCCAGGGCATGAAATTTGCAGGCGCCTGGGAGCTATTGGCGCCCAGAAAACTGAGGCTGGGGACTGGTTCAAGGGTGTAGTGGGGCAAGAACGGTTTAATATCAGGATAAATTCTGGAGGCTGAATTTTTTTTATCATTTATTATTTTTATTTTGTTCCCAGAGCTCTTTCTGAAATTTCATGCCCTGGCTGAAGGCCAGACCTGGGTTAAGAACCAGAGAGTCAAGCAGAGCCGGTGAGTTAGGCAGTGGCAACAGTGGAGTAGGGTGGAAGGTGAGGGCAGGGGTCACAGGAATTTGGAACCAATCAGGACAGAGGTCCACCAGTCGGGGAACCCTTCAGTCAACAAAGGCTGTGCAGGCGGTTGTTCTCCTGGGTCCCCAGCATGAGGCTGTAGCCATGTGGCTGGGCCGTCGCCTTACAGCACTGTAGCTACCGGATGAATTTTCGCTGGGGCCACAGGTCCTCACATTCCCTAGCTGAGCTGTAACATGTTCATATGGGGCCCCGTGGACCAAACACAGGGGCACACACAACCCACACAACATGCAGAGGTCAGATTATTTATTATTTTTATTATTTAAACAGTTTTCTATCCTGCCCTTCCTGCTCCAAGCAGCCTGGGGTGGCTCACATCATAAAAACCATAATACCATAAAAGAGAAGGAAAACAGAACCAAACCCTGCCCCCAACCCTAACCCAGACCCCCTACCCTACACCCCATCTCCCTCACCAAAAGCCAGGTGGAACAGCCAGGTCTTACACATATGGCGGAAAGAAGGGAGATTTGGGGCCAACTGGGCCTCAGCCGGGAGGGAGTTCCAGAGCCTAGGTGTGGCCACTGAGAACATCTTCTCCATAGTGGCCCACATGGGGGACCTCAAGAAGGGCGTTCCCAGTGGACCAGAGAGGTCACAGGGAGTGAGGTGATCTCGCAGGTAAGTCAGACCAAGGCCGTATAGGACTTTATAGACCTGCCGGGAGCGACCTTCTTGATGCCCCCCGGGTGGGTTGGGGGGTGACTATGGAGAGGGCGTTCTTGGTGGCCGCACCTAGGTTGTGGAACTCCCTTACGGCAGAGGCCCGACTGGCCCCTTTTCGGCGTTACTGTAAGAGTTGGCTGTTCCACCAGGCCTTCGGCGAGGGCGATGGTGGGGAGCGGAGGGGGGGCAGGGTTTTTCTGTGTCTGTGGCACCCCCATTTGATACTTTGTTGGATTATTTATTTGTTTTATAGTTTTGTATGTTTTTTAAATAGTTTATATTTGTAAGTCGCCTCGAGCTACTAGATGTTGGAGAGGCGGGGTAAAAATATTGTAATAAATAAATAAAACCAACACCTTGAATCAGGCCTGGAAGACTATCGGCAGCCAGGGCAGAGCCCGGAGCACCGGTGCAGTGTGCTCACGGCGGCCCAACCCCAGAGGGAGACGGGCTGCTGCATTCTGC
>QEPC01013865.1:11995649-12006466 GCA_003113815.1 Sphenodon punctatus | reverse complement strand
TATAGCGCTACTAGGCATACGCAGCGCTTTACGGCCACAGATTTCCAGAGATAGGCTCTGACATAACACCTGACGGAAACCTCTCTTAAGTGACGGGGGGGCTATCCCACATCAGATGAAGATAAAATAGTTCAAGTGATATCATTATCTGGACCAACTGCTGTTGGTGAGAGGGAAGTAGATCCGATAAAAGAAACCATCTAAACTACTTTGTCTCCATCCCTTACATTTGGGACCAACATGGCAGCCATCAGCAACAGACATTATCTGGGCCAACACCCATGGGGCAGAGACTTTGGGGGCCCAAAGTATGAGCCTTCAAAGCTTGAGCGATAGAGCCAGACTCCATACCAGGCCCTGGCCCAAGGAACAGGCTGGTTACGTAGTCAGTGGTAGAGCCATGTCTGTAGGTTGATCTGAGAGGGCTGTCTAGTCACAAGCCAAGAGCAGAGTGAGGGACACGTGGGGGGCAAGCCAGGCGATCAGAGGCTGAAGGGCAGAGTCAAATCAGGTAGCAGGAATCAGCAGCTGAAGCCAGGGCATGAAATTTGCAGGCGCCTGGGAGCTATTGGCGCCCAGAAAACTGAGGCTGGGGACTGGTTCAAGGGTGTAGTGGGGCAAGAACGGTTTAATATCAGGATAAATTCTGGAGGCTGAATTTTTTTATCATTTATTATTTTTATTTTGTTCCCAGAGCTCTTTCTGAAATTTCATGCCCTGGCTGAAGGCCAGACCTGGGTTAAGAACCAGAGAGTCAAGCAGAGCCGGTGAGTTAGGCAGTGGCAACAGTGGAGTAGGGTGGAAGGTGAGGGCAGGGGTCACAGGAATTTGGAACCAATCAGGACAGAGGTCCACCAGTCGGGGAACCCTTCAGTCAACAAAGGCTGTGCAGGCGGTTGTTCTCCTGGGTCCCCAGCATGAGGCTGTAGCCATGTGGCCGGGCCGTCGCCTTACAGCACTGTAGCTACCGGATGAATTTTCGCTGGGGCCACAGGTCCTCACATTCCCTAGCTGAGCTGTAACATGTTCATATGGGGCCCCGTGGACCAAACACAGGGGCACACACAACCCACACAACATGCAGAGGTCAGATTATTTATTATTTTTATTATTTAAACAGTTTTCTATCCTGCCCTTCCTGCTCCAAGCAGCCTGGGGTGGCTCACATCATAAAAACCATAATACCATAAAAGAGAAGGAAAACAGAACCAAACCCTGCCCCCAACCCTAACCCAGACCCCCTACCCTACACCCCATCTCCCTCGCCAAAAGCCAGGTGGAACAGCCAGGTCTTACACATATGGCGGAAAGAAGGGAGATTTGGGGCCAACTGGGCCTCAGCCGGGAGGGAGATCCAGAGCCTAGGTGTGGCCACTGAGAACATCCTCTCCATAGTGGCCCACATGGGGGACCTCAAGAAGGGCGTTCCCAGCGGACCAGAGAGGTCACAGGGAGTGAGGTGATCTCGCAGGTAAGTCAGACCAAGGCCGTATAGGACTTTATAGACCTGCCGGGAGCGACCTTCTTGATGCCCCCCGGGTGGGTTGGGGGGTGACTATGGAGAGGGCGTTCTTGGTGGCCGCACCTAGGTTGTGGAACTCCCTTACGGCAGAGGTCCCGTACCTTGCCTCTTTTCGGCGTTACTGTAAGAGTTGGCTGTTCCACCAGGCCTTCGGCGAGGGCGATGGTGGGGAGCGGAGGGGGGGCAGGGTTTTTCTGTGTCTGTGGCACCCCCATTTGATACTTTGTTGGATTATTTATTTGTTTTATAGTTTTGTATGTTTTTTAAATAGTTTATATTTGTAAGTCGCCTCGAGCTACTAGATGTTGGAGAGGCGGGGTAAAAATATTGTAATAAATAAATAAATCCAACACCTTGAATCAGGCCTGGAAGACTATCGGCAGCCAGGGCAGAGCCCGGAGCACCGGTGCAGTGTGCTCACGGCGGCCCAACCCCAGAGGGAGACGGGCTGCTGCATTCTGCACTAGTTGCGGTCTCCGAACCATCACCATGGGTAGCTCCAAGTAGATTGAGGCCCCCTCTGAAAATCTGGCCTGCAAAGATAGTGCGAAATCCTGACCCTTTGCCATGCGCTTGAGCGGAGCCAGGATCTCCTCACCCCTGTTGTCTATGCTGCACCTGCGTCAGAACAGGAATCAGTAGCCCTGTCAGGAGCAGAATTCAACCCATGGACGTCCCCAGCCTTGTTAGCAGAAACCTAAATACTATTGAGTATTCCATCTTGTCCTGGGCACTTTAAATCCGTCCCTTTTCAAACACTTTCACATTAAGTACATCCGCCTCAATGGCTTTGCCAAATATTTTACTGCAAACCTATCTCTGCGGTTTGATGACAGTAGCATCATCAGGGTGGAATTTGCACAAGGATTTGCCTGGCCAGCTCCGGCTTTCTCTTTGTTTGTCTTTCTTCCTGAGGAGCTCATGATGGCGTATGCTAAATCAGATGAATACGTAGGTCCGAGGGCCCGGCAAAAGGAAATCTCTCCCCTTGCAAAGAACTCCCATCAAGCAGATTAAATTGGTGGAAGCAGAGAGTGTACAGGGCAGTGACGTGGAAGGGGGGATGCCGCTTTGTACGTTATTCTGCCAAGCCGGAGCTTTGGGATCTTGCGTCTAGCTCAGTTGTCAGAGCCGCGAGATCGTCGTATTGGAGTAGCGCTTTCCAGTTGACCGGCTTTGCCTCACCTGTTCTGCCCGTTCACTCAGAAGCACATCTCCAGAGAAAGGAAAGCGGTTTTTCTCCTCTCCGCTTTTGACAGATGCGCTTACAGGGCATCCCCCTCAATGAAAGATGTGTTTGTTTGCGAATCTGAAAATCCAACTGAGTTTTTCCCAAGTGACCCTACAAGTCATGCCCAGGCCTTGTGAGAGATGTACCAGAGCTACACAGCAGGATGTTTACACACTACACAAATCTGGGCTCTGTTATTGCTCGTTACCACGCTGTACGGATGGATCCAGGCACCAAAGGGGCTGTAGAGCAGTGTTCCCAGTCGGGGGGTGCCTAGGCCAATGGTGGTTCATGAGGCTATAGTAAGTACCCCCAGATGGTCCATGGAACCGCAGGGTTTGGGATCAGGCTCACTGGCGAAACTCCCATTGGCTTCAATAAAGTGAAGATTTATTTATTTATTATTTTTATTTTTTGCATTTATACGCCGGCCCCTCCTGCACAAGCAGCTCGGGGCGGCTAACGACATTTTAAAGCATACAAAATTAACCCCACATTAAAATAACCCCACAATAAAACCCCCACCCTAACTCAACCCACCCATCCCGTCTCCTTCGGAAAAGGCCCGGCGGAACAGCCAGGTCTTACAGTGTCTACGAAAGGAGGGGAGGTCTACGGTCAGGCGGACCTCCAACAGGAGGAAATTCCACAGCCGCGGAGCGGTCACCGAAAACACCCTCCTCATGGTCGACACCCAGGAAACCCGGGGGACCTCAAGGAGGGCACCCCTGGCCAACTACAAAGGTCGATTCAGAATCTGAAGGGTGAGGTGATCCTGCAAATAGGTGAGACCCAGGCTGTTTAGGGCTTTAAAGGTCAAGACCAACACCTTGAATTGGCCCTAACATTTGCACCCTAACATTTGCTATTTATTAGGGGACTAAAGGGACTGACCTCTTGCCCCCACCCCCCCATTCATAGAGTCACCAAGCCAAAAGGTTTGAAGGGGACCACAAGGGTAATCTAGTCCAGCCTCCTGTACCAGTGCATAATTCCTCAATGCACCAGTTCACCAGTCACAATGCACCAATTCCAGCCTCCTGCACCAGTGCATAATTCCCCAATGCACCAGTTCACCATACTGAAATTGTCCACACAGAAAAAGATCCTATAATAAAGAGATCCTATAATAAAAATAAGGGCACTTTTCACACAGACACTCTTTGATAAAATGGGTGTTACCTTTTCTTATACATGTTGCAGGGCACCCATACAGCACACCTGCAGCCCTGCAACATGTATAATAAAATGTAACACCCATTTTATCAGTGTTAGAGTGTGTGAGAAAAGGGCCGAGGAGATAAAAGGAGTAGGAATGAAACAAGAATCGATTTGCTTCTCGGGAAAATCTCGCAAGAATCAAGAACCGTTAACAAGATCTCGTGACAAACTTGGTAACAGTTTAAGATCTCAGTCAAGAATTTTTCTTGATTTACCATGATTACTGTTTACCATGATTTACCATGTACCGTATACCGATTTACCATGTACTGCTTACCGTGTTCGTCCCGGTAATGCACATATACAAAATGGCCACCACAGCTGTTCTGCACATGCATCGCCCTCTTCCAAGATGGAGCCGGAAGAATCACTGTCATTTTAGAAAAGGGCATCCATTTTGTGCATGCACATTACCCGGATGACGGTGGTACACAGTAAGTGGTACATGGTAAATCGGTATACAGTGCATGATAAATCATGGTAAACAGTAAAACACAGTAAATGGTAAATCAAGAAAATTCTCGAACGAGAAAATGTCGAGAACCGGGGTTTTCTCGATTATTAATTCTCACTAAAAACTAGTCGAGAACCACAATTCTCTGTGAGAACTGAGGAAAAAAAATCAAGATTGCGCTTCAGTCCTAACAATCCTATAAAAGAAAATTCCAGATGTCCCAAATGAGCGAGTCACATTTGCACTTCAGGGGAAGGCGCTGGGGTGCTGTGTTTTTTGTAACTACAGCAGTGCAGTGTTCGGTTGGCTTTTGCCGTCCCATGGCCATTTCCAGAGCTTGGGAGGACAGGTAAGACCGTAAAGCAGCCCTGGTTGCTTTAATCTGAATTTCTTTTTTCCTCCCTAATCTGAATAAAAACAGGGATTACAAACTGTCTGAGATTAAACAGATCTGGCCATAATCTGATAGCTTTAATTTGACTAAACCAAAGCTTTTAAGACTCTCTGCAGCGTCCCGTTCCTAAATTGCGGAGGGGAAATCTCTGTAACTTTGGTGGACAAAAAGTCAGGCAAAGGCAATCGGTTATTTGTCACCTTTGTCCCTTATTTGCACACACTACAAAACCAGCGCGAGCCACAGTGTAGCAGACAAAAAGGGTGGTGTCCATAGCATCCGCTCTGCCCAGCAAAGCCTCTCAAGTTTAAATCCTAGATGCCAAGCTAGAAGGGGGACCAAGGGACCGCACCCTCCTCTCATTCACTGTAGAGCAGGGGTGGGGAACCTCAGGCCCGGGGGCCAAATGCGGCCCTTGGCAAGTTTTTATGTGGCCCCTCTCCAGTGTCTGGATCTGGCCCTTAGATCCATTCTCTACCCCCAAGCACTGAAAAACTGAGCTCGGGATAAGGGAGCAGAGCGGAGGGCCTGCACACGAGGGTAGGGGACAGATCCACGGCATCGATCTATGATCTGGGCCTTCCTTTTCTTGACTACACCCGCTAAGCACCCCAACCTCTATGTGGCCCTCGGAGCGCGTATTCATATTCAGTGTAGCCCCCAGGACAGAAAAGGTTCCCCAACCCCTGCTGTAGAGTTGCCATTTACAGTAGGAGTGTGAGCCTGGGCCCCCGGCAATGTGTGCCGTTCGCTTCCCCTCTGTCTTATCGCAATCCCTAAGGTCAGCGAGGAGCATCCTCTTGCAAGTTCCACCAGCGCGCCCAGTCAATATAGCACTTGGAGCAGAGAGAGGTGTTTCCGGTGGCTGCTCTGAATCTTTGGAACTCGCCTCCCTTGCAGATTCACGGAGCATTTTTCAGAGACAATGTAAAGACCTAGCTGTTTGGCCCGGCATTTAGCAGGTGGGGATAGAGTCTGGGCAATGTTTTTAAGGAATCGTATATTTTATATTTTTGTACAGCATGTATTTTAAGCGGGCTGTAGTTTAGTTAATATGCTTTAAAATGTTATCCACCCTGACTGAGCCTTTGGGGAAGAGAGGGTTAGAAATTCAGCAGCTGGTTTAAATGCCCAAATTGGACCTTGATCCTGCAAATGGATCTGTGCAAGCAATCCCTTGGGCCCCTTGAATTGGTGGCCATGGTGGAAATAGGGTGGCCATACCTCCCCTTTTGAAGAGGTCGCTTATGAAAAATACATGCTGCGGAGCTGCACTGGAACCAATGCAGCCCTGCAACATGTATTTCCATAAGCGTCCTCTTTCAAAGGGGAGGTATGGCCACCCTAGATGGAAATGGTGCCTAGATCATAGAATGATACGGCTGGATGGCAGGACTCACTAGTTCTAAAACCAAGGGTAGGAAACTGGACGTCCACCCAGCCGTGCACCCGTCTGTAGGCAGCATGGGGGGTATGCATGTTCCCGTGGCCCACGCAGTGCCCACTCATGCCCGCACATGAAGCATCGGGAAAATCCAGGATGTTCCATGCAGGAGCAGGCCAAACCATGCGTGGGTAGGGACATCCCCACCCCCATTGTACACCCATCCCTGGCCCATTGGATTCACGCCCCCCCCCGCGCGCCCTCACCAGACATGCGTGGGGGCTCTGCCCAGCGCACACAGACTCTTCCCCCCCCCCGCCCGCCGTGCCCATTTAAAAATGGCCTCAGACTCAGGGCCAAATGTGGCCCTTAGCTCGTTTTTGTTTGGCCCCTTTCTAGTCCCTGGGTCTGGCCTTTGGATCCAGTCCCTACCCCCAAACACTGAAAGACTGAGCGCAGAGGAAGGGAGCAGAGGTGGGGGCATGAACACAAAGTTCGGGGACAGATCCACGGCACAGATCTGTGATCCCGACGAGGCTCCTCTTCCTAAGCAAGCTCCTTGATCGACCCCACCCTCAACTTCTCTGTAGCTCTCGGAACTTGGGCTAATCGTCAGAGTGGCCCCAGGGAGGGAAACAATTCCCCGCCCCCAATCTAAACCTCCCCCCCCCCCCCCCCCCCCCNCTTACCTAAATCTACCCTCCTGCCGTGTAAACCCATCGACCATGATCCACAAACCACTTAGGGTGCTTGGACACGTAACGGCTTCCACTGCCATGGGACTTCTCCAGGCAGAGAAAGCAGCCGTCACAGCCGGGATCTGCCGGGCCACCAAGAAACGTTACAGTGACCCGGGCCAGGGAGGGGGGAGTACGCACGTCCCTGCCCCCCGCGCTGCGTGCAGCCCCCCAGCTGATCGGCACCTTTGGCCGCCACGGCGCCCGGTCCCTGCCACCACTACCGACCGCAGTGTGTAAAGCGGGCCGTCAGACGTGATAGCTTGCTTTGCCGGCTGGCTCCTGACCGCGGTGGAGCTTTGCCGGGGCTGTCACTCGGGGATTTCCCTGGGCCTGAGTGACAGTCGGGGCTAAACTCCACCCTGGGTACCAGACTGTGGTAATATCTGGTAGCCGTTCTCAGACGCGACAGTTGCAACTGGATTCATCCACGCTAAAGCGGATTAAGCCGTACCACTGTCACGTCTAAAACCAAAACGCCCTGACTCTGGAGTAGCCTTGTTGAAGGTCACAGGGCGTCTTGTCCTCTTGAACCCTTTGTTCTTCCACTCATTGGCCTTCTCTATCCATTTGCAGTGTCTTTCCCAGCACACCCTGAGGGCACCCTCACCCCCCCTTCCTGAAGTCCCAGTGAGACTTCCGGTCCCCTGCCCCAAATCCTTTTGTCCTGCAAATTAAATCAATCAGTGTAAACATAGCTCAGTTCAATCAGCCCATTATTCATCCCCCACACACACCCCACCCCATGCTCTATTTCTCCCACTGAATTCCACAGGAAGCACGGAGCTTTTGGAAGTTCTTTGCGGCTCAAAATTTGGATGGGATATGGGCATTCATTTTGCTCTTCTGTTAAGGTTGGGGGGTGGGGGGAGAGATGCATCCCTCTCTGTAGTTACATGCGTGTATAGATCCTTTGCAGGGCAGTGGCCTTATTCTGTTACATTAACACATAAACAAGGCTGTAGGTAGAAGACGGGTATTATTAATAGCCTACCAGCTGGCAGTTTCATACATATTCTCATACACGTCTCAGCGGTTTACCAAACCAATACAATTTGTAAAATTGCCAATTTAGTAAAGCAGTCACATCTAGGAGGAAGGGAGTGGGCACAATGCATCCTGTTTTCAGAATAAAACAAAGTAACATCCTAAGACTTATTAGGAATCTTTTAAAAAAAAATAAAAAATCTTCATTATAATTAGTATAAAACATCTCAAATGTGATTTAACAGATTTACCGCCATCAGAATATAAAAGAGTAGCAAGATATCTTCATCTCTTCTCCTGCCAAGATCACATAGGTTTTGAACATCTGGCAAGCAATACCCTGCAAACCGTATGCATGCCAGTGCCGTATTATTATTATTATTATTTTATTATTAGCATTTATATAGCACCAGCGATGTACCTGGCGCTTTACAAAAAATAAGCTAGACACGGTCCCTGCCCGAGAGCTTACAATCTCTATTCTTTGTTCATACAATTTTAAATCGGAATAACCATGGCTATGTTGAGCTGCCTTTCAGCTATTGAATCAGGTAAACCCTGTAGTTTCAGCATTGATGATCTCCACAATACACTTCTGCGAACATGGAAGAGACTGAGGAAACTAGGCTACTGTACCTCTCGGTGGTAACTTTTTTGTGTATGACGGGTGGGGGGAAAGAATGAGAGTGTTTTTTTTCATATCTTCTGTCGGAAGATGCCTCTTTTACTGGTCTTGCCCAAGCAACGGTGGTTCCTGCTGAGTAAGGCAGGTTCATTAATTGTAATGCCAGAAGAAACAAGGCACACAGAATGGACATGAAATTCTCTGGAAACTTACTCCAAACCAGCAGTGCAGCTTAACGCGGGAAATTATTTCTCAGCAGGAACTTGGGAGTCTGGTTATTTTTGCTATAATTGGCTAATCCTCCGCACTCACGCAGCTCCCAAGATGGGGAAAAGGGGGGCTTGTTTGCATTTTGGGCGGAGGGGGAGCTGTGCTGTCCCAAGTGCTGGACAATCGCAAAAATTCATTTGTAGGGTGGTTTAAAATGCCTTCCCGGGCTCATTAGCTACAGCTGTGGTTTGTAGGGGATTTAGGAATCGCCATCCCTTCTGCGCTCCTCCTCCAGATGGGCTTCTCCATGTCTGTCGCCATAGCAACAGCCACGCGTACTGGCGAGACTGAGATTATTTCCGCCGTAGGAGGCTTGCCATTTGTCCAGTGCGTTGCACTTCAAGGTCAGTACCGTTTACCTGCTTCTCTCTCACCACCCACTAGAGGGCAGCAGAGGCGTAATGGGGCAGCCTTCGGAATGAAAGTCGCTCCTGACCGTGGCCATCGTGTCTCTTGCGTGAGGCCTGTGGGGGAAACTCTCATTGAGTTTGCTGGAGCCAAGTTCTTCCTTGGTGTCTTTTGATATCATGCATCATGGAGGCGAGGGGAGATAATTCCCCCCTGGCAAGACACTTCATGCAGATCCAGTTCTGAGTATGAGGAAATATCAGATGAATTAAACCAGCATCGGGAGATGATTGTAAGTAGTGCTAGCCTGGCAATTCAGAGTGAACTCTTTGTCCACCGAGTCTGGTACCTCCTTGGAGTCCGGGCAGTTTGGCCAACCAGTTACACACTGTGGATTGGGACAGTGGCCAGCCTCACGGGGCGTGCGACCCACTTAGGGTGGCCAGATCTGAATATTTTAGAGGGCACATATGAGAAATACAGGTTGCAGGGCTGCCTTGGAGCCAGTGGAGCCCTGCAACCTGTATTTCTCCTACATGTCCTCTAAAATTTGCAGATCTGGCCACCCAAGACCCACTTGACTCAAGTGTCCGCCTCAGGTGAGCTACCAGGTCTTATCCTGCTAGTTCCGGTGTTCCAAGCTGGGACCTCTCCAGTTGGCTCCTCTCTCTAGGACTCAGGAGTGGAGAGGAGCACTCCCCTTTAGGGACAGCCTTCCCCGCTGCACTGGAGGAGCTCCCTAGCCCCTTCCCCTCACAGTGATCTACTGGAGATTGGCTTGTGATCTACCAGAGGATCCTGATCTACCTATGGGCCCCACCCCTGGTGTGGATGTGATTCTAAACTGCAGGGCTGCTGCTTCTGCTGTATCCTGCCTACAGACCTTACCCTGGACAGGTCTGTAGCACAGATTCCATTGTCCTTTCTGGCAGACTATCCTAATGAAGAAAAAAAAAAACTCAAAGCAAATAGCTTCCAAAATGAAGATCTGGCCACGTGGGAAGAGTAGAGCGGGCGTTATCCCTGGCACTAAATTCCCGGAGGCTCATACTGTAAACGGTGTTTTGGATCTGATCAAAGGCTCTTAAATCAAACCAATGGAAAGCGTCTTGCTAAAGCCATCTCTGAGAGGGGTTTTTGCAAAATCAGAACAGTAATCAGATGGTTTCTTATAAAGTGCACATTGCCTTGTTTTCCAGACCCTCTGAAGCCACATCTGTGGGTAAGCAGGTCTTCTGTGGTTGCAAGCCACGCCTGGTAGCTTGCGGGAATCTCAAGCACAGGATGATTTTCTTGAGAAAGGGAGACCAGGGTGAAAGGAATTGGATTCATTTATGGAAAAGCTAGTTACAGAATCGCTGTTGTAGTTGTGTCCAGGGGCTATGGCCCGGCTCCCCCAGCTTTTATGGATACCGCTGGGGAGTTTTTACATTGGGTATTTTCAGACGTTACGAGATCACAGTGAACCACGGTGAATACCCACCTGTGGTCACTGTGCCTCGAACGTCTGTTTGGTGGCCGCCAGATGTTCGCCACGGTCAATACCCACACGGGGTCATTTTCAACCACGCTTCCCGGGCTAGCCGTGGGAATTTCCTGGGAAGCGTGGTGAAAGTGATCCCTGGCAGGGACAAAAAAAAAAAA
>QEPC01013865.1:11961288-11995035 GCA_003113815.1 Sphenodon punctatus | reverse complement strand
CATTGCTAAGATCCGCCCTTTTCTGTCTGTCTCCTCTGCCAAAACTCTCACCCACACCCTAGTCATCTCACACCTCGACTATTGTAACCTCCTCCTCGCTGGCCTTCCCCGCTCTCACCTCAGCTGGCCCCACCACGGCGCCCAACGGCCTGTCCCTCCCCTCCTTCCGAAGACAGTGTAAGGCCGGGCTGTTCCACCAGGACTTGGGGGAGGATTTTTGTATTTTGTATTGTGTTTTATTATTGTATTGTATATATTTGAATATGGTAAATTATTAGCCGCCCCGAGCTGCTGTTAGCAGGAGGGTGTGAGGTAAAAAATTGATAAATAAATAAATGATGGGTAGCCATGGCAACTGGTCATGGTGGCCACTCTGGGCCGGGAACAGTGGGCTACCACGCGTGATACCCCGCTTTGGCCCAGTCAGGCGAGCCGTTTTCAGGAATTGTTGGCGGCTAGTCTGGGCTGTGATAGTGGAGGTCTCGGGCTAGCCACCAACACACCCAGGAGAACGGCAGGGCAAACATCTGTATTGCCCCTAACAAAAGGGACGGTGGCCCGGCAGGCCTAAGCAAGCCACCTTCCCGTTTGTTAACACCCTTTCTAGCGGAGCTGCCCAAACCACAGTCTTTCATTTCCAGTTGAGTTTAATCAGCACTTATTTGGCCAAATGATCCAAAAGCCTTTCCACTTTCAGGCTAGGTTTCTGCTGCTCTTTCTGCCCACATGATAATCCCATGCTGCCTTTTTCTTTTGGGAATCTCCTGTGGGAGCTTCTAGTTCTCCCTTTTATAATCCAACCCCAGCAGCTTCCAGCCCTGTTGGACCTCATCTTGACAGAACTTAATGTTAGGGCAATATCCTGCAGGCACTTACCAAGGCAGAAACCAGAAGTGTTGTGGAACCGTTAACCAGTCCAGGCACTCCCAATCGATTCATAGCCAGTGGAGTTCACTGGATAAGAAAATTTTCCAAGTACTTCCAGTCATATTGCCTACACGTATCATCTGTCAAATTAAAGCTCAGGAATTGGAAATTTGCCAAAGCAAATGCAATAAAAATAAAACTTGAAATCGATGAGCACGACTCACTAAAAGTAGTGACGCGCTTCAGCCTCTCTGCAGACTTCGAGCAGCTCAGAGCTACGCTTGGCAGTCTCCCCCTCCTCACCCCATTTCAGTGGTTTGCGGCTTCACCAGACAAAAACTCCGCTAAAAGTCTGGTTTTCAAAGAGACGCTCTAGCATTTTACGCAACTACACGGTACATTTTCCACACCTATCGACCAACTACGTTTTATCCAACATCCTGGCACCCATTGGCGTCATGTCCGTTGGAAATTAAGTCGGTGGATGTGGCTCCAGCACCGAGTTGGCAGCCTCGTTGCCTGCAGCAAGTGGCTTTTCCCCTGGAGAGGCGGGCACGGCCCTGCTCTGAGGGGGTGACTGCTGGGTGGCCCCAGAAAACCAGCAGCGCTCATGTAAACAGCAGTCCAGAGCATGAGGCAGCAATTACGCCAAAGTGCTTGTGGCATATGCTGTCTGCAGGCTGGCCCACATGCTCCTGTCTCCGTTTGTCGGGAGGGAGGAGCAGAAGTAGTGCTATTTGTCTCTCTAAATCCATGGAGAACATTAATGGATTAGCTCATTCTCTGGAGCTGCTTTTGTAATTATGATTATTTACCGCTTTGAAGCCAGCGGGTTAACTGCTCCTGCCTTTCAAAGATTTTGAAGATTTCCACTGGGACCACTTCACATTTGGGGTTGGGGTTTTTTTTGCATCTGAGGTTGCGGTGCTTATTGTTCACCTTTGGCTGGGGGGGAGGGTAGGAGAAGGAAGCTGAGCTGTGTTCCCTCCTTTTGCACATAATGTAACACACAAGCCCAGAAGCAGATTGCTTGGGCCCGTTCAAAAATGCATCGGGGGGCCGTGCTGTTATTATTTAACGCTATGCTCATTGCTAAATCCATGGGAAGTGCAGGGCCATTCAGGTACGAGATGATGATGGGGACGTAAAGCTCCTGCCTTCACCGTATCCCACCTCCCGCCGCTGGCTGGATAGAGCAATCTGTGACAGAACTCTTGTCTTGCTGCCACAGTGTTAAACCAGGTGCCAACTACAGGCGAAAGCACACATGAGGCCAGGCTCCTGCATCCCAGGCTAATCCAGGATAGACAGCCCAGTCGGACAGGGCGCGCGCCAGGCCAGAGCACAAAACAAACATGGGCCCGGCCCGGCCAACAGTTGCACATCCCGGGGCGGAGCGACTGGGGGAATGTGCAGCTGGCTGTTCCTGCCCTCGCACTGCATCCAGCACCCCGTCATGTCATGATGTGGTTGGGGAGCACAGGCACGGCCACCTTTAGAATTTGCAGGGTGAAGATAAAATGTAGGGTCCCTGATATTACCACCCTCTCCCTCACAAGCCCCTAAAGGTTGTCATGGATGGGGCCCCGCTGGAAGGAAGAGGGGGGGCCCCGCCTCCTGCAATGGCAAAATGAGGGCCCCTGCAGGGTCCTGGAAGGAGAGAAAATAGCAGGGCCCTTTAAAAGAGGGCACCTATGAAAAATACATGGTCCAGGGCTGCGTTGGTTCCAGTGCAGCCCTGCCCCATGTATTTTTCATAAGTGTCCTCTTTTAAAGGGCAGGTAGGGCCACCCTAGGGCGCAGAGCAGTAAGACCAGCCCCCGAGAACAGGCCTGGGTGGCTCGCCTCTTGCTGGCTTAGAGGGAGCAGAGGGCTGGGGTTCAGGGCCGAGCTCAGCTACAGGGCCTGTGTGTGCTTTCCGGGGGGAGAGATTCCTGGAGAACAGCTCTCCCCCCCTCTAGCCTGCCTGAGGGCATCGAGGATAGAATTCAGACCCAGCACCAAGAAGAGACCATTATAAATCACGGCCATGGGGAATCCGTCACTAGCCTGCGCGTTTGAATGTCGTTAACCTGCTAGACCTGTGTGAAATAAATCAATGGCTCTGTGCTACCACAGCCATCTATCACTATTATAAGGGGCACGCCAGGCAGAAAGACTAAGATAGGAGAACAGACCCCCCCCATCCCTTTCCATTAGATCTGGGGCAGAGAACTTTTTTCCTCCTGTGGGATGCTTTGAAAATTAGTACAAACTTCAAGTGGAAGGACTGGGGCTTGAACCAGCAGTAGCACCCAAGGGGCCTTGGAGGAAGGGGTTGTTTTACCATACCAGCAGCTCATTCTGGTTAGGGCCCAGGCTTAGTGCTGAAGGCCTTCTCCAGAGCTGGTCAGGCCACACCCCCTCAGCCTTGCACCACGCCCCCAGCTTCCTGATTGGCTGCCTGTTGTATAAAAGGCAGTTCAGCAGCTACAGGAAGCTGGGTTTATCATCGGTCACACTCTTGTTTCTGCCTTCCTATCTGGGGTTCTTCCCCCTCTATGTAACTGTGGCCTGGCTCTGCTTTCCCTTGAACCTAGTGTGTGGTTTGAACCAGCTCTGTTTGGGCTCTGTCCCTTGCCCAGAAACTGGTCCTTCAGTCCCTGCCTGCCTGTCTGTCTGCCAGCCATGTTCTTGGGTTGAGACTCTGTGTCTGCCACAGTGCCTGCAAGCCTGCTATGTGACTGCCATGAGGCTGCTCTTATTACCCTGTCTGTCTGTCTGCCCTGGTCCATGTGCCAGTTCCCCACCAGTCACTTGGATCCTGGGACCACAATCCTCCAGCCCTGATCCTGTACCAGCTCCCCCCATGACTCTACCCCAAACCCTCTCCCGCAGTGGACAATAAGTTCTGCAAGCCAGATAGGAGTTTGGAGGTGGATGTGCTTAAGAGGTGTGCTGAGGCATGAGGAAGGAAAGGCAGGGTGCAGATCATGGATCTATGTCATGGGTCCATCCCGCTACACCGGAGGGCATGCCCTTCTCTCCACTCTCTTCTCCTAAACTCATTCGTTCAGTGCTTAAGAGTAGGCACTAAGAATTGGAAAGGGGGCAAATAAAAACAAAGGTGAGCTTAGTTTGGCCCATGGAGCAAATGTTCCCCATCTCTGCATTAGTGGCTCCCCATCTCTGCATTAGTGGCTGCCCATCTCTGCATTAGTGCTTTGTACACATGAGCACATTTTGTACCTGTTGTCAAACTCAGCGCTTATGCAGGTGTGATCCCGCCAGTGTTTTACTGTTGTGCCACGCATTCGCTGCCCACTCACTGGCGGGAGTGCCTGGCTCCTCTGTCATATCTGGCGTCTTCGCTATTTAAAAAATAATAATAATAATAATCGTAAGCGTGTGAATTAGTGACTCCGAAACCTCAAGCTCCGTTCTGCAGGAATTCCCAGGAAAGGCATGAAAGCAAAATAGCTTTTCTTCTGGCAGAGATTTTCAAGACACACCGTACGCTCTGTGCGGAGCAGGGAGGAGGAGCTCAGGCGCCTGCACATGAGTGGCCCCCCAATTTCCAGGCGCAGACGTAGGCATCTCTGCTTTGCATGCTCAGCAGATTTTAGAAGGGAGGCAGAGGGAAGACACAGACCGAAGGGAGGGTGGAGATGGGATAATGGAAAAAAAGCAAACGCGAAAGATGCGCTCATTACGGCACAGGAGAAGGAAATGAATTCGCAGTTGGAGGGTGGTCTTGCAAGCCTGCTAATGCAAAATGAGGGGATCTGGAACTTAGGCAAACTTTGCTCATTGATTAATGTCTGTGATTCATCAAAATAAAGGTTCGGAGGAGATTGAGGGACCCAGAGCGTCTCTCATGTCTTCATCCTCTCATCAAACCCATCCGGAAAGGTTGTCGCCGGGCTACCTTACATTAGTAGCTAATAGTGCCATGGTGTTAAGCTCCAAGATGAAGATCGATCAATAAGATGAATAGATCGCTCGACTTGCAGATATGCAGGTGCCAATTATTTGTTTGTTTGTTTCCCAGGTTTTTACCCCACTCTTCCCAAATGTCTCAGAGCAGCTTACAAAACAAATAAAACCGACATTTAATACATATAAAACAGCATTAAAAAAGCCAACTCCCCAACCTTCCACTCCCCAGCCCTACCCAAACCCTCCCCAGCCGCCTCCTCACGCTCCTACTCACCAAACCACCCCCCCATTCTCTATCCCTGCCCGCCAAATGCCTTGACAAATAGAAAGGACTTATACTGCCCATGGAAGACGCTTAGGCTCGGACTTAAGCAGATGACATGGGGAAGGAAGTTTCACAGCATTGGGGCAGCAACTGAAAATGTCCCCCTGCGAGCCCTCACCGTCCAAACAAGACTAATAGATGGTACCCGCAAGGAGGCATGTCACGGAGGAACATAGGGTCACACACGTGTGATACTGGCCTACATATAGACTACAAGCCTTGCAAATATGTAAAACAAAACATGCAACATGTATGTAATGTTATAATTGAGAACTGTAAAACCCAAATCAGGACTGTGATGCGTGACCAAGCTCCAGGAAATGCAAAGAGATCAAAAGAATGTGTATTTGGGAACCCTAGCCAGACAGACCTGTGGAGATGCAAATCAACCTTCATGTTTGCCTGGGTTGCCTACGTGACAGGCCTCACATCTCTGCCAAGGCAGGAAACCCAAAACAAAGGGACCATGAAAGATACTTAAGCAAGGGCCATTAAGCCAGCTTCGCTATCGCTTGCCCAGAGCCACCTTGAGCACTCTCATATGCATCTTCTCAGCCAGCCAGGCTGGAAACCATGAACTGAGAGACAGGACTTTGCTTTCTAGCAACTCTAAGTCTGGTGACCCAGTCGCTTACATCAAGGACTGAGAGGAACTTATGGACCTTTGTAGGATAAGATGCTTATTTAGGAACTCAACCAGTATAGGTTAGGAATGAGTTATATTTACCTTTGATTTCTAGTAACCACTCTGTATCAACAATCTTGCTTATGTAATCAATAAACTTGCTTCTCATCTTTATGAAGAAGTGTCTGTGTCTAACGTTGGAACACAAGTGAGCAACAAGAGTTCTCAAGCTCTTGGGACCCCAGAGAGTAAAGAGTCTGTAAATGGGAAGGATCGGGCCCTTGAGTGACAAAGGGGTTGTCCCTGCGGCAGGCTTGAATCAGCCAGAGAGAGAAAACTGATCCAAGTGGGCTGTACGCGAGGGAAACTGAGTCACTCAAACCCGGTAAAGTTGGGATGCGGATCTCGAACCCGTGACAAGGCGTTGCCAGCTGATCACAGGGGCCGCAACTAGTCAAGGGAAATAAATAAGCACAATTAAGCACAGTGAGCTTATTGTGCTTACTGAGGCGAAGTCTGGAAAGATATAAACACCAGTTAGTCCATCTCTCTGCCCGTAAGCAGGACCAATGATACCTGCATTATTTTTGAAGGAGAGAGAGTACCATAAAAATGTGAGCAGCAGGAAGGTAAGACACCCAGGCACAGATTGGGCTACTTGAAAAGGGCCCTCTAGTTCTGCCAAGGCAATTAATGAAATGCAGATCCCAATATTACATTTCTTTACTTGATGGCACTCTCAAATCAGGCAGAAAAGGGTCGAAATTCTATGATTTGCAGCTGCTCTTCGTTTTCTGACCAAGTGGAAGGGTAACTTGAAACCCCTTTGAAAATCTCTTCCATCATGTCCATGAAAGAGACTTTTGATTGGGGCTGAAGAATGCCTACCTCCCCTAACAGATGGAAGAATCCAGAGCTTGTTCTTACTGGTGAGCATCTCTGCCAGCATCCCCCTGCACCAGCTACAAGCAAGAAGTAGTCGCGTTCACTGGGTCCTTTCATGGGTCAGCGTACCTCTCAACACTTTGCTTGGTCAGAGGGAAAAGCCCTGCCCCCTTGGCCAATAAGCCCCACCCATCAGTGAATAAACTCCGCCCCTCAGCACCCAAAGAGGGGCAGTCCCCCCTAAATAGGGACTGTTGATGGATCAGATCAGGCATCTGGCCCATCAAGGTCTCTCTGCAAAGATGGTCACAAAGGAAGCAGTAACATCCCTTCTCCTTCAAAAGTCTTTTTGGCACCTGGCTGCTACCATAGGGGAAGATATGTCAGTGCCTGGAGAAGCAGGAAGAGGCAGAGGACGACTGATCCCAGCACACGGTGGGGCGGAAGGAACTGGATGACGTGATAGATGCTATTGTAATCCAAGAGAGCGAGCACACACCCTTGTGCTACAAACTTGAGTGAACACTTGAAAATACAGTTTGACGAGTTCATCGAATTGTAGACTGGGAGGATACCGTAAAGACCAGTTAGTTCATCTCTCTGCCCGTAAGCAGGACCAATGATACCTACCCCATCCTTGGCAGATATTTATCAACCTAGTCTTATTAGTTCCCATGATGGGGACTTCATAACTTCCCTTGATAACTTGTTTGCTGCCCAGCTGGTCTCATACTTAGAAAATTCTGCCAGATGTCAGCATTTCTCCCTATGGTTCCTCCAGTTTAATCCCATTCCCTCTTCTTCTGTCATCAGTGGGTTACCCCCCGTCCTGGAGCAGCCTTTCACAGCCTTTCTGTTCAATAGATGACGTTCTCCTACTCCTTCATCCCTCTCTTTTCTCAGCTAAACGCACCCAGCCGGTTCAGCCTCTCATAGATCTCCCATTTCCATTGGTCCTGACCAGGCTGTGGCTGGGTCATGGACTGCCCGCCCATCGCCACCGGCTTTCGGGGGAGACTGCGCCTCTGTGTGGCCCCTGCAACGTGCCTCTGTCCGTCTGACATGTTCTGCCCCTGTTTGGCTGCTGTGCTGTGTGTTTCTAAGGAGCCAACCTGACCCCGCTGACTCTGTCTCTCTCGCACTGTTTTTAGGAGACGGGGCTGATATCACTGCGCTTTTTACCTTTTTAAAAATAATTAGCTGGTTCTCTGCCTTTTAGCTTCCCTTTGGGGGCGTGTCTCGTTTTAGCTTGGCTTTGGCCTTGCTGTGAGTTTTATCGTCAGACCCTGGGGAATGCTGTACTTGACCGCTGTGCATCTGCCTTTGCTTTTACATGAGCTGCTGCTGACTTACCTTGGGCCCCAGGGTCCGGGTCCTGGAAGGACGGGGGGGCCAGGGTCCCACCCCCTTCCAGGGACCTTTTACTGCGCGAGTGACGCTCTTTTGTGGGTTTAGTGGCGATTGGACGGTTTCATGGTTTTTAGCTTCCCTTTTGCAGCGTCTCTCATTGTAGTTTGTTTTTTGCCTTGCCGTGAGTTAGAGCTTTTTTTACACGTTTGCTCTTCACCTTTTGTTTGGTGCAATATGGCCTGACAGCCTCTGCGCCATTAAAACTCCACGCACTCCATTCCCACTCCTCTGTCATCTTCCTTTCTCGCCTCGGAATCAGCACTAGTGAGTTCTCTGAAAACGGGGAGGGTAGGACTGAACTGAGTGCTCTAGACAAGGCTTGGCCAGTGCTGAGCAGAGCCCAACGATTCTATCCTGTGGCTTTAGCTACAATAATGCATCCCCCAAAAGAGAGTTGCCCTTTTTGCAACATGAACGAGAGTAGGGTCTGTATCCTGGGTTTGCTTTCCAAGGTGAGAGAAGTTATTTCAAGAGAGGAGGGTGCGGTGTCCGTGTTGGGACCCAAAATAACGGAGGGAGACAAAGTAGTTCAGATGATCACTTTTATTGGACCAGGTATTCTGGGTGTGAGCGTGCTTGATACTGTGCGGTCTGCAAACTTACAGATGTTGGTCCCATAACAGAGATTGTCTGAATGAGTTAGTCTCCAGGCTATTTCGATACACCCTGTAGCTAGACTGCAACCCATTTACTCCCCCAGCATCTGCCAAGCTGGTACCTTCTCCCATGCAATGGCAATCTGAGTGCACAACTCAGCTGCTAGTAACATCTACGCATTGTGATTTATCCTAGGAACTGCAAAAGCAGCAATAGGTAGATCGGCCGGAGAAGACAAAAAGCTCCCAAGTGCAATTAAAAGACATGTTTTCCAAGACAGATGATTTAATTTAATTTAATTTATAAAAGTGATCATTTTCCTGTGGATATTTGAAACTGCAGAAATGAATGCCCCAGTAAATTAGGTAAAATTAAAAAGTATTTCTAAGGACTGATAAGAAGCCTCGGTAGGGGGTTATTTTTTTGGCACTGAGTGGCAATTAATCGCCTGTAGTTGGGACACCTGAAAGTTTAATTTGAGCAGCCTCCTCTGGCTCCGCTTTAAATCAGGCGTGCAAAGGGGGGGGGGGGGAATCCCCCTCCACTTCACAGCAGGGGAAGAGTCTCATTTGTATGTAAATGCCAAAGAGCAGGGAAATATTCAGTGTGTAGCGAAGGGACTTATCAGCACGACTCAGCAGCTAAATCCCTGTGCGATTCGCTTAATGTTTGCCCTCTGCATCCCACTTAATAGCTTCAAAACAAGACGCGCTGTAAAATATTCTGAACCCTGCCTTAGCTTTGGGTGGCGGGGAAGGGAGGAATTCAGTACCATCAGGAATCTACAAGCGTAGGCTATACCAGGAGTGAGGAGGAAACCAGGGCCTGTTGGCCAGATCTGGCCCATGCTTCTCTTTTATTGAGCTCCTTTCCAGTTCTTGGATCTGGCCAGGGTGCTAGCTAGCTGGGAACAGACCCTGGTGTAGAAGCTGAGATGGGTCACTCCACTGCAGCGTGTCCGTGCCTTCTACATGCATGCGGGGCCCCCATGCACGTAGATGCCCCCTGCTGCATCTGTTATAGCTACGCCCCGGCATCCAACCCCTAAGAGGGGTGCTCAGTGGGAAGGGGAAGAGGTGAGGGGGCGCGTTCAATGGGAGGGGCTGGATCCATAGGCCAGGTCCATAATCTGGACCGTCCCTGCCTCCCCAGAGCACTGACTCAACCATGCATGGTCTCTGCATGCCCCCTGCAACCCCTTCCTTCCCCAGGCCCTGCGAGATATTGCTCCTCCTTGCTGCCTCAGGTAAGGCTTCTGTTTTGACCCTGAAATAACTTGGGCTCTAAGAACTAAGCAGGAATAGGAAATACGAGAACTTGGGATGATGTAGGTCAACGTCTCTCTGTATATTATTATTGTTTTGGTGTGGCCCCGACGGGCATTTTGAAATTGTCAATGTGGCTCCAAGGTCCCACCCTGCTGGACTACATAGTGCCCTTTCATTGTGAACTGCAGCATCCTGCGTTGGAGCCAATGCAGCCCTGCAACATGTGTCCTCTAAACTTTGCATATCTAGCCACCCAAGCTGTGCCGCGGCTCTTCAACCTTAGCTTGTTGCTTCTTTGCTGTTCTGTTCCTTGGACACCTCTGTGCTGATCTTCAGCACCCCAATTGCTCCTGGGCTAAAAACCCCTACAGCGTCTCAGCCTCATGGATGTAGCCTCATTCCTCTCTATTGCCCCCACCCCCGGTCACTCCTTCCCTTGACCATTCTAGATTGTAAACACCTTAGGGGCAGGGACCTGTCTCTTATCATAATTGTTCAGTGCCAGGTACATTGCTGATGCTATATAACTAACTAACTAAATAATAATAATAATTAATAACAACCACCCTTAGAACCCTTTGTCCTTAGCCTGCAGTCAGTCACTTGTCCAAGAGAGCATTCACCCTAGGTGTTTAGCACAGCAAAAAAAGCACTTCCCCTGCCTTAACCGGTGAACATATGCAACGTATAGGTCTCAGGATTTGCCAGGTGTAACATGGGCAAAGTGAAAAAAGTTAAGCCAGAAGAAAGAGATTGGACAGTCGGGCTAAATCTATCTCCTGCATTTCTTGCGTTGTATGAAGGGATTAATCTGCATATCAATCCGCCTTAATTGCTGTGTATGGAAATAGAGGTGATAGCACCCCCTAAAAGGATGAATGCCCCTGACTAACTGGTGGGTACAATGTATTGTTGATTTAAAAAAAAAAATCCTCAAAATGATGGGGCACCTATTATTCATCAGAGCACTACATGGGTTCAATTTTGAACATAAGTGCCATTTTCTGGGTCAGATCAATGGTCCATCCAGCCCAGCATCCTGTCTCCAACAGTGGCCAGCCTCAGTTGCCTATGGGCAGCATGCAGCAGGTTACAATGGAATAATCCATTTCCTGCCATCCTCCCCCAGCTTCCAAAAATCCAAGGTCTAGTACCCCTGACCTACCCAACTGGGAGCCCTTCATGGGCCTGGCTTTCAAAAATTCATCCAGTCCCTTTTTGAAGCCTTCTGCTGGCCTGGACAACATCCTCCTGGAAGGCACTTTTGAAGCAGGGGAGGGAATGTGGGAACAGTTAAAACGCAGGGATACCAATGCCCAGGAAGGTCATGCAAGCCGAGAGAAGCCGAGAGCGTGGGTTGGTGGCATAGACATAATGTCTGCTTGGGACTGGGCTGGAGCTCTCCTGACTCATCTCTTTGTTTTTACCCCAAAGTCTGTTCTTCCAATGAGTTCCAGTGCAGCAACAGGTCTTGCATCGCCGTGATCTTTGTGTGCGACGGCGATGACGACTGCGGGGACGGCAGCGACGAGAAGAAGTGCTCGCCCCTCACTTGCAACCCCAGCGAGTTCCAGTGCAACAACAGCGTCTGCATCCCGGAGCAGTGGGTCTGCGACAACCAGCCTGACTGCGAGGACCAATCGGATGAGGCAACCGAGAAGTGTGGCTACAAGGTGAAACCGCAGCTGCTGACCACGTGTGCGGCCCACGAGTTCCGCTGTGGCAACGGGGAGTGCATCCACCTGAACTGGAAGTGTGACGGGGACGAGGACTGCAAGGACAAGTCTGACGAGCAAGACTGTCGTGAGTGTTCGCCACTTGGGCTGAGATGGCTGGGGTGGAGGGGGGGGCCCGCAGCCATGTTGGCACACACGGTAGAACCGTTCTGCCTGGAAACGTTTTGTCACAGTCAGGGAAGCTGAGTGGCCAGCTCCCTGATTCAATTGAACAAGCCAGTCCCAGCGCAGGGTCCCATGAGCACAAATAAGAACATAAGAAGTGCCAGACTGGGTCAGACCAATGGTCCATCTAGCCCAGCATCCTGTCTCCGACAGTGGCCAATCACGGTGGCTTGGGAGAAGCACCCAACAGGTCACAATGGGGGATCCATTCCCTGTTGTTTCCCCCCAGCTCCCGTCATGTTCCCTGATCCTGTCTGGCTAATAGCTGCTAATGGACCTATCTTCCAGAAACTTGTCCAAACCTCTTTTAAACTCAGCTATAGTACTGGCCCTTACCACAGCCTCTGGCAGTAGATTCCACAACCCAATTATACGCTGAGTGAAAAAATATTTTCTTTTATTTGTTTTAAACTTGCCACCCATGAGTTTCATGGAGTGTCCCCTAGTTCTAGTACTAGCTGAGAGGGTAAATAACTGCTCCTTGTTTATTAGTTCCACACCACTCATGATTTTATAGACCTCTATCATATCTCCTCTCAGTCGTCTCTTCTCCAAACTGAAGAGCCCCAACCTACCAAGCCTCTCCTCATACGGGAGCCCTTCCATGCCCTTGATCATTTTTGTTGCCCTTCTCTGTACCTTTTCTAGTTCAGCTATGTCTTTTTTGAGATGGGGCGACCAGAACTGCACACAATATTCGAGGTGCGGTCGCACCATTGATTTGTATAGAGGCATTATGACATCCTCAGTTTTATTCTCTATCCCCTTCCGAATAATTCCTAACATTCTGTTTGCTTTTTTGACTGCTGCTGCGCACTGCGCTGTGGATTTCATTGTATTGTCCACAACCACCCCCAGATCCTTTTCCTGAGTGGTAACTCCTAGCTTAGTACCCAGCATTGTGTACGCATAGTTTGGATTATTTTTCCCTACGTGCATCACTTTGCACTTGTCCACATTAAATCTCATTTGCCATTTAGATGCCCAGGCACCCAGTGTCGTAAGATCCTGTTGCAGTTCCTCACAGTCTGCTCGTGTTTTAACTACCTTGAATAACTTGGTGTCGTCTGCAAATTTGATCACCTCACTCTTAACACCCTTTTCCAAATCATTAATGAATACATTAAACAGCACCGGTCCCAATACAGATCCCTGAGGCACACCACTTTTTACATCTCTCCATTGTGAAAACTGACCATTTAGTCCAACCCTTTGCTTTCTATCTTGTAACCAGTTTCTGATCCATAATAAGACACTATCTCCTATCCCATGACTTTTTAATTTTCTCAAGAGTCTCTCATGAGGGACCTCATCAGTGAGTGTTAACAGGAAGTATCAATAATCTGGCTAGAAGGTCAAAGAGCAGCTCTCCTAGCAAGGCCAACAGTGCACATCTCCTGAAAGGCTGAGGAGGAGCCTGCTAGGCTTGTAGCTTGGCTGCCCCCAGAGCCCACCTGAATCTTAGGGTGTTTATAGACGATCCCGCTGACAAGCGGGATCGCTAAATGCCGGCTTTCCTCCCCCCGCCTTCTCTGCATGCCGTGTCTGCTGTTCAGACACGGCGCAGAGTGCGAGTGCGCATGCGCAGAGTGCGAGTGCGCATGCGCACCCTTCCGCGCATGTGCACTCGCCCATGGAACCTGGAAGTGCGGCACTTCGGGAATCCGTGTCGGAGGGGGTAGGATCGCCTGCCCCCTCCGACGCGGATTAAAAAGCAGCCACAGCGAGTAGACGATCAGCCGCCTTTTTGGTCTCGTCTATAAACGCCCTTAGTCCTGCCTAGAGTTCCCCATGGGAAATGGCAGTGCCACCCCACACAGCCTGGCCCTTCATTTGTTTTAATGAGGCAGGGCTGTATCTAGGTTTGGGGAGGAAACCGATCCACTGAGAAGAGCCGATGGTCTGGAAACAGTGCGAGTGGAGGGAGGCCTGGAAAATTCATGCCTCCAACTTTGAAAGCAGCACCTTTATTTTCCACTTTATCCTCTGGGCCTTTTTGTTCCCCCTGTGCCAACCTACCTGCTGCTAGTAGGACAGTGGCTGTAGGAGACAGGCAGCCTTGTGCTGCTGGGAATTATCAAACAGGAGAGCGCTGTCAAAGACTGCTTGGCCAGCTGCCTCCTTTGCCAACTTGTCACATCGCCAACTTAGCCGTCCCCATCACTCACCTGTTTACAAGGACATGTTGAGGACCTTTGGGCCGGCAATCACCAATCATAGTGTCAGGACTAAACAAAGCCTGGCTTGACAATTCCTGTCAAACCAGAAACCCCAGACTCCTTTGTGGCCATTTCACTGCATTAGAAGACATAACTAGTTGAAGAAGGCCAAGAGCAGTGAGAGGGTAGACTTGTTGGAAAGGGGTGGGCCGTGGCTCAGGTGGTAGAGTGCATGCTTTGCGTGCAAAGGGTTCCCAGTCTCTCCAATTCAGGATCTCTGGTAGCACGCCTGAATGAGTTGGGGATCCAGGAGGGTCTCAGCTGAGACCTGAGCTGGATTTGAAACCCTGCTGCCGTGTCAGGTTGCGACAATACTAGGCTAAGATGGACCATTAGTCTGACTTTAGCTAGGCAGCTGTTTAGATCCTAAAGCAGAGAGAAGGAATGGGAACAGGTCACAAAGCTGCCTCGGGAGATGCCAGCCCCCAGGTTAAAAACCTCTCTCTTAAAGTTAACAGAAAATATTGGTTTTTAAAAAAAGAATTTCTACCCATGAAACTAGAATATATTAATAATAATATTTTTTTATTTGTTTGGCCGTAGGCAGTAACAAAAGTGAGCAAATACAATAATGATACAGTAGCTTACTTGTTAACATACAGCTTAAAAAGAGGCAATATAAAAGCATGGAAAGTAATAATGCAGAAGTATCCACAAATATACTAAAAGGAAAAAATGTATACAAAAGTAGGGTTTAAAGTTACATGGAATTGCCTTCCCCTTCCCGGGGGTTTGTGGCGGCAGCACTTGTCCCCTGCGTTAGCTCGGCGTTGGCCACAATACTGCATCCACCCAATTACAGCCCGGATAGAAGAGGGGAGCCCATATTTGTCATTTAGGTCAATTTAAGTAAAAAAGCAAAATCAAATCACATATGAAATACAACAAATCTGCAGAAATAGCCTAACTTGGTAGGTATTTAAAAATGAGCACATTTTTCGCTTGATTATCCACCTGTCTTAATCTGGCTTAATAATATTTATTTATTACTTGGCCATAGCCGTTGCAAACCAACAGTTGTTAACGTATCCAGCAACATAGCATCTAAAAGGGCATAGCATAACACTGCTAAAACCACACCAGAACATATTGAACAAGACAGTCAATTCCCTCCCCTCCCACCCCCCTCCAAAAAATCCCATTGGAAACACACTTTGTGCACTAGTATCGCGACTCTTCCAGTGCGAGAGTTAAAGGACCAAAGCTGATGAATAATGGATTTCCTTTCCCTGGGTCTTCTGTGTTTCGCACATTGTTGCAACGTTTTGAATGTTCTATCCATTTTCAGAAGCTAAACTGCTCGAGCTGGTCACTTACCCGGAGACGCAGAGGGAGGGAAATAGAGAAAAATGTTTTGCTGAAATATTCATCATCACAAGAGCGAAAGGCAATGAAATATTTACACAGCTCCTCGTGTGCAGCGCTGCCGAAATGCGAGGCCGCTGGGGCAGGAGGCCAGCCTAGAAATCCTGCTCGGGCCCAAATATTTGGCATGAGCCTAATCTGGGCCCAATACAGCTGGACTCTTCTGTGCTAGGCAGGCCTGATGTGGTGCCCCACGGCCCCCCTTTCCTACCATGACCTCATCCCCACAGAGCGGGGACAGGGGCCTCTTGCTGATGGGAAGCCCGGCCTGGCTGACAGAATGCCCAACCCAGTCCAAGCCTGAAGGTGAGGGGAGCCGTCGGTCCCATTAGGCTGTGGCCTGATTGCAGGCCTCTCAGGCAGCCCCCGGTCGTGGTGTTGAACATAGAGACACACACACACACCCCAGAGGCGAGGAGTCACAAATGCCTCCGCGCAGCCTACAAAAGCCCCACTGAGCAAACCGGATGATAAAGAAATTCAGGCCGATTTTAAACGAGGCGCTTTTCAGCGCCTTGTATAAAAGCAGCCTGATCAAGGCCTTTATTACACCAAAGGTCCTGAGTTTGTTAAACAAAGCCCCCTGGAAGCAGATCCTCGGGCGTTCAGCTGCTGTAGATCCACGCGGCTCCACCGACTGCCGCGCACTGGCTCGGTTGTAGTGGCTGAGGAGCTGACTCAGAGGGGTTAGACTTTTTACGCATGCTTTGAACTTTCCTTTTCTAAATTTCTCTCTCTTTTTCAATCACAAGACACAGGAAGAGCTCTAGATCTATGACACGGCATCTGCCGTCTGGGGCTTTGGTACCCTGGTGATAGGCAGATTAGGTCTAACCTTTATTTGATCTGATTTGATTAAGTACAGGACTAAAGATATCAACATTACATCGTATCCCGCACGCAGGGCTCGCGCTTCTGCTTGTCAGACATAATAGAGGGATGTTAACCACTTAAAAGAAAATCTGTCCTCAGGCCAGCATCCATCACATGTTATCAGAGCCATTCCAGCTGAAGGAAAGAGGAGGCTGCACGTTAAGGGTGACAACTAGTGAAAATGCTTTGGCAGTGAGGCAGCAAACAACTAGAACAGCCGGGTGCAAGGAAGGCATCTTCCTTGAGTTCATTGTTTTCAACAAAAATCCAAGCGTCTTTCTTTAATATCAAAGGAGGATCGTCCATTTGGATTTATCAATCCTGCAACCCAGCCCTGTCCTGTGTCCTGTTTTCATGCTTAACTTCCAGTGTAGGACATAAAATGATTGTGAAGTATTTATATAGCGCCAGCCATGTGCCTGGCAGTGAACAATCGTTAAATTAGAAACAGGTCCCTGCCCTGAGAGGTTTACAATCTAGAATGGACAAGGGAGAGGAGAACAAAGGGAGAGACAAGGAGGCAGTCACATAGCTGAGAAGTTTCAGGTGTACCTGCTTGGTTTAGATCAGGGGTGGGGAACCTTTTCCGTCCCAAGGGCCACTTTGAGAATTAGTACAAGCTCTGAGGGCTGCATAGAAGTTGGGGGCAGGGGTGTTTAAGGGGGAAGGGGGTATTTGAGAAAAGGAGGATACACTACAGATCATGGACCTGTGCCACGGATCCGTTCCCCATCCTTGTGTGCAGGCCCTCATCTCTGCTCCCTCACCTGGAGCTCAGTTTACCAGTAGCTGGAGGTAGGAACTGGCTCCAGGGAGCAGATCGAGGAACTGAAAGGGGTCACATAAAACTTGCTGCGGTCCGCATTTGGCCCCTGGGCCCAAAGTTCCCCACCCCTGACTTAGATACACAAGAGAAAGGGACCTTGAAGGTCAGGAGAGTTGAAGGAGCATCAGCAAGCATTCTGGGGGTTGAAGAGCTAGGGAAAGCCTGATGGAAGAGGTAGGTTTTCAGGAGGGATTTGAAGGAAGTGGAAGGAGTCTGATAATTAGGATGTTAGTGTGGGAACAGGAAAACCTACTCCGATTCCTTGCTCTGTCACAGTCTCACTGTGTAGCCTTGGGCAAGTCACTTAACCCGTGTTTGGATGTGACAATTGCAAGTGTGTGGCACATCCTACTTAGTGACCAACCCATAATATCTTGCCCGTTGCTCCGCCGGATCATTCAGACGGGACAGTCTAATTCTGAGAGAACCCAGAAGGATTCCGAAAGGCTATGGGGTAGGAAGATTTGCCCAGATGATCATTTAAATGTGGTGGTACGTACTACACGACAAGTCTCTAACACAATACCCTACGGACCCCTAAAATGGTACTTTTTATTTATTTATTTATTTATTTGCCCAGATTTTTGCTCCTCCTTTTCCACCAAGGCTCAGGGCATCTTACAACATATAGAAAACATCTATAAAAACATATTAAAACATCTAAAAAAAATATCCTCTTAACCGCCCCCCCGGCCCGCCACATTCAATCCCACACAACCCTGCCCACCAAATGCCTCACTAAACAGAAAGGTCTTGCGTCGCTTCCAGAAGATGATCAGGTTTGAGCTTAGACAAATCCCCAAGTGGAGGGAGCTCCATAGTTGTGGGGCAGCCACCGGAAAAAGCCTCTCTGCATTTCCTTGTGGAAACCTCACGGGCAGAGGGTACCTGCAAGAGGGCTCAGGTACTACCGCACGGGTCCTGTCGGGATGCTCCGAGGCTACAATGGAGTAGCTATGGAGATACTACACAAGTACACAGTATCAACACCCCGGACACATCCCATCTGGATAAGACTTAAGTTTCTCTGGGCCTTCGTGTCCAATTTATAACAAGGCTGACAGTAACTCCACATCTCACAGGGGCGCTGTGGTGCTAAACGCATTATAAAGATTGTTCGGCGCCCAGATACTGTGCTAATGGAGGTGGGGGAACCGATGCTCACGGAGGGAATAAGTTAACTAAATTAGGGTATTTTCAGACGTGACGGGACCTGTTGATTCCCCGCCGGGATCACTCCGGCACGGCCAACAGACGTGCCGGGGGATCCCGGCGGGGAATCGGGGAGGGGGCGGGGCCGCGCGGCGCAACGTGTGCGGCCGCATCCCCCCCCCCCACGCTCCCTCACCACCCGCCCTCTGGTGAGACGGGCGGGCGCTGCGGCCAATGCGGCTGCAGCGCCCGCCCAAATTGACCACGGCCCGGAATCCCGGCGGGGATTCCGGGCCGTGGCTGCCGTCCAGACGAGACGGCTCGGTTCATCACGGCGGGGAATCACATTCNTTTCATCACGGTGGGGATGGGGAATCACATTCGCCACGCCATCGGCTGAACCCGCGGGGCCGGCGCCGATCGCGTGGTGAATGTGATTCCCCGCCACGATTGACTGTGATCAACATCGGGGGGGGAGGAACTTCCGTTCCCCCATCAGACGTTACGGGATCACTTTCACCCTGTGCAGATTCACTGTGGTTGACTGTGATCTCGTAACGTCTGAAAATACCCTTAGTTCCCTGTAACTAAGTGAAGCACCTGCCCCTGCAACTTCTCATGAATGTATCCGTGTCCCTTATCTCCCCCGCCTTTGTCTCTCGTAGAGTGTAAGCCCCCTGTACAAACGGTTGATTATACTGTGCCAGGCACACCACTGGCTCTATCGAAATAATAATAACAAAATGATACGTACTGGACAAGAGGCTACAATTCTGGGCTTTCTCCCCAAGTGAGCCTTGCTGCCTGAACCCTGCCGCAGACGTGCCGATGGAGTCCATGTTGTGCCCCCATCCCGAGTGATGGGTTACAAAGCGCCAGGCTCTGTGCTTGACGGTAGCGGTTGCTGGCTCGCTCATTGCCTCTCACCTGTTCTCGGGGTATCTAAAAGCCGTCATCCCTGTACTTAGGGACCATTTGTGAAATTGTCACGGAGATGCTCCCGCGTAGCTCTCAATCACTTGAATTAGCACCAGCTCCGGCCTCCTCCAGCTATTCAGCGGCAACGATTTTCTGTCGTTTAGTCCCTAGGGGCATCAAGACTTTGAAATGGTTTGCTAGTTTGATAGAATTTTGAGAAACCCTTTGGAAGACAGACTGAGCTGCGGCACGCAGTGTACCCAGAGAGCCGTAGGTCTGCTTTGCAATCACACCGGAGGCTGCTGCCCTCGGCCTTCTCCAACGCGGGCCGGAACTCTGTCCCTCCTAGGGGCCACTTTGTAAATGAGTACAAGCTCCCAAGGGCCATGGAGAAGTTGGGAGCGGGGGGTCCTTGAGGGGGTGCGCTCAGGAACTGGAGAGTCCAGATCATGGATCTGTGCCATGGACCCTGTCACCTGTCCTCGTTCTGCATCTCTGCTCCCTTACCCGGAGTTCCGGTTTCCAGCGTTTGGGGTTAGGAACTGGATGCAGGGGGGGCAGATCCAGGGAGTGGAAAGGGGCCACATAAAAACTAGCCACGAGTGGCGTTTGGGCACATGGACCTGAGGTCCCCCACCCCTGCGCTACAGGGCTTCTCGAATCAGGATCAGTAGAAATAGGAGTCCCTTCTGCAGCAACCTTTTGCTCCCCGTAACCCTGAGGGAGACGGCATGGCTTTTAACTAGGGATGTCTTAGCATCACCCTGCGTTTAGCAGCTTAGAACCTGACCAACAGAATTGATGCAAACAGAGGCTTGCAACATGGTCCCAGCCAGCAGCCTGTAACCTAGCCTGGGGTTGGGGAACCTTTTTCTTCCCATGGGCCGCCTTGAAATGTAGAACTAGCTTCCTGGGTTTAGAGGTGCTTAAAGTGGGGAGTTGTGGATGGGGGAAAGAAAGGCAGGATCCTGGATCATGAATCTAGACCAGGGTTCTATGCCCCCCCATCTTTCCATTAATGTTCTCATCTCTGCTCCCTTCCTCTGAGCTCGCTCCTCCCGTGCTTGAGGGTGGGGACTGGATCCACAGTATCAGCTGCAGCCCAGATTTAGCCCGTGCGCTGAAGGTTCCCAATCCCTTGACCTAGACTCTCACAGCAGATTCTCAGATGCTCAGCCCGGGAAAGCCCGCCCTAGTTGACACTGGGAATATCTTGTTTTAAAGCCTTGGTGACCTGCCGCCCGGACGAGTTCCAGTGCGGCGATGGGACCTGCATCCACGGAGCAAAGCAGTGCAACAAGGTGCACGACTGCCCCGACAACAGCGATGAGGCCGGCTGCATTAACGGTACGTACAGTCAGCGGGGAGAACCACCGCTTAGTCACAGAGCCCTGGACATCCGGGATGGGGCAGTGCATTGGCATGGGCTCCAGCAACCAGGCTTTCACTCGGGAGACGTTTCCATTTTCTTTATAGACGTCGCTCTTCTAAAAAAAAATTAAAAAAAATTAATTGCATGATGTTCAGACTAAATAGTTCTTTGCTTGACTTCGTCCCATTACTGCTAACTCCACCTTTTGGGAGCTTAATGTTCTGGTTTCCTGACCACAGACCTAATCTAACTTAGATGCTTTCCTCTCTCACCTAACATGACAGAGTCCACGTGTGAAAGTCCCGGCAAGTTTCAGTGTAAAAGTGGAGAGTGCATTGATGAAGGCAAAGTGTGCGATTCACATAGAGACTGCAGGGACTGGTCTGACGAGCCTCTGAAGGACTGTGGTACGGTACTCTCCTCCTCCTCTTCTACCGGCTGCCGCCTGCATTAACCCTTCCTCCTCCTCCTCTCCCTGCTGCTCCGCGCTCAGACTCACGGCATGTGGCTTGAAACGCTCGCCCTAACCCTGCTCTCCCTCTCTCTGCACTCCGGACCCATTGCATAGACAAAGCGGAAAGCAGAAATAGCTCTCTAGTTTGGGACTTTGGTGGCTTTCCATAGGTGGAGGCTCTGATTTGTCTTAGAAAGAGGCGTCACTTTAGAACGACGCTAGATTCAAGTTGCTCCTGCATTCTGATCCCCCTTTCGGCCTTGGTCAAGCTACTTCACCTGTGCCTCCGTTTCCTCACCCACCTGCCTCCTAGGGCTATTGGGGATGGTGAATTCAATTCAGAAAGTGCACTGGAAACTAGGGTTGCCGCCTTATGTATATTTTTCCAGGCCACTTATGAAAAATACATGTTGCAGGGCCTGCATTGGCATTGGCATCTATGGCACCAGTGGTAACCCTACTGGAGACCCACTGCGTTCAACGTTACTGTGAAATGGAGGTTGGTTTGGGGCTTTGTCCTTTTTAAATCTCCCACACACAGAGCCATTAATGTGCTGGCCCACAATCCCTTGTAGAAAACGTAGGTGGGAGAGAATATTGCTTGTGGAAGCCAATTCCTTTCCCGCAAGGGGAAATCCTGCAGTCTGATGGGAGCACGTAGCACTGACTCTGGGTGTTTTTAAACAAGCAAGGCTTTGGGGGACGGGGGGTGGGGGGCAGCTGCAGAGCAGCCATTCAAATGGAATGTGTGGGGAGGGATTCTAACAGGCGGCTTCCAATGCGGCTACCGCGGCAGCCGCCTGGCACTTCCCCTGCCCCAGAGCACGGGGGAGTGGGAAGCGTGCTGGGCTGCCCCTTTGAAAGTGACATGTCCCGGCCGTGAGCGCTGCGGGACCAAGCTCCCCAGTGCTCGCAGCCGGTTGCTAGGATTTGAAAAGGCCGTGCCCCCCACTCGCAGGGCCAGTTCATACAGGCGGGGGATGCGTGGATGCCCATCGCCGGACACCGGTTTTGCTTGGCCCGCCTGGCACACTCTGGATTTCTTGGCAGAGCTCCGTGCGTGGCCCTGAGTGGGTGCCGTGCGGCTCACGAGACCGTGCATCCCCCCCCCCCTCACCACCTTCAGACGGGCGGTCAGAGGAGTGGCTCCTGGGTGGCCGTGCAGGGGAGCCTCTGGCCCTGGCCTTGTCAAGGGGTGAGAAATTGCTTCCTGTACCTCCTCCCCACTTGTTGATCCAAGGATGGAATCGCTTGGGGACCCGACGCCCCTGGAGCATGAGAGGAGAGCTGAGGCCAGCTTCGAAACCAGCAGCCTCAGGCACCCAGCAGTTTCTATTCCCCCCCCCAGCCAGTGCCTAGCAACTGACAGTTCTCCTGTACCTTTAAGCCTGAGGCCCTGGTGAGGTCCCAGTGCATCATGAGGTCGATCTATAGCCGGCCAGAGTCAGGGCCAGAGCCTCCCTAGGCCCTGGAGGGCTGCAGGGCCAGTGGTCTTTAAAGGGCCCTTGCCCACGACCCAGAAATGTGAAGGATGGGGAGTCTCAGACTGCAGCAGGCATTTCTTCCTGAGCTTGTCTAGCTCACCCAGTGTGCAAAGGAGCATGTGCAAGGGGGTGCGTGTGTGCGTGTACGCGCGTACGCTTGCGTGTGTACATTTTGATGGGGAACAGTGACTTTAACCTTGCTGCTGCCTTGTGTTCTTGCTGCAAGCTGACTTCCATTTCCACTGCTCCAAGTCTCTGTACAATTTGCTGAGTGGTCACTGCAGCTTCTCTGCCTGTGGCGGCCTCCAGTCCAGACTGACAGGATTGCAGCTCGGTGGGGTGGGGTGGCTTTAGGAAGCTCCTACTCTCCTGGCAGGGGGGTAGCTAGGTGGGAACGGGCCCTGGCACACAAGATGGAATGGGCTCTCTGCTGGGGCACTCCACTCCAGTATGCAGATGCGTTCTACGTGCGTGTGGAAACCCCAGGCGCGTGGAGGCCTCACCTGCTGCACCTATTATAGCTGCCTCCTGTAGCCTCAACAAGATCTGAGATGATTTATGAAACAGAAAAAAGCGAACACACACACGCCTCCAAAAAAGACAGGCATTGTGTCATAGGCTTATTTGAACTGGTACAGCAGGTATCAGTTGCTCAGGCCCGGGGGGAATGGGCATTCACTGACATACCGTGCGGATTAAGTCACCGGACCCCTCTCCAGCTCAGTTTTCCCATCTGTAAAATGGAGGAAGCTTGCCTGGCCCCAAGCCTTTACCATTCCGGCGAGTTTGTAAAACCTGGCTGTTCGCTCAGGCCTTTGGGGAGGGGTGGGTGGGTTAGGGGGGTTTTAATCTCCCCCTACCCTTATTTATTGTTTTATTGTGCCTAACCCTGTTTTAATATTATTAGGATTGTTTACAAATTTTATATGATTGTATTTTTATGTTTTAAAATTGTTAGCCGCCCCGAGCTGTTTTCAGGAGGGGTGGGATAAAAATCGATATAAAAAAACAAACAAACAAACAAACAAATAAATAAATAAATTCTACTTCCCCCAACCCTGGAAAGCCCCTCTGAGATGCTCTGGCGAAAGGTGCTGCCTGCGGACACAGCTCTACGGACCTCGCTATTCAAAGGTTCACACGGCGTTTCCAGCTGGCGGCGGCACTGCGTATGCCTGGCCTGCGGCTAGCTGTGTTGGGAGAACTGTAGCTTGATTTACCCGGGCTAGCAGCAGATTTAACATGCAGAGGAGCCTCCTTTAAATGACAGCCCCTTCCGTAGAGTTTTGAATTGCAGTCACAGCCTAATTGGCTGGAGGCCAGCGCCGGGCTAGTAATAGGCAATACCCATTTAATAAATGCCGTACAGCTAGGTGGCCGGCGCGACTGGGAGCCTTGCAGACTTGCTGCTATTATGAACACACTGACGCACGAGCAGATTTCTTTGTTAGGAAGGCGCGAGGGCGTTGCAGGCCAGGTGCCGTGCCTTCCCTTCCCTTCCCTTCAGGTGCAATGCTTCTTTAGCCTTGTTGACTTTAATTGGCTTGTTGTGTCCTTGTTGTTTCCTTCCAAGGTAGCAGCCAAAAGGCTTTGTTCTGCTGCCAAACTGCGGTGTCCAAGGAAGCAGGAAGTTAACAAGACTCTCCTGTCTCTAGCTTGCGTTCTAGACTCAGGCTGATGGGCTGTGTGCCCTAGTGAAACATAGTGGCCCAGAACTCCCACGCTGGCTTCCCAGCACTAGGGGAGAGACTCGCTCCTCAGCGTGTGTAGGTTAATTGGGAAAACAAGGGAAATGGTCTTTCTGGCAAGGAAACCGCCTCCCTTACCCCCTCTGCCGTTAAGAGTTACCGGAATGCACTTTCCATTTCACATCCTGAAGGTAGAGGGGGGAAGGCAATTTTTGATTATTTATTTATTATTATGTATTTATATCGTGCCATCAACGTACCTGGCACTTTACAATTGTTAAATATAGACAGGGTCCCTGCCCCAAGAGGCTTACAATCTAGGAGCAATGAGGGCTGGGGGGAACAGAGGAAGAGTTGGGGATGCATTCATGAAGTTGAGAGGTTGCAGATGCACGTGCTTTGCTTAGTTACAGGGAGAAGAGGATCCTGGGTAAATCAGGGAGCAGACAGAGGGGAAGAGGTGGTGGGGGAGGCCTGAGGGAAGAGGTAGGTTTTCAGAAGGCATTTGAAGGTTGGGAGGGAGCAGAAGGAATGTATCCAGGGCGGGAGTTCCAGGTGTGGTGGGGGGCAGCAAGAGAGAAGGGGCGAATAGGAGCAAGGGAGTCGTGAGCAGGTGAGGGCAGAGGCAGAGGAGGAGTGGAGCTCCCAGATAGGAGTGTTGTGGGAAACAAGTGCAGAGAGATAGGTGGGGACAAGGCCGTGAAGAGTCTTGTAGGTAAAGACAAAGGGCTTGTGCTGAATGCGTTCCCATAGAGGGAGCCAGTGCAGGGCGGGGAGCAGGGGCTGCACGTGGTTAAAGGTGGATGACCTTGGCAGCGGAGTTTTGAACAGAAGTGAGAGGGGCAAGGTGAGAGCTGGGAAGGCCAGTGAGGAGGAGGTTGCAGTAGTCAAGGCAAGAGATGATCGGAGCATGGACTTAGGGTTTTAACAGTGGAGACAGTGAGGAAAGGCTGGATTTTACCAATGTTGTGCAGGGAGAGATGATGGGTTTAAAGGAGGGGGAGGAGTCAAAGATGAACACGCCTGAGGTGACCCCATCGATGGAAACTGAGAAGAGAGGGAGAGGAAGGCTTTGGGGTGGGGAGATGAAGAGTGTTTGGGCCAAGTCTGAGCTGACGGTGAGACTTCCAGGCAGAGATGTGAGAGAGGCAGTTTGTGATGGACGATTTGAAGAGAAAGAGGGGGTGGAGAGAGAGAGTTGAGTCTCATCAGCATACAGATGATATTGGAAGCCTTGAGATTCAATCAGTTCATCCATAGTGTAGAGAGAGAAGAGAAACAAGCTGAGGACAGAGCCTTGGGGAACTCCAGCCGAGAGGGGAAGTGATGTGGAGAGAGACGTTGAGCATTTTTGCACACACCTTAAAAGTTCTGGATTTTTCAGTCTTCTGGGTTTACAAGTCCACAAGTACGCTCCAGATGTATTCTTCACACAAACGCTGCCCCGAGGCAGCCTAAAGTAGCCACAGCTGTAGATGTGACAGGCTGCCATGGAAACCAAGTGACCCCAGCTGCCTGGAGCAAAGCAGTTTACCAGGAGAACTTTTTACACACAAAAGTTCTGGGAGAAGTTCTGTGCAGAAGTTTAAAGAGCCAGATGTTTAAGATCTGGGTGAGTGATTTAGACACACAGAAAGTTCAGGATGTAACCGCAAACCTGCAGGAGAAATGTGTCTGTAAAAACACCCATTGTTTGGTTTAATCCTGCCCTTCCCTTAAGAATCAGGGCAGGTTACAAAACACCCAGTAAATTCACAAATTCTCAAATAAACCAAGGAAAATCCTCTACCCCCTGCATATTTGCAGGGGACTGGACGCAGTATAACCCCTGGGGGAGGAGAGGGGAGCCTCTGGCCCAGGGGCCAAACCAGATGACTGGCTGCTTTTTATGTGACTCCTTTCCACTGCATGGATCCGGCCTGTGGAGCCAGTCTCTCCCCTCGCGCACAGAGAGAGAGCTCAGGGGAAGGGGGCAGAGACGATTGCACGCACTCCCATCCCGAACACACCCCTAGAGCGAGTCCACCCCAGCCTGCAGGCTGGGCTAATTGGCAACGTGTCCCATGGGAGAGGAAAGGTTTACCCACCCCTGCCTTACGTCATTTCAGGTTTCTAGTCCATGGAACTAGAGCAGGGGTGGGGAACCTCAGGCCCAGGGGCCAAATGCGGCCCTTGGCAAGTTTTTATGTGGCCCCTTTCCAGTGCCTGGAGCTGGCCCCTGGATCCCGTCCCTACCCCCATGCACTGAAAAACTGAGCTCAGGCTAATGGGGCAGAGAGACAGGCCTGCACACGAGGGTAGGGGATAGATTAACGGCACAGATCCATGATCTGGGCTCTCCTTTTCTTTAATTCCCCCGTTAAGCACCCCAACCTCTATGTGGGCCCTGGAGCTCATGCTAATTTTCAGTGTGGCCCCCAGGACAGAAAAGGTTCCCCACCCCTGAACTAGAGAATACCAATTTGGAGTGACGTAGGGAGAGAAAAGGGAATTTGCTGGCTGTTCTCATTTGACTAGTGCTTTGTACATTCAGTACTGGGACTTCCAACAACCCAAAATTGGCGTCCCCAGAACACAAGCCAAAGGGTCATGAGCAGAATGCCGGGGGGAGCTGCACGGGGCGGGGGGAGGGCTATGACGGGCCAGTGAGAGTTTACAAAACAAGCTGAAAACCACCGCTCCATGCTGTCGGCACCCAGCCTTGAGTGGCTGGGAGTCACTGGAACCTTTCCGGGTACTTCGCCCCCTGGAAGGGATGCAGGCTTTACGAGGGAAACCCCTCCTTTCTGCTCAGTAATCCGTCTGCCTCTTCTAGGCCTCAATGAATGCTCCATCAACAATGGCGGTTGCTCACACATATGTAAAGACTTGAGGATTGGCTATGAATGCGAATGCCCTCCAGGATACAAGCTTCTGGATAAGAAAACATGTGGAGGTAATTGACATGCAAACAGCGGTCCCTTGTGCATCCTGCTGTATGGAGATGTAATTTTAGTTGCTCCGGCCTTGTTCCATCGCAGGTTTGATTTCTAGTTATTGATGGGTTTCAAATGCTCCTTTCAGACATAGATGAATGTGAGAATCCAGACGCCTGCAGCCAGATCTGCATTAATTACAAGGGCGACTACAAATGTGAATGCTACGAGGGCTACGAGATGGACACCCTCTCCAAGAACTGCAAAGCTGTAGGTAAGGCAACCCCCGCCCCCCAGCCAACCCTCTAAGTCAACTCGCCTGTTGGTGGGAGTATTCTGTAAAGCCATAGGAGGCTTGTGGCTCAGGGGAGCCTGGGGGAAGGGAGACAAAAAGAAAATCAGAAGCCAAAAGCCAGTCGTTTCAAAGAGTACAGAGCCGCTGCGCTGACAGCAGATGTGTCTCTAGGCAAGAACGCCACTGATCACGCAGATCAGAATATTTCAGCCGTGCGCTGATCGTAGAGCCGTTTGAAGCTGAGACTAGAAAAGGGAGTCTCTTGACAGGTGTTATTTTTGCTGCACGGTTGGTAACAACGAGTCACAAGCGATAATAATAAAAAAGGACCCAGTCAAAATGGGTTGGATTAGCCACCCCTTCCTGCGGCTGCTTCCCCTGACAGCCCCTTGCAAAGAGCAGAGCAGCTTGTTACAGGCTAATGTTGGGGAGCAGGTTCTGTTAGGAACAATCTAGGATCAGCCACAGAGAGCTTTATTTAGTAGAAGAGACGGGCCTTTTAAGGAACCTATTGGAATGGCCTCTCGCAACCTGTCATCGGAATTTCCAGTTACAGATACTTTACAGTGTGTTAAAGGCCTCGGCACAACCAAGCAGCCTCACACCTAGGCCAGGTCCCTTCCTTGTGTCCTCTGAGGGCCACGAGAGTTGTCTGTTAGCTCTAAGCAGGGCCCTTGACCTCTCCCAATAGCGTTCCTGCCTCCTCTTGGCCCCTCCTCGAAGGGTGTCTGCAGGACTGAGCTGGGTGGAGCAGCAGCAAGACCAGTCTGGCTCCAGCATTTCCAGCCCCGTAACTGTAGCTTTTTTCAGCTCTTTCTCTCCTTTAGCTTTTTTCTCCCTTTCCCAGAATCCCCCCCCCCCTTTTTTTTTGTAGCCACTCTCCACAGCGCAGAGTTATGCTGCCTCCAAATGGGAGCTGCGTCGTCAGGCTAACACAAAACATTAGTGTCTCTTCAAATGCTTCCTCCACAGCTCAACTGTCGTAGGAAGGGTGCTCTTCCCTCATTTCAAAACAGGAGACTCGTGCCGTTCTCACTGAGGCTGTTTTGTAAACAGGACGTGCCCACCCATCTCCCCCCCACTTACCTCAGCGCGCGTCTGAAGGCGGTGTGGGTGGGCTCCCGTGACCCACGCAGCGCCTACTCATGCATTGTATGTCNGGAGAGGGGAGCCTCTGGCCCAGGGGCCAAACCTGATGGCTGGCTGCTTTTTATGTGGCTCCTTTCCACTGCATGGATCCGGCCTGTGGAGCCAGTCTCTCCCCTCGCGCACAGAGAGAGAGCTCAGGGGAAGGGGGCAGAGACGATTGCACGCACTCCCATCTCGAACACACCCCTAGAGTGAGTCCACCCCAGCCTGCAGGCTGGGCTAATTGGCAACGTGTCCCATGGGAGAGGAAAGGTTTACCCACCCCTGCCTTACGTCATTTCAGGTTTCTAGTCCATGGAACTAGAGCAGGGGTGGGGAACCTCAGGCCCAGGGGCCAAATGCGGCCCTTGGCAAGTTTTTATGTGGCCCCTTTCCAGTGCCTGGAGCTGGCCCCTGGATCCCGTCCCTACCCCCATGCACTGAAAAACTGAGCTCAGGCTAATGGGGCAGAGAGACAGGCCTGCACACGAGGGTAGGGGATAGATTAACGGCACAGATCCATGATCTGGGCTCTCCTTTTCTTTAATTCCCCCGTTAAGCACCCCAACCTCTATGTGGGCCCTGGAGCTCATGCTAATTTTCAGTGTGGCCCCCAGGACAGAAAAGGTTCCCCACCCCTGAACTAGAGAATACCAATTTGGAGTGACGTAGGGAGAGAAAAGGGAATTTGCTGGCTGTTCTCATTTGACTAGTGCTTTGTACATTCAGTACTGGGACTTCCAACAACCCAAAATTGGCGTCCCCAGAACACAAGCCAAAGGGTCATGAGCAGAATGCCGGGGGGAGCTGCACGGGGCGGGGGGAGGGCTATGATGGGCCAGTGAGAGTTTACAAAACAAGCTGAAAACCACCACTCCATGCTGTCGGCACCCAGGCTTGAGTGGCTGGGAGTCACTGGAACCTTTCCGGGTACTTCGCCCCCTGGAAGGGATGCAGGCTTTACGAGGGAAACCCCTCCTTTCTGCTCAGTAATCCGTCTGCCTCTTCTAGGCCTCAATGAATGCTCCATCAACAATGGCGGTTGCTCACACATATGTAAAGACTTGAGGATTGGCTATGAATGCGAATGCCCTCCAGGATACAAGCTTCTGGATAAGAAAACATGTGGAGGTAATTGACATGCAAACAGCGGTCCCTTGTGCATCCTGCTGTATGGAGATGTAATTTTAGTCGCTCCGGCCTTGTTCCATCGCAGGTTTGATTTCTAGTTATTGATGGGTTTCAAATGCTCCTTTCAGACATAGATGAATGTGAGAATCCAGACGCCTGCAGCCAGATCTGCATTAATTACAAGGGCGACTACAAATGTGAATGCTACGAGGGCTACGAGATGGACACCCTCTCCAAGAACTGCAAAGCTGTAGGTAAGGCAACCCCCGCCCCCCAGCCAACCCTCTAAGTCAACTCGCTTGTTGGTGGGAGTATTCTGTAAAGCCATAGGAGGCTTGTGGCTCAGGGGAGCCTGGGGGAATGGAGACAAAAAGAAAATCAGAAGCCAAAAGCCAGTCGTTTCAAAGCGTACAGAGCCGCTGCGCTGACAGCAGATGTGTCTCTAGGCAAGAACGCCACTGATCACGCAGATCAGACTATTTCAGCCGTGCGCTGATCGTAGAGCCGTTTGAAGCTGAGACTAGAAAAGGGAGTCTCTTGACAGGTGTTATTTTTGCTGCACGGTTGGTAACAACGAGTCACAAGCGATAATAATAAAAAAGGACCCAGTCAAAATGGGTTGGATTAGCCACCCCTTCCTGCGGCTGCTTCCCCTGACAGCCCCTTGCAAAGAGCAGAGCAGCTTGTTCCAGGCTAATGTTGGGGAGCAGGTTCTGTTAGGAACAATCTAGGATCAGCCACAGAGAGCTTTATTTAGTAGAAGAGACGGGCCTTTTAAGGAACCTATTGGAATGGCCTCTCGCACCTGTCATAGGAATTTCCAGTTACAGATACTTTACAGTGTGTTAAAGGCCTCGGCACAACCAAGCAGCCTCACAGCTAGGCCAGGTCCCTTCCTTGTGTCCTCTGAGGGCCACGAGAGTTGTCTGTTAGCTCTAAGCAGGGCCCTTGACCTCTCCCAATAGCGTTCCTGCCTCCTCTTGGCCCCTCCTCGAAGGGTCTCTGCAGGGCTGAGCTGGGTGGAGCAGCAGCAAGACCAGTCTGGCTCCAGCATTTCCAGCCCCGTAACTGTAGCTTTTTTCAGCTTTTTCTCTCTTTTAGCATTTTTCTCCCTTTCCCAGAATCCCCCCCCCCCCTTTTTTTTGTAGCCACTCTCCACAGCGCAGAGTTATGTTGCCTCCAAATGGGAGCTGCGTCGTCAGGCTAACACAAAACATTAGTGTCTCTTCAAATGCTTCCTCCTCAGCTCAGCTGTCGTAGGAAGGGTGCTCTTCCCTCATTTCAAAATAGGAGACTCGTGCCGTTCTCACTGAGGCGGTTTTGTAAACAGGACGTGCCCACCCATCTCCCCCCCACTTACCTCAGCGCGCGTCTGAAGGCGGTGTGGGTGGGCTCCCGTGACCCACGCAGCGCCTACTCATGCATTGTATGTCTCATTTGCCTGGGGAGGGGTAAGGCTGCCTAAGGCGTGGTAGCCTCCCCAGTCTGTCTCGTGTGGCTGCGCCCCATGTTGGCTTCCGCTGCTGTGTGGGGGTGAGGGGGCATGTGACTATGCCATGAGGCTCCCTGTTAAAGAAAAGCTATAGATACGTTCCCCATGTGACTCCATTGGCCCTGTTTGTCAGGAGAATGAGACTTCTGATGGTCGGGGTCTGGATGTGAAGAGCGGGGAATGGGGCATTCCATTACAACCTGCTGGACATATCTCTAAAATAAACGAGAGCTGGCGCTGTTAGCGACAGGATGCTGGGTTTGATGGACCATTGGTCTGACCCAGTCTGGCACGTCTTGTTCTTATGGCTTTGGCGAAGCTACTCTCGATCTCCGCCCTCAGAAATGGACCCTGAGTTTGGTGCTCAAAGTTCTGTCCTCTTGCCCAAGGAACAACCCACCCACCCACCCCCCGCTTCTGTTCCCCGACAGGGAAGAGCCCGTACCTGATCTTCACTAACCGTCACGAGGTGCGTAAGATTGACCTGGTGAAACGGGACTACTCCCGCCTCATCCCCATGCTGAAGAACGTGGTGGCTTTGGACGTGGAGGTGGCAACAAACCGGATCTATTGGTGCGACTTGTTCTACAGGAAAATCTACAGGTGAGGGGCCGGCACGGCAGATTTGGTGGTGTTAATAATTGCTCCGGGCAGGTTGTGAAGGTGTCCTCGTGCGATTGATGCGTGTGCCGCGGCTCTCCCCAAATTGTTCTTCCATGACCCGCCCCCACAATACAATTAAATAAACCCCAGAGGCAAAGATAATCTCCGAACGCTCCCGCCTGATCGATGACAATGAAACAAATCCTGATTCACAAAACAGCAACCTTACCTGATAAAGTGGACTGGGTTCAGTGCAGCCCAGACGGGGTGATCTGCAGGAGTTCACACCCCAGGGGTAGGGAGAGTTCCCAGATTGGTCACGTTCAGGAAGCTAGCTAGGATCCCATCAGCTCTGTAAGCTCTACAGCTTGGGGCGGTGGAACCAGGAAGGTGGCTGGGTACTTAGAGAATTCACAGCTGGGACAATGAAGGCCACTATTCATTCATGCCAAGAAATATCTAGCAGCACACTCCACTCCTAAAACCTGTAGACATTGGGTGGCTTTACATGTTACAATGAATCACGGGGGAGATCGATTCCAGGGGAACTCTGTGACGTCATCCTGAGGTGGAACTTGTGAACAAACATTCCTGCTCTCCTGTGTTTCCCAGGCAAAGCTCAGGCCTGCAAGGCAAACTCTTCCCCTGGGAGGTTCGGGCCATTTCTGCAAAAACGGAACAGCCGTTTTTGATGGGAATTCTGATCAGGACATGTGTTCCGATCGGAATCCCGACCGAAAACCTTTTTAAAAATGTGCAAGTGGCCGCCGCTCTTCCCCAGAATTTACATGCGCAGACTGGCCTGCTCTGATTAAAAATCGGAACCAACGGAATTCCAGATTCACCCCTAGGCTGCTCCCCACTGGCAAACAAACTCCAAAGCTCAGGGCTGCAAGGGAAACTCCCGGCGCCCAGTTGCAAAACAGTCTCCCTATCCGCACCGCTGGTGAAATTGATGAGTCCGAATCCCCTCCGCACCGCTGGTGAAATTGACGAGCCCGAATCCCCACCTCAGCTGAGTGAACAGAGTGTCAGTGGGGGAAATCTCCTTTGGGCCCCACTCGTCCCGCTCACGCTCTGCCGGTGGACACCGAGGTAAAGAAGCCCGCCAGGATAGCATGTGGGCCCTATGATCTCACAGAGACCGGGTCCCCTATCATCATAGGGTGCAGAACTGTCGTGAGCTTCCAAACCTCCCGTCACACTCAGTCTGCACAAGCACGCACGCTGGGGAGGGGGCACAGGTCGGATAATGGTAGTGGGGATGATGCGGGGTGCTAGGGAGGGGATCCAAGGGAGAGGATGAAGGAGCCAGGGACACACACACACTCCGTGGGAATGGGGAAGGAAGGGCTGGGGGAGGGGAAGGTACCTGCCTGTCACTCACCTGGCTGTGCACACTCACTCGTAGGGAAGGGAACACACTCTCCTAGTACACCCAACAGGGCAATAAGGCACCAGAAATCACAATACACTTAGCTTGCAAGGGGGCCGGCTTCACACTCCGATTACCAGCATCGGGGAATGCCCAGCGCTGTCTTTTTGTGTCTTTGGCTCCGCCCCCCAGCCGCGCCCATAGACGTGCTGAACGGCGGAGTGGCTGAAGCCCCGACCCCGCGTTGCGGGGGGTCAGGGATTGCATGGACGAAGGGCGGCTGGGTTGTCTCGGCAACCCGCCGCCGCGGGGACGCAGGGGGCGTGGCCACGGCTGTCTCCGAGCCCGGCGGCGATGCTCCTGTTCCCGGAGCAGAAGGCAAGGCAGGCTACCACAGTTAGGGGGCCCCGGGATCTTCCGGGGTAACGGCTTCGGTGAGGGCGGGAGCTAATACAGAGGCAGATTCAGTGGCCTGTTTTCGGCGGGACTGCCAAGCAGTTAACTTTCAAAGTGGGGGGAGGGAACGTGGGAAGAGTGAAAACACACAGTTGCAATCACAAGAAACTGAAGAGGCAGGAGAAAAGGCTGGTGTGAATTGAGCCTCAGCATCTCAAAGGGGGATGAAAGCCTAGGAGCTGGGGTGGGGGCATCCCACCCACCC
>QEPC01013865.1:11919576-11942831 GCA_003113815.1 Sphenodon punctatus | reverse complement strand
TTTTATATTTTATATTTAATATTTGATTGTTTTTAAAATGAATTTTAGTGTATTTTTATTGTTGGAAGCCGCCCCGAGCTGCGTTGCAGGAGGGGCGGGGTATAAATCTGAAAAATAAATAAAAATAAATAAAATTCTCATTTGTCATTTAGATGCCCAGTCTCACAAGATCCCCCTGCAATTGTTCACAGTCTGCTTGTGTTTTAACTACCGTGAATAACTTTGTGTCATCTGAAAATTTGATCACCTCACTCTTTACTCCCTTTTCCAGATCATTAATGAATACATTAAACAGCACCGGTCCCAGTACAGATCCCTGGAGCACTCCACTATTTACCTCTCTCTCTCCATTGTGAAAACTGACCAATTAGTCCTACTCTTCGTTTCCCATCCTTTAACCAGTTACCCATCCACAATAGGACACAGCCTCCTATCCCATGACTTTTTAATTTCAAGAATCTCTCACGAGGGACCTTATCAAACGCTTTCTGAAAATCCAGATACACTATATCGACTGGCTCTCCTCTATCCACGTGCTTATTTACACCCTCAAAAAATTCCAACAGGTTAGTGAGGCATGACTTCCCTTTGCTAAAATTATGTTGACTCTTCCCCATTGAGCCATGTTTATCAATACGCCCCATGATTCTGTTTTTAGTAATGGTTTTCACCATTTCCCCCAGCACAGACATCAGGCTCACCAGTCTCTAGTTTCCAGGATCACCTCTGGAGCCCTTTTTAAAAATCGGCATTACATTTGTCCTCAGGTGCAGCAGCAGACTTTAGCGATAGGTTACAAATTACTAACAGTAGGTCTGCAATTTCATATTTGAGTTCCTTCAGAGCTCTGGGGTGAATGGCATCTGGACCCAGTGATTTGTTGCTATTGTTTGTCAATTTGCTCTAGAACCTCTTCCAGAGTCACATTGATTTGTGACAGCTGTTCCAATTCATCAGCTACGAAGAACAGTTCTGGTGTGGGTATCTCCCCAACATCCTCTGTCGTGAAAACCAAAGGAAGGAATTCATTCAGCCTCTCTGCAATGACCTTATCCTCCCTGAGCGCCCCTTCTACGCCCTGGTCATCGAATGGCCCAACCGACTCTCTAGCAGGCTTCTTGCTTCTGATGTACTTGTAAAAGTTCTTATTAGTAGTTTCTGCCTCTTTAGCAAGCCTCTCTTCAAATTCTCTCTCGGTCTGCCTCATTAACGTTTTGCATCTCGTTTGCCAGTGCTTACACACTTTTCTGTTTTCCTCATGAGGACTAGCTTTCCATTTTTTAAAGGATGCCTTTTTGGCTCTAATAACCTCCTTCACCTCCCCACATTTAGCCACGCTGGCAAACGTTTGGTCCTTTTTAAAATTGTGGAGTACATTTAATCTGGCCTTCCAAAAAGGTTGTTTCCGAATAGTCTCCACACTTCTTGCAGACATTTAATCATCACAGCTGCTCCTTTTAGTTTCCTTCTAACCTAGTCTCCCTTGTTAAAGTTAAACGTTTCTGCAGTAGTTTTATAATTCTCCCTCCAGTAATTATGTCAAATTTGATTAAATTATAATCACTATTGGCAAGTCTCCACCACTGTTACCCCTCGCACCAGGCCCTGTGTTCCCCTTAGGACTAGACCCAAAGTAGCTCCTCCTCTCGTTGGTTCCAGGACCAGCTGCTCCAAGAAGCAGTCATTTATTTATTTATTTATTTATTATTTATTTATTATAAAATTTGTATGCCACCCCCTACTGCTAATAGCATCGTTTACGACACCTAGAAACTTTACCTCCATATCACGTCCTGAGGAGACATCCACCCCGTCCATATTAGGGTACTTGAAATCACCCATTATGATGTTTCTGACTTTAGTAGCCTGTGTCATCTCTGTGTGTTTTCAGACATAATGGTGGCACCGATTAATCTGCTTTAGCGCGGATTAATCCGGGTGCCACCGTCACAAATGAAACCAGTCACCAGATGTTACCACGGTCTGACTTCTGACCATGGTGGAGCTTAGCCTGGGCTGTGACTCAGAGAAATCCGCAAGTGACAGCCGGGGCTAAGCTCCGCCACGGTTGGGAGCCAGCCGGTGGACCCAGAGTAAAGCAGGTTATCATGTCTGGTAGTCGCTTTACTCACTCCGGTCCAGCGTGGCGGAGGAGGGACAGGCATCATGGCGGCCATCATTGGTGGCCAGTCAGCCGGGGCAGTGCATGCCGCGGGGAGGCGGGGATGTGCAGGCGCGTGTTAGTGCATCTCTCTGCCATCTCTCTGGTCCGGCCACCAAAACGTTTGTTCAGCGGCCGGGCCAAGTCCAACCCACAGAGATGGCTCCCAGCATGGCCCGGAGTGGGCTGTGACTGTGGCAGGACCCATCACGTCTAAAAGCACCCTCAGTCAGGGGGATGATAGTATACCCTCTAGGGACTTGGGTTCACAGCATTTTCCCCGTTGGCAGCAATGGGAACAATGCGGTGAACTTGGGTCCATGGTATCAACACATAGCGAGGAGGTATTCTCAGTCCCCAGGAGATATTCTGCAAAATACCGAGCACTGCCATATTTGATGGGGGCTGAGCACTCTCAGCCTGCCACAGGATTAGGCACAGAGCATCCTGCTTTGCGTGTGGCTGGGAACAGCTTTGGATTAAGAACATAAGAAGTGCCATTGACTGGATCAGACCAATGGTCCTTCCAGTCCAGCGTTCTGTTTCCAACGGTGTCCAGCCTCGGTTGCCTCGGGGGGAGTACGTAGCAGGTTACAATGGAGTAATCTCTTTCCTGCCATTGCCACGAGGCAACCCCTAAGGAGGCTGGGATGGAGGTAGGTATCATTTTTAACCCTCAGACAATTGAAAAATGCACTGTATTCATCCAGTATTGGGGTAAAATAGACCCATGTCACAACTGGAAAAAATAGATGTGATTAATCTGAAAACGACTCGTTTAATATTTTAAAAATTAATTTTATCAAGAGTTATTGTTTGTGGTACAGAAACAATACAAAAAAATGGTATTTGGGGTCAATAGTATCCCAACATTCCCAAAAGTACAGTACTGGGGGTTGAATTGAATATTTGGGGTGAATATTTTATTTATAAATAACTAAAATAAATATGACCCCAGTATCTTAGGCAAGTAGCACTTTCGTTTTCCCATTTATTACAGTTGGGGTCAAATTTACCCCAATATCATTATAACGAAATCCTCCATTAAAAAAAAAAATTTATAACTGCAGGGGGGATTAATCAACACAGGACAATTGACCTCATTACTGTTGAGGAATACATGGAGTATGAAGTGGTACAGGTTTGCTAAAAAAGTTTTATGTTTGGTTTTTTTTACCCTTTTGGGTCCTGATTTTTCCCCAAATCCATCTGATTTTAAATGGGTAAAAGGGCTCGGGGAACTGTGTGGAAGTGTGGTGCAAGGGAATCCAGTGCCAGGTGTCATGAATGGGGTTTCCATTGGTGCGGATTAGAACCATCTCTGTGTCCTGGGTTTCCATTGGCCTGGATTAGAACCGTCTCTGTATCCTGGGTTTCCATTGGTCCAGATCAGAACCGTCTCTGTGTCCTGCAGGACAAGGTCTTCTGGACTGACTTGGAGAATGAAGCTATCTTCAGCGCCAACAGGCTGAACGGCCTGGAGATCTCCATTTTAGCGGAAAATCTCAACAACCCTCATGACATCGTGGTCTTTCACGAGCTAAAGCAGCCGAAAGGTAAGACATGTTCTCGGTGCCCCCTGCTGCCCCTCTTTTGGCCTAGTATCCGAAATGCCTCCCTCGTGGGCCTACGGCTCTTGCTGCTAATGCAAAATCAATGTCTGATGTTTGAAGCGCCTGCATAATTAATTCAGCAGGAGCCTCTATTGAAAAGCCCGTGATTTGTTAATAGCAAGTTAATTAGCAGCTTTCCTTCTGAAGTCTAATCTCAGAGCAGCTCTGCTCTTGGCAGCTCCTTGCTGTACATTCATTGGCAGCTTCGTTCCTGCAAAATTGGAGAGAACCATAAACAAAACAACATGCTGAATGTATCGTTAGATCACTTTATTCCTCTGGCTATAGTGTCGGAGAATAATGGTAAAAACGGCACCGTCTTAGTCTGCTCCCCATTGTGCAGTCAGAGTCTGATCTGCTCAGCAAAAAAAGCGATTTGATTGCCTTTTACTCCCCCTGCTAGCCCTGCAGAGAGTAGTGAGCGGGATTGCTCCTGCTTTACACTTCAGACAGCAGAACTGTAAATACTCTTCTCCCTGAAGAATCGTCAACAAGCCAAAAAAGAGCACAACTCTCCTTTCCGCTCCCAGGGTACTCGGTGGGGCTGGCAGGTTGAATCAAGCCCAGTTTAGTCTGCTTTACTGGGAGACAAGCACGGAACCCTGCAAGGCTATTTTTCTCCCGTGGGAGGATCTTTCTAAAAGGTCGCGGTCCTTGGATTGGCCAGTACTGGCGCAAACAGCGCTAAAACCAGCGTTGCATTCCCAACAGCATGCAATGTGTTTCCACCCACCCTCCATTCATTAACAGGTGCTGTGGACATTGCCTGCAGTCTGTGTAAATCCCAACCTGGCACCAAGCTGATTGCTGGTGCTACAAGGGAAGAGAGGCAAGGTTAGAGATGTCAAATTTCCAGAAATCTTGACAGCATGAAAAGGCCTTTTTTTTCCCCCGTTGTTTTTTTAATTATTATTTATTTGATTTGGGGGGGAAATTTAAATATCTGTAGTTTTTAATAGACTATCAAGCCCACCTTTTGTTATAGCCCTCAAAAGTCAGAAATAACCCTCCCATCTCTAGGCACTGGGTGGGGACTCGGGGGAGGTTGAGTTGGGGGAAGAGCTGCACCATGTTCCTGGTCATGTCACGGTTGACCCTGCACTCCGGTTAGCTACAGAGGCCTCGCTGGATTGAACCACTCACTGCCGGAGTAGGGAGCAGGGCTGGGGCTCGTACGATGCTGTACTATTTGGACGTGCTCCTTTAGCAATCCTGGGGTTGGCGCTGATGCCATGCAAAGGTGGGCAAATGGCAACTCAGGAGCCCCGTGCGGCGCTGCTCTTGCCAGACATGCTGCTTGGGGGCGTGTCCTTCTGGCTTCCTTGGGAGCAAGAGAAGCCAAGCTGACATTTTCCTGGGGGGACATGGGAGTAGGGGGAAGGAAGGTGCCCAATCCTGCCTGACCATGTGGGAACCAGAGCTTTGATGGGGGCGGGGTGAGGGGAAGATGTGGGAAACTGCACTGCTGCATCCCTGGGACTGGGAGAAGCCGCCATCAATGTGATGCGTCTTGCGGCTCTTGATGATGCAAAAATGATGGTATGCAACCCTTGGGTGTGGAAACTTTGCCCACCCCTGCCATAGACCCCTTCCGGCCACCTTATCTGAGAATCACGGAGGAACATAGGGTCACACACGTGTGATACTGGTCTAGACGTAGGCTACAATAATTATGTAAAGCAAAAGGTTCAACATGTATGTAATGTTACAAACTGAGACCTGTAAAACTTGATTCATGTACTGTGAAAGGAGAACTGGGAAATCCAGGAAATGGCCAGATGTGGATTCGCCCCAGGCTGATAGCCAGAGATATTTAAATGCTAATGCAGGCAGCCATTGCCTACGTGCAAGCAGACACAGAAAGCTAATAGAGAGAACAAAAGGAATTCTAGAAGTCTCGAGAAGATACGAGGCGTTTGCCCCCAAGGATATAAGGAGAGTTGTACCCCAATGGGGGCAGTGACTATTGGGAACTCACTCAACGACCTGCATCTTGCCAGCAAGCAAGGCTGGAAGACATGCGCTGAGACAAGAGCTTTGATTTCTAACCTTAAGACTGGAGCCCAGCCAGCATCACCAACCTGGCTGTGTATGGACTGATTCCATGGACTTTCTATAGGGTAAGACTTTGGCTAGAAGCTTGCTCAGTATAGATTAGGAATGCGCTATATTTACCTTTGATTTCTAGTTACCACTCTGTACCACTCTGCTTCCTTTATATCTGTGATCCCCTGGTGAAGAAGGTGTGCCTTTAGGCTTGGGCTGCAAAGAAGAAAAAGTGAAAGAGAGACAGGAAAATGAGAAAGAAAGAAAGCACGAACAGGAAGTCCTGGAAGCACAGAAGGCAGCAGGAATCCAACCTACGTCACCCTCTGAAAGCATCGCACTCCGAAACAGAGATTGTTCAACTCTCCTACCCGTGTATCAAGAAACAGAGTGCGTAGTCAATTTTTTTACCACTGCAGAACACATCTTTCGTCAGCAAAAGATCCCCAACGGCATGTGGGTACAGTTATTATTACCCAAGATGACACCGAAAGCACGGGATGTATACAATGGAAAACAGAGGAAAGTCACGATTTGCCTTTCGCAGACTTCAAAAAAGCAGTTCTGGAGGAATACAGGATCACACCAGAAACTTTTCACCAGAAATTAAGAAATTTTAAGAAGTCAGATAGTATGTCTTATTCGGATGTTTCTAATATGTTAAAACAGTATGGAGTAAAATGGTTAGATGCGGGTGGGAATGCCACTAAGGAACAAATAATGAATTCTGTATTGCTAGAACAATTTTACAATCTTTGCAGCCCAAGCCTAAAGGCCCACACACCTGCTTCCCCAAGGGATCACAGATATAAAGGAAGCAGGGAGGAAGGTCGATATGTATATTGAGCATGCGATTCTCTTTATTCTCTGGGTTCACCAGTGTTCAGGCGCTGGTGCTCAGCGTGTTTCTCAGTGTCACACCAGACACTGCTTCTCAATACAGAAGTTAGTTTATTGATTACATAAGCAAGATAGATGATACAGAGTGGTAACTAGAAATCAAAGGTAAATATAGCGCATTCCTAATCTATACTGAGCAAGCTTCTAGCCAAAGTCTTACCCTATAGAAAGTCCATGGAATCAGTCCATACACAGCCAGGTTGGTGATGCTGGCTGGGCTCCAGTCTTAAGGTTAGAAATCAAAGCTCTTGTCTCAGCGCATGTCTTCCAGCCTTGCTTGCTGGCAAGATGCAGGACGTTGAGTGAGTTCCCAATAGTCACTGCCCCCATTGGGGTACAACTCTCCTTATATCCTTGGGGGTAAACCCCTAGTATCTTCTCGAGGCTTCTAGAATTCCTTTTGTTCTCTCTATCAGCTTTCTGTGTCTGCTTGCACGTAGGCAATGGCTGCCTGCATTAGCATTTAAATGTCTCTGGCTATCAGTCTGGGGTGAATCCACATCTGGCCATTTCCTGGATTTCCCGGTTCTCCTTGAATCGAGTTTTACAGGTCTCATTTGTAACATTACATACATGTTGAACCTTTTGCTTTACATATTTATTAGGCTTGTAGCCTACATGTAGACCAGTATCACACGTGTGTGACCCTATGTTCCTTCGTGACACACGGCTCTACTGCTTCAAAATATTGACTAATGAAGTCTCGTGAGGTCCTTGAAAAGATGCGCGTCGTTAAGGAGCTGGGGAAACAGGTTCCGAAAAGTTCATGCTAAGCCTCTGGGGGTGAAATACTGCAGCAGGGCTGAGTCTCTCTGCGGGACACTGAGGGTTAGCACCAGCCAGTTGTCAGTGCTAGTGGGGCTGCAGGCGCTGTGTGGAGCAGTGGACAGAGCTTACATGCGAGCAGCTGGAAGAGGCCAGCCTGGGTGATAAAGCCATTAGAGGAGGCAGCAGGAGGAGAAGGATCTCTCCACACAGCGCTCCTGCGAACAGGGAGAGTCGCCGAGTTGGAAACTGCTTTAGTGCAGCCAGGGAGAGCAAGGAAGAGGCAGACGCAAGTGAGGCCCTGTCTCTCGGCAAACCAAGCTAAGGGGGTTGCCCGAGCCGTGGGAGCTAGAGAGGCAGTTTGATGGGCTTGCTGAAGAAGCGGGACTGAGCCCCAGCCTCCTACCAAATCCTGAAGCAACGTGGGTTGTCGTGAGCCAGAAGAGCTGCACCTGGCGGATAGGCAGAATGTGCCAAGCCAGGGGGCAGGAAGCGTGGCTAGGGTGGAGAACTACGCTTGCCAATGAGAGAAACGTGTTACCGTAGAGAGACTTGGGATGCCAAAGGAAAGGCTGTAGAATGCCTAAAGCAAGTGACTTGGAAGCTGAGTCATTTCCCTTGAGACAGTGACTCTGTGGGCCGCATCCTGCAACGACTCACACCTGGTAAAGTACAGTCCTGAGCTCCTAAGTCATTTAGCCCCTTTTTGACCATTTTAGTCCAAGTGTCTCAAATTGGACACCTCATGTTTTGGAAATGTTGGCCAAGTAGGATGGCCATACCTCCCCTTTAAAAGAGGATGCTAATGAAAAATACATGATGCAGGGCTGCAGTGGAACAAAGGAACAGCCCTGTACCATGTATTTTTCATAAGTGTTTCTTTTAAAGGGGCGGTATAGCCATCCTACGGCCAAGTGACTTGCTCAGAGTCAGTGGGAAGAAAAGAAAACTGTTACAGGGAGATTCTCCTTACCATGAACGTGACCCCAGGTGGTGTTGACCTTGTTGTTTTCCCTCCCTTCAACAGCTCCGGATTCCTGTGAGCTCAGCTCCCTGCCAGACGGAGGCTGCGAATACCTGTGTCTCCCTGCCCCCCAGATCTCTCTCCACTCCCCAAAGTACACGTGTGCCTGTCCTGACAACATGTGGCTGGGCCCAGACATGAAAAGGTGCTACCGAGGTAAAACGCAAGCCCCTGCCCTTCCCGCAGGCAGCCGGATTCCCTTTATGCCGGCTCTTGCCCCCTGAAGCTTCCACTCTCCGTGGAAATTCTCCCCTCTGAAGGCCGGGCATGAACATTAGCTAGACGGTCTGGGCGCATTGTCCTCCTTGCACACATGCTGCTGGCATCTAGGAGGGCCCAGAAGCAGTGCTGAGGCCACTGTCCCTCCTTGAGGCTTCTGCTGCTGACCCCTCGACCCCACTGGCTCCTCCCTTAGGCCGTCCCTGATCCCTGCTCACCCTAGCAGACGAGCTCCGATTACATTAGCAGGGAACTTGGGCCAGTCAGCAGATTTCTGTCTTTATAGGGGCTCGTGTTTGGAGGGAAATGACAATAAAAATGCTTGTAATTAATACCGACTTCCCTCTTGAATGAGGCATGCACACTACTGATGCATTGCATTATCCCCATTTTGCAGAGCAAATCGGGAATAACGCCAGCTCCCCCTTGCACTCCCTTCAAGACTTAACATCTCCAGTGACTTGACTTCTATCAGGCTTCCCTAGCTGGCTTATTTTTCTTTTTAAGATCCCTGCTCAGGTAACTCTATGGGATTTGTCTTCCAGATCTCCCAACTACCTCAACTACCACGCTAGTTTCCACGACAAGAAGCACACCCACTACCACCGCTGTCTCCGCTACTCTCGTCACTACCCCGACGACCGACAGCGCCGGCAATGCTACTACGGAGGGAACGGAAGCTGCCTCCCAAATCTCCATCACTACAACAAGCGCTCCCTTGCCCACCACCACCTCCAGCCTCATAGACGTCAAGATCATGACTCCTGGGAACAGCAATCTCTCCCAGCACTGTAAGGGCTCCTTTTCTTTCTTTCTGCCAAGCGATGGGAGCATTGCAGAGACCCACAGGAGGTCTGGCTGCCAGCTCGCTTTAGGCTCATTCAATCTGGGCGTGCATGGGTCGGGCCAGAGGTCAAATTGGAGACCTTTCCTCTAAGGTCTGGTACGCTAGCTCCATCCAACGTCTTCACCGCTGCTCACGCTGGGTCAGCTCCACCAATGACCTCATTCATGCCCTCGACAGTCTGACCGCATGCTCCTTAATCTGCTTGTCTTGTTCTGTAAAAATGGATTCATGCAGCTGCTGATCCCCCTCCCTCTACCCCTGCATTTCAGTGGCCCATCCCCTCAGAGGAGGTAATGGCGCCAATCCACATTTTGGGTGCTGAGTGAAAGTCCTTACCACTTCCTGGACTCCTTGATGGTCCCGGGTTCTCATGCCACCGGTTGCAAGGGGGTTTGCTTGCAAGGATGTGACTCTAGCGAACAGCAGAGGGGTTGTGTGACTCGATTATCCCAGACCAAACGTCAGTCCCCAAAACATAATGGCCTGCTTGTCACTTCCTACCTCTGAGTCACGTGAGCATGTAAGTGCGGATGGAGCGTCCTGCTCTCTCTTGCACTCCATGCTCCTTTCGGAACACTGTGTGCAGGGACATCCCAAGGGCATTCCTCCATGTCCTTTGCATGCAGTGTCAGCAGGATGCTGATGACACTCAGCTCTACCTCTCTTTTCCCATCGACCCAGGCCATGCGGTCTCTTTATTTTCCCAGTGCCTGTCGACTGTGGGGGCTTGGATGAGGTTGAGCCATCTGCAGCTGAATCCTGACAAGAGGGAGGTGATGTTGGTGGGTGAGGGCCTGGGGGGCCTGAATCTCCTCTTGTAGGGGGAGGTTCGCCCTCCCATGGTCTCGCAGGTATGGAGTCTGGGTGTGCTCCTCAATTCATGACTCAGCCTGGAATATCAGGTTGTGGCCGTGGTGGGGAGTGCGTTTCGGCAGTTACATCTTGTCCGGTGGCTTCGGCCGTATCTCTCAGACTCCGACCTCGTCACTGTCATCCATGCCTTCATCACCTCGAGGCTGGATTACTGCAACAAGCTGTACGTGGGGCTGCCCAAGAAGCTGGTCCGGAGGCCACGGCCCGTCTCCTTATTGGGGCAGGTTGCAGGGAGCACATGACACCGGTGCTCCGGGCTCTGCACTGGCTGCCTATAAAGCACCGGGCCAGGTTCAAGGTGCTGGTTTTAACCTTCAAAGCCCTTCACGGCCTGGACCCTGCTTATCTGCAGGACCGCCTCACTCCCCATGTGCCTGTGCAACCCCTGAGATCATCAGTGGGAGCCTTTTTGGAGGTTCCCTGGGCGAGATGGGAGGTGGGTGGCCACCGATGTTAGATCTTTTTCGGTGGCCGCCCCTGTGCTGTGGAATTCGCTCCCGGAGGAGGCTCAGTTGGCTCCCACTCTCCTGTCGTTTCGACTTTTGTGTAAGACCTGGCTGTTACGCCAGGCTTTTGGCGAGGGGGGACGGGCGTTGGAAGGGAGGGTGAGTTTTTATGATTTGTTTTAACATTTGATGATTTATTTTAAAGTGTTTTATTGTTAAAAAATTTTGTGGTGTTCGCCGCCCCGAGCTGCCTTTGGGCCAGAGGGGCGGGATATAAGTTTTAAATAAATAAGATAAATTGTGGGAAATGCTGCAGGGAAATAGGGAAGGGGAGGAGCAATGAAGTGGAACGCTACAGGTCAGCAGTTGTGCATTGAGACAAGGCAAACGCAGATTAAAAAATACATGGTGATTTACAGGAGGCAGGGTGCGTACTTGGTGAAGGAAGCCTAAGCTTGCATTACAAGGACCATTCCAACGGACCAAATTCCCCCAGCAGAGGGTACAAAATGGCTGCCATATTGGCCTTCTGAGCAAAGAAAGGCTAAGAATGAGCCACAAGAGCTTTGCTGCCCCTAGAAATGTCCTTTCCATGCAAGAGTCACGGCGGAACGGAGCTGTTGGGCTGTTGTTGCCTCTGATGGTCTACAGAGGGAAAGACTCTGGGCTGCGAAGCTATTAGTCCCCGTTCTACACCATGAAATTCACTTCAGAGAAATAATGTGAAAAAACTCCCCTTGTCAGGACAGAATCTGGCAAAGCAGGGGCATCACCTCCTGTCGCATTTTCATTTCATTTGGAAAATGGCTGCAGAAACGAGTCTGATGTTCAGCAGAAACCGGGATCTGGTTCCTGAAATCCAGTTTCATTCTTGTTAGCTGCACAAACCTGCTTCCAAAGTCCAAACAAAGATCATTAAGTTGGATATCTATGAAAACATTGGGTGCCGTCATTGTCCTTGTTAGAAATCTCGTTTATCATTAGCTGGCAGATGTCTTTTTAACAGACGTTGCCTGCCACGGGGATTCTTTTAAAAGGATAATCTCCCTCTTAAATTATTTTCCATGCATGGGTGAATTTGAAGATGAAGTAGAGCCAGCCACTTGGTGCAATTATCCTTGATTTACCAGAGCAAATCCAGCCTGTCCCCGCGCTTGGTGTGACTCTCCTGTTTGGAGAGTCAAAAAAACACACGCGTGGAAGGAGGAGACGTTAAACATTTCTTGGTTTCCTGCAGTAAGTACCAGGCTTTGCTGAATATGAGGCCAATGTTCTATTTGACTATAAGAAACAACTATGGAATAGCGAAGTCTTCAGAGGAGGAAGGTTCAAATCTACCCAGTAGACAGCTTGAAGCTCCGATGACACTGTTCTCGTAGGAGGTTCGTGGATCCCTGGTTGTGTCGCTAATGTTGGAGCTGCACTGTGGAAGATACAATGGCATCGTCTCCCTTGAGATGTGCCCTCCCACAAGTAGTAAGGGTTGGAATGTAAAAACCTAGCCTCCCCTTTTGTGTTGACAAATTGCAGGTGCAAGTCATGCCATGTAGTGACGGCATGTCTATCTGTACGGTCGCTAGAGCACCTGTTGCTTAGCAAGAATTCCCCTGTAAAGGAAGGATGCATGGTTTTTAGTGGACTCCATTGGTGGCACACATTGTCCTTATTTACACTGGCATGACATCCATATACACCAGTGAGGATACCACCCTAATCAGGCCTTTCTAACCTCCTAAGACTCCACATGTGTAGACGTGTGTGTGTGTGTCTGTGTGAGTGTGTGCACGCGCACATGTTCTTCCATTCTCCTCTCTCCCTCAGTATTTAAATACAAGCAAGCAGTGTGTCCATGGGAGCCAGGGTGGTGCTGGACTTAGTCCTGGGAAGCCAGGGTTCAAATCCTGCCCTAGCCATGAACTCACTGGGTGGCCTTGGGCAAGTCACAACCTCTCAGCCTCAGTGCTCTATCTGTAAAATGGGAATATATGTGTGTCTGTTTGTCCCTGTGTTCCCTTATCCATCTTAGATTGTAAGCTCACTGGGCAGGGACCTGTCTCTGAAAAGCTGTGGCTGTAAAGTGCAGCGTACGCCTAGTAGCGCTAGAGAAACTATTAGTAGTAGTAAAGTTTTCTATTTGTCGGTACAAAACTAGCTGTTCCTGTGACACACAGGAATTTTGGTGCCTGCAAAACTGCAGACCAGAAAACAAAGTTGGGTTGATTTCAAGCAGGAGCATGCAGCTCCCCACTAAAATGTGAAAGAAGAGAGACTACAAGAAAGGGGGCTCAGTTAGTGGCAGCCCCAATCGGCATTCTGGTTGGGTTTGGAGTGACTGATGTCCTTTTACTTCAGAGTGAGAAAGGTCTATAATAGAAGTGCCGTGTAGTCGGGATATCTGGACTACGGGGAGCATTTTGATGCTGCTTTGAGGAGAAGCTGTTGCACTGCAAGGCAAGCAGCCAGGAGAAATTGTACGTACACAGAAAGGATCGCTTTGAACCAAATCTACAAGCAAGACCATCATGCAGGAATTCCTGACTTGCAAACACCACCTAATAGCAGTAGGTGGCGCTGTGTCCTAGCCCAGATTGCAGTGAGCGCAGGGGGGTGGTCGCTGCTCTGCCCACAGCCGGAGTCTCTTCACCCTTTCACTCTGCCTAGCTAGGCCCACAAGCTTTGCCTCTAATGAGCCTGGGGGTTTGTTGTTCTCTATGGGTATTTTCACACAGATGTGGGAGTGCTACCTGACCTGCTCCGGCGTCAGCCCTCATACAGCCCCGCCTGGGTTTGGTTTATACAACCCAGCAGCTGCCACGGCCCATGATCCACCACGTGGCACGCGCGCACACACACCCGTACACACCATAGAGTTGAGGACTAGAGTGTCCGCAATGCTATGGTGTTGCCCGGGGCAACCCCCAACCAAGAAGAGAGAGGGCTGGCGTGGCCATCCACTGAGCAGACAGACGGAAGCCCTGCCTCCGGCTGCTGCCCCGGGTTTGGGCTGCCCACTGCGCTGGCGGTGCTCCTGCGTGTTCCGGAGAACCGCCAGTGGGGCTGCCTCAGAGCAAGGCCAGCCCGCCCTGGGGTACGTGCTGTCTGTGTGAAAACACCCTCGGTCAGAAGAGAATTGGGGCCTTTTGTTGTTATTACTTTCAACTTATACCACGTTCTGTCCCCAAAATGGCTTAGGGTGGCTTATGGTAATTTAAATAAGAACAATAGTACATAAATGACATACAAAATAAATCCCACCCCTCCCCAGATCATCCCACTTATTCCCCTGAGGCCCCCAAGCCCACACCTCTTCCCACCGTAGCCATTGAATCCTTTGTCCCTTATTGCTCTTGAGACAAACGATTCAATTGCTGCGTCATTTATCTAAACGCTGTAGCTCACGGCTGGGGAACCTTCTCCCTCCTGGGGGCCACTTTGAAAATGAGAACAAGCTCAGAGGCCGCATGGAAGTTGCGGGTAGGGGTGGGACACCAGGGAGAATACCGGGTACCGGATGTACCGGTATCGGATCTCCCGGGTACCAGATGTACCGGTATCGGATCTCCCGGGTACCGGATGTACCGGTATCGGATCTCCCGGGTACCGGATGTACCGGTATCGGATCTCCCGGGTACCGGATGTACCGGTATCGGATCTCCCGGGTACCGGATGTACCGGTATCGGCATACCGGATTTTGAACATTGGCCGCGGTACTGGATTTTTTTACATTGCGGCTATTGACTTCAATGGCCACAATGTAAAAAATCAGGTTCCACGGCCAATGTTAAAAATCCGGTATGCCGGTACAGGTAAATATCGGATTTATCGGATTAAACCGATACACCCAAATACCGGCAATATCGGATCTCGGGGGAACCGATATTGCCACCCCTATTTGCGGGGGGGCAGGGTGTAAAGAGGGAGGCGCTCAAGAAAAGGAAGGGCCAGGTCATGGATCTGTGCCAACGATCTCTCTCCTATCCCTGTGTGCGTGCCGTCATCTCTGACTCCTTGCCCTGAGCTCAGTTGTTCAGTGCTTTGGTGTAGGAACTGTATCCAGAAACTGGAAAGAGGTCACATAAAAACTTGCTGTGGGCCACATTTGGCCCCTGGGCCTGAGGTTCCCTACTCCTTCTGTATATGCACTAATAGAGCATCCTGCACATTTTACTATTAACTCATTGATGAAGCCAGGCACCCCTCGGACATGTATGATTCTCACGCACGCACACACATAATTGCACTCATGTAAACCCAATTCAGAACAATGCCTTTCCAACAAAAAAAAAGATCACTCCATCAGTGAGTCTGTCTGGTTGTGAGCTAGTCGTACATCAGGGAGTAGCACATAAAGGAATCTAGAAAGAGGCCAGGCTGCTGGCACAAGTGTGATTGACAACTAATATTTTCTTAGTTGTTGAACGATAAGTTAGCTATAATTGCAGAATGCACCCAATCGTAGTTGTTTACGTCTAAATATTGTTAATCTTATCATTGAAACCAACTTTGTTAACCTGTTCCATTGTTTGCTGCCGTTTGATTAAGGAGAGCTGTTCTTTTCTGGTTTCAGATGCTAATGGCGGACAAGGGTTTGGATCGACAGTTACAGCAGCCATTATTGGGATTGTAGTTCCTGTGGGTAAGCAAGTTTGCTTTCTCTTCTAAAGGAGCCCCACCCAATGGCATTTTGTCGTACATTTCCCAGGTGCTCAAGATGGGAAGATGAAACTAAGAGAGCTCCAGCAATCCTGCCTTGCAGGTTGTACCTGGGGAAAAGACTCCGCAGCAGAGGATCCTATGGAAAATGTGTTTGGGGATCATTGCCTTCCGCCTGCTGACAACCTTTCCCCTCCTTGTCTTTAGTGGTAATTGGTTTGCTGTGCATGGGAGGGTATCTCATCTGGAGAAACTGGAAACGGAAGAACACTAAAAGCATGAACTTTGATAACCCCGTATACAGGAAGACAACAGAGGAGGAGGATGAAGATGAAATCCATATTGGGAGGACGGCACAGATTGGGCACGTCTACCCAGCAGTAAGTAGCTACACCCTTTCTTTGATCAAGAGGCTAAAGAGTAGGCGTAGCTTGTTAAGAGAGCTATCTTGGTTACTGTAACTTTATCAGAAGCCTTTGTTAGTTACACTGCTCTGCTTGTATAGTTAAATTGACTCCTCTTACCACAACATGGGGTGCAGTTACACAATGCACCTACTGCGACTTGGGCAGACTAACCCTTACCGTGCGTTGCAGTGCATCATGTGCCTGGTGGCCGCCAGATTTTCACCCCCAGTTCAGAGTGGGGAACCAAAGTGGGGTAAAGTTGCCCAAGACACAGCAGCGCACCACCGCTCATGTACACGGTCCCCGTCTACTAGGGATGGGACTATCCATATCGGATTAATCCGATAATGCCAATAATGGGCGGTATCAGAATAATCCGATAATACAGATAATTGTCAGTATTGGCAATATCGGGTTTTTAACATTGCCCATTGAAGTCAATGGCCGCAATGATAAAAAACCAATAAAATCGGCAATGTTAAAAATCCGATATTCTGATACCGATAAATCCAATATTGGGAGATCCGATACCAGTAAATATAGATAACCTATAATTCCCCCTTGAGTCCCACCCCTAGCGACAAGCTCTGCAACATGGCTTTGAGTGGCGAATGCTAGCTCGTCCCGTACAGCCGTGTCAAGGCAGGGGGCGCAATCATGGGAGGGCCTTGGGGGGATGAGGCAGGGCTGGGTGCCTTGGCCCACCATGGGGCATCACAGAACCCCGTCGGGTTGCCCAATGGAGGAGAGGGGGGACTGTCTGTCCTCCTCGCCACTCTTGTGGAGGCACCCTTTGAGACATACTGTAAGATTTGCTCTATGGTCATTATCACTAGTTGATCTAGCCCAGCATCCTTTCTCTGACAGTGGCGATACCAGATGCTTTAGAGAAAGCATACAAAACTAGGGAGTGTATGGAGTGGCCCATTTCCTTTTGCTCATTCACAGCTTCCAGCTGTCTGAGGTTCTTATGCTTTCATCCTTTCCTCCATCTGCCAGTCCCAGCCCAGGCCAAGGCAAAAAAAACAGCCCAGTTTGTATTTGCTAGGAGAAGACACAGCATTTTTGCCATTGTATACTGAAATGTTCTCTGCAGTGGGAGGGAGGAAAGCATCAAGGAAAGTCATCTTTGGGAGATGAGGCACAGACAACTAGGATGGATGGGTAGCGTCCTTCTCGGCAGCTTCTGCTGTAACCGGAGATGTGGGTCTGAGTCCAGAAGCAGTGCAGAGTAGAATATCAGCCAGAGCTGGATAAAGGGTAGTAATAACCACTAGTTCATTCATTTGGAAACGGGAAAAGAGGAAGATAAATGAGTAAACATGGAAGTCAAAGCTGTACAAAACTGGTCAAGTTTGGGACTCATTGGATGAAACGGGGCAGCATGTAAGGATCAGTGAGGGAGTAGTAATAGAAGCCACACATACCATGCTGGGTTATACCTCCCATCCACAGAACTTAATGTGCATCGCAGACCTTAAAGAATGTAGCCCCCCCAGTAGTGCGGGAAGGAATATGCGTCCCCATTTTGGAAAGGGAATCAAAAGCAATTGTTCTCATGTGGAAATACGTATTCCGTTATTGGCCATTGAAATCAGTAGCGCTTTTTTTGCACTGAGATGCAGATCAGTATTAAGAAAGGTAACCAAATCTCGTCCAAGATGACTCAGGGTATGATCCTCAAACCAGTTAGCGCCAATGCAAATCCTGCGGAAGTGGATGAGACTTGCACCGGAGCCAAGAGCTCGCGCCAGCGACTTGAGCCTGCCTTGCGCTGCCCCGTGATTCCAGCTCCCGGAAGAACTCACTGCTGTGTTTGGTTTTCCTTCCTCAACAGCGCGTAGCATTGAGCCTGGAAGACGACGGGTTACCGTGAGGACCAAGTCACCGCTCCAGTCCCATGGCTGACGGAACAAAATGCACTGAATGGATTCGCTTTGGATCATGGAACCCACCTTCCGTGTTTTTCTTATTGATTATTTATGTTGCAGAAGGGTAACCACAAAGTTATAATGAACTGCAAACATCCAAAGGATGTGAGAGTTTTGTATGTTTTATACAGGTTTTAACTTGTTGCACTACCCATCCGCGATAGTGAAGAGGCTGCTGACAAGCTACTAACTTGATGTACATAAACCAGCCAGGCCCAAGGCTCAGTAGCTACGCGCCATTTTAAAACTATATTTATAGAAGTTTTGTAAATACGTTGAACATGCTTTGTGGCTATCCATCAACGTAAGTAAAAGAAATTCTATACAAGCCGTTTAGAATATTTATTAACAAATTCTGGATATAAGATTTGTTCTGTAAATATATTGAAGGGCGAGAGTATTTATTTTTGGTATGTTTGGCTTGCTGTCCATAGATTTTTCCTGTGTATATATCTATCTAGGCTAGATAGATATATATCCATATAAATATATACATATATATATATATATATCCAAATAAATATATTTTAAAACTTACTAAACGCCCGGGTCTATGGAAATTAGGGTAATTGAATTCTTAAAGGATGTTTGTGGGAAATTTGCTTTGAAATCTAAAGCCACTGAGTAAGAAACAGCTGTACGTTAGGATAGTGCTCCCGTCAAGAATGAACAAACCTCCTGCCGTCGTAATATGCTGCCTGCCGTTCACTTTGCATTTCAGGTCCTGGCCAGTCAAGTGTCCCATGGCTCAGACATTAGCACACGTTACCAGGTGTCTTCCCCGGGAGCATCTCAGATGGTCAACGTTCCTGTAGGATACAGGGCTGCTCTCGGGGGTGAGCAACATTTTCTCTCCACGGTGGTATTATTTGTATAGAAAGGAAAACCTGAGTTTAATCGGTTATTTCCTACATGGAAAGCTTGCTCGCTGGCACAGAGTCAAAACCAAATTTGTTTTCTCCAATATTGATGCGTCAGTAAAGTAACTAAAAGAGCGTTCTGTGGGGATCAGCTGACCGCTAATTCTTAACCCTTTAGCTGCTGGTTGTCTGGCATCCCTGCTGTGAGGGATCTGTGCTTCCCCATTGGCACAGGGTGCCGTCACACTAGATGGGCTTTGGGGGGGGCGGGGGGGCTTCCACGCTTTGGGTAGTCTTACCCCACCCTGGGCAAACGAGCCACGCGATGCAGTGGCTTGTGTGCCCAGGGCCCGTCAGGTGTTTGTCCCTCCGGCTGCTGCGTGACGTGTTTTTGGGGAAATCCCAAAGACGTGTCACGGAGCAGCCTTCCAAGTGGAGTAAGGCTGCCCAAGGCGGGGAAACCTGTGAGGCTACGTGCGCTTGCCCCACCGCACTCGGAGCAAGGCAGTAGCACCCGTCACACGTGGCCACGTCACAGCCAGGGACTGGCTCTCAGTTGGGCCGGGGGCAGGGAGGTGGGCCAGGGACAGGCGGGTCATTCCTGTGAGCGGAGCATCGGCTCCGAAATGGGCCAAGCCGCCCAGCTCCCAGGCGCTCCTGTTCCCGGCTCGCGGGGCTGATTGCCCGCCACAGGGCTGTTCAGGGACCAGGCCCCCCGGGCTGCTCGTCTGGCTGCACCTCCAGTGAAGACAGGTCCCTGCCCGCTGTGTTGCAACATCCACTAAGACCCTTACAAAGTATGAGGGTTACTCGTGCAGTCCCAAGTCCACCCGGCTTGGAATAACCTGGGCCAGAGCAGAACCTGTTTGGTTACCCCGGACCGGGTCTGTTTGATCGAGTTATTCCTGGGAAGCCATGATGAGAGTCAGCTCCTGGAAGATAAAGCTAGCAGCTTTGTCAGCCCGTTACACCCTCCTCCAGTGAGTTCAATATTACAGGGATGGAGGCCGCTCCAAGATGCTTCTGGGTGATACGCCCAGTTGCACACACCGCCACTGCCTTCACGCTCCCTCTCCTCCTCCATCGCAGGACTGTGAGCGGAGCAATGGCTCAGGAGAGGCACGGCAGCTGCAGCAAGGCTGTGAATGGGGGCCTTAAATTGTATCTTGCAAATGTTGGTTGCAGCAGAGGGACATTGGCCATTGCTGGTGAGGCTTTCCCTCGCCCCAGAAAGTGTTGCTTTCTGTCATAGCCCTGACTGCATCCAGGATTTAGGCTACGGGGGAAATGGACCTTGCAGTTTCAGGAAAGGCTTCATTTTCTCTCTCCTGTCATTAAGCCTTTTCCTCTTCCCAAAAGATAACTGCTGTCTGGCAGGACATGGGGCGTTAACCAACATGACGCTGGCCCAGTTCGCTCAGCTCTGGCCAGTGCTGAACTTACACATCTGTTCCAGACCCACCAGATGTGGGTCCGGTTAAGACCCCGGTGGCGTTGCCGGCTGAACCAGAAATGTGGACCGCGGAACAAACCAGGCCCACAGTCTGGCCCTGTGAGCCACTCAGGTGAGCCAGAGCTGGGCCAACTGAGCAGGCGCGTCTGTTTTCATGCCCACCGAGCCCCACGTGGTGCGTTGCCATGGCAGCCAGCCATGGCTGCCTCTTATTGGCAGCCATGGCTGCCCATCGTGACAGAAGGCGGGGCGCCAGTTGCAGCATAGCGGCGGGGCCAGCCAGCCAGCTACGCATCACTCCCCCCCTCCCCGACTGGATCAAGCGGCAGGCAGATTTGATTCTGTCCCCCGACCTGACCCGGTTGGGGGGGTGGGGGTGGAGGGGCAGGCCTTCCATCCCCGGCTGCACGTTTGTTTTTATCCATTGGCTCACCTCTGTGTAGCCCAAGCCAGGCCTGTGCTGTACCTGTATTCCCCAGCCAGTAGCATGAACTGGGCCCTATCCATTGCAGCATCTCTCACTTAAATTGCCCTAGAGGGACCACTGACCTCAAACCATTCCCAACCCCATTGCCTCTGCTGATGACACTTCTGCACCCACTCTCTGGCCCTGAAAACGAAGCTCAGATTCTCCCCCATGTTTCCTGCTCATGGTCGATTGGGCCAGTTTTGTGAACAGTCCCTATGCTCCGCGTCACGGAGCATACAACAGCAGCCTCCATTGAACTTACGTCGCCTACGTTAGCATTTTCCATGAGCTACAAATCTCAGACCCATTTGCTGCTACGCACAAAGGGCTAGATCGTACCAGATGCCAAGCAGACTCAATTTTAAAGTGTTGCTCTCAAAAACCATTAAAGTTGATGTAGGAACTCCAATAGCCTTTATGGTAGGAAAGAGTGTGCGCTGTGATGGAGAAAACACTCCAGCGTCTCGCTGGACGAGGCCCTGTGTGCGAAGATGTATCAGTGTTTTCTTTCATACGCGACGAGTCAACGTTTTTGTGTACAAATGAGAAAACTCACTCTGAAGATGAGTTTCTGATTTTAAAAAAATGTCACAGAGAGATTAATGTGGGCTCAAATTGTTTCATTACGGGAGTTAAGTATAAAGAGGCGATCGTGTAGTATGTTCCATGAAAATATAATTGGCATGTAAAAGTAGAGGAATCAAGACTTCCGTTGGATTTTCAGAACTGAGGCTCATGGGTAAAAAAAAAACTTTTTAACAATCATGGCAGTGCGTGGAGAGAGGTGATTCTCGGATTTTTCAGTCATTATTTGAAACCACAAAGCTCTGTTACTACAAATCCATGCACCATGTGCATGAAAAGAATGAGAGAGCAGTCTGTGTATGTTGGTAACATTGTAACTAATAGCACTCTGTAAATATGTTTGAAGGCGCTACAATTTTGATACTTTTTTAAAGACAAACAAACAAGAAAACCTGTACAAACCACGTGTATAAAAAGCTGCAATTTTTTTCAAACCATTGTAAATGAATTTGATGTGTGTAGTGCTGGTTTCAAATTTTACAGATTTGTAACTAATTGAGCCAACCACCAAATTGTTTTGTTTTTTTTAAAAAGAAAAGAAAAAAGAAATGAATTATTTTCAATAATGGTTGGGATTGTTAGGACGTTGTTTAACATTGTAACCATTTCTGATCTGTCTGTCTTTTGAAGTTACGTTAGACTGAGTTCTTGCTTGGTGCCTTTTGTGTTTCACTTATTTTAATGGGCAAAAGGACTGGGGGGGGGGCATTGCTCTATGTAACATTTGCTGTACTTACATAAATAAGAGGTATTGAAAACCAAATGAATACATTTGTAAAACAGTGCACTGTTTCTATAGAGAGATTAAAAAATTTTTATCTGGGACTTCCAATCTGTTCTCTTAATTAACAGTAGACAAAGGCAAAGTTGTTTTTTAAAAGTTTGACTCTTAGACCAAGTGCCACATTACTTCAGTATCATGAAACTATCCGAATGTTCCTAATTGACTCATAACATCTCACTAAAGAGTCTGAGCGCGATCCAGCTCCATACAAGTCAATGGGAGTGTAGCCATTGACTTCAATGGGAGCTGGATGGCGCTCTCTTGAGTTAAAAGGAATCCTTCCGCGCTTCATTGCCCGCACAGTGTTCCTCCGCTCCTTAGATACTCCCGAGTTCTCACTTGTCTTTATAGTCTGTGTTTGTCAGGTCCCTAACACTCCCTGTTTCCCCAAATAATGCAAGACCTGGCTGTTCCGTCAGGCTTTTGGTGAGGAAGATGCATGATGGGGAGGGGGCGTTTCAGCTCCTCTTTTTAAAATTTATATTTATGTATGTATTTTTAATGTTATGAATATGCTGCCCCGAGTGCCGATGGCAGAAGGGCGCGGGGTAGAAGTTTGGAGAGAGAAATAAATAAATAAATAAATAAATAATCTCTCGGGAATTAGCATGCATAGGAATGCACTATTCTGCATTTCTCGCTGTTAGGGTAGGGGGGATCAGGAAGGGAAACATGCACACGCTTACGCACCAGGGGGCTCCACACATTCGTGGGAGGAAAACAACCCTTCAGGATCTTATAGGGCCCTAAACTTCCCGGACGGGAAGAGGCCAGATCATCGGGGGGGGAGGGGGTGACAGCAAGGCCCCTAGTAAAAATAGTAAAATTTTATTTGTTTGGCCATAGGCCGTAACAAAATTTAACAACGAGTTGAATAAAATAAACTGACAAAAGATAATACAAAATATCAGTTTTGTACAGAAATAATAAAATTTGCAGTTCATATTACATTTATGGCAATGCCCTTTCCAATAGTTTTGACAACAGCATTTGGCCCCTACTATAACTGCATTCATCCTGCAAAGTAGCTGTTTTTATTATATTATTATAATATAATGTTGACTGACCACAGGCCAGTTACAACAATTGAAAAATAAATAAAAACAACTTAAAACTTACAACAGTCAATATCATCCACAAATAGATCCCGCAAAAAATTTCCACCACCAGTTCTCCCCGCACCTGGGGAGGCTTAAGCAGCAAGAAAGACAACAGCAA
>QEPC01013865.1:11887226-11909091 GCA_003113815.1 Sphenodon punctatus | reverse complement strand
AATGTTTTCTTCCTGGAAATCACTCTTGGGACACAATGCTTTTGGGCCTTGAACTACACCGCTCTCCAGATACTATTTAATAATAATAATAATTCTATTTTTTATAGCACTCTCCCCTAACTTCCCCTGGACAAATGGCCCTTAGAGCGCTGCACAATTATAAAATCCAGTAATAAAAACAATATAAAACGTAATCCATTTGAATCCATTTCAAAAGGGAAGGTTAAGAGGGAGGACAATATACTGAAGGAGAACCAGCCATGGATCCTAAAGGCAGCTATAGAGAATAAATACATACTTAGGGAGGAACTGAGAATTTGCTAACCCCGGCTCCCATTTTGAGGTGCTGCTGCTCAGTCTGATCATTAAAGCCCGCCGTTAGCACAAGCCTCTTTGAGGGGGATGGGGTGTGCGCTACCAGAGTGCTTTGCGGATCAGAGCCTGGGTCACCTAATAATAAGAGTTTAACCTTTTTTATTCAGGAAACGACAGCTGCTCTATTTCAAAGGTAAGTGTTTATCAAGAAAACAGAATAGATTTTGGCTTAAGTCGAACTCATTACCTCCCGGGCAAGTCTGTCAAATAGATACTGCTGAGTCATGACTTCGTTCCAGTTCCTCTCCACTTCTTCACCAAGATGGGAATCTTCACATTCTTTCAGCTTTCTTAGAGTTGTGACCTGTGAAACCAGGCTGGCTCTTATTGCTCTTAGAAGAAAGTCACCATCTGTGGGACAAGAGTGGAGTTCTCCTCTACAGGCATGTAATTAGCTCAGGGTACGGTCTAAGGTAGGATTCAGTAACACTGCAAAAAGGACCCAACGAATAGTTCTATCACGAAACAAGTGTAAACAGCTATCAGAGGACTATCACAACATCATAAAAGAAATCGTAAACTGAATGAGATCCCAAACTGATCGGGAACATTTGTTCCCGGCCCCGGCTTCTCCCAGTGTGGAGGCTGTCTCTTATACACATCTAGATGTGTATAAGAGACAGGCCCAAAGACGGGGGGCGTAGCTAGGTTGGAATGGGAACTGGTAAAGAAGATGGAATGAGCCCCGCCATCCCACGCTCCTCATAGCAGGGGATGCAGCTACAGCAGGGCTATTTTTACACAGACGCCCCCACCCCCGGCTCGGTGTTTGGGCGTGGGGGGGGGGGAGCGTCCATGTAAACAGCCGGCGGCGGATGGGGGGATGGGTTCCCGGCCCGCTCTGTGTTTGTGTGAACACTGAGTGGGATTGTTGGGGGTGCGTGCGCGTTCCTGCGCAACACCCACCTCCACCCATCGCACACCCACCTCCAACCCTGCCCTCCGGAAAACTGGGGGAGGCTCCGTGGGTGGAGGTGTGTGTGTGTGTCCGTGTAAAGGGACAACGTGCCAGAACACCCCTTCCCCCACCCACCCCGTCCGTGTAAAAAGGGCCACCGCTGATCAGGCGGATGAAGGAAGATGCGCCCCAGGGGGTCAACTCACCCGAGAGTTTGCTTGGTTCGCAAGAAGTTGAAGCAAGGCTCCTCCATGTGCATCTGAAATTCAGCAGAATTTCAGTCAGAACAGGCTACCACTTCCAGCAGCAGCGATTTCCCTTCCCTGCGCCCACTTTGCTTGGAGGCATTACAAAAGCATGGCAAAAACAACCCAATATTTCAGGGCATGAATGATTGATTGATTTTCTTAGCAGGAATTGAAGGACAGGATCAAAAACTATAAGCCTGTAATTTTGTTACAACCAAAACGGGTCTTGATCTAGATATGAATTCTCAAAGTAAAAAGCGCTCACTGGGACAGTTCAGGCACTAGGACTCTCCCCATAAGTCAATGCCCCCTACACTAGGGAAGTCAAAGGCCATTTTAAATGGGCACAGCTGGGGGGGGGGGTCTGTGTGTATCTGGTGAGGGGGGGCAGGAATCAAACGGACCGGGATGGGTGTGTGCCCCTACCCACACACGCCCCACTCCTGGCTCCGCACGGAGCGTCCTGGATTTTCCCCAATGGGCATGAGTGGGCCGTGCGTGTGTCATGGGAGCGCACACCCATCCATGCCACCTTCAGATGGGGGGGTGAGCGGGCGGGCAGATTTGCATGGGCACGTCCTGTTTAAAAATGGCCAAAGTCTCAATCCGAGCGAGGACCTTATGCTGCCACACACGTGTGCGCATGACCTCTGTGTCGCCAAGAATCAATATTTCAGAATATTATTAGCAGAATATAAACGCTGCTTCAGGGATGGGCATTATGGAAAGGAGAAGGACCAACACTTACCACAAGCAGCTCCATGAGTATGTGGTCTCTCAGACTCCGAGCACCAGACTAAAAGAAAAAAGTTCATTCCGTACCAGCTTAGTGATTTCCCAGGAAGCTAAGAACTACATCTAAATGTCAAGTGGGATGTTTAAAGAGAGTGAAACCCGTTTGAGCTGGGTTTCAGCATTAGATCCATTACACTGACAATTTCAGGCCTCTGGCCTCTTCTTAAAATGGCCCCCGAGTTGGGAGGCAAAGCTGGCGGGCGGGAAAAGGACATGGGGATGGGTTGAAAAGCGATGTCATTGGGTAAAAACAGACGGGATGCTAGCCCTCACTCACCCGCTCCTCTGTTCCCGCGCCGCCAGATGTTGGCCCGGGACTGCCCCAGGGTGTGTAGGCAGCTGGGATACATCCTCAGGAAAATTGCCGAGGCACATCCAGGGGCCGCCCACGCAGGCCATTCTGGACCATCGCAGGCCCCCACATTTGTTCAGGGGCCCCTCCCTGACCCAGGGAGTGCCAGCCACAGGTTCCTGCCCTGGGGAGGCACCTCGCCACCAGCACATTGTTTTTTTACCCATTGTAAACCAGGCCCTGCCAGGGAGAGGATGGCTGAAGATGGAAGGTGGTGATATTAAAAGGGGAACAGCTAGGACATGACTATGCATAGCATCGGTCCAGACTTCTCTCACAGAACAATTCAGGATAGAACTTCATGGTGGAGTTTTTGCCATTTCACCAAGTTCATTTATGTTATTGCTTATGGTTGGAATCACTAGAATTTAATACATGTTCTATAAAATATAATGGTCAGAAAAATACAGAGGTACCGTCTAAATAAGAATAGATATTATTAGCCTTGATAATTGGCAGCAGCACGAAATGAGAGATTAATCCACCCAAATCCTTACACGGTACCTGATAGTAGACGGTCACTACGGAGTTGGCATCACCTTTGTTCAGGGATTTCACTTTACACACTGTGTGCAGATCTGGCAAGTCAATTACCCGGAAAAGAACTGGACATGGATGTACAAGGGGAAGGAACTGCAGTTTTCTGAGGAGAGTCCAAATAGCAACGTGTCACACCCCTTAGCCCGAAACACAGAACTGATCTCTGTGACAAAGATACTCCAACAGCCAGATCGACATATGCCCTACCTCCCATTCCGCCCCATCTCCAACAACAAAAAACCTACTTTAAACCCATCGATCCTGCCCTCCAAAACCAGAAAATCCCCACTGTATGGAAGTGGGAAATAGTTACATTTCATTTTGCAAGAAGTAAATTCCAGCTGTATTTCTATTCCTTTTCCATGTCCCCACCTCCCAAAATAGCCCTTAAAGGGAAGGGCGGGAGATAAGTCAGAAAAGGTTAAATGGAGGTTCATCCCCTCATCGTGTATTGCCCAAAGGTGAAAGGTGGAATTGCCAATAAGAGATACTCACTGAATAACATAATTCAGAAAATCCTTTGATTCCTAGGAAATGAAAGTGTAAATAAATAGTTTTGTTTAGGAGAACTGAATTCTCACCCCCAAATGCCTTCTGAAAGGGGTCATCAAATACTGAACTGCCCAGTCCGCCCAAGTTGCTAAACATTTATAAGACTTCATCCAAGGGGTGGCAATAAGAGGAAACAGAAATCTCCAACCCAGCCTGCTGTTCGGCAGTTTGTAGCCTCTGTGGAGGGACAAAGTAGAAGCCATGGGGGAAAGCCTATGAGGCCACCATGGCTGCTTGGAACCGCCGCGGACCCGGACTAGGGTAAGTGCAAGTGAGCCAACACACCTGACGGCCCGCTCTACCCTGGTCCGGAGTCCTTTGCACGGGCTGTGGCTGTTCCTCGGGAATGGTCCTGAGTAACAGCCCAGGCAACGCTGCCACGGCCCGTGCAAACCTGGGTTCTGGTGGCTGATCTCAGCCATAACGAGCTGGGAAAAGTCGCGGAATCCGTGCTCTCGTCACGGCTGAAAATGCCCATAGGGCATTGGTACATGCAGCTGGGCTCTGCCATGAAGGCTACATTTGGTGTTTTAGGAAAGTTTCCTACATTCCCACCCTAGGCAGTTCCCTCGGTACCATGGATAGTAGGCGTACTAGCGTACACGGGTCGTGGGCATTTTCATCATGTTGTTGTCTAAATCTGGTGTTCAAGCATCTTTAGACAACATACCAGTCGAAACATCGGCACCCAAGATAACATTAGCACCATCTTGGCTGATAACTAGAGTGGGAGACGGAGCTAACGGAGGTTTCCCCAACCTTGCCAGTGCAGACAAGGACATAAGCTGGTAAAAGTGTGTGTTACAAAAGGGGAGCAGCAAGTGAACATGACTATCCAATCAATGAAGACAGGAGTCCAAGTGTCCGCTGCTCGGATGAGTACTCACTCTGCTCGAGAAGTTTCCCTGCACCAGCCCCTCCACAAACAGCTGAGATTTGAATGCCTTCACGAAAGCTAACAAAGACTCTATGGAAAGACCGTTCATTAGAGTCTCATATTTTTCTATTGTAGACCACTTGCCATGCTCCAAAATTACATGGCGGATATCTCTGTAACGACAAGGGGAGAAAAAAGGTTGATAAGTACATCTGAATTCAGAATGCGATGCCCAACAAGGATTTAGTCTCTTCAAACTTCTGTACAAAAGAACTGTGACAAGTATCATTTAATCAATTACTCCCAAATTAACAAATATGATCAATCTACCGTGGAACTTTGGCCCTCTCTCAGCGCCAGCTTGCCCCTGATAACCTCACACCCTCGGCATCCCGGGTGCAAGGACAAGAGTTTGCTTCTTGGGCTAAAACCTTTAAATAGTTGTTGAATTTCAATCAGGTTGTGTTGCAACGAACAGATAACTTGTTCTTCTGTAGGCCCCTGATCTAAATCTGTGTTTTTCTACAGTGCTCTCTCTATCTCCTTTGATTACACTACTGGGGTTTTAAAACAAATATTATCCAGCCTCTCTGATCTCGCCCCCCTCAACAATGTTCAACGCTCTGATGCCAAAATCATCCACCTTGCCCGTCGCTTTGACCACATTCAGCCCCTTCTCTCCGCCCTGCACTGGCTCCCTCTAAGTGAACACGCTTAGCACAAGCTCCTGGTCTTCACCTTCAAGGCTCTTCATGGACTTGCTCCCTCGTATCTCTGCGCTCTTGAGCTTTGCTCCTCCTCTGCCCCCACCCTCACCTGCTCGCAAACCCCTTTACTCCTCTAAACGTCTTCACCCCTTCTCCCTTGCTGCCCTACCTGCCTGGAACTCCCTCCCTGAATGCGTTCGCTCTGCTTCCTCCCTCCCAACTTTTAAATCTATAACCACCTCTTCCATCAGGCCTTTCCCTAGCTTGTAATGGGTGAAACTGTGGCCACTTTCAGACATGCCCGCCCCCCCCCCCCCCCCCCCCCCCGGTGCATATTTGGGCTGCACGTGGGAATGCGCAGACTGAATATATGGGGGATCAGCGGGTGTGAAAGCCCCCCCCTCACCTCCCCCATGCGGCTTTGCTGGCAGAGACGCGCAGGGATGCGAGCAGGAAATTGAGCTCTCCATCCCTGTGCGTCTCTGCCGACAAAGCTATCCTTAGTAAAGTCACATATAGTAGTACAAGTTGTCACAATAGTAGAATTCTCAGATTTGAAGGACAAATAGGACCAGTAGATTCATCCACGCCAGGATGCTCAGCTAAAATTGCTGGGTGGGGGGCAATGAACTGGTTTACTCAACGCTGAGCTGCACGTATCCTCATGAAACATTAGCTCATGACATTGGCTCTTCTAGTCTCAAGGTTACCACCATCTCAGTGACTCAGTATTAAACTCTACTCACGGGCAGCCATGCACCCTTCAGTCAGACCCTCAAAGCACCACCAAGAAAACGAGAAACCGCACATGTTAATTCCAAACCCAATAAGACCAGAATAACGCCTTTTTCTCTTGTATCAGGCTGCCCAGTGGTTTCTGTTGCTTTGCAACTTGCTCAGCACTCCGTTTTGCATAGACGAGTTACTATATCTACCTCTGCCTGTTTATAATCAGCAGTACTCCCCATTTAACAAAGATTCAGAAATAATATACTCCTGGTGTTCACTTACAAATCCCTTCACAACCTGGCTCCCTTACCTCTCAGCCCTAGTCTCCTTACACACTCCTGCACGCACTTTCCGCTCCTCCTCTGCCCCCTCCCTCGCTCTCCCTCGTCTCCCCTGCTCCCCTAACTGCCTTCGTCCCTTCTCCCTTACTGCCCCCCATGCCTGGAACTCCCTCCCTGCCCACATCTGCCTCGCCCCCTCCCTCTGCGCCTTCAAATCCCTCCTCAAAACCCACTTCTTCCTCACCGCCTTTCCCGACGCCTGTTAGAACTTTCCTTTCAATATTTACTGTCTGCCCTCCCCGCAGACTCCTGCCTAACCGCAACCAAGCCAAGCACGTGCACCTGAGACTTCGCATCCACTTGAATGTTATTTATCCCTTGTCTCTCCCTATGCACCCTCTCCTTGTCTTCCCCCTCTGTGTCTATAGATTGTAAGCCGTAGGCAGGGACCATGTCTATCTCATTGTTCTGTAAAGCGCCAGGTACACAGCTGGTGCTATACAAATGTTTATTATAATAATAATAATAATAATAATTAATAATAATAAATTAATTAATAATAATTAATCATTAATGTATGATTTAAGGTCTTGATCCTGACGATTTGTGTGTGTGCTCGTTACTATTACCAGTAGTCCCAGTGTAATCACTGGTACTTCTCAGAGTAGTACAGTCAAGCACACTCATAAGCCCATGAAGGCTTAGGGCTAAAGTATGGTGCTCTGTGGGGCCAATCCCAAACCCTGCACGTGCAACAGGAGCACAGCACACGCACAACCAATGTGCAGCAAGCACACAACCCCCATGCCTCTCTTTACGGGGAATACGATGTATGCGTGCATGTGCATCTCCACACCCAGGCATTTCTTTTTACCTACACAAACAAAAATACTGCATGGTCATTTGTCACAGAAAGCAGAGGGACTCGTACTGCTGGGACAATGGACTGTCACTACACAGGTAAAGGGAAGAGGTCACAGTGCTAACCGAACCCACAGCTAGGGCGGCCGCCTAGGCACATTTTTAAGGAACACTTATGAAAAATACATGTTGCAGGGCCCTGCACTGGCACCCTACCGCTCCAAGGCAGGACCTGCAACATGTATTTTTCATAACACCTGCAGTCTAGACCCAGATGAAGTCCCTCTAGTGAGCTTCGCTGCAGACCCTCACCTGGCCAGCATCTCTGATTTGATGAGAGAGTTAAAATAAGTCTTTTTTAGCTGCTCGGCCATCACCCGGAACGTTGCTGGAGCACAGAGGAAGTCAGATAAGTAGTCGATGACGAGCTGAAACAGCAGCTGCAAAGAAAAGAAAGCACCTGGTTTTCTAGGCCATTTCTGCCAAGCGGGAGAACGTCACTTGCCGCAAAGCGGGCTGATAGGAATACCATCGCGTTTAAAATAAGGCTCGTTTAGAAATTCATTAATCAAAAATGCAACCAAGGTTAGTCCCCTAAATTGCCATTTGAAAAATATCCTCTCCCCACCCCTCCAAAAAAACCAAAATCAGCTAAATAGAAAACATCAAAAAAATCTTGAACACAGAAATCAGCTAGTTAAGAATCAAGTAAGAGGTGTCAGGACTTCTCACAATTGTAGTGTCGCGACCCGTCATGGGTGTAATTCTAATGCCCTGGGGCCCGTAAGCCTGGTGTAACTGCTCCCCCTGCTGGTGGGAGGAGAGGGAGGCCAATACTGTCTTCTGTCCCAGGGCCTAGTCCAACCTAGCGACACCCCTGCCACTAGTAAAGGGAACTTTTTTAACTGCAGTATGTATCATTTCAGTGAATTAACGTCACTGTGAAGATTCCTTTCCTGGCTTTTGAGCATTTAAAGTTGGAACTATCACAATAAATTAAACATTCCCCTTCCAGTTTAGTGGAAGAAAATAATATGCTGGCTAATAAATAAGTTCCTATTGTTTAGATGAAGGTGTTGGAAGAACAATGAATTCCTCTGGTTAAAGGGGCGCTACAGAAGCAGCCTGTCACAGCGGTGCTGTAAATGCAGAGAGATTTTCAAACTTAGCTGCTCATGCTGTCCTATGCACACCTGTGCCGGCAAAGCCCAAGGGGGGGGTCTTACCACAGAGCAACCATTCTGGACCCCACTCTAATTCTGGGGCCCCCATTTTCACCAGGGCACGGTGTGGGGGGCCACACTTCTTCCCAGCAGGGCCCCAAACCCAGCCACCTATAGGGCCCCACGGAGAGTGCCCCGGAGTGGGCAGGGACACGTAGAAGCGGGAGAGGTCACCCTGGGCCCTGCAAATTCTAAGTCCGGCCCTGTTGGTCAGCAGCAATGTGTGCCTGATCAACCCAGGGGACAGACCTCGCTGAGCCTTTTACCAAGAGAAATGCAGCTGCTTTTGCCTTTTAGCAAGACGTCTGTGAACTTTACGATACACAAATTCATGACTAATGGACAAACAGAAAGACCATGAATGAATGGGTTAAAACTGAAGCATACTGTTTGGCCAGAGAATGGAAAACTTACAGGCAGTTTATGATTAAAACCTTGCACTTGAATGACTAAACCGTGATCCCCAGGTACCAGTTTGTATTTTAACTGGGCAACGTCTGCTTCGTATCCTGGTTCGGCAAGGTTGTGGGTGAGGATGATCACAAACATGTCAAAGAGCACCATGCTGCAAGGGGAAGCAGGCAGGGGTCACCAAAAAGAGAAAAGGAGGAGACAAAACCAGTTTTAATGGATGGGAGGGCACGACACTAAAGTGTTTTCCATTAAAAATAGATGATTTCTCTGAACTGCAATGGACATTTCCAATTTAAAGCTTAAAACCAAAAGCAAAGCCAGATTTATACTCTGCAAGGAAGTACCTGGAAGCAGGTAGCTGCGATTTTCCATTTACCGTAGGAAGCGACGCCGGAGATGACACGTTGGGTAAAGCCACATAAGACACTAATCCAATTTGGGGCGCTTTACCCCACCTCAGGCATCCTTACCCCACCACGCAGCGCATCGTATGGCTGGCAGTGGCGGGCAGCCAGCTGTTAGGCGCCGTGTCCGCCAGGAACGGTCAGGGACACTGCGTAGCAGCATTGCCCACTGTGGGGTAATGCTGCCCAGAGGGGGTTAAGGGGACACTGCCCGTGTGGCCAGGCTCTGTGCTGCCCAGCCCTGCAGTGAGGTCCATCGCGGAGCCTGAGCGGCAGGTGTATTTGGCATCCCTGCACAGCCGCGTCGTGGCCGGGGGCAAGATAGTGAGTTGGGCGGAGGGGAATGGGGGGGGGGGAAGCTCCTCGGCCCGCCCCGGGGTGTGGTGGGACCTCTGACAGAGGCCCACCTGGGCTCCGCGGTGGCATTGGGTCATGTGCCCACCCAAAGTGTGTGGCTGCTGCTGCGTTTGCCCACCCCCAGGGCGGGTGGGCGGGCAGGCAGGGGATCAGGCCAGGCTTTGCTTGTGTGGCTGTACCCACACTTTCCTTCTCAAAGCTCTAGACTACTAGAAATTACTACTAGAAATTGTAAAGAATATGGGATAAAGGAGATCAACCTCTAGGCTCAACCTTCAAGTCTGTTTGACTCAGGGAAGGAGGGTTGGTTTGGTGGTAGTGTTTTTCGTTGTTGTTGTTGTTCTGTTTTATTGTTATTTTTGGTTGTTTATGTAAATAACAGTGTAGGAATTTTAAGTAAATCCTCTGCAAGATAGACAAGAAAAGGCTAATGCTTACTTCTTTGCAGACTGCTGTATCAGTGGGGAGATCAGATGGAAATGTATATATGCTGAAAAGAAAGAACTGAAATAAGAAGGAGCAGGAACAATAGCAGCTTTAAACATTCAAGTTTCTTTTCCCCAGCTTGCTTGTTATTTCCTATCAGGTATTTTCCTTAAACCATAGGTAAATGGCTGTGATAACATCCTTTTTTTTTTTTTATCAGTATCAAATCAATGCCAAAAAATTGTTTTCCTCTCCGGCTTAACTAATATAATATTTCAAGGGACTGTGTAAAGAGAAGCCTACAGAACAGTACTTTGTTGTTATCACTGGTTATTTGAATAGAGCCAGCAATGTACCTGGTGCTGTACAATTCTTAATTAGAGCTCAGTCTCTTCCTCGAGGGGCTTACAGTCTCAGTGGGACAAGGGAGGGAAACAGGTGTTGATACATTTGGGAAGCTGAGTAATCACAGGAGCACGTGCTTAAGTTTCATTACAGGGTGAAGAAGACCCTGAATGACAGTCTCCCCGATTGCTCTCTGACACTTTCCTGAGGAGCTAGGAGAAGCCTGATGAAAGAAAGTAGATTTTTTTTATAGGGGTGGTCCTCTGGAGGTAAATTAATTTCAATTTATTTTCATTTCATTTACCAAAGTTATCGGATTTAAATACAGAGTCATATGATGGATCCGTATTTAAATCATTTAAAATATTATTTTTTTAAAAATAAATTAAAATGACTGTGCTTGCACAAAATGGCCCATTTTGCGCTGGACCATTCTGCACTTTTTAAATGTTAGGAACAACACAGGCTTGTTGTTGCGCTGTTCTGATTTGGTTTGGATTAATCCATAACAACCCATTCTGCGCAGTTATGGATTCAATCCAAATCCGAATTCCCACCTCTAGATTTTTAGGAAGGATTCATTTTGCAAAAGATTGCTTTACTCTACAGAAGTCTTCAGAGGCACCTTTTTTTATAACGACCAACACATTGCACAATAAAACACACACTATGCACACTATGCACGTGTCTTTTCAATGTAGTTAGATGTAAAATACACTTCTGGGCCCAGCTGCTGCCCTCTCCAGTGTGCAGGTTTTCAGACATTTTAAAACAGGCACAGCTGGGGGGCAGGTCCGTGCATGCTGCATGGAGTGCCCACCCACGTCCTGTGGGGAGAATCAAACGGGCTGGGATGGGTGCACCACCCATTCCTGCCCCCGCATGAAGCAACCTGGATTCCCCCCCCCCCCCCCCACCCAGTGTTTTGGCGGGCCCGTCATGGCGCACTCCAGCTTTTTCAGCAGTGCACCATGCGTGGGCAGCGTGTGGGTCACGGGAGCGCGTGCCCAGCCATGCCGCCTCCAGACAGGTGCTCGGGTCAGGAGGGGGCAGAATGGGTGGACCTGCGTGAGCGAACAGCCTTCTTTGTCCACGACGTGCATGGCTGACACAACAGGGGCTGGGCCCACAGATGATGAAGGAAAGGAAATGCGAACACATCTGCAGAGGGGCCGGGAGACCCACATGCCAACACAGGCAGTGGGAATAGAAAGAAGCAGCGGCCTCATGCCAAGAATGAACCTCTTCCCAACCATGAAGCTTCTGGGGGGCTAGGAAAATGAAAGAAAGGAGAATTGGTTACCTACCTTCGTGAATTCCTTTCTCTCTTACTCTCCTGATCCTCCTCCGCTGGGTAGCTCTGCTGCTGGCCGATAGGAGGCAGATGATTGATTTTCTTTTGTGCGCATGCGCGCCAGGAGCTACCCGGTCCCTCCAGTCCGTAGCATAGCCGAGTGCCCCTGCAAGTAGTATCCCCTGACAAAACATAACTTCAGGAGAAAAACTGTAATGCACTAATAACATAATCATAAGAGCCAGATAAACTGAGACCCAACATGGTCAAAAGTTAATAAACAGTTGTATAAGGAGATGCTGAGTGCTGTACGGCAGGGAGGGTCGGAGGAGGATCAGGAGAGTAAGAGAGAAAGGAATTCACGAAGGTAGGTAACCAATTCTCCTTTCTCCTCTTACCTCCTTCTCCTCCTCCGCTGGGATGTACCAGAGCCAAATCCCTCCTCTACGGGTGGGAGCCGACAGCACTGGGAGCATCCAGTACTGACTGCAGTACCCGCCTGCCAAAGGCAGCCTCAGCTGACTGAAAAATGTTGATCTTATAATGCCTGATGAAGGTATGTGGGGACGCCCACGTTGCGGCTCTACAAATCTCCTCGTAGGAGGCTTGTGCCTTAAAGGCGTAGGAAGTGGCCGCGCTGCGGACAGAGTGGGCCCAGATCTGTAAAGGGGGGATCCTCCCGCCGGCCCTGTAGGCTTCAATAATGGCCTGCTTTACCCATTTAGATAATAAGGTCTTAGAAGCCTTGAGACCCTGAACGGCCGGTCGGGTGTTAACAAAAAGGGCTGTAGATTTACGAAAGGCCCGGGTCCTGGACAAATAAATTTTTAGCGCCCGTCTGACATCCAGTTTGTGCCAAACTTTCTCTTTTTGGTGAACAGGGTTGGGGCAAAAAGAAGGGAGCACCAACTCCTGGGCCCTGTGAAAATACGAATTTACCTTAGGTATAAAGGCCGGGTCCAACCGGAGAACGACCGAATCTGGTCGAAAAATACAAAAATTGTCCTCCATTGACAGTGCACTCAGCTCCGAAACTCTTCGAGCTGACGTGACCGCCACTAAGAAGACTGTTTTTAGCGTTAGAAGGTACAAGGATATATGTTTTAGGGGCTCAAAAGGAGGTCTTGTCAGTGCCTCTAAGACCAAATTTAGATTCCAGGAAGGCACCCGGTGAACAACAGGAGGGGACAAGAGCCTAGCCGCCCGGATGAACCTCCGGACATGTGCGTGTGAGGAAATAGACCTACTAGTTTCAGCTCTTAAGACAGCATCGAGAGCAGCTGCTTGCCTGGCTAAGGTGTTGGCCCTGAGTCCCTTGTCTAGACCCTGCTGCAAGAACTCTAATACTTGTGGAACTCCTGCCCGTCTAGGGTCCAAGTCTTTTTGCCTAGACCAAGTAGCGAAGGTTTTCCAGGTGTTTTGGTATGACCTTCTGGTGGCTGGTTTTCTAGAGCTTTGAAGGGTATCAAGAACTGGTTCCGAATAACCCCTTCGTCTTAGCGCAGCGCGCTCAATCGCCAGGCTGTCAATTGCAGAGTCTGTACGTCTGGACAGGATATGGGACCCTGACGAAGAAGGTCTGACCGGAGAGGAAGTTTTCTGTACTGGCCTTGACTCAGTTGAATGAGCTCCGAGAACCAGGGCCTCCGGGGCCACCAGGGAGCGATCAGGATTAGGAGTGCCCTTTCCCTGCGTGCTTTTGCGATAGTTCTTAGCAGTAGCGGAAACGGAGGGAACGCATAGAGCAGCCCTTGTGGCCACGGCTGGTTCAGGGCGTCGATTGCCTCCGCCTGCTGACATGGGTCCCGTGTCATAAAGCGGGGCAGCTGAGTGTTGTTCCTCGATGCAAACAGGTCGATGACAGGGAGTCCGAACCAACTCACAATGCTCTGGAACACTGTCTGGTTGAGCATCCACTCGTGAGGCTGTAATACCTGGCGGCTGAGCCAGTCTGCTGTTATGTTGTCTTGGCCTCTGATGTGGAGTGCTTTCAGGGAAGGTACATGGGATTGTGCCCACCTGAATAGACGCGTTGCTTCCCGATGTAGTTGGAGCGACCGGGATCCGCCCTGATGGTTGATATATGCCTTGGCTGTGATGTTGTCCGTGTAAATGAGCAGGTGGCAATTGGTCCCGGCGGGGAAGATGTGTTGAAGGGCCAGGCGAATGGCCTTCAGCTCCAGGAAGTTGATTTGTTGTTTCGCGTCCTGGGGAGACCATAGACCTTGCACCGAGCGCGTCGTCGTGTGCGCTCCCCAGCCTGTCAAACTGGCGTCTGTTGTAATTATGTCCCTCGGAGGGTCTGTGAGGGGAACGCCTTGCAAGAAGTGTGCGGGATCTAACCACCAGGACATTGAGTTTTTTAGATGTCCTGGTATGAGTACCCAGGGATTCAGTCCGCTCGTGAGCTCTCGCTGAAAAGGAGCTAGCAGCTTCTGCAAGTGACGAAGGTGGAACCTGCCCCATGTCACCTGGGCTGTGCAGGATACTAGCAGCCCCAGGAGTGAAGCGAGTGACTTGAGTCTGAGGCGACGAGCTGATCTGAGGGATCCCACCAGCTTCCTTATCTTCCGTGCCCTGTCGGGTGGCACGAATGCGCGGTCGGAGGTGGTATCGATGACTACACCCAGATGTTGAAGTGTCCTTGTCGGAGTTAGATGGCTTTTCTCCAAGTTGACGAGGAACCCGTGCTGTTTCAGATAGAGAATAGTTCTGTTGAGGTCCTCTATGGACTTCTCCGGTGAGTGGGCTCGGATCAGGAGATCGTCGAGGTAAGGATGAATGTGAATGCCCTCCATCCTTAGGTTCGCCACCAGGGGGATCAGTACTTTGGTGAAAGTCCTGGGGGCTGAGGCTAGTCCGAAAGGAAGGGCTCGAAACTGCCAATGATGGTGGTTGTAGGCGAAGCGGAGCCACTTCCGGTAAGTCGATTTGATCGGGATGTGGAGGTAAGCATCCTGTAGATCCAGGGACACCATCCAGTCGAGTTTGTGAATGCTGTGACAAATGGAGGCCACGGTCTCCATCTTGAACCTTTTCTTTGTCACGTGATGATTCAGGGCCTTCAGATCTAAGACTGCTCTCCATTTCCCCGTCTTTTTCGCCACCAGGAAAAGAATGGAGTATAGCCCCAGGAACTGTTGAGCACGTGGCACCTTTTCTATTGCCCTGGTGTCGTGTAGTCTCCTGATTTCGTGCTTCATTGCATGATGTTTTTCTGGGTCCCTTGAAGCGGGGGAGACCAGAAATCTGCTTGGTGGGGGGGAGTCGAATTCGATCGCGTATCCCTGTGCCACGCAGGATAGGACCCAGGCGTCTGAAACCGAGAGAGACCACACCTCGTGGAACAGTTGAATCCTGCCCCCGACCTGCTGGGCGGAGTAGTCAGGAGTCCTGCCTGGGTTGAGTGGCAGGGGGGCCTCTTGATCTGCGCCTGTCATACCTGCCGGAGCGGAAGCCCCTACCTCTGCCCCTGAAGGCAAAGTTGGTAGCATACGCCCTCTGTGCCGGAGCTTGGAATTTTCTGTATGGGGCTGAGAAGCCCCTGAATCGAAAGGGCTGCTGTCTAAAGGAACCCCTTTTATTGGATAGCTGTTGGAGGGTCTTAGTCTTATCTTTGCTGGACGCCTCCTCTAAGACCTTCTCCAGGCACACCCCAAACAATTTAGAGCCTTTGTATGGGGAGGCAGTAAGCAAGTTCTTTGCGGTGACATCCCCATCCCATGAGCGTAGCCATAGCCTACGCCTAGCGGCCACATTGTTGGCTACCGATCTGGCCGACCAAGTTAAGTTATCGGTGGTCGCATCTGCTAAAAAGGCGGCCGCCATGTGGACTCTGGAATTTAGCCGTTGAGCCTTACCCTCTGAAATTTCTGGATCTTGGAGTTCTTGGAGCCAAGCGAGCATGGCTCTGGAAACATAAGAGGACGCTATTCCTATCTTTAGAGCCGCCGAAGTGGTTTCTGAGGCCTTCTTAAGAGCAGTATCCACCGCTCTATCCGTAGCGTCCCTAGGATGGCAATCCCCCTCAGTGGGGAATACTGTGTGCCGAGCTAGGGAAGCAGCTCCTGCGTCCACTTTAGGTGAACGGAACAAGGGGTCCTTCCTCCTGGAAAAGGAGTAAAGCGAATCCTGCGCCCTATTCATTTTAAAGCTTTTATCTGGCTGCTTCCACTCTTGCAGTACCAGCCTCTCAAAAGCCTTGTCTAAGGGAAGGCCCTGGTCTCTGCCATGAATAGATGGGATATACTGGCGGGTTTCCTCCTCCTGGGAGTCGGAGGAGTCCCGTTTTGGAGGCTTCTCCTGTAACTGCAGCGTTTTTATAACGTGAGAGATAAGCTCATTCCTGTACTGACCAGGAAATTGTCGCTCTCCCTCGGTGGAATCAGAGGTTTGTTCGACCCATTCGCCCTCCTCTAAATCGGAATGAGATTGCTCGGATTCTGAGGAAAGAGCCGACTCAGGCTGTCTGTGCTCAGAAAGGGCCTGGTTTAACTCTATAGGTTGGCCTTCCTGATCACTTTCAGCTGAGGACTGAATGGCGTGACGAGTGTCACCTGAGGGGCGTCTGGGTCTTTTTGTGGGGTTACCAGAAGTCCCTGCCTTGGACTTAGCCAAAGGCTTAGGCTGCCGCTTCCTGCTTGGTTTAGTAAACTTCCCCAGGGTAGCCAGGATCTCTCCAATAGATTTCTCCATGGAGGCTAGGCGTACTTGCGTGTCTTGCTCCTGGACGCCTCCTCCATGCGAAGGGGCTGCCACTGTGGGGGGAGAGGCCCCGATGGGGGGCTGTCCCGTGCTCATGGCCTGTTCAAGGAGATAATAGGAAAGGAACCAGTCATTGAAGGGTTAAGTCACCTCCTGAGTGAGCCCAGACAGGCTGTCTCTGCTCAGGGAGAGGAGGGGCCATATAGAGGCTGTTACTAGGGAGAAGACAAGCAACGCTGCCTCTGCCCTGTAGGGGGCCGTTGCTACAAAAGTCCTCTGGCCTCCACGTGTGTAGCTAGGCAGATAAGTCCCTCGTGTAGGGGCCTGCCTGAAAAAATACTGGCCGAGGGAGACTCAGAGGCCCCGCTGCGCGGTCCCCGAGTTCCCTGCCTAGGGCTTATATTAAAGTATTGGCCATTTAGCCCCCATGAGCTCTCGGGAGTGGCGCGCCACCCCGGAGCAATTCTAGTCTCCTTTAGAGCTTTGCATTATGCCCCTGCCGGGTTTTCGCGGGTGCGGCGTGCCGCCCCGGAGTTACCCCATTCTTTATGTCTCCTAATGAGAGCAATGAGATTTATGTGGCCCCAAAAGCTCTCGGGCGCGGCCGCGCCGCCCCGGAGCTGTATTGGCAGGCGGGGAGGGGGGGGGGGAGGAGGCGGGCTTTCACGCCGTTTCTCTGGTGCCGTTTGTGTCCCTCACCTGCCCCGCAGTCAAGATCCCTTTGTCCTTTAAGTTTTGTTTAAATGGGCCTTCTCTCAAGACCCTGCCTAGTGCCCGCTTCCGCGGAACGCGTCCTACCGGCCGAAGGCAGATGAAAAGACTGGAGGGACCGGGTAGCTCCTGGCGCGCATGCACACAAAAGAAAATCAATCATCTGCCTCCTATCGGCCAGCAGCAGAGCTACCCAGCGGAGGAGGAGAAGGAGGTAAGAGGAGAAGGGGACAAGTTGTTTGATCAACTATTTATTTATTTATATTTATATGGCGCCTTTCCTGCAAGGCTCAGGAAGGCTGACAGTAATAAAAACAGAATTAAAAAACCCATTAAAATCAACCAAAAAACAATAATACCCCAACACCTCCAACCCATCCCATCTCACCCTACCAAATGCCTGGCAACTCACCCACCAAACCCCCAACCCCAGTCCAGCCTCCTTCTTAAATTACACCCCTCTCCCCCTCCCCCCCAAATTCAGCCCCTGCTGCCAAAAGCTCAACACAACAAAATGGTCTTACGTGGAGGGGCCAGGGGGGTTGGAAATAGGCCACGGTAAAGGAATATACAGCTCCTTAGCCAAACGTTTGAACACTGAGTTCCCACCCAAAGCCAGGTAAGCAAACAATCAAACATAAATGATGCTGCCTAGATTTTTAAACTGTGAAGCTTACAAATCCTAATTCTAATTCAGTTGCCAGTGCCATTTTGGTGCTGACGATCACATGGGAAAAGCTTTGTGATGCACGCTGCGCACCTTTCTTACCAGATAACGAATGTTACCTTTGGGGGTGCTGAATTTATTATCCTTCTTGTACCACAGACAGCCCTGCTGCTTCTTCAGGACTTTGACTGGATACTCCATGTCAGGCCTGCTACATTTCTTCAGAGAAAAGTCAGTGGCTAATGAAGAAACAGAATACATGGGTTACTGGATTTCATATCCCTGTCGATTAGCAGGGCACAAGTCCATCCTCCATTGTAAGCACTTCAGGGCAGGGACCTACCTCTAAATAAAAAGAATAATAACAGCAGCAAAAACAATGTGCGTCACTTTCAAAACCGTAAGCAGATTGAATCTCCTCCCTTGTGCTCTAGCTCACTTGGTTACACACTTTCCACTACACTTAGGGCACTTTCCCACGTGACCAAACGTGCACCATTTGCCTCCGTGTGAAACTCCGGGAGGCAAATGCTGGGCAGCTTTTGTCATGTGGGGAAAACATGTGGATGCAAAGGTCGATTTTCCAGCTCTGCAGCATCCTCCGCATGATCGGCGCCAAAGCCGCGCAGCTTTGTTCTCCCACATGACAAAAGCCACACGGCACTTGCCTCTCTCTCTCACGGTTTCTCATGGAGGCAAACAGTGCGCATTCTGTTACGTGGGAAAGCACCCTTAAAGACGGTGCATCCAGATCTAACCACGGGGATTTGGCTTCCCTACAGAACCCGCACTAATGGGAAGACTGTTACACGGTCTAGAGCAGGGGTGGGGAACCTTTTCCATCCTGGAGGCCACTTTGAAAATTAGGACATAGGGCTACATAGAAGTTGGGGGCAGGAGCCCATAAGGGGTTGCACCCAAGGAAAGGAGGATTTGGATCATGGATTCGTGCCAGGGATCTGCCCCCTATCCTTGTGTGCATGCCCTCATCTTTGCTCCTTTACACTGGGCTCAGTCTTTGGATGTTTCCAGATGAGATGCTACCCCGCGTGGCCACCCAGGAGCCACAGATCCAACCGCCCGCCTTAAGGTGGAGCAGCTGGATGCGCGCTCCTGTGAGCCACGGAGCACCCGCTCCCTCAGCCACTCATGCTGCCATGCCAGGAAACATGGAATAAGCCGCACGGGGAAAGGCAAATGGGCAGCGGCTGCGTCCGTGGCCATGGTGGGAGCTGCCCATTTGTGTCACTCCCCACGCCTTCCACACGTGTGAGTGCTCCTGGCACCAGCCACGTGGCAGCCACGGACCCCTCCCGGTCGACTAGCACGTCTGAAAACACACTTTCAGTGGTTGGATGTAGGAACTGGAGAGAGACGACATAAAAACTTGCCACAAGGGGCATATTTGGTCCCGGGGCCTGAGGTTCTCCCTCCCTGGTTAGAGTGTAGTGATTTAAGGAAACTCTAATGTGTGTGAGTTTTAGTGAGTCTCACTAAAACTCACTAGGGTTATTCAGGCCACATCTGTTTAATTTTTAAATAGCTTTAAGTTTTTTGTATTGTATTTTATGCTGTTTTTTTATATTCTGTTTATTTATTGTACACCATCCCGAGCTGCTATTGGGCAGGAGGGGGCAGGATATAAGCTTGAAAAATAAACCAACAAACAAAAGTCACACACTCCCTGCTCAAGAGCCACTGCCCGTTTTTGTTTGCTTCTGACAATAAATCCACGGCTATTGAAGAAGTCCGATGTTATTTTTCCAAAAGGGCCAGGCTAATGAAACATCCCTGCTGCCCTCAGTAAAGCAGGCTCTGCTCTCAGTGGCTCTGCTCTCAGGCTCTTTCTTGAGTGCATCGTGGATGCTCTGTCGGTGCTATAGGCTGTGTTTCTTGTACTCGCAAGACGTGGCAAAGTCAGCGTGACCCACAAGTTGGATTTTTAAACCTGTGCTTTAACGAACATTTACATGGACAAATTTCTAACAGAAGCAGTTCTCCGCTCTGCCATGTGCGTGCGCACGCACACCCACCCACCCACCCCTCAGAGTGTACCAGGGCAAAGGAAATGTCACACACCCCAACAGGACAGTCATTCATTTCTTCCTCACCTATATATCTGTTCTCTTCAGGCAAGCGCAAGTTCCGATTTAATGTAAAGTCCATGGCCCATAAGTCACTCCAGCACTTATCAATGTCTGTGAATATAAATGAACATGAAATTACGCTGCCATCAGGAGCCAAGAGGGTCAGTAGCAGAGCAGCTACTTGAAACCTCAGTGGCGACCGGCTGACCTCTGTCATTAGCTGTTTTTTCTGCCTCTGTACCTATTTGAAAGACTGGAACTCTTTTCTAATGCCATTTCAGGGCTTAATTATTTTGGGGGGTGGGGGGGATGAGAGGGACAGGGCTTTCTAGGGTTCAGCCCCAGCAATTACATTCGAAGGGGGGGGGGGGAAGTCCAATGTTTCCAGTAGGAGTGTGCACCCCAAAACGCCCAAGACAAGGAAAAGGACGCTATTGGCCATTTCAGAGCCAGAAAAAAGCTGGCTGGTTTGTCTTTCCTAATTTCCTTTTCTGCCCCACCCCCTGCCTGTACTGGTCGTCGTGCAGATCAGATCCCAAAAAACTCTTGTTTTATACTCGGCTGTCGAGAGACGCGTTAGCCCAGGGACTGGGTAGGTAGCTGGAGAGTAGAGTTCATTTCCCTGCTCTGGCAAGCTCTGGACTGAGAAGTGTGGCTTTGGGGGCAGAGGGCAGGCCGGGACCCCGGCAACTCATTTCATACAAATGAAGCCCGATGCCATTTGGCTTTCCGTTAGCCTCCCCTCTTAAGTTTCTTTTTTTAAAAAACAACCGACTAGGTGAAATCAAACGAGACGATAGCTCACATTAGCTAACATTAGCCCATGCTAACCCCATACGTGCGTTGATTAGGTGCTTGTCAGAAGTTCGCTCCCACTCACCAAACACGCAGCCCCCACTCATGGCGCGGTCTCAGAAAATGTAGAGCCTGCTGCGCGGGCGAATGCAAGCTAATGCGCACCCACGTGTCCACGCCCTGCCAATTAGGTTGTGTGCAGTGCACAGGTCTACCAGTACCATAGAGTTGTGGGCGGAAGTCGTAGAGCGTCGGAGGAATGACCACTTCCTGCTCCTCTCTCCGCTCTCACTCTTACTTGCGCTGCCAGTGGGGGCTGCCCACCAGTGCATGAAAGACACGCCATGGGCTGGAGGTGTGAAACGTTGAGTGGGGTCTGAGCGGGGGACTGTATAGACCAAACGCGGACCCCAGCGAGCTATCGCCTTGCTTGAGTTCCACACCCATCATCCACTGAGACAGGATGATTATACAGTGAGCACGGCCCATGCTTAGTTAAGATGCAAATATGTTTCATGCTAAGTCCGCATGTTCTCAAACTCACCTGGTGTGAAATAGCAAACTGAAAATGACTATTCGAGATGGGACAGGGACACAGTCAGAGTAGTACGGATAGAACCAGGGGCGGATTGGCCATTGAACCCACCGGGAGGATTCCCAGTGGGCCGGGCCAGCTGGGAAGGCCGCTCCTGCCCCGCGGCTTTTAAAATTTATTATTATTTTTTTAATTTATTTTTTTTGAATTGTTGTTGGTCCCCCGTGGGGGTGGGACTCAGGCCGGCCCATTGCAGGCCGCCACAGCCTGGAACAGGCTGGCCTGAGTCCCCTCCCCCCAGCCACACACACACAGTCTGGCCCCAGCACTCCCTCCCGGAAGTATATAAGCAACTTCTGGGAGGGAAAGACTCGTGGCCAGAGCGTGCGAGGAGAGGAGCAGGAGGCTCGCTCTACGCTACAACTTACAACTTGCAGCAGCGGCAGCAGAAGGCAGCAAGTGGGTGCTGGGGCCTCCTGGCTGGGGGCTTGAGGGGTGCGGGCACCTGCTGGGGCCGGCTGTCCTTGCTTCGGGACGGCCTGGGGCCTGGCCTGGGGGAGCCCGGCTGGCCTTGCTTGGGGGTGGGAGGGTGGCCTGGGGCCTGGTTGGGGGCCGGCTGGCCTTGCTTGTGGGGGAGACCTGGGGCCTGGCCTGGGGGCAGGCTGGCCTTGCTTAGGGGTGGGGGGGC
>QEPC01013865.1:11840582-11851030 GCA_003113815.1 Sphenodon punctatus | reverse complement strand
GCACGGGCACATGGGGAGTGAGGCGGTCCCGCAGATAAGCGGGGCCTAGGCCGTGAAGGGCTTTAAAGGTTAAAACCAGCACCTTGAACCTGGCCCAGTGCTTTATAGGCAGCCAGTGCAGAGCCCGGAGCACTGGTGTCATGTGCTCCCTGCGACCCGCCCCCGTAAAGGAGACGGGCCACGGCATTCTGCACCAGCTGCAGCCTCCGGACCAGCCTCTCGGGCAGCCCCACGTAGAGCGCGTTGCAGTAATCCAGCCTTGAGGTGATGAAGGCATGGATGACAATGACAACCTAGAAGCCAATCATTGCCAATCCTGAAGGCCCAGGGATCCACCACAACACTCTGCCATTCCTGTGGGGCCCCACCACCGGGGGACTTCCAGAGGCCCCTGGAAGGAAATCCATGTCGGGTGGCAGCAGGGTTGTTGGATAGCAGCACACACCCCTTCCAAAGGCTTACCAGGGGGTGGGTAGTTAAATTGTGCTGGAGCAGGAAGGCGGGGCCCAGCATTAGGGTGGCCTTTCCCCCCTTTAAAAGAGAACACTTATGAAAAATACATGCTGCCGGGCTGCATAGGTTCCAGTAGGTAGTGATCGGGCACCTGATAATACATGTAGCCCTGCAACATGTATTTTTCATAAGCGTCCTCTTTTAAAGGGGAGGTATGGCCACCCTACCCAGCAGTGAGGAAGGAGCGTTGTGGGTGGACAGACCACAGCCAGCCCATCTGCAGAGGCAGAGAGCTCAGACAGACCTGTAGGGCCTGCCCCACCATGGCTCCCCATGATCAAAGTAATTAAAGGAACAGGATTTGATTGGGTCGATACAAAGTGAATTGCTAAACCTGCAATGGAGACTGTTTATAGCCCCTCACTCACCCATCGCACACGTACACAAACTGCCCTTTCATCTCTCACGCATGTACACACACATGCCCCTCAGTCACCCATCACGACCAGTCCCTTCCTCCTTTAATAAAGTGAATTTAGTCTTACTACATTCATTTTACTAAGATTCATGCCATCATCTGCCCTCAGGAATAGTCTGAGCCAAACAGTGCTGCTCAGTTTGTAAAACAGAGGTGCCAGGATCCAAATCTGTCTGAGAAATCCCATCTATTGACCTTGGAAGGATGGGGATTCCAGAGAGAGTGGTGGAGCTGTCATGATACTGCCAGCCCGTGTTCGGGATCAGATTATGTTTGGGTTCTGCTGACTGCTGAAAAATAGAGAAAAACATTCTCTCCACTAAACAGCTGATGGGTGGTAGGAGCAGCACTCTCCCTACCCATCCACATCCGTACTCTCTCAGAGAAGAAACATGGGCTAAGGCTGGTGCTTCTGCATCCCTCCAGGGGGTGAGTCTTGCAGAAATATGGTTTCCACCTTTTGCGGTTTGACCCCGAGTCTCCCATTTTGGCCCATGGGAGTGAGTCTCAGGGTCAAACTGCAAAAGGGGCAACCCTATGCAGAGTAGTAACACTGGCAGGGTCTGGAGGACGTGCTAAGCCCTTGCTTGGAAATATTTGCCAGGCCCAAGCCCTGGCACAGATTAAGCCCTTGAGCCCAGCCTTGGGAAGCAGAGAGGAGGAGAATTAGAAACAACTACTTCCAGGCAGCCTCTCATTCCAAGGGCCAAATTGCAAGAGCTTGGATCAGTTGTTCTGCTGCACGTAAACCTCCCCTCCTTCCCTCCCCAGATCTGGCTGCAAAGCAGAGGGTGCAGTCTTCGCACAATCCCATCAGTTGGCTCGGGAATACACCCAAAGGTTGCAATCCTCACCCATTAAAAATCAACGGGAACTTGGCCCTTTGTTTCAGTGGACTCAGGTTTGCAACCAACGGAGGCACCAAGGCCACTCGCCCCGCACTGGGGTAGGGTTGCCACCTTATTTCATTTTTTTTTAGGAACACTTATGAAAAATACATGTTGCAGGGCCCAAGGCGCCAATGCAGGCCCTGCAGTATGTATGTTTCATAAGCGTTCCTAAAAAAAATGAAATAGGCAGCAACCCTACCAAGCCACGCGGGCTCCAGTCACATTAAAAACCCGCCTCCACCAAACGCCCCCCGTGCAGTTTACTTTCCTTTTACTTCCGCGCAGCCTCGTTCTCGAGTTAGCCCCGCCCTTCTGTGACTAGGGGCTAGCCATCCCCTGGGATACGGTGCCTGCGCACGTGATGGTGACGTCATTTTCATGCGCCCCGAAGGACTCCCGGCGCGGTGCATGTCGGGTTTCCGGAAGTTCGGCGCGCGGTGCATGCCGGTCTGCATGCGAGTTGGGGGCGCAGGCGAAGGAAGCCATGGCGAGCGACTTCTACCTGCGTTACTACGTGGGGCACAAGGGCAAGTTCGGCCACGAGTTCCTCGAGTTCGAGTTCCGGCCCGACGGTGAGCGGGGGCCGCCTGGCGGGCAGGGAGGGGAAAGTGGGGGCTTGGAGGGTGAGGAGGAGCCTCGGCCAATAGTGCTACCAGGGCGGGGGGGCCGGGCCAAGCCAAGCGGGCTGTGGGGACAGAAGGGCCAAGGAGACTGTAGAGTGGGTGGTAGGATAGGGACGAGGGAGGCTGGAGCAGAGGGATTAAGGGGGCTGCAGTACTGGGGGGGCAGAGGGCACAAGGGGGTGGTGTAGGGATGGGGGGCAGAAGGGCCAAGGGGTGTCTAGAGTTGGGGGTAGGATAGGAATGGGGGAGGCAGGGGGAGGTAGAGAGGACATGGGGAGCTGTAAAATTGGAAGGTGCGGTATTGATGGGGGAGGCTGGGGGGGCCAAGGGGGCTTTAAAGGTGGATGGTGGGGCAGAGAGGCCAAGGGGGCTGTAGGAATGGTGGGGCTATGGGGCTAGAAGATAAAAGGTTTGGTCTGACAGGAAAGGAGCTGAGTCCTTGACATTCTGGCTGCTCCTCTTGAGTGTAGAGGACCTTGTGGCGCCAAGAATAGGGGTAGCCCTGTAGATGCTTGTGTATGACAAGCACTAAAGGAAAGGGCTTGGTGATCAGATGTGGAACCCGGAGGCAGGGGATTTTTGGAGATGTAATTGGTAAGTGGTTTTTGATCTCTGGTCCGGTTCGTGGACCATGTTTTAAGGGGTCTGTGAAAGATGGGAGGCTCGCAGTGGGAAGGAGGTACAGGGAAGCAGCCTCTCCCTTTTCCTGCTCTGCTGGCCGGTGGGGGTGGCAGGTTGTGCTGGGGCAGGTAGGTCAGAGAGGTGGCGGCAGGTGGTGCTGGGACAGGTTACTCACCTGAGTTCCTCACTATCTCTCTGGGCTACGGGGCTGTTTTGCATAGGCCTGTGCTCCCTGTGGGAAGGGGAGAGGCAGCTCTGGAGCCAGGCACAGATGGCTGCCTTGCTTCTTGAAAAGTTTTACTTGGCTGCTCCTTGAGAGAGCGGTGAAATCTCAGCCGGGGAGGGGTTTGAGTTGACTTGTGGCTAGGGCTGCCCCCATTCACACAAACAACTCCCCAGTCCAGCCCCCCCTAGCAGGTGGGAATCCTTATGGGGGTCCCGGCAGCAGAGTGCGACTCTGGAAAGATCAGCTCCCTTCGTTTCCTTGTTTAGTATTGAGAGTCATAGTGTTAAGGGGGACAAGGAGACAAGAGTTATGGATTCCACACACACAAGAGTCTCTTTCACAACTTTATATTGGTCATCCCAGGACCAGCTGGGTGCTTTCGATATTTTGTCTACAGTGCAAATAAGTGATATTAAAAAAAATAAATCCTTCTGTGAGTAGGCTGGGGTCTGCCTGACAGATTGAGAGTTGCTGCTGAATGACAAAAGGTTTGCTTACAATTTCCAAGAGGGTCCTCACCTCCGTTCAAAATTTTTTAGGGGTCCGCCAATACAAAAAGGTTGAAAACCAGTGCTCTACACAGTTGCCTAGCACAGCTCTGAGGTCTTTACAAGTACCTGTGTGCTTGGGACCACTGTTATCAATGGCAGTGCATGACAGGCACCGATGCTGATGTTTATGGTAGCTGGGGAGGTTCTCCTACTTCTGTAAATATTACTGCTCAAAACTGGGATCATTTTACAAAGGCCTTAAAGGTAGCTTCATCTACACTGAGTTTCTTAGCTATTCGTTTTAGTTTTTGTGAAAAAACTCAGATATGACAAAACTATGTAACGAGCTATGCAATAACTGCTATCAAATATATAGTGTAATGAAACTGGGAAACAGAAGTATTTTTGTACAGTATTTCAGTTAAAGCCATTTTCAAGTACTGTTTTCCTTCAACAGTAGACGATAAGCCTACATCAGAGATTCCCATACTGTGTGGCATGCCATCTTTGAGGCGGTGATCGCTTTTCATGCTTGGTATATCTCTGCATATCTTTGGGATCATGGGATTGCATTTAAATTTCCTAAATTGGGTCATAAGCAAAAAGTTGACCACCACCGAGCTAGAGGCAAAGGATGGGGTTGTGGCAGTGGAACTGTATCTGCCTAGTTTCGATTCCTGGTGTTCTCATATAATCTGTGTGTAACTTTTGTACATGTCTTCTGTTGCACCCCATCTTCAGAATAGTTCTTCATTTATTTCATCTTTTGTGTGCCTCACCCCTTTAAGATCTAATAGCTGGGCAGGCTGGGGGCAGTGTTATGTGTATTGCCTTAGCACAGCTGCACCCTGAATTCAGTAAAGTCTCCTACTTGCTGCTGTAATAGAAAGAAATCACAGTTGAGCAAACTTAAATGTGACTTGTGTGTGCTCTAAATTTGGAAGTGCCCCTAAAAATAATACCCCAGGCTAGCATTAGTTCTCATTACTCTTGGCACAGACACATTTACGCACAATTGTAAAGCCTAATGAAATAATGGAACAGAAGTTAAATACTTATCATTTTACTGCTTTATCTACTGTCATTTGAATGCAGCATATTTATTTTTTTTAAAACAGGAAAACTGAGGTATGCCAACAACAGCAATTACAAAAACGACGTCATGATCAGAAAAGAGGTATGGCCCTGAAAGAACTCTTTTGGGGGGTGGTTTGCTTCATGTAATTGTCGGTCAGGTTTACTAAAATATCGGTGACAGTGTGAGAGACTGGTAAGAAAATACTTTAAACCAGTTCATCAGCTTGTTAGTTACTGTGTTAGGCATTTTGAAAATGTTTGTTTTTTTATTCAGGTGAATAAAATATTTGCGAATGTCTTGAATGTGAAGACTTGGCTGTAATTAAAATCTAGCATTTTAGTCCTGCGTTACAAATCACTGGGCCGGGGCTTTTGTTCACAAAAATGTGGATCTCTGTCACTGAGTGTAAAAGTCCACCATGGTGCTCCTTGATGCAAATAATCACCCCCCAACAACGGGCGTAGCTAGGTTAGAATGAACCCTGGTGCAGAAGGTGGAATCAGCCCTTCAGCTCTCCCTTCCATCATCAGGGGATGCAGATGCACCTCCTGTCCCTATTGGAGCTATTCCCTTGACTGAGAACCCTTGAGAATTTAAATAAATTCTCCCTTTATCCTGAATAATTTCAGGTGATTGACACCAAGCATGTAAATTAGCTGGCAGAAGCGGAGTGATCAGCTGAGTTGTTGCTAATGTCATAGTGCGTCCTGAGAACACTGACTGACCCTGTAATGCTTTGATTCCATGTTTCCTGGAGAGAAAAAAATAAGTAAGATTCATCTTCTCCAATTAGCAGCCAAATAACAGACTTGGACTTCTTGAGCTGTAATAAATGATGCTGTTTCTTTGCTTTCTGTCAGTTCTTGGTGTCTATGGTAAAAACTGAGTACTTCACTATTGTTTCCAGGCCTATGTGCATAAGAGTGTGATGGAAGAACTGAAAAGAATAATTGATGATAGTGAAATTACAAAAGAAGATGATGCTTTATGGCCCCCACCTGACCGAGTCGGCCGGCAGGTTAGTAGCTTTTCTACTTGCGGTATTAAAAATGCTTTTGTCTGAGCTTTGCTTGCTTGCTGGTCCAACCATGGTAGGGTGAAAAAACTGAGACTCAAAGCTTGCCTATGGTGCTGGAGTAGCTTACTCTGAAAGGGCCAGGATGTTGAGACTATATATTTTCAATACAAAATATTCCTAATTGTCATTTTTTTTTTTTTTCATTTTTTTTAAACAATTATGTCCTAGGAGCTTGAAATCGTGATCGGTGACGAACACATCTCTTTTACCACATCAAAAATCGGGTCTCTTATTGATGTAAATCAGTCCAAGTAGGTATTCAACGTACAATAATTTGACCTTGGTTTACTAAACAAGATGTGGGGCAGGGGGCTGCGCATGCATCGTTTTCATTTCCAAAATCCCCTTAGTTGGGGGTGGGGGTGCTAGTAAACTACTACTGTTTTTGTGTGTTTATTTTATTAAAAATAATAAAAATCATTGTGCATGAGCAAAATGGCTGACTCCTTTTCCTGGTTTTTTTTTTTTTAAAGTTTTGGAAACGGATGTGCAGGCGCAGAACGACCCCGGCAGCCATTTTGCGTGTGCAGTGATTTTTTAATTTATTTTTAATAAAATAGAATGAAAAAGTAAAAATGAATGAAATCAAATTAACATTGTTTGCTTATTCACTCATTTTTGTTACCTTACTTTTGAAAATGCAGGGGCTCCATTAGTTTTCATAATTAAAACAATACAAATTGTAGACCCCATAACAATACGAATTGTAGACTAGCGCACTTGATCAGTTTGACTTTTATTCAGTTCATCAGGCTGTTGTACCGAATAATCATACCAAAGTCAATGTATATAAAAAGAATCTGACTCAGAACATTGGAAATAATCTTAAACCTGTAAAGATGCCTTCACAGATACTCCTAAATACTTCCATTTTATTAGCTGCCCAAGCAAATAGAGCAACTGCCTGAATAACTTGGCATCATTGGCCGCCCCCCGCCCCTCCCAAAATGCAAATTTGTAGACGCTTGAGGTATGTATATTGCATCTCCTTCAAAAATGAGAGCCATTTAGATCTCAGCTGGGCATATAATCAGCAATTCAGTAAATGGTGGAGATCATCTGCTTGCTTAGATCTTCAAGTCAGTCACAGGGCCTCTTCACACGAGACGCGTCCACCCATCTGAGGGCACCCGTGGGAATGCCGCAGCGGATGGGTAGAGATGCACGCCCGCTCTCCACCGTCTCTACTCATCACCCACGCACAGAGGCATTGGGGAAAATGGAGGTGCCTCCATGTGTGGAGATGGATGTGTGCCCGTGGGAACACACCCTCCCATCGTCACCCACCACGCCACACACTCTTTCCCCCCCCACCCCCCAAATGCACCTGTGGGGGCCCCAATCCATTTGAAAAGGCCAAAAGATCCCAGGCAAAACCCATAAATCCTACCTTCCAGATATTCTGTGCACACGGTTTGGAAATGAAGTTATAAAGGCCCTTTTCAATCGACTATTACAAGGAACAGAAAGAAACTTCAAAAGAACGTATAAATTTGATGAAGCCACAAAGCAAACTTCATAAATATCCCAAATACAGTCAATCAGTGTTTCACTACAGATGATGTCTCAATAAAAAGAACATGTTGATTTTTATTTATTTATTTAAAATTTATATCCCGCCCCTTCTGCCCACAGGGCAGCCCGGGGCGGCGAACAACAATCAATAAAACAATAAAAAATGTTTAAAACAATTTAAGAATACAATATGTGGGAAAACCCACCCACCCCTACCCATCGCCAAAAGCCTGATGGAACAGCCAGGTCTTACATACACGCCGAAATAGCAGGAGAGTGGGAGCCAACCGAACCTCCTCCGGGAGCGAATTCCACAGCACAGGGGCGGCCACTGAAAAAGATCTAACATCGGTGGCCGGCCACCTCACCCGGGGAACCTCCAAAAAAGGCTCCCATGGACGATCTCAAGGGTCGCACGGGCACATGGGGAGTGAAACTAGAAGTGTTAAATATCATTAAGATCTGTTTCAGACCCTTGGGTGCGTCTATGAATTATACTGTAGATGAGACATGTTCAGTTTGTGGTTGGATTTTATACTGTAATTTTATTATTTTATTTGTTTTACCCTTGTAAGCCGTCCCCAGCTACCGATGGCAGGATATTAAATGTTGGAAATAAATAAATAAATATTTTGTAGTCTAATGATTATTCAACAAAGCGTTCTCCCTACCTTGGTGAGAACTTGCTTAAATTCATTTGGACTGTTTGGACACAAAACATCCTAAAATTTTATTTATAGACTCTGAATAGTTGGTGGAAAATTATTCACTTAATCTAAACTGGAAAAGGTGGTTGGGAGATTTAGCACATTTCTAGAGGTTTTAAAATGCAACTAATACATGCAACAAAAATTCTGTAATGTGGACCCATTTAAACAGGCTAAGCATATATGTTGGCACTTGGCATCTAATGTTAGACTCTGATATAAAAACAACCTTGGTCTTGTAACTTTTAAATAATTTTGATTTTAATGCTTTCAATACTAGCAAACTAATTGCGGTTTTGTTTTTTAATTTTAGGGATCCAGAGGGGCTAAGAGTGTTTTACTACCTGGTCCAGGACCTCAAGTGTCTAGTCTTCAGTCTTATTGGATTACACTTCAAGATTAAGCCAATTTAAATTGTATAGTGTTCAGTTTGTATTGCATCATTGCAGGGGTTGGGTCACTTTTATTCTTTATTACTTTGAGGGCAGATCTTTTATGTATGTTTAGAACTTTTTTTTACAAAGTGTGAATGTCTTTAATAAAAACAATAAAACCTGTATTGATGTATGTCTGCTGGTTAACAGCACCTGGGGAAAAAATTAAGTTTTTTGATTCCTAATATTAAACAATTGCATAAATGCTACACGCAGTGGTCAAAGAGGAACTAAAACCCTGTTTGTGCTAAAACTGATTATTTTTGTGCATTCTTTAACTCTTCTAGAAATTCTTCAATTTTGAAGCCCATACTATAATGTGTAAATCCGCATGCAAAGGAGATCAAAGATCATTGGAGTATTATATACTCTCAAACAATGCTGAAATGGAGGAGCTGGGGTTTGGGAATCTGAGTATAGGTATAACACTGCAGCCTCTTCTGTGGCCTGCTAGAGAGGATTGTTCGGGAAGAAGAGCCTAAGAGATTCTGTGAACCCTCTCTTTTGTCCTTTAGTTGTGTGATATCTCCGTTTTTTCAGGATGTATGAAGGAGGACTTGGTCTCAACGCTGAAACTAACTTTTAAAGCTTTTGGGCAACCATGCCATTAAGCACAAAGTGTTGCCAAGTTCATAATCTTTGGCTTGTCTCTGTCCTGAAGATTTTGTGGGAGAAAAGGGAATGGCCCTTCCGCCAGGGCTACAGAAGAGAATTTACCACATCTGACTTTTTTCGTGCCTGGTGAAGGTGTAGGTGTTCTCACCAACTTGCATGTTCTCACCAACAAAAGTTAGTCGAAAAAGAGATCGTCTGAACTACTATTTCCTTATATATTTCTCTTGCACACTTTTTACGTTCACATTACACAACTAACCTCTGGCTCTTGTGGAATTCTGCAACCCAAAATGTTTTCCTTTTTAAGATGGAAAACTAAACTGATTAGGTGATTAAGGGTGGGGGAATATTTGCCCTCTTGATGCAACGAGGTATTATACTGTATTGTGAGTGTGGGAGAACTGATGGTAATCCTGCTGCTTGCAGTCGGATTCCCCTGCTTCTGCACTAACTCTGCTTTGTCCCATTGCTCTTGCTCTACTCTCTGAAATCACCCTTTGGACTCAGTTCAACTGTTTTATTTTGGAATGTTTTCTCTTGCCATACATTTTTAGTGTGCTTTTGTGCAATTTAGCAAACTCTATCTCAAAAGATCTGCTTTTCCAATAAGACTAAAGGTAACTGAGCGGTCCCTTTTGAGAAACAATCGACACAACCTACTTCAGGTAGTCCTACACCACTTCTTCGCTCCCTCAAGCCTCCTGGCCTGGTGCTCTGGTAAGGACACCTCTCTAACAATTTTTCCCTCCCAAAAAACACTGTTTGTACTGCAACAGTTGAGCAAACCTAGCTCTGCGTTTGACACCTGCACCCTACCCTCTTGCTCCAAGACTACTGAACCATGCTAACATCTGTGCTGTCTGTCCTACCTCAACAAACCTTTGTGGAGGAGTACTGCTCAAATACTACCCAACCACAGCACAGCCTTAATCTTAGAGTAGGGACATCACCAAGGCAGGAAATAGCAAGATGGTAAGCCAACAGTTGTGAAGCATGCAATATGGAGAAAGGCATCCTAAATTGATGTCACCATTGGTAGTGGAACAACTTATTCTAGTAATGAGGATTGGGAAGAAACAGAGCTGGAGACTAACTGTGGAGCAGACAAACTTAAATACTTCCGTATTAAACAAAATATGCAACCACAAGCACCTACGTATTGAAATGCTTAGATGTTTGTATACCAATGCTAGAAGACTCGAATGTAAAATGGGGGAATAAGAATACTTGGCTTCAAGT
>QEPC01013865.1:11826217-11838438 GCA_003113815.1 Sphenodon punctatus | reverse complement strand
CTGTCCCCTCTCCTTGTCTCCCCCTCCTTGTCTTTTAGATTGTAAGCCACAGGTAGGGACCGCAGCTGATTATATGTTCTGTACAGCGCCAGGTTGTTGCTGGCGCTTTATAAATGTTTAATAATAATAATAATAATTTTTAGTGTGCTTTTGTGCAATTTAGCAAACTCTTGTCTCAGAAGATTTGCTTTTCCAATAAGACTAAAGGTAACTGAGCGGTCACTTTTGAAAACAATCAACACAACCTACTTCAGGCAGTCCTATACCACGTCTTCGCTCCCTCAAGCCTCCTGGCCTGATGCTCTGGTAAGGACACCTCTCTAACAATTTTTCCCTCCCAAAAAACACTGTTTGTACTGCAACAGTTGAGCAAACCTAGCTCTGCGTTTGACACCTGCACCCTACCCTCTTGCTCCAAGACTACTGAACCATGCTAACATCTGTGCTGTCTGTCCTACCTCAACAAACCTTTGTGGAGGAGTACTGCTCAAATACTACCCAACCACAGCACAGCCTTAATCTTAGAGTAGGGACATCACCAAGGCAGGAAATAGCAAGATGGTAAGCCAACAGTTGTGAAGCATGCAATATGGAGAAAGGCATCCTAAATCGATGTCACCATTGGTAGTGGAACAACATATTCTAGTAATGAGGATTGGGAAGAAACAGAGCTGGAGACTAACGGTGGAGCAGACAAACTTAAATACTTCCGTATTAAACAAAATATGCAACCACAAGCACCTACGTATTGAAATGCTTAGATGTTTGTATACCAATGCTAGAAGACTCGAATGTAAAATGGGGGAATAAGAATACTTGGCTTCAAGTGGGGACATTAATATCATAGGCATCTCAGAAACATGGTGGAATGAGGACAATCAATGGGACACTGATACCGGAATACCAAATACATAGAAATGACACAGCTAATCATACTGAGGGGTGGAGTGGACCTGTATATTTGACAGCATTGCCTTAAAAATTATAAAAATTGTAAACTACACATACTCTCCCCTGGAATCACTAGATAGAAATTCCATGTATAAAGCAACGGGATGGTAGTGGGGCTATACTATTGACCCTCCGACCAGGTAGCAGACCTACTTGCACAGGACTAAGTCCCTGAGCCTTACTCATAAGCAACTGTGTTTAGGATTGGGGCCACTAATAACTGATATGCTAAGGGAGATTAGGGAGGCTACAAAAGTAGGCAGTACAATAATGGGTGATTACCCCCAGTTTTATGGAAAGTGTGTCTTCAAGATGTGTTGCAGAAACCAAGTTCCTAAGTACCATAAATAACCACTTCCTAGAGCAGCTTGTCTTGGAACCCACAAGAGGAAAAGCTGTTTTAGCTCTTGTTCTAACTGGAGCAGAGGGCCTAGTGGAAGGGGTAACGGTGGCGGAGCCACTTGCTTATAGCGATCACAATGTAATTAAATTCAACATGCTAATAGGTGAGAGATTACTGAACAATGCTGTAAATGACTGTTTCCTAGAACAGCTGGTTCTGGAACCAACAAGAGTAGCTATTCTAGATCTAGGCGGCATTTAGACATGCGTTTAAATCGCACAGCTGCCGCGGCGGCAGCGTGCGATTTAAAGCACCGCACACTTCCGGGTTGGTCTGAATGCGGTGAGTGCGCACATTTCAGCCTAACCTGACCTGTTGAAGTCCTGACTGTGCCCCTAGTCCTGAGTGGCATGCAGGACCTGGTGCAAGGAGTAACTGACGGAGCCATTAGGTAATAGCAATCATAGTATGATCAAAGTACGGTAGTAGCATTTAACTTTAAAAGGGGAGACTCACAAAATTAGGAAACTAGTTAAAATGAAACTAAAAAGCACAATTGCAAGGGCTACAAGTTTGCAAGAGGCATGGAGGATGTTTAAAAGCACCCTTCTGGAAGCCCAGATTAAATGCATCCCGCAAGTTAAAAAAGGAAGCAGGAAGACCAAAAATCTTCCACTGTGGCTAAATGGTGAGGTGAGGGAGGTTATCAGAGCCAAAAAGGCATCCTTTAAGAAATGGAAGGCTAGTCCCAACGAAAATAATATGAAAGAGCATGAACACTGGCAATGTAAAGTGTTAATAAGGCAGGCCAAGAGAAAATTTGAAGGGAGGCTTGCTAAAGAGGCAAAAACAAACAACAAAACCTTTTTCAAATACATCAGAAGCAAGAAGCTTAGGGAGTCAGTTGAGCCATTAGATGACAAGGAAGTAAAAGGGGTGCACCGCTCAGGGAGGACAAGGACATTGCAGAGAAGCTGAATGAGTTCTTTGCGTCGGTCTTCACTGCAGAGAATTTTGGGGAGGTACCCACACCGGATCCTTGCTTTGTGGGCGAGGAATTGGAAGAGCTATAACAAATCAATGTGACATTGGAAGATGTTCTAGAGTAAATTGACAAACTGAATACTAACAAGTCACCAGGGCCAAATGGCATTCATCCCAGAGTTCTGCAGGAACTCAAATATGAAATTGCTAAATCACTAAAATCTGCCACTGTTCCTGAGGACTGGAGGGTGGCAATGTAACCCCGATATTTAAAAAGGGATCCAGAGGCGATCCTGGAAACTACAGACCAGTAAGCTTGATGTCTGTGTCCAGCAAAATGGTGGAAACCATCATTAAGAACAGAATTACAGGGCATGTTGAGAAACATGGCTTAATGGGGAAGAATCAACATGGATTTAGTAAAGGTAATTCATGCCTCACTAACCTGTTGGAATTCTATGAGGGTGTAAATAAGCATGGGGGGGGACAAGGGTGGCCCAGTAGATATTGGGTAATTTCAGACGTACCAGGCCCGGAGGCCCGCCACACTGAACCACACACTGGGATCCATTTTGGATCCCGGTCAGGAATCAGTCCAGCCGTCCTTTAGACATGCCGGCCTGATTCCTATCGGGGAAGGGCCAAGGGGTGTCAGGTAGGATAGGAATGGGGGAGGCAGGGGGAGGTAGAGAGGACATGGGGAGCTGTAAAATTGGAAGGTGCGGTATTGATGGGGGAGGCTGGGGAGCCAAGGGGGCTTTAAAGGTGGATGGTGGGGCAGAGAGGCCAAGGGGGCTGTAGGAATGGTGGGGCTATGGGGCTAGAAGATAAAAGGTTTGGTCTGACAGGAAAGGAGCTGAGTCCTTGACATTCTGGCTGCTCCTCTTGAGTGTAGAGGACCTTGTGGAGCCAAGAATAGGGGCTGCCCTGTAGATGCTTGTGTATGACAAGCGCTAAAGGAGAGGGCTTGGTGATCAGATGTGGAACCCGGAGTCAGGGTTGGGGCCTGATCCCACCACAATTCTGGACCTCCAGGCGGCCAGAGGTCCAGGATCGTGGTCATTTTGATTCCCACCAGTGATTCATGGGATGAACATCTGGCGGGAATCAAGCAGACGTTAACGCGACAAACGGCCACCACAGGGGATTCACTGTGGTTGACCGTGGTATCGTACATCTGAAATTACCCATAGTGCATCTGGATTTCCGAAAGCATTTGATAAAGTCCCTCATGAGAGAGACTTGAGAAAATTAAAAAGTCATGGATCAGAAACTGGTTAAAAGATAGAAAGCAATGGGTAGGACTAAAAGGAAGTATTTTCTTATTATTCTCCTTTTATGTTGCGTTTTTAGATATTGTTGCTTTTATCGACTAAGCTGCCTGGGGCAGGAGGGGCAGGGTAACAAGAATTTTAAATAAATCAATGTGTGTGCGCTCCACTGAGCGCACACAGACCACCCACCCCCACAGCGTCCATCTAAAAATGGTCACCATTCCCTTCCCTTGAGTTTAGTAAGTGCTTGTGGATAGGGACTGGATCCATGGGTCAGATCCAAGCAATTGAGAGGGATCAAATTAAAAAAACTCATGGGCCAGAGTTTCCCCACTCCTGCTTTAGTAGTGTGCATGCTGCAGTTGTATTTTCAAACTTTTCTCTGCAACCAGGAGGGGTAGAATTTGATACAGATGTATATAAAAATAAATAAATAGGATTCTCACAATTTTATCCTGTGACTTTAAGGCTTTGGGGAACCCCTAAAGCCACAAGACTCAATATTAAATCCCCAAAGCTGACAACCCTGGGTGGCTGACGTGCCCTTTACTAATAGAACAGATGGTGGCAGCATCAGCGCTGTCTGCAAAGAGCATCAACCCCCTGATGATTCATGACAGTAAAAAGCTAGGGCAGCAGCTATGGATACAGTCCTATAGAAAGGGACGGGATGCGGTCGCCATGTTGACTAGGGGCACGCTGTGTCTTCAGTCCTGTGGAAAGGAATGGAATGCGGCAGCCATTTTGACTAGGGGCACGCTGTGTCTTCTGTCCAGAGGAAAGGAACGTGGTAGCCATGTCGACTAAGGGCATTCTCTGGCTTCAATGGTATTAAAGAGTTGGGATGTGGCGGCCATTTTTCTTAAGGGCAGCAGTTCCAGTGAAAGGGGATGACTTGGGTAGCCATATTGACTAAGGGCTGGTTTTTAAGCTAATTGAAAGAGCATACAGGAAGTCTCGCGATGCTTGGTAACTGCTTGAGCTGTGGCTTTGCAGAGAGGGTGCAGGTTGCCAGATTGCAACAATTAATCCTGCTTTCTTCTCCCCCCCCCCGCACCCCCCAATCAGATCCCAAAGGGGAGCAGTCATTGGGGCACTGGAGAGCAGCTGAGCCTGTGGGTAGCCATAGTAGCTCCTTCCTAGAGGCATGGGGGTAAGAGAGGGGGCTGCCAGGCTGGGTTTCAGGGCAGGGGGCTGCCAGGCAGTGGCTGTTGCACACTGTGACATGATCTCTCTTTGCAGAAGATCGGGCTGCAGCTCAAAGCGACTCTGGAAAACATTACAAAACTCCTGCCGGTGGGGAAGGATTTTCGCTGGTATCTGAAGGTAGGGACTGCAAGAGAGAAAGGGTCCAGTGTATAATGCGGCACAGCCTTGCCAAACAAGGACTTCACTCTGGCCCAAGGTGGCACTGCTGCTAGACCGCCCACGGCTGGATAAAGTGTAATGGGTCTGGGGCTTTTCTGTTTCCACTGTGGTGTGTATGTACCTTTAAGAGTGCAGCTGATGTGAACGTTCCAAGGTCTCAGGGACAGTTTAGGATTTGGCTGCTGGAGCCAGTCGGTGTTAGAACCTGAGGCTGTCGTTAGCTGCCTGCCTGTGTTTGCCAGCCTCTCTGTAAATATATTGTTTACTTAATAGAGTGCTGAAGCTAAGAAGCATTATTCGTACAGAGAAATTAAGAACACGGCAGCTGTTCTGCGCAAAGCCCCCTTGCTGATGATAGCTGCCACCCAAAGAGGCAACAGCCTGAGCTCCAGTCTTTCCCCTGTGAGGGCTATGGGTGGGCAGGGCTGATGCAGTGTATTTGGCCACCAAATAATGAATTGGTGGTGGCAGCACCAGCCCCGTTGGATTTAATCTGGCCCCAAGCAAGGGCTGTCAGGGGCAGGAATGGGACAGGTGGGGCTTGGCAGGGCATCGCTGCCATTCCCTCTGAATACTTGCTCTCCGTCTCCCCCTCCCATGCTTCCAAGGTGAAGGGGTGATACTTGAACCCTGGTATCGTTATGTACAAGTTAATCACTGCTGCCAGGCACTGGGAGGCTGCAATGAAACCGTCCCATTGACTCAGAATTTAGGATTGCCACTGCCAGATCATAGTTTAAAAAAATAAGGACCCTACAGAGGAGATAAGGGATGACCATTGTATTCCATGGAGCTGTGGGTTTCAGAACGAGGGATACCCGTTATTTTCCATAAAGCCGCAGGGCTCTGAAATAAGGGAATACTCCCTTCAAATAAGGGCAGTCTGGCAACCCAATCAGTGTGGTGCAGTATATAAGGGGCAGAACCAGAATTAGAACTCGGGACTGCTCTCCCTATCCTAATGCATAATTACGCTTGGTGCTTATAGTGTGTACTGGAGCACAGGATGAAATCTCCAGATCTAGGACTAGTCTAAAATAGGGCCTGTGGGGGGCTCTGGAGGGAGGCCAGTCCAGGTCCAGCGAATGGGCTATTCCTGTGGAGCTGTCTTCCCCCCTCCCCCCCAGCTGCTTCTTGCAGAACCATGTTCCCCCTCACTTTCAGTAAATCACTAAACCCTGAAGCCTCCCTGCTAGAGGGGTGTATGCACTCGTATGCATTTGTGTGAAAACTTATGTCACTTCTTTGTTTTTGTAAGTAAACATCAGACTGCCAGCTGTTGACCAGGTGGGACTTTTGAAGGTGAGGGGGCCACATTTTATTTTCACCTGGGGATCCACAAATTCTAAGGCCAGGTCTGCCCAGAGTCCTAATGGTGGCCAGTGTGATTTTTCAACTGCAAACTGGACTTGTGAGCATGAGAATGGCCTTGGCTATTGGACTCAGGGCACGAAATTTCAGTTGGCCTCCAGGAGCAACAAATAATAATAATAATTCAGTTGCCAGATTTTATCCTGATATTAAACCATTCTTGCCCCACTACACCCCTGAACCAGTCGCCAGCCTCAGTTTTCTGGGTGCCTGCAAATTTCACGCTCTGATTGGACTGATCAGTTCCTAGCAATTAAAAAGCCTTTGGGTTCTGTTTTTTCCTTTTCAGCTAAAGTGCGGAAATTGTGGTGAGGTTTCTCAGAAATGGCAATACCTACGATTAATGGTGAGTCCCCAAAGTGCACAGTGGGCGTTGAAAACAAATGAATCCAATCTAGCGAGTATGCATAGAATTGCTTTGTTTGGAGCAGCAGGGATATGCTAACTTCAGTGCTGCAGCAAGCAGTATTATGCAGACGTGGGGCTTTGGAGAGACTGAGTCCAGGCTGTTCGGTTGCTTCTCCTAGTGGCTGGCTGATCTTTTTGTGCTGATCGCTGCACAGGCATTCCAACAAAGGGTCTCCTCTCCAGCTGTTTGGCAAATACAAATGCCTGCTATGTTTATAAAAAACCCTCAGTTTGACGTGCGCTCTAAGGACCTCTTGCAGGCTATGTTTTTGCCCTAAAGAATTAGGAGTAGAGAGAGCATAGTTAGTTCTATGCAGGAATAGATAACATGTTAGCTTCACTGCATTTCCCCTGTTGCCTCCAATGGGGAAAATGCAGGGAACATGCCCAAGGATGTCCTATGTTTCCTTGTCCTCTGGATCTAAGGACAAGGAATTGAAGAGCAAACTCTTGAGAATGACTTTGCAGACTTTGCCACCTCATCTGGAAGGAGTTTGGGGGGCAATTCAGAGATAGCAGAGAGGGGGCTCAGCCTCCCGTTTGAGTGGGTGATGGGACCAGGAAGCCTCAGTCCGGTAGATGGCCACCTTTGAAAGGCTATGGGAGAACTGGATAAAGGTACAGAGAAGGGCAGTGGAGACAGCTTCCTTCAGAGGGGAATCTAAGTAGGTTAGGACTCATCATCTTGGGAAAGAGCTGACTGTGAATGGTGTAGAAAAGTGAATAGGAAACTATAGTTTATCCTAGGGGTGGGGGAACCCTTTTATTTCACCCCTTTCCGATTCCTGAATCCTAAATCAAGTACTGAAAGGATGAGCTCAGAGGAAGGGAGAAGAGATGAGGGCATGCACTCAAGGACCAGGGATGAATTCGTTGAATAGATCCATGATTTGCCACCCCCACCCCCTTCTGAGCACATCCCTTGTATGCACCCCTGCCCCCAACTCCGATCTGGCCCACACAGCTTCTACTAATTTTCAGAGCCAGCTGTGAAACAGAAAAGTTTCCCATCCTTGTTTGATTCGTTCTCATAACGCCAGACCTAGGTGACACTTGATGAAATTCTCAGGCATTCCACGCGAGGCAGAGTTAATCTATGGAACCCATTGGCATGGGATAGCGTGAAGGCTAATAGCATAACTGAGTCCAGAAAAGGATTGGGTAACTTCACGAAAGACAGGAGCATCAGTGGCTGCTGGCCAAGATAGGGTGTTTTTTAAACAAGACACCCCCATGCACGGACACTCGCCATCCACGTGGGGAGGTCTCATTTGAATATGGGTGTGTCCTCCCGTAACCCACAGAAAAACTGGAGTGCCCCCTGCAGGGATAGGGCGGGCGGGCATGGTCGGGGCGGCTACGCAGGGGGGCGGGCGTTGGAAGCGCTCCCCCACGCACGGTGCCCATGCCCCTCCTGCACCGATCACGGACCCACCCCGTCTCGTTTTAAAACACCCATAGTCGGGGGGGGGCGAAGGGTGTCCCTGACAGTTGGTAACGAGAGATGAATTAAATCAGCTGTGGGTGGTGTGTGCTGTATACGCCTCGTTCTTGCATTCTTTCCCTGAAGCATCCAGGTCCAGCCATGTCAGAGACAGGATATTGGACTAGCTGAACCATTGACCTGACCCCTGTACTTTGTGAAGAACAGTCATCACCTCAGAGGTATTTCAGCTGTTCGGCCAGAACGTGACGGGCTTGACGTAAAATAGTGACGGCTGCCCTTGTCCCTTTCTTAGGACACCGTTCCTCTCAAAGGAGGCAGAGGGAGCGCCACGATGGTGCAGAAATGCAAGCTGTGCTCCCGAGAGAACTCCATTGGTAGGTTCCTTCGCACTCTTTTGGGGGGATGGGAAAGGAGGTTCTCAAATGCCTTGTTTTTTCCCCCCTTACAAATTTACTCAAAAGAAATCTAGTTTCTAAGAAAGTCAAAGGCCTGTCCCATCAGGCCTGTGTGGTTAAAGCCCACCTGTGTCTAGGGCATGGGCAGGGAACCTTGGGCCCAGGGGCCAAGTGTGGCCCACAGCTAGTTTCCATTTGCCCCCTTTCCAGTTCCTACCCCCAAGCACCAACCCAGAGCTCAGGGGAAAGGAGCAGAGATGTGAGCATGTACACAAGGAGAGGGGATGGATCCATGGTACAGATCCATGATCAGGACCCTCCTGTTCCTGAGCATGCCCTTTCAATCCCTTCAGCTTCCAGGTGTCCTGTGGAGCTTGTGCTAAGTTCCACCGGAGCCCCTGAGAGGGAAAATGGTCCTCACCCCTGGTTTGTGGCCTATGGCACACAGGGGCGTACGCACGGCGCACAGGGGCGTACGCGCGGCGCACAGGGGCGTACGCGTGGCGTATACGTGGCCAGCGTTGCATCTTGCTGCCTTTCTCCTCCTTAGCCCAGTTGGGGAGGTACCTACTTACAGATGGGGCAGCTGAAGGTGGCTTTTCTGTATGGAAAAGAAGCAGGTCTTGAACACGCAACGGTCAGAGAGATACTTGAATGCCCTAACCGCTAATCCATCGTACCCCTGATAACACAGCTTTACTGTTTGTAACATCATTATTTTATTAATCTTTATAATAATAATCATCTTTATTCATGTAACACCCCCCCCTGCCATGGCACTCGGAGCGCTTTACATATAACAAACACAAGTTTCCCTCCTCACAACAGCCCTGTGAGGTAGGTCAGGCTGAGAGATTAGTGTGACAGGCCCAAAGTCACCCAGTGAGTTTTTTCTAGTTAAGGCAAGACTTGAACTGGGGTCCCCCTCTACCTTCCGGTCCAAGTACTGCGCACTTAGCCATTACACCACACTGGCTCTTATTCCTCATTTCTATCACACTTTCCGTTTTCAAAGTGCTTTACTATCCTTACCTAGTCCTCCCTGACAAGAACCCTGTGAGGGAGACCATAATTTCCCCCATTTTACAGGAGGGGAACTGAGGTTGAGAGAGAGCAACTTGCCCAAGGCTACCCAGTGAATTCATGCACGTACATCGTGCATACATAATAAAGCCAAAAGGGGCCAATTCCCAAATCAGTTTGCCCTGGAACATGCTTTTGACTTTAGCAGGAGTTCTCTGTTTGTAATGCTTGTAGGATCAGACCCAGGATGGGTCACAAGAGAACGTGGTGCTTTCTTTTCTTCCTCAAGAAGAAAAACAAAGCCACAGCAAAATCCAAGATGGAATTCAGATGGGACCCCCCCCCCCCCAAAAAAAAATGGGGTGGAGCTACAGGGGGCCTGATGCCTGCATTGGCCCCATGGCAGGCAAATACAGCCGCCACACTGCGGGGCCAGCGTGGGGAGCAGGGCAGACAGTTGTTCCCCTCGTGGGGAAGCCGGGAGGGAAGGCTGCCATCGGACCGCTTGCCCTGGCATGGGGCGGGTCAAGGCACCGGCCACATGAGCAGGCGCCCGGCCCGGCCCTGCCCTGCCTCCCTCCCCCGGCCCGACCGCTGTCCCGCCGCTGGCCATGATGTGGCCACGCGAGACTGGGGCAAGCGGCCGCCACTCAAAGCCGTGCAGTAAACTCCACCCCATGGTGGGGCAGACGGCAGACAGCGACCGGGCACACAAGCTCCCAGGCCTTGGGCAGCCTTACTCCATTTTGGGTAAAGCTGCTATGCGCTGCGTCCTCAGCCTTTTTCCGAGGACTTAGCGCGTAACAGCCAAGTGCCCACCCCGCAGCAGGGGGAATATCTGGCAGGTGCCAGGCCCACGATGCACTGCATCACGTGGTAAGGTTGCCCAAGGCCCAGTAAGTGCATTGCGTGGCTGCACCCATGGGCTTTGTTTTTCATAAACCAAATAGAACTGGGTTGGGGGGTGCAAATTCTTGGCAAGCTATTAAGCATGGCTAAATCTGAAGCTCAGCTGTCCTTACCTTTTATTATTCTGATTTTCTTGTAGATATCTTAAGTCACACAATCAAGCCTTACAATGTAAGTTTACTCTAATGCGGGTGGAAGGGCCTTAAACCGCCGTGATATTAGTTTCTTGCAAGGTTGCTCGAATTTTGCTAGTGTAGTCTCCCTGGGTAGACATGCTTCTCAGCTGGGATACCGCCGGGCACTACAAAAATAAAGTGATGCACTTGGAAAGAGGAGAGAGAGACCCTGTTAACTTTCCTCTTGCTTTATGTTAGCCAGTTGAATCACAATCACTTGAGAAATGTTCCTTGTTTAGCAGTTGGCAGCAGGCATTGGGAACAGGATGGTTTTAATTAAATATAGCGCAATTCTAGTGTGGAAGAATTTCTCCATCAAGGGTTTCTCTGCCAAAGTAGGGAGATGGGGGCTTGGAAGTGTAAAAATATTAGCTATCAACCATTAGAGCTAGGCCAATATTCATATGGTATGTAAGAGTTCAGGAGTATTTCTTTGCGTTTTATGCCCTTAATATCTGTCCATTCCTTCTCATTATCTGAATGCTCATTGCACTTCTGACTCAACCCTAGGCTGAAGACAGTGAAAAATTCAAGACCATAGTGGAGTTCGAATGCCGAGGTCTTGAGCCAGTTGATTTTCAACCCCAGGTGAGTTGTTATGTTTTTGGAGAGCTCAGAGAAACCTTTCCGTTAAATTCTACAGTGATGTAACACCCACTCTCTTCTGGAAAGGGGGGGTGCTTTCTTTTGAACTCCTGGTGACCTTCCCAATGGCTTTCCCTCTCTGCAGTTTTCTCTCGCCTCCTTATTCTCTCAGATCCCAACAGGATCCTGCAGCGCCACCATTGTTTGCGTCTGGCTCCACGAAATTCATGCAATGCTCCTTGTAGTGCATTGCAAACTCCAGGGCACGACTGATCTGAATTCAGCTGGGGAGCTCTTTGATCTACGGAGGTGTCTAAAGAAGGGCCACAGGGCAGAGGCGTTATCGTAGCTGCTAGCAAATGAGAAGCGAGTGCTTGAGTGGCCGATAGGGAGGAAAGCGAGCCTCGACTATATGGGATACTGCAGGAACCCTGGAACGATTCCAGGGTCAAATCTAGGAATGAAAAGTTAAAGCAAGAATCTTAATTACTAATCGCTGGCCAGGCGATTAGCACAAAGCTCACCCAACCTAAATCTGAATAGCTATCAAACTTGTAGCATCTGCAGATGGGGGCCGCAGTCAGCGAGGAAGACCCCCGAGCCGAAGAGAGGCTGGTATTTATGGCCTTATCGCTAAACTTTAAACCTTTTTTTCCCCCTAATATAGAAGTAAAGGAAGCACATATTTTATTTATTTATTTTATTTTTCAGACTTATATCCCGCCCCCTCCTGCAATGCAGCTCGGGGCGGCTTACAGCAATAATAAAAACAATTAAAACAGTTAAAATATAAATATAAAACATCAAAAAACAGGGTTAGGAAACAATAATAAATAAATAAATAGGCAGGGGATTAAAATCACCCTCCCCCTCCCTCCCTCCCAAAGGCCTGGGCAAACAGCCAGGTCTTACAGTTCCGCCGAAATGTCAAAAGGCTTGGGGCCAGGCGAGCTTCCTCCGGAAGGGAGTTCCACAGCCGCGGCCCTA
>QEPC01013865.1:11807869-11820467 GCA_003113815.1 Sphenodon punctatus | reverse complement strand
CATCTTCATGAATGTTAGACCCCTTGTCTCTCCCTCTGTTCCCCTTCCTAAGTCTCTCCCCCAGCTCCTGTCTCTCAGATTGTAAGCCCTAGGGGCAGGGACCGTGTCTATTTTATTACTTTGTAAAGTGCCAGGTACACTGCTGGTGCTATATAAATGTTTGTTAATAATAATAATAAAAGGCTGGGGTGGGGGGCATGACTTGCAGCTCGGTTTTATTTGGCGCTTCCCAGTTTCTGGGTAACATCCCTGGATCCAAGTCCTACCCACAAGCACTGAAACACTGAGCTCAGAAGGGAGCAGAGATGAGGACATGCACATAAGGACAGGGCCTGAACCCTCCTCTTCCTGAGCGAACCCCTTACACACAACCCTGCCCCTACTTCTGTGCAGCCCTCAAAGCTTGTACTAAATTTCAAAGTGGCCCCTTGGAGATAAAAGGTTTCCCCACCCCTGTCCTAAGGATTAAACAACCCAAAAGTCAGTGCTAACCCTTTTTGATTATATAAATACTGTAACTAACTTATCTTGAGCCTCCTCTCTGTTGGCACATCACCCCCTCAGATTCCTTGTTTGTGACTATTTTCAGGATCCCCCGCAACTAAGTCAAGTGCATGCAGCTTCTCAACTTCATGAATGTATCCCTGTTTTTCCCCGTGTCCATTCTAGATTGTAAGCTCCTTGGAGCAGGGACCTGTCTCTTATGACAGCACTTAGAGGCCAGGCATATTGCCCGCACTATAGATCAAGGATAGGCAAGCTGTGACTCAGGAGCCATATGCAGCCATTGGCTAGTTCAAGCACACCTTGTGGTCAGGGCAGGTCCTGTGCCTTGTGATGCCTTAACGTTGCTGTGTCTTACTTCACTGTACCCAAGTCTCAGCAGCTGAATCATAGCTGCTCCTTGGAATCTCAGCAGCCAGGATTGCAGCGTGACAGCTCCATGAGCCAATGACAAAGCAGGAAAGGTTTGTGTGCAAGACGCGTTTCTCTTGGCCCAAATGAAGATTTCGGTATGTAGCTCCTTGGGCACCCTGCCCTTCCCTGCACTGTATAAACAACATCAGGCAGTCATAGGTACCAGTAACGGCATTAGCGCCAATAGAGCTTTGTTACATCAAACCCTTGTTAAGACGGCTTAGATACAGTTACAGGAAGGAAACTGGTCATCTTTGTGACAGTGCTCTTCGGCTTGTTCAAGCTAACCTGGCTACTGTCAGCTTTGAAATACAAGTCTGTATTCAAATAAGTGAATCCCACCATTGGTCACATCTCTGCAAGACTGCCAATGGCTCCTGCAAACGGGGGAGCTTTACAAAGATGTCCAGTTCAAGTTGTTTTTGCTCAGCTGGAGGCTTAAATAATCCCCCACCCCATCTTGAGTAGAGCAGGATTTAAATGAAAGTTTCAAGTATTCCAGTTTTCCTCTTCTGTTGTAGCAAGGCTGAGGTGGGCCTGGGTTCATGTCCCAAGTATGGGCCTCCCTAGCGGGGGAAGAAGTCTCCCTAAGCAGCCCCCATCCCAAGGCTCCCATCCGGCCTCAATCTCCCCCCGGGAGCCTCGTCTGTCACATTTGGTAAAACAAGCTTTTAAAACCTGGCGCTTTGTACAGCCCTGATTGGGACCCTAGACACTACAGCAATAAATATCAGGTAACTGCAGAAACGGGAGTGCTTTAGGATGTCATTTTATTAGTAATAGTCATTTCCAATCCATTTCTTAAACCGTCGAGTACATGATTGCAAGTGGCGGTTTGGGATTTATTCTATTTACTTTAATAAATCAGTCTCAGTTTTTCCTTGTTACTCATCATTGCAGTGGTAGGGTTTACAACAACAAAAAAGGCACAGTTTTACATTTACATAAGGCTGACGGTCTAGAAAATGAGCAGCACGGATACAAATCTTTCACCAGTTGTCCATTTTTGGTATGTTTTATAAGTGAAGTTAAACATTCCAACCGGATATAGGAGCATGAATGCATCTTAGCTGCTCCTCTCATCCTCAATTCTACAGAGTTCCTTTAAAAAAAAATGCATATTTAAGTCAAATCTTGATTTAAATTTTAGGCGCACGTTGCAATACATTATTGAAGACTCCGGGGCATCAGAATTAAGTGCACATTCTGAATCACACATCCATTCTGAATCACACATCCAGGATCCTTATTTCATTCGCTGGAATTGTCAAAGGAGCCTATGAAAGTTAAATGCCCAATTAAACCCCATCCAGAGCAGTCAGGTCTGTTGCAATGGCAGCATCCTTCCTCGAATCAGACATGATCAGAAGCAATCTTGATAAAGAGTATTTAAATTGTGTATTAAAAGTGTGTACCAGCCCAGCTGGATCTAACCGTCCATAGGCTTACCTTCTAAAACATTAAATATCTCTTCCAGTGACTTGTGCACACACTGGAGGAATTCCTGCACGTTCCTGGCTGGATAAGCAGAGACATTGCAGCCGATCCATTCATCGTGCACTCCATAGGCTACGCCAAAGCCATCAGGCACCACGGGGGCAAATCCTCCTAGAGCCACAGCCGGGCTGCTCAAAGTGCTTGTGGAGAGAATGTTGTGATTAAGCCGAGCATAGGCTTGGTCCTTGTAGAGGTCGGGTAATGGGATGCCTTTCGATTCTGCCAAACACCGCAAGCCAAACAAGTGCCGGTCAAATCCCTGACCTGTCGAGAGAAAACATGCAACGGTCACGGCTGCAGAAATCACTGCCTTCTACGGGAACCAGGCTGGGTTGTTTAAACGTTAAAGCATCACGCTGCCTTCAAAGCCACAGAATTCTGGAGAGCAGCTCTCTTAGAAGTTATCATAAAAGGTTCTGAGCGAATGAAACTGCTATTCTTTCATCTGTGCGTGGTACACTCTCTGGACAAAACATGTCTGTTTGGATCATGGAACTCCCTCCCCTTGGAGGCCCACCTAAGCCTGAACCTGGTCGTCTTCTGGTAGAGATGCAAGACCCATTTGTTTGGCCAAGCGTTTGGCAGGTGGGAATAGGGTTGGGTGGGGGTGGATAGAGGGGATTGGGAAGGGAGATCGATAGGTAGTAGGGCAGCTGGGATGAGCTGCCCTGAGTCTGCAGAGAAAGGCGGGATAAAAAATTTAAAAATAAATAAAATAATATTTCCCTCTGCTTAAGCAGACTCCATTGGTGTCTCCAAGTGCCACTGCAATTTTTTTTTAAAAAAGCTATAAGAAAATTTTTATCCATCAAGTTAAACTGGAAGAAGAGTAAAATTAAGGTGGCTAGGACAGGAGGAATATTTTTCAGGTTAATTGGGAGCAAAAAGCAGCCCAAGGCAGAGAAACGTTGTTCCAAATAGTAGTCACGACACAGGAAAAGACTCTTGTATGAATACTGCAGCAATTATGGGAACAGAGGCTGAAATGAGAGAAGTGGTGCTCCCTCCCTGCTACAGCTCCCCAGCCCCTCCCTGGACACAGCACCCCACACAATTCCACCATAGTGCATCCAGCTGCCCCAACCCCGCTGTAGTGGGTGCTCTGTGGGCCAAGGATCTGGACCCAGGTGGCTTGGTGTGATGCTCAATGGCTTCCCTCTCCTTGCCTTAGGATGCCTACGGCACTGAGCCCCCCTTGGCTGCCCATTAGAATTATGGGGTGATTTCAGACGTGACGGGGCACCCATTGGCCCCGGCACGGAGTCACCTTTTGATTCCCCGCCAGAATCAGAACGGCCCGTCAACAGACGCGCTGACCGATCCCAGAGGGGAATCGGGGGAGGGGGCGGGGGTGCAACGTGCGGCCGCACAGCCCCACTCCCCAGGCCGCTCGCCCTCCAGAAGAAGGGTGGCCGCAGCGGCCAATCGGGCTGCTGCACCCGATTCCGTCCCGGGGTCTGGACCACGGCCCGTAATCGGCGGCGGTAACAGACGTTACCGGCCGCCGATTCCGGGCCATGGTTCAATTAACCACGCTTTCGGAGATGGTGCCAGCACCATCCTCAAAAGCGTGGTTAATTTGCTCACCACCGGCGGTTCACGGTGGTGAACATCTGGCGGCGAGCAATCAGACGTTACGCGACCATCCGCCACCACAGGGGATTGTCTGTGGTTGACCGTGATCGCGTAACGTCTGAAAACACCCATGGGTGTGTTCCTATGTCCCAGATCCATCAGGGACTGTTATGTTCATGCTGGGGGCACGCGGAAAATGCCTCTGATCAGCCCAGGTGCAGTGCGGCATGGTGTACAATTTGTGGCACATCATCACTGCAGCTAGAGGGTTCTGGCACGGTACTGGGCACTGGGATGGGGGCCCATGGCAGGTATACATTCAGTAACCGCATTTGTGGGGTTACTTTTTGTGCCATGGTGCTAGGAGGAGCGGCCCTGGCTAGCACCAGCATGGGACAGCTTGTCATTACAGGGACACCCATAACGCTAGCGTGCTTACAGCTGGAAGGACTTTGTGCAGGGCAGCTAGAGGCTTGCTTGTGCTGGAGCGCGGTCCTCTGCGCGCTTCTAGCTCTGGCATAACGGAGCTGGAGCGCGGTCCGTATCTATAGTCAAAAGGTCCCAACAGTTTAAAAGGTGCTATTTTAAACCAGCTGGACTAAGGAGTCTCACCAGTTTACACAGGTGCTTTTAATTCAATGTAAACTAAGTTGCAGGTGAAGAAAACATGCTCACTTAGCTACACGCAAAGGGACCTCAGTTCACTGCGTTTCTCTATTGGGGAAAGAAAGTGAAGTGAACCCAAGTCCCCGATTTTGCACCTGTTTGACGGTGGGCTTTTCTGCGTTTTACATATCAATAGCTAACGCAAAAGAAAAAACAACCACACACCCTTGACGCTAAAGTAGAGAACCCTAAATAAAAAAGTTAAATTGATTTTAAATGGTGCAATTTTGAACAGAGACAAGGCCCTAGAAAAGGTAGGTGAACACAGCCCTCTGGCAAGGCTACGGGTGCAGTCTTCCATCCATTAAAGTCAACAAGAGCAGAGCCATTGATTTCAATGAATGGAGGCCTGTGCTCTAAATCAGCTTAGGAAAGTGAGATTACTCTAGAAGTTGGGAGTGACTGAGCCGCTGCAGCGAGCAGGCTCTAATTCTGGTGGTGCAGGGTAGATGCGGTCACCAGACTTAAACATTGGCACTTACCCATAGCAGCTTCCTTTGTCAGCTGGCCATGGTACTTGGCACACTTGGCAAGCATCTGCCGAAGCTCCTCCACCCCGTGCTTGGAAGGTTCCTCGATGAAAGCCTCTGCACAATCCTTGGTGTAAATGGAGGCTGGACGGATGGTCTCTGTGCGACCGTGTTTGAAAGCTGCAGTGCTGCAGGACTCGTACGTGGCGACGGTCTGGCCGTATTGGCGGAAGAAAGCCATCTGGAAGGCCAGCTGAGCCACGGCGTCAGGACTTATCTGCCGTTTCTTTAAAAACTCCTTGCCGCCTCTCTCGAACTGAATACAGTCAAGCGTCAAGGATTTCACAGTTGCATCAAAGGTCTCTTTGGCTTTAACAATTCCTGCTTTTAAGGCGTCATTCAGCTTGAAGTCTAGTTTCTGCACAGCGCTGGAGGAGTCGACCGCAGCCGGCGGAGACTGTGGGGTGACGGCGGGGGATTGGGTGCTGTCTTTAAAGACTTCATTTTGGAATCGGAGCACGGCCACCCCGTCACCCCAGGCGTGCTCGAAGTGAATGGCCGCGGTGCCGTCTTTGGTAAGGATAAGGTTGAATGATTTGTCATACCAGCGGTTAACACCGTCACCGTGCAGCATGTTGTGGGACAAGGGCACAGGGTCTTTTATTGAACGCTCATCCAAACACAGACAGAAGACAGCAGAGTCCACCTTGCGTAGGGCCTCCTCATTGCCGTTCTCCAGCAGCTTCTGTCTCAGCCGGGCCCATGTGTCCCGGTTTTCAGTGGTCAGATACGCAAGAGGGAAAGCTGGGGTCAGGCTCTTGTCAGAGAGAATGTACTTTAGGTGCGCCAGAATTTCTGAAGGCGTCAGTATATTCCCATCTCGATCAATAACATCAAACACATAGAAGTTCCCGTTTCGAAGCACCAATAAGTGTTTGACCCTTTCATCTGTAAAAAGCTCATCCCGACCGAGCTTAGGCAGACGGGTGGAATTGAAAAGCCTGAAATACTGCGACATATCTAGGGGATACGCATTGACCATGTAGGCACCAAACCAGGAGAGAGAGGAAGGCACAAATCGAATGAGGTTTTTAAAAGTCGGAGTGTCACTTTTGGCCGGATTGAGGTGGAAAACTTCTGGCTCCAGGCAGCCGTCCCTGAGGGTCTTTAAGAAACGTATGGCAGACACCGTCATGTTGGTTGCTCGTGTGAGCTGACCGTTATATTCATCTTTTGGGTCAGGATTGAAAGCCATGAATGGATTAAAATTCAAAACGACCGGTTCACGGGCCTTTAGATACATGTCAAACCAGGGACCTGAAAATGGAGAGTTGAGAAAGAGGCGAGTTAGAGGTACCGATTGGCTATAGCGGCAGTACATTTAGAACTACCTACATCAGGGGTGTCAAACTTATTCTGCAAAAGATGGCCGTGTTCCATTAACTGTTGTCTGTGGGCTGGGGCATCTAGAGCTAAGGCTCCATATTTCTTCAATCCAAACGTAGCTCCTGCTGCCGTCAATGGGATGTTTTCAAAAGACTCAAAGGTGGCCGATGGCCTTTATGTCGCGGTTAAACAGGCTCTGTTTAGTACCACAGTCTGCATTCAGTATCACTGAGTAGGAAGGGACTGCTCCCCTGTGAGGCTACTAGGATTTCATTTCCCTCTTTCTTTCTCATGCTTCTCCTTTGCTCTTTGGACCGGCATTTGCTGTTTTTTCCCCAATGAGGAAAACCCAACAAACATGGGTCCCTGCATCTTTCTTATCTGCAGCAACTCTCAATTCTCTTGCCAGAAATTTGCTTGTACCCCTTTTTTTCCTCATTCTAGCTACTAACATGATCCATAGTGAAATAATTATTGTCGCCAGAAAAACATTCTCATCGGGCTTTGCAGCTGGCACGTCTATGAGACTAATGGGGGACTTCAGAGTCATTGGGTCTTTTCAGACGCACACAGAGGCTGGCCACCCCTGAAGCTGCTCCAGGGGTGCACTGCCACATCTGCCCACTTCCAGCCCCACCTGGGTCCACAACAGATGGACCAGCAATTTCCTCAGACCGTGGCCCACCCGCGTGGCACCCCCCCACCCCTGCATCATAGAGTTGCAGGCGCTCACCTGACGCAAGGGGCTGGCACCTGTTATATTGATGGGGCAACGGGCAGCCAGGCATGGAGCTGCAGCGTGGGTCCGCCCAACAGACAGACAGGAGCTCCACGTTGAGCAGAAGATCCCAGGTGCACATTCCTAGTCAGGGGCCATCCAAGGTGGCCTCCTTGGATGGCACGGGTCACAGCAAGCCAACATATCTGCTTGGCCCTGCAGCCATGGCCACGTGCCATGGCTGTCCCTCATTGGCCACCGTGGCTGCCCGTCATGTCGTGGGGCGGTGCAGAGACGGGGCTGGCCAGCCGCACGTCTGTTGCGTTCCCCTGCCCTACGTGGGCAGTGGGACAGCTCTCCGGTCACCCAGGTTGCGGGCACATCTGTTGTGTGCTGCTCGCTGACTCACGGCAGCTGTTGCTTCCCGTCCCGGGCCTGGGGGCGCCCCTCACTGGCCGCACATCTGGTTTTACCCACTGTTGCATTGGCTATACTTGGCTTACAATTGCAAGATTTTCTTCAGGAGCACACGGGCTAGAAATTTATTCTGTTCTACGAAAGTCTATATTCTGCATTTCCTGACTATCGCACAGCTAGCAAACACATTAAGCCAATGCACAGGCTATGTACGTTTGACATCCCCGATTGCTATACACTGAATGCAGCATTACCAACCTAGACAAATCCAGGGGAACAAAAATCCAAGAGACACGTACAGTGAACAGGTCATTGTTTTTCCGGAGCATTTCGTGGTTCTTTATCTCATTTTCACCACCACAGAAGGCAAAAAGTAAAACAAATAGAAGAAAATTCACTAACCTAACACCTACATGCCTTCTCTTGCTCTTTCCCTCCATTTCCTGTCCTTCTTTCTATTGTTTTCTCTCTCTCCTTTTCTTTATTCTCTCGTCTTCCTCTTTCTGCGTCTTTCCTGCTCTTGTACTTAAAATAAAAAACTTCCTTTCTCTCTATTCAGCCAGCTCTCTCTTCCATCAGTTTGTCCAACCAAGCAATATCAAAGAGTGCCATAGCTGTGACTGAAGCTGGATTCCTAAGAGCTTACTGGAATATAATTTAAAAAAACACACAGTCATTTTGCAGTACATCATTTTCCCCTATTATTTTTCTACCTTTAATAATAGCAGTAAACAGAGACCTGTGTCGTTCACCCCCCACCCCCACTGCCTGGAAGACGCATCGCGGTAGCCTGGGAAACTATTCTTCTGCCCTTTTCTCCCCCAGCAGGGAGGCCTGGAGCGATACCAGGGCGCAGTACGCCCTGCAGTTGAGGAAGCGCTGCACTAGTCTCATGAAAGGATACTAACAAGGCTCCCATATCCACCTTATCCAAGTACCTTTGAAAAAGACAGTGCAGCATGGAAAGTGATAGGAACGGACACAGGTTTTTGTTTAATATAATTCCTGGATGTCCCGCAGGGATCGGGGGGGGTGGGGGGCGGGCGTTCTTCATGGCCACACCAAGGCTGTGGAACTCCCTCCCAGTGGAGGCCCGGTTGGCTCCGAACCTCCCTTCCTTTCGACGAAAATGCAAGACCTGGCTGTTCTGCCAGGCATTTGGTGAGGGAGATGGTGGGATTGAGGGGTTAAGGTGGTAGGGATTGATTCCCCCCCCTCCCCAGTTTTAATTGCACAGTGTGTTCTATTTAATTCATATTTTATATTTTGTATTTTTGTTTTACCGATTGTTAGCCACCTTGAGCTGCTGTGAGCAGAAAAGGCGGGGTATAAATAGTTGATAAATACATTTTAAAAATATGCACACAAGTGTGGCTACCCATTTCCACCCTCATACCGTTAGTGCCACTAATCTTCCCCTTCTCTACTTTCTTTTTAAGTTGATATGTTGCTGGTCCACTCGTTCAAATTACTTTCCTCCCAAATTCAAAATGTCTTCTAGGACATCTTGCTGTGCTTGAAATATTCGGTGCAACACCAACAACATTTGGGAGAAATGCCGTCTTCTGTCCCTCAGAGGCAATCTCTAAATTAGCTTAAACATTGTCCCCGGTTTGTTTCACTGTTTGTTGTTCTCACTTGAAGCAATAATGAGGCGTTTTTAATCTTTAAATTTTAATCTCTGTACTATTCCCGGCATAACATGGGTTGCTATCAGGCTGCCCCCAAAACGAGGTTCTCATTTACCCCCCAATGAACTTTCCTACCTGAGATATAACTAGTATGCTTATTCTGCTTGTCCTGAGCAACCAGCTGTTCATGCAGTTCTCTTCCAATCCCATTCCCAAAGCTGTGAGCAAGTTGTTCAGTTTTCCTAAAAAAAACCAACCAAACAGGACTTAGTAAACATGCTGCCTCAATGAATTAAAAACAGATGCATCTTCCAATACGTAGCGGATGAATTGAAAGAGCTACTAACTACTACATTATTATTTGGCTTATGATTTGTCCATACCTTAACTGGTCATCATCTAAGAGGGGCTTTTGAGCATTCAAGTATCTCCCGATCGTGTCTTCAAGTTTGGGAATGGGCAACCTGAAGTGGGAGGGAGAAAACAAACTAAAGATAATCATGTTAAAAGCCCTTATAGTAAGACGATTACTTACTTTGGGTGTCCCGGTTGGTATATAGTATTTAGCAGCTTGTACGTTCATTACTGCATGGAAATGAAGTTCGTAGAAGCAGCATTCGTATTAATGATGCATTTGGTATTCCGAAAGATATGTTTTATAATATCAATAATTGTTATGAAATTTAAGTAGCTAAACCAGAAGGCTAGAAGCGATTACAGTAATACTATGCACAATCCACAAACAGCATGTGAAACTCACGGAGGGCGCTTTCATACATGTGGGAACATGTCCTTAGAAGATCGGATAAGGGGAACAGAGCTAGATTTCGTAAGCTCAGTCAATCACCCTTGTAAATGCGCATAAAAACATCAACCATGCACCTGTGGGCATTCCCACGTGATCAAGATGCGCCTGGTTTGCATGCGTGTCCCCTCTCTCGACTTTTGAAGGACGCATTCCCACACGTGTGAGTGCACCGTCACTGCTGCAAAGTATCTCACTGCGGGCATGAGGCAGTTGCTCTGAGACTTGTTGCCTTGGAACATAGACTTAGAGCATTTTGCTTTTCAGGATCGTGCAAGCACAGGACAAAGTCACTCCAACACAGCTCGTAACACAAATTGCATTCACACAGACTACTGTCCTGAAGAAACTAATTCATCAATTTGCTTTGGGAACAGCATGTTCATACTGTGAATGTTCAGCTGGCAGAACCGAGGCCTGTCCTAAGTCAAGAGCTTAGCTGGTCAAAAAGATTTGGATATTCATGTAGATGAGACTTCCAGATTTATATTAGACAGAAACTCTAAGTAATAAAGTTTGGAAGAAAATATAAAGCCTCCTGCTTCATAGCATCAACAAACCTCTGAAAGAAATGTCTCCAGGTTATTTTATAGTTGCTAGTTTGGGGGATCTCTTGCACTTGTCTCTAAAGCATGTGCTACTGGTCATTCTCTAAGAAAGGCTTCTGGACTGTTTGGGGCAATATTCTAATTCGGTATTAGGATATAAGGAATTCCCTAACTGAGTCAGACCAATGGTCCATCTTAGCCCAGCATTGTCACAACCTGACACGGCAGCAGGGTTTCAAATCTGGCTCGCAAGGGTCTTCAGCAAAGGCCTCACCCAGGCGTGCTACCTGAGACCCTCCAGAATCCCCGGCAGAGGCCTCACCCAGGCGTGCTGCCAGAGATCCTGAATCGGAGATGCCTGGGATTGAACTTGGGACCTTCCACATGCAAAGCATGTGTTCTACCACCTGAGCCACGGCCCACCCAACTATGTCAACTCCTAGGTTCCTATTATAATTAGAGAAGTCTACCACTGACCACAGACGGAGACATCTGTAGAACAAATAACCAACTCCAAAACCTGACTCCAGAGTTTTAAATGTTGCTTGCTGACTCCGAGATTTGGGCTCCTGGGGAAAAGAAATTCTACCAGTCATTTTCTTTTACATAATGTACCCTTCAGTCTAACCACAGAAATTGTTTTCACCAACTTTCAGTGCAGTCAAACACCTTGATTAAGGATAAAATAATTACTTTCAATTTCTACATGGTGTTGCCAGGAGTTAATGGGGTATTAAGGGGTGTTTGAAAACAAACCAGGCTTGCGGAGGGGTCCATGGCCACTGAGTTGACACAGCTGCAGAGCAGCCACTCATGTCGGTGGAGCGATTGGGGAGTGATTCTAACGGGTGACTCCCACAGCAGCTACCTCGCACTCTACCACGGGGGAGGAAGAAGCACGGTGGGCTGCCCTTTGAAATTGACATGTCCTGGTGCGAGCGCTGGGGAAACGAGCTCCCCCCAGCACTTGCAGCCAGTTCCCGTGACTTGCAAAGGCCATGTCCCCCCGGCCACCGTGCCTCGGAGTGGGGGACCCATCTGCCGCCCCAGTTCCTACAGGCAGGGGATGTGGGGCTGTTGGTTGCCGGTTGCCATACATTTTTTTCACTTTCCCTGCATGGGGCACTCTAGATTTTTCGGCAGTGGCCACGAGTGGGTGCCGAATGGCTCACCGGCGCGCGCATCCCCCCGCTCCACCTTCAGACGGGACGTCAGATGGGTGGCTCCTGGGTGGCCATGCATGGTTGCATCTTCTTTAAAAACACCCAGCAGGCCAGTGTCACTTTGAAATCAAGGCATGGTTTTTTTTGTAACTTTCATCAAAATATTTTGTGTCACAGTGGCTCTCTTAAAAATACGCAACCAGACACGAAACTGGCTGTAGTTACAGGACGTAGATAGATGGGGAACACTGTTCAATGCAAACTGTAAACGGCATGAAAAAATTAATTTCCCCAAATATCTTTTCTTTCTAATAAGACATTGGTTCCCAAGCTGTGGTCCGTGGACCCCTGGGGGGTCCGCGACACACTCCCAGGGGGTCCGCGAGCCTCCTCTTTTGCCCTTCTTGGTTTTTTTGTTTGTTTGTTTGTTTGTTTTGTGTTGCTGAGCCACGCGGCATGGTGACTGGGCTTGGTGTTGGCATGGCACAGACTCCGAGCTCAGCCACTGACACAAGTGGAAGAAGTTTAAGGCACTTCTGCCCTCAGGAATCCCTTCAAAGCAGTGAGTTTAAAAAACTAGCAGGTGCAGGCTGCAAGCGGGCGGCGGGCGCGAACTTTGTAGCGTGGCCTGCCTCGCTCCCGGGAGGGGTGTCTGTCTGCAAGCCCAGCCCAACGAGCCTGGGGCTGCAGCGTACAGCCTTGCGGGGGAGAGACCGCTTCCCTCCCACCCTACTTAACCGGAGGAGCCAGCAGCAATCCACAGAAAGTTGTAGCGGCGAGAAGCCACATTCTCCTGGAGCCGGA
>QEPC01013865.1:11781664-11796077 GCA_003113815.1 Sphenodon punctatus | reverse complement strand
GTAGCTTGGACTTCATCTTAGACTCGCACCTTACCTTCAAACCCTACATTGACTTCGTGGCCAAATCCTGCCACTTCTCCCTCCACAACATTGCCAAGATCCGCCCTTTTCTGTCTGTCTCCTCTGCCAAAACTCTCATCCATGCCCTAGTCATCTCACACCTCAACTATTGTAACCTCCTCCTCTCCCCGCTCTCACCTTTCTTCCCTTATCTCTGTTCAAAACTGTGCTGCCAGGATCATCCACCTAGCCTGTCGTTTTGACTACATGCAGCCTCTCTTCTCCTCTCTCCACTGGCTCCCTCTTCCCGAGTGTATTCTGCACTGTGCACAAGCTCCTCGTCTTCACCTACAAAGTCCTTCACAACCTCACTCCCCCTACCTCTCTGCCCTGATCTCTCTCCGAACCCCTGTTCGAGCACTCCGCTCCTCTTCCATCCCCTCCCTCACCCTCCCACGCCTCCTCTGCTCCCCCAACCACCTTCATCCCTTCTCCCTCGCTGCCCCGCATGCCTGGAACTCCCTCCCTGCCCTCGTCTACCTTGCCCCCTCCCTCCACACCTTCAAGTCCCTCCTCAAAACCCACCTCTTCCACTCCGCCCTTCCGAACTCCTGCTAAGCACCTGTTATCTGCGAACTCCCAATTTACTGTAACCAAGCCAAGCACGTGTACCTGAGCTTTCGCATCCTCATGAATGTCACATCCCTTGTCTCTCCCTCTGTTTTCCCCTTCCCTGTCTCCCCTCCCCCTGTCTTTAGATTGTAAGCTCTCAAGCAGGGACCGTATCTATCTTATTCTTTGTTTAAGCACCAGGTACATCACTGTCACTATATAAATGTTTATAATAATAATAATTAATGAATTAATATTGTTTAGCAGTGCCCAGCAAAGCTTTGTAACATTTTGGGGCAAGAATTAAATTATATTCACGTGAAACTGCAAGTGATATAGTTGGAAAGAATATAATTACTCGTTGAAATTTGGCTAGGGCAGCAGAATTAGCATTTGTGCTCTTGTACAAAATACCTCCTTTTTTTTTAATGGTTGGATCAAAAGTGATCCAGACCATCTGAAAAAGAAAAATATACGTCACTTACATTCCAGGTTTTGTGTTCTAATTTTGCATTTGTACATTTGAAACGTGAATTCAATTATCTGGTGGTTTAGGCTGGTGGCTTAGTAAGGTGACTATTCAGTAACAACTACGCAAATATAGGAGATGGTGTATCTCACTGCTGGAAAAAACCCATAAAGAATGGTTCCTGGAAAACTTCACCTTGACACAATCTCAGAAACAGGATTACAAATAACAGATATATTGCTCAAGTGTGTGGGAGTTTGGGGTTTGAAAAGAATTCAGGATGAGGCTGGTAGCCATTGCGAGACCAGAGCAAACTCTTGTAGACTTATTACAGCCTGATGAGGGGGATGATACTGAAATTGTTTCTCAATGAGCAAGGCTGGGGTGTGTCTGTGGCTGCTGAGTGGCCCAGCTGCGGAGCACTCACTCAGGTGGAGTGTATGGGGAGGCAGTCTTATGGGTGGATCCCAGCATGGCTACCACAGCCACCACCGCACATTGCCACAGAGCATGGGGGAGGGAGAAGCGTGCTGGGCTGGCCTTTGAAATTGACGTGTCCCAGCATAAGCGGATTCCCTAGTGATCGCGGTCAGTCCCTGTGACTTGCACCCTGTCCCTCACCCACAGTGCCTATGAGCAGCAGACCGGTCTGCTGGGGTGGTTGGCCACCCCACTTCATACAGGCAGGGGATGTGTGGGCATCTGTTGCCACGTACGTTTTTGGCTTGCCCTCAGGATTTCTCAGCCGTGAGTGACCATGAGCGGGTGCTGAGTGGCTCACGGAAGCGCGCATCCTCCTGCTCCACCTTCAGCCGGGCATTTGGATGAGTGACTCCTGGGTGGCCAGGCGGGGTAATATCTCATCTAAAAACACTCTTACGGTAGATACTTCAGGTTTTGACCTGGAGTCTGCATACTCCAGGGGATTTTTCTGGGTTAGCTTGGGGTGCCTGTGACTAACTTAGAGAACTGGGAGGCTCTGTGGGGCAGCCACAATCGAAAGGGGGTGAGCCATAGGGATTTTCCTGCCCCTCCCCCCCATTTTCAATGTAGTCTCCCTCCTGCGGAACTTCACAACATCACAACACTCCCTTTGGGATGGGACTATGTCCAATAGGGGCATGACAACCCCTTTGCCCCGCCTCCTCTAACATGACTCTGCCCCTTCAGATATCTCCCCAGATAGAGATGGCAACAGGCCAACTGCCTCAGGCCACACTATGTTCTCTATTTCTGAGGCCCCCGCAGTGGTCCCTGTTTTTTCCAGGGCAGGGTGTGGGGCTCCCACTCTCTCCCCGTGCGACCTCAAATATGAGCACCTCTAGGGTCCTGTGGAATAGTGCCCCCGAGGGGTAGGGCCATAAGGGAGGAGGTGATGGGGCCCCCAGGGCCCCCACACTTTATCTTCACCCTGGTCCCTGCAAATTCTATTTATTTTTTTAAAAAAAAATTTATTAAAGATTTTCCATTTCCCCTCCCAAAGTTCAGTTATTACATTGTAGTTCTCTGTTTTACATTCGTTCTTCGGTTCTTATTCATTTACCACATCGCTCCCTCCCTTCCCCCCCTCCCCCGCCATNGGTTCTTATTCATTTACCACATCCCCCCCTCCCTTCCCCCCCTCCCCCGCCATCTTTACTCTAGTTTTGTACAACTTTTAGTCCAAGTAACATCTTAAGTGTCCCTTTGTCTTTTCCCAGTCATATCAGGTAGTCAAACAAGTAGGCTCGTTGCTCTTCCTCAGTGTCAGGTTTTTGCATGTGTTCCAGGCATTGGAACCATTTCACGTTGAAATCTTTTGTTTTGTCTTTTTGAGCGGCGACCGCTTTCTCCATTGAGAAAAGGTACGATAAGTTATTCATCCACGCCTGGGTTCCTGGTGCTTGTTCTTCTACCCAGAATTGCAGAATCAGTTTTATTGCTGCTCCCATCAACATTATGCAGGTGGGTCTTTTTTGTCTCATTAATGCTGTCTGTGGGTATAACCCTAGCAGTGCTGTTTCTGGTTTGAGTGGAATAGTCACTCTGGTTATTTTCTGCATATAGTTCCAGACCTTGGACCAGAATTCTTTGATCTTTGGGCAGTCCCACCAGGTGTGGAGGTAGGTTGCCCTTTGACCACATCCCCTTCGACATTGATCTGATCCCTCCCCTCGTATCCTGAGCATTCTGCTTGGATCAAGGTAGTAGAACATTCTCGTTTTAATAATTGGTTCTCTTACCTCCAGCGACCCTGAACATCCTATCATGTGTTGTATTATAGTTTGTTTCTGCCCCTTCTCCCATTTCATTCCCAGGAGTCTTTCCCATTTTTCTAAGTATTTTCGTTCCTCTTTATACCATTCTTGTTGTAATGCCTTATGTACTCTTGATACTATTTATTTATTTTATTTATTACTACTATCCCTTTGTTTGTCCCTTTGGAGAACAATGCTAGCTCAATTGATTTTGGGGGTCTGGTATAGTGTGGGATTAAATTTTCTTGATTGCATTCCCCCCTTAATTGGTAGTATTGCAGGGTGTCTATCTGATTTTGTAGTAACCTTTGCATGTCTTCTTTTGACACGAACTGGTCCCCTCTGAATAATTGTGAAACCTTGGCTATTTCTTTCTCTTTTAGTTGTTTTCTGATCTGTGGTGCTATCCCTTTACTAACCATACTTGCATTCTCTATCAGTGTCACGGGGCTTGCCCCTGCAAATTCTAATGCCATCCCTGTATGACAACCCTAATGACGGTGTCAGCTAGCAATAGCTTTGCTTTATAATTTTACATTTTCATAGGAATTTATCCACAACTTCTGACACCCTTCCGTGTAATTGGCATGAAAATTCAAGGCCTTGGCCTTGGCGACTGTGGAACTCCCGATAGGGGCCCGGTTGGCCCCGGAGCTTCCCTCCTTTTGGAGAAGTTGTAAGATCTGGCTGTTCTGCCAGGCATTTGGCAGGGGAGATGGGTAATGGGGAGGGGGGGCTGGGTATTGGGGAGTCGGATGTGTTATTTTCCCTCCTTTTATGATGTTTTAATCCTGATGTTTTTAGTGATTGTAAGCTACCCGAGCTGCCTGTGGCTGGAGGGGCGGGGTAACAATTTTAAAAAATTAATAAAATAAATAAAATCCAGTTGTTTAACAATAATTTCTTCCATTCTTCTTCTTTGTGGGGAGAAACTCAACCACTGTGTTAATGATGCAAATTTTAAAAAACAGCTGTCCTTGAATTATTTTATTTTTTTAACAATTACTACGTGCTGAGCTCATTCAGATGGGAGACCAATGTTATCACTAGCTAACCCTATGACTTATCCTAAGGCTTTCACCCGAGGTGCAGGGGAAGAAATTCCCTGGCAGTATCCACAAGGTAGTTTCTATGACTGAATTGGAGGTGGGGAAGTGGCTCTGATCTTCAAAGGGCTGAACTGGCAAAAGCTCTATTCATTTCTCGATAGTGCTTGCAGTAGCATAGTACTTTGAAGACTGGAGCTTAAAAGTGACATCAGTTAATCGATCCAGGGTAAAAGTAAGTGTTCATTGACACAGAGGGTGCTTTCACATGGATAGCACACACGCCTCTGCTCCACCTCGACCCCGGGCAGGCCGCCCATTTAAAGGCGGCCCGCCAGATGTGCAGCTGGAGGAGAGGCATGGCGGTTTGTCCCTGGTCCAATGCAGCCCTGCCAACAGCGCTCCGGAACATTCAGGAGCACCGCCAGTGCAGTGGGCAGCCCAAACATGAGGCAACGGCCGGAGGCAGGGCTGCCATTCATCTTCTCAGCGGACGGCCTCAGCAACTTCACTCTTGACTGAAGTTTGCCCTGGCAGCACCATAGAGTTGCTGATGTTCTAGTCTGCGACTCTGTGGTGTGGGGGAGAGGCACTGCCCGGCCAGATTGTGGGTAGCCGCCGGGTCCGTTTAAAACGGAATCAGGCCAGGCAGGGCTGCAAGCAGGCGGACGTGGCGGTGTACTTTCGGACCTGCTCCAGGGGTGAGCACGTCCATGTGCATCTCAAAACACCCAGAATGCTTCCATGGTGGGATAGAGTAACCCTGAAACGACTCTCAGAATTGTGAAACCCTCTGAGCTTTCTGTGATTGTTCCCAGGACACTTTACCCCAGGTGAACTTTTGTTCATGATGCTAGAACAAAAGTTAATATATGTGTGTGTGTGTGATATGTGTTAACATCACACATGAACGCTGAAGTCAAAGGTGTGTATTTACAGGATTGAGGGCTAAAAGTGAAGTTCCTCTTTGAGATGAGAGCTCTCCCACGGTCAATAACCGATGCTATAGAACAGTGGGTTGTTTTTAAAAAAATAATAATTAATAGATCCACAAGTTTATGAAAATAGCTTTGCACATATGCTTGTTTATATTATGTAGTGTCTGTGTACACACAGAAATTCTTAGCCATAATGAGTACCATTTATTTGCATTGATGAGAAGTTGCTTATAGAAACAGTCTTAGTAAAGGCAGCAGGGCAACTCCTGTAAGCAACTTACTCCTAATAAGTAACTGCTCAGCAAGCTTGGTAGGTAGCACAGAGTTTACCTCTTAGAAAACAGACGACATGGCATTTAAATAATGCTGTGGATTGTAATAATTTGAAAACATGTAATTAAAAATTTTGATAAGCTTTTAAATTGAGAATTTGTTTAAAATGGGAAAGAGCTTACTAAAGATTGCTTTAAAGTGTCACATTATTATAGGCCATATATTGTTGATTCTTCCTAACTGAATTGGGATGCGTGAGAACTGTAAAACGTACGCAAACACGTCACTTTTGGGAGGAATGTCTTCCATACATCACAAAAATCCATGTCTGACTGGGATGATGAGATATCACAAAAGAAAGGAAAGCCGTCCGCGTGGATTAGTCTGATAATCCCCTGAAAGTAAATTGGCACCTGCTCTCGTCAACATAGCGAGGGGAGGGTGGAAAGTGAAATCATCTCACTCCCAATATAACAACAAATGCCAAATATTATCAACTCTCCATGCATGCTAATTTGCAATAATTATCTCTCTCTCTCTCTCTTGGTTATGCAGTTTACTATTGTAGTTGCATAGCCTCTTTCCCCCATGTAGTAATATTCAAAATACACCTTCTTTAGTTAATGAAGTTCAGCCTTTCACCTAGTCTGCCCTGTTGTGATAGTCCACTTTGACATATTACCTGCTCTGCCCTTCGGTGAGATGTCCTGTGTGAGGAACAAAATTTTGCCCCGTTCAGATTGATAACTTTCACTGCCCTTGCAGAAGGTTTGGGTGCCTGGACACGACGCTACAATATATTGAACCCTACATACTGCTTTTTATGTGGGTGTCCTGCCACTCTGCTTTGAACTGCTTCTGTTTCAGAAATACTACTACATTCTGTTCTAATTTTCCAGAGCTCCCTAATCTTCTTCCAGGCTCTTAATGATGTAGTTGATAATAGGATTGATGGTATTAATTTGGAACAATAATGACAGCTGCATGCTTGGTGGCTATTGGCAGAAGGGTGACCTTGCAGGTCAGCTAAGCAGTGCTGGAAATGCTTTGATCTAATCTACACAGAGATAGAGCTGTCTATTCTAACAAGAGAAGCTGGTGAGGTCTGTCTCCATGGGATGCTGATTCTTTTCCAAAGAGCACTGAGGACAGCATGGCAGTGGCTTTTGATGCAATGTTGGCTCGGGTCAAGGATGTTTGTAAAAGAAATGGTTTGCTCATTCTCTCAGTATTATCTGTCATAGTGGGATGTCTCCTTGGATTCTTCCTTAGAACCAGGCGGCTCTCTCAACAGGTGAGTAGCAGAATGAGTGTGGCCATGGGCAGCATAGGTCTTAGTTATGTAACAAAACTGGAGATTTATCAGACGTTAGGGTGGACATTTCATGATTAAAATGTGTTGTGTGCATAGCTGTATTTTCTTTTTGTATAGAGTCCTACTTTGTTTCCATCTGGTTCTTTCGTATATTTGATATATAACATCATGTTACATAAACTGTGTCCATCTTTTGACAATTTAAATTTGACATAAGCCCGCTGTAATGGGATTCAAAAATGTTGAATTTTCACACTGAATGAAGCATAAGAAAATTTTTAAAATAAATAAATAGCACGGAATAGAGAGAATAATAAAGCAAACCCTATTAAAAGCTGGGGGGTAAGCTACAGTCTCTTTGAATTTGTATTACAGTGGAATACATGTATTTCCAATGAAAACACTAGTTACTATTTCCTCATTGAGATCAGAGGGTTTTTTTTCCATACCATGTGTGTTTTATAAGAACCAGACTGGAATATCCCATTTTTTAAAGTCCAGACAATTACATCATCTGGGGAATTCTCTTCCAAGACATTCTTCTCATCTTTTTGAAGTATTTTCCTGTCCACAATAGTTTGGTTGCACAGGGTGAGCAGAGGGAAATGCACTGCTGAATCAGTCTTTGCCAAAGACTATAAAGCTGAATTTGTTTTTTAAAAAGTTATAGTACTTTACAAAAAATCTGGTGATTAAAACCATTCTAACTTCTATTGCTTCCAAGCTGAAAACACTGGATCTAATGAAGTGAAATATGGAAAAAGCTGAATCTGAAATGTGTAGTGAAAACTAATATTGGCTTCCAAAGAGCTGTTGTTTTTATTTTTGGCTCGTGTGCAGATGCATAACACACTTTAATGAATATGTGGTACTTTTAAAGGCCCTGAGATTCTGATGGTGATTTTGATGGTGTCTGTGGTTATAAATGCACCTGGTTTTGCGGCACAGCAACTAATGCAGAATTCTTATTTTCTGTAGCCACATTATTTCAACGTGTTAATGTGCAAAACAAACGTTCTCCAATTCTCTCCCAAACAAGAATCACCATTTGATGCTTTTAATTTTAAAATCTACCCCTGTTTTCTGCCATCTCAGATGCCACCCAAAATTACACGCAGTAAATGGAAGTAGGTGTAAAGTTTTACAAGCTGTTTTGTAAAGGTAATCTTACACCTCCAGATCATAAACAACTCTCTCCCTGTATCCGTAGGAAATTAGTTATTTCCAGTTCCCTGGAGAGTTATTGATGAGGATGCTGAAAATGTTGATTCTACCACTGGTTGTTTCAAGGTAAGTGAGTGTGATGTTTCTGTTATTTCCAGTAAAACAACAAAACAGTATTTTTGTTTTACTCCTGTTGCACCTTCAGTGCAAAGACCATTGCAGACAGTTGTATGATGCATTCATACTTGAGATGGATTTTTGAACCTGCATTGGAGAAAGAACAGTTTTAACTGAGGAGGTTTCAGGATCAACAGGACTGCTTTGCCAGAACTCATGCCCACGGACTATATTTTTAAAAAACCTTTGAATCTGCTTTTTCCATGAAAAATTAAAAGGGCTTATAAATTGGCCTACGTCCCACCGGTTAAACCTAATCAATCGAAATAATGCAACTTGCATATCACAGAGACCTCCAGTTTATTTACAGCTCATGAGTATTTTGGGACATGGTAGAGTATGATGAATGCTAGAAGGCCAGACGGGACTGTGGAATCAGCATGTGTTTATCATTGAGTCCAACTGGAGTTGTGGATGCTCTGCAAATTTGTTCCAGAGTGCACTTCCCAAAAGGAGAAAAGATAAAATAGGAGAGATTATGAGTTTGAAATATTATCTCTGTCTCCTTCTAGGAATGTACAGAATAGAATGAACTGTTTGTTATTCCTGCTGCATGGTGCTGGTGTTTCCCACTATGTTTTGATTATAAATCACCTTTAAGGTCACTTTCACGTTAAAAAAAAAATTTTAATCCACGCAGGAGCTCATTAGAAGAAATAAGTGTGAGAACTTGGTCTGTATTCTTGGTGGCCACGTTTGTCAGCATTTGTTCTGAGTGGTTCTTCATTCAGACATGAAAAGAGAAATTGCAAATTTTATGAAAAGGAATCCTATTCAAAACTGAAATTTGTTTTTGCCCTTCCTTTCCCTGAGAACTATTTTTACTACTGGAATGTAAAATCCCCCAACTTAACTGAAGACCTTGCATTTCATGTTTCAGTTGCATTTCAACCTGTTGCAGGAACTCCTTCCGGTGTTAACTAAGAAGCCGGCCTCACCTGCACAGCTCTCAGCTCCGCATTATCACAAGACCTGGTTTGATCCAGATTGCTTAGTTGCAAAATGACAGTTGTGAATTATCTTGGTCAGTGCAAGGAGAGCGGCTCCAAGGAAGCTATTTATGGCAAGTAAGAGAGTTTACAAAGCACTTATTAAAGAGAAGAAAGCATTATTCCAGGAGACTTGTTGGGAACAACTGAGGCGAGCACTAATAATACAATACTCTTCTGCAAATTGTTTCAGAAGATGCCAAGAAATTCATCCCAGACTGTTTTATAGATGGAGATACTTGGACGAGACATTTCCAATCTAAATTTGAATCTAGGCTGAGGGAGGATATGGGAGGTGATACTCACCAGTGGGAGACTGTCGGGGGCAATGTAGGGGATACAAGGCAAGATGTAGTAAGATGACTGATTTCGAAAGTGCAGCTTGAAGAGTACATAGCAAGCCTAAAGATGAACAAGGCCCCAGGGGTAGATTTTGTGGGGCCAGAATTTTTAAAGGTTTATTCTCCACATTGGACACTGATCTTGGGATGCCTTATAAATGACATCATCCAACCGAACACCTGGCCCCCAAACTGGAAGCAAAACACTATGGTACCACTCTTTAAGGAGGAAGATGAGCGGAATCCCAACAACTATTGACCTATCAATTTGATTAATATCCCTGCAAAAATTTATGGGAAACATCTGTTGACCCATGTCTTGGCATAGATAGAAGACAAAGGGGACCCTAGGAGAGGAGCAGGCAGGTTTCCGGAAGGGCTATTCAATATTGGACCCCTGCTTTACCCTTATTTACCTGATAGCCAAGTATAGAGGTACAGGGAAATGGATCTATGTAGCATTTATGGATCTCAGGGGAACCTTCGATATGGTTGAGAGAGGACTCCTTTGGAAGAAACTTAAGGATTGGGGAATGGAGGAAGGACTGCTTTGTCTTATTATAAATTATCGTCACCAGCTTTCAGCACAGGTGCGGGTTGGAGTTTCTGGGGGATTGTCAAAATCATTCAAGGTGGGAAGAGGGGTGAGACAGGGTTGCCCTTTAGCCCTGGTCCTTTTCAACCTTTTCTTGAATGATTTGAAACCTGTGTTGACATGTGAGAAATTCCACACCCTGAAGCTTTTAGTCCAGGTATTCTCTTGCCTTCTACATGCCGACAATACAATACTGTTGGCATATTCAAAGGTGGGGTTGCAGAGACTACTAGACACATTCAGTGATTACTGTATGAGGAACAAGTTTGAAGTCAACACAGGTAAATCGAAGATGATGGCTTTTGGCAAAAAGAGATCCCGTAAGTGGTTCATTAATAACAAACCCTTGGAAGTAGTGAGTAAGTTCACTTATCTTAGGGTGTTACTGTTTTTTACCAGGCAAGGTAGAGGGAAAAGCAGTCTCTGCCTAGGAGTTGAAGGAGCAACATCTCCCTGGAGGAAGCCTGAAGGAGACCTTCTCACTCTACGCTCTCCAAGGTGCTGAAGGCTGGAGAACCAGAGGGACCTAGACAAGTGAGAGAGGCTATGCCCAGAAGGGAGCCTCCTGTCTGGGGAAGGCTTACTGTGAGCCAGGGGCTTTGAGGCCTGGCTCCTGAGGACTTTGGGGGTTACTCCTGTGCACTGTGGAGAGACTGACCTGGACCTGCAGGGTGGAGGCGATTGAGCCGGCAGCCCCAGGGATTGTGGACACTGTGTACTAGTAAAGGACTGTGGACTTGATACTCTCTGAGTGAGACTGTGTTGGGTCCTACAGTGGGGGATTCAGCCGAGGCTCGGGCTGAATAGGCGTGACTGCGGGGTAGAGCTAATTCCCTAGAGACACCGCAGCGCCCCTATGTGGCCCTGGGAAGACCCCTGCCTGTTAGACCAGATGTACATCTAATGTTAGTTGAGTGCTCTTATATAAGCTCTCACTGGGTGTTTGGTTGTTTTTTGCCTCAGTGGCATTCTTCACCGGAGAACTTAGGCAAGCGTAAATTAATATGCAATATATTGGAAACAGTGTGGCCGATAAACATGCTCTTTAGTTAACCCTTTTTGGGAACGATGCTAACACCACCATACACAGCATGTTCCTCAAAGCACTCCAGTGTCATAGATCCCATTAATATCTGACGCATACCTCCCAACAATTTGAGCAGCCAAAGAGGGTCATGTCCCAGCCTCTGGGTCAATAAGCTCTGCCCCCTAGCAAATAAGCCTCACCCCTTCTGCACTGAAATGTACACATACTGCTCCCAAAATTCCAAGTGGTTCAAGAGGGACAGATGTTTTTCTGCTTCTCATTCCACTGAGCTTCTTGTCATTCCATCATCTCCCCATTATCCTTTCAGGTTCTTTTCCTGGGGGGCAACTAGGAAAGAGGTACCTGAGGCTTAAATGCCGATTTTTATCTTTCTTTATCTCTCTCTCTCTGAAAGACGGACAGTGAGGATCCAACACCCAAAGGGTGTTGCCACATGAGACGTTATCCCAACTCGGGCATGTTAACACGTGATGCAGTGGCTTGTATGTCGTGCGGCCGCCAGAGGTTCACCCCGCGACTGACGTGAAGCAGGCAGCCAGCTACTACACGACGGGGCCAATCCCAAGCCCTGCAGAATCCAACACCCAAAGGGTGTTGCCACATGAGACGTTATCCCAACTCGGGCATGTTAACACGTGATGCAGTGGCTTGTATGCCGTGCGGCCGCCAGAGGTTCACCCCGCGACTGACGTGAAGCAGGCAGCCAGCTACTACACGACGGGGCCAATCCCAAGCCCTGCAGATTCCTTGCGCATGTACAATGTGCCCGCAACAGAGAATGGCACAGTTTGCGCACGGCTGCACGTTGGGTTTAGGATCGCCCCCCGATTCATCCTCTGAAAAAGGCCAGGGATAAAGCACGTAGTATCGTTAAGTGGGATAACTCTTTCCAAGGTGGATTATATGAACCACCTCCCGTGTGGCGCCCCTTCTTCCCTGCCACCTAACAGCTGATCATAGGGGAGGGGGGGGGCTGGGAAGAGCCTGTGCCCTCTTCCCAGGCTACCCACCCCACGATCACCTGTTAGGCAAGTGGATCAGAGGAGAGGACCCTGGGAGGAGTGCATGGTCCTCTCCCAACCACTGGTTGGGGGCAGGAAGGCCCGGGAGTAGCATGTGCTCCCTCCCCCAGATCAGCGGATGGGAGGGGCATTCTCGCTCCTCCAAGACTCCCCTCCGCTGTGATCAGCTGTTAGGAGGGGGGAGGAGCACATTTGCTCCTCTGCCCCCCCCCCCAACAGCTGCCTAGTGGCAGTGGGCCCAATCCTGCAGCGCAGTAAGAATCCAGGCATCCAGCTCCTCATCCTGCCCCAGGGTGTGGCTGGTGATGGCCGCAGAGGAGCAGCCATGTGGCCAGCTCTCCCTGCCGGCCCAAAGTGTAGCAGCTATGCCTGCTCACCATGGGGCACATGGGGGATTGGGCCCACCCTAGCTCATGTGGCTACACCCAAAGAGGGGCTGTTGGGAGGTATGCTGTCATACTAATGTAACACATCTGCTACAATATTTCCCCCCAAACTGGGGAGAATATTTTTGAGTTAGTGTGTGGATTTTTATTTTGTTTTAATACAGCTCTTGGCGCATCTCCTACATGCATGGCCCATCCTGGCATGTGGTCATTTTTTCCGTTGCCTGGCTAATGAATGATTTATATTTTGTTTCCAGCCCTGTTCATAATGAGCCCGGCCCAGCTTGTTTTTGTGTTGCGCGATGACTTGGCTGCCCCGCACCAAGTGCAATTAGGGCTACACAGAAACTAGAGCCACGCTTAGGCCAGAAATTTAGGCCCGAGCTGAGCCCCAGCCTGACTTATTGAGACTGGGCCCAATGCAGCTGGGTTCTTCTGAGCCCAGACTTGATGTGTCTGGGTAGCCAGGCCTCCCATGAAGCTCTGTGACATCACAATGCCCTGTAAGAAAAATGGTGGGGCTAAGGCATTTCCCTCCCCCCCCCCCAATTTCCAACATGGCGATGCCACAGAGCAGAGTGACATCATGACACTTTGCATGGGGTGGAGGAGCATTGTGCAGCTAGAGAGCCCAGCTCAGTAAGAGCAAGAGCCCAGCTCAGTAAGAGCCCAAGGGAGTGCACCCAACCTGGTGTGGGCCCCAGAGCCAGCCTTAGCATTTGTGGGGGCCCAGGGCGAAGCAAAATGCAGGGCTCCTGGCTCCTCTATTGCCCCATCCCCTCAGCGGGTGATAAGGTACATCCCCAAGGGGGACCCAACAGCCAAACCCGCCCCCTTGAGTTAAATTCCAGGGACCAGACACAAGGTAGAATGCCAGAGTAAAGAGTTTATTTACCAGAGTCAGATCGAGTAGCGACCACGCTCCAACTCTGGGAGGCTCAAAAGGCTCAGCAGGACGGAGATAGAGAGTCTGAGGGCGTGGTGTCCCCCCAAATACATTTTATAGGGGGTTTTAGACAAAGACCCCAAAACTGGCCAATGAGGAAAGAACCCATTGGCGGCATTATTATTGTTGTTGTTATTATTTTATTATAAGCATTTGTGAAGTGCTAGCTGTGTATCTGACGCTTTACAGAACAATAAGAATGACGCAGTCCCTGCCTACGGTTTACAATCTAATAGACACAGAGAGGGGAGACAAGGAGAGGGGACATAGGGAGAGACAATGGATAAGTAACATTCAAGTGGATGCGAAGTCCCAGGTGCACGTGCTTGGCTTGGTTGCAGTTAGGCAGGAGTCTGCGGGGAGGGCAGAAAGTAAAATTTGAAAGGAAAGTTCTAACAGGCGTCGGGAAATGCGGCGAGGTATAGGTGAGTTTTGAGGAGGGATTTGAAGGTGCGGAGGGAGGGGGCAAGGTGGATGTGGGCAGGGAGGGAGTTCCAGGCATGGGGGGGCAGCAAGGAAGAAGAGGCGAAGGCAGTTAGGGGAGCAGGGGAGACAAGGGAGAGTGAGGGAGGGGACAGAGGAGGAGCAGAGAGTACATGCAGGAGTATGTAAGGAGACTAGGGCTGAGAGGTAAGGGGGAGCCAGGTTGTGAAGGCATTTATAAGTGAATACCAGGAGTTTGTGAAGGATGCGTTCGGGAAGGGGGAGCCAGTGAAGTGAGGAGAGGAGAGGCTGCACGTGGTCGAAGCAATGGGCTGAGTGGAGGATGACCCTAGCAGCGCAGTTTTGGATGGAGATAAGGGGGGACAGGTGAGAGCGGGGGAGGCCAGTAAGGAGGAGGTTGCAGTAGTCAAG
>QEPC01013865.1:11745475-11773911 GCA_003113815.1 Sphenodon punctatus | reverse complement strand
CGGCCCCGGCCCCTCCCACTTTCCCCGCCGGGATCCCCCCGGCACGTCTGTTGTGCCGTTACGGGGTGACCCCGGCGGGGAACGAAGCCGGTGGTGCCGGTACGGGGCCAAAGGGCCCCATATCGTCTGAAAGTACCCAATCTTTACTTGGTGATGATGAGCCACAAACATAATAAAACAGAAGAAAAGTATCTACATAATAGCGCCATAAAATAAAATTCATCTAATAGGTTAAACAGCAGTCAGCAATTTCCTTTGTTGAAAAACTTCAAAAAATGCCAATAATAATAGTGCAATGTGGACTGAATCTTTCTTACATTAAAAATCCTCTGACCAAATCCCGCCCTCAGTCAAACACACAAGCACAGCGCTTACTTTGCTGAATGAGAGTGGTGCGTACTTATCCGCGGTCCCTTAATGCGGCTAGAAAATAGCAGCTAACAAAGCTTTACTTTTTACATCTGCTGGTAAAATGATCGGGACGTTCACATTTACCGGTCAAGTAACAAATTCGCGGACACTTCTAAATGGCTTACTACTGTACTGCAGCGATTGGCCCAGCAGAGGGCTCTGGTCCAGAAAGCCGTGTAAATTAGACAACGTGAGAGCACGGTCGTCCATTCGGAAACACAGATCGCACACGCATCCCTAAAATCTTTGGAGGCATTTTGAATATTTGTACCAGTATTGCCCCCATACTTATCCAGAAGCCCAACAGAAATCAATAATAATCTAGGGATGGGGAAACCTCCCCCCCCACCCCCAGGGGTTTGAAGTGGTACAATTAGTACAAATTCCAAAGGCTGCATAGATGTTGCGGACAGGGGGTTACACTCAGGAAGAGGAGGGGGCAGATCATGGAACATTCCTGGATGGTTTGCTGTGAGCACATTACACCTGTGTGCTTCATAGTCTGCACTGGCTTCCTATAGCCTTCTGGGCACAATTGAAGGGGCTGGTTTTGACCTTCAAAGTCCTAAGCGACCTGGACCCCACGTATTTGAAAGACTGCCTTTCTTTCCATGCTCCAGTGCGGCCCCTGCGGCCGGCCGGGAACGCTTTCTAGTGGGTACCGCCTACCGATCTTGTACGTACGACCAGGGCCCGCCGCCCGCAGAGAGCCGTTCTCAGTCGCTGACCCAATATTATGGAACTCCCTTCCCTTGGAGATTCATCAAAGTCTGAACTCGAGCATATTCCAGAGGTGGTGAAAACCTCCTCTGCTTGGAGCTTGGTTGTGGAGTCCCACGATCCTCCAAGAACTTATCCAATTCTTTTTAATTGAATTGAATTAATTATTCTTTTTAATTTTAATTCTTTTTAATTTTAATTCTGTTAACCGCCCCGAGCTGCTGTGCAGGATGAGGCGGTATAGAAATTTACTAAATAAATAAATAAATAAATAAATAAATTTTTGTACTGTAATATGGAAATAATGAAGCAACAGGAATACCAATGTAGTCCAGAAACATCAAAATGAAATTTCAAAATGAACCAACTGAAATAACCAAAGTTATTTCAGCATTTGAAATAACCAAAGTTATTTCTTTGGCAAAGTATTTGGCAGTCAGCGATAGGGGTTGGGGTGAGTGGGTTACTGGGGTGAGGGTGGGGATTTTTTAAAGGGATTTTACTGCATTTTTATTGTATTGCCTTTATTATTACTATAAGCCACCCTGAGCCTTCGGGGAAGACTGGAGTATAAATTTAAATAAATAAATATGATTATTTGATAGTCCCCTATGTTTCTTATGTTTTTGTATTTATATGATATTATATTACTTTATATTTTAACTCCAATGCAATGACCTATGTTCACGCAAATAAAAAATTATTATTATTATTATAATAAATAAATATTTGTATCCGTTCCCTACCTGTGTGTGCATGGCCTTATCTCTGCTTCCTTTACCTGAGCTCAGCTTTTCAACGCTTGAGGCTAGAAACTGGATCCAGAGGCCAAATCCAGGAACTCAAAAGGGGCCAAATAAAAACTAACTGATGGCCACGTTTGGCCCCCGGGCCTGAGGTCCCCCCCACCCCTTCTATTGTGCTAACTTTTATTTTGTATTTTTGAACGTTTGTCTTTTCCCTCCAGCTGTTTATTTAAATGTATACCCCTCCCTTCTCCTAAGGCTTAGGGTGGCTTGGGGAACTTAATAAATAGATAGCACGGCTCTACCTTTGATTTCAGCCCTGCTCATACCTTGAATGCTTGACATTTTAGTCAGGTCAGCAGTTGCTTTTATGCCTCCCAAAATAGCCAAGGTGTTGTCCTAACTCAGAGAGGAGCAGACATTCAGACTAGTCTGTCAGCACCATTTTTCATTAGTTATAGTGCATTAGTTATAGTTTAAAAAAAAATGTCTTGCCAGACAGAGGTTTGACAGACTGCAGAAGGGATGACAGGCCCTGCTCCTGCCCAAGTGGAGGCAGAATATATGAAGAGACATTGCTTATTCAACAACTGGACTCCAGCAAGAGTCAATAATTGTCGTTCATTCACTCTGTGGCCATCGGGAGGGTATCCGACAAAGAGAATCTAGATAGTGTAAAAGTTGGCTCTTCACAGCACAGTTGTTTAAACAATTCAGGAACTACAGGATCCAGCTTCTTAAATCCTATCCTTGTCTAGTCTCTGATTAGTTTTCCTGAACTCAGGCTACTTGTCAAGACCATCTGTTGCTACCGCTTCTTGTAGTCGATTCTGGATAATTTGCTGTTTCTGAGGGTGCTCTGTTTAAGTCAAATGCCGATAATGGAAAGAACATAACTTGTTACGCTGTGATGTATACTGTATAGTACAGTATACACCACAAGCCAGACTTGCCTCTCATTTATATCAGATCTACAGCATAATAATATATGAACATAAGAAGTGCCATACTGGGCCAGACCAATGGTCCATCGAGCCCAGCATCCTGTCTCCGACCAATCTCCAAACTCCACTGTCTCCAACCAATCTCAGTCTCTTGGAAGAAGTACCCAACAGGTTACATATGTATCCAATATATGTATAACCTGTTGCCCCCGTACTTATCCAGAAGCCAAACAGAAGTCTCTACTAATCTAGGGATGGGAGAATGTTTTCCCTCCCAGGGGTCATTTTGAAGTGGTACAATTAGTACAGACTCCGAGGGCTGCAGAGAAGTTGGGGACAGGGATGCACTCAGGAAGAGGAGGGTGTAGATCATGGATCATTCAGGGATGGGTCGCTGTGAGCACGCTGATGATCCATTCTCTGTTCACTCCCATCTCATTCCCCCAAACCTATCTGGCTAATAGCTGCTAATGGACATATCCTCCAGAAACTTGTCCAGCCCTTTCTTAAACCAGCTAGACTACTGGCCTTGACCACATCTTCCACAACTTAATTATGCACTGAGTGAAAAAATACTTTTGTTTATTTGTTTTAAATCTGCTACCCATTAGTTTCATGGAGTGTCCCCTAGTTCTAGTACTAGTTGAGAGGGTAAATAAATAACTGTTCCCTATTAATTTGTTCCACACCACTCATGATTTTATAAACATCTATCATACCCCCTCCCAGTTGTCTCTTCTCCAAGCTGAAGAGTTCCAACCTATTCATCTTCTCCTCATACGGGAGCTGTTCCGTACCCCTTATCGTTTTTGTTGCTCTTCTCTGTACTTTTTCTATTTCTACTATATCTTTTTTGAGATGGGGCAAACAGAACTGCACACAATACTCAAGGTGCGGTCGCACCATTGATTAGGGATGAGCGAACAGAACCGAGTTCGGAATTTCGGTTTGGTTCGGTTCAGTTCGAAAATCGAGTTTGGTTTGAAAGTTCGGTTCGGTCGACTGAACTATTCGAGTTCGGCCGAATTCCAAACTTCCGAACCGAGTTCGTACATTCAAAAGCGGGTTTTTTGGCATTCCGAATTGGTTTGGATTTGACCGAACAGTTCGGTCAAATTCGAGTTCGGTTCAAAAGTTCGGTTCGGTCGACCGAACTATTTGAGTACGGTCCGAACTCCAAACTTCTGAACCGCGTTTGCACATCCCTACCGTTTATTTGTATAGAATATTTTCAGTTTTATTCTCTATCCCTTTATGAATAATTAGTAACATTCTGTGTGTGTTAAAATGAGCAAGGTGGAGGGAGGGGTCTGTGCTCGCTGAGTGGCACTACTGCGGGGCACCCACACACCTAAAATGTGTGGGGAGCACTTCACACGGGCGGCTCCTGGTCACGAAGGCAGCCACGGTACTTTTGGCTGGCCTCACATGGAACACTCCTGATTTTTCAGCAGTGCTCCGTGCATGACCATGGGTGGCTGCTACGTGGGTCATGGGGGCGTGCCTTCCCAGGCACCGCCTTCACACAAGTGCTTGGATGCATGGTCAATGGGAAGCCATGCGTGGACATTGATGGCCGCGCACACTGAGCTGAGGATTTGAATGTATTGTCCACAGTGGGGCCGATCCCACATGCCCCGCACGCTGTGTGCAAAATGCACGTGAGCAAAATGCACACATCTCCATAGGGATTGCACTGTGCTGTGCTGTCAAAGTCCTTTTCCTGAGTGGTAACTCCTAATTTAGAACCCAGCATTGTGTTCATCAAGTTCGGATTGTTTTTCCCTATGTGCATCACTTTGCACTCGTCCACATTAAATTCTTCACAGTCTGCTCGTGTTTTAACTACCATGAATAACTTAGCATCATTTGATCACCTCACTCTTTACTCCCCTTTCTAGATCAGTAATGAATACATTAAACAGCACCGGTCTCAGTACAGATCCCTGGAGCGCTCCACTATTTACCTCTCTCCATTGTGGAAACTGACCATTTAGTCCTACTCTTTGTTTCCCATCCTTTAACCAGTTACCCATCCACAGTAGGACACTGCCTTCTATGGCATGACTTTTTTTTTTATCATTAGGAACTTGATCCTCAGCTGTTGTGAAGTGGAACTCAGGGATGGGGAGCCCCAAGACCAGAGACCAGATGCACCCTGTGACCCATGGATCCAGTTCCTAACCCCAAGCAGTGTGGGCTCAGGAAAACAGAGCAAATATGGGGGCCATGCACTCAAGGATAGGGGTCAGGTTGATTGCACGGATCCTTGATCGGGACCCTTCGCTTCCTTTCCCCATCCCCTTAAGCACCCCAACTTCTATGCAGCCCTGGGAGTTTGTACTCATTTTCAACATGGCCCCCAGGAGCAAAAAGGTTTTCCACCACCGTGTGGCTCCAATGACTTCCTGCAAACAACAACAACAAAAACATTGATGTTTGAGAATCTAGCCCATTGAGGCGTTATGGATTTGCTCCAGATTTACCCCAGTGTAACTGCCTGCAGAACTGGACTCTTTCCATCCAGCTCCCGGCTTGTTTGCTTGCATGGGGAGACCCTGGTTCTGTAAATGCTTATTATTAGAGATGGAAGTCAGGGATGGGGAACCTTTTCCCTTCCAAGGGCTGCTTTAGTGCAAGCTCAAGGGCCACACAGACGTTGAGGGTGGGAGTGCTTAAGGGATACACCCAGGTAGAGGAGGGTCCAGAGTTCATGGATCTGTCCCCCTACCCTTGAGACCATGCCCTCGTCTCTGCTCGCTTACTCTGAGCTTGTTCTTTCAGTGCTTGAGCGTAGGAACTGAAGCTGGGGGCCAGTTGCAGGAACAGGAAATACCAGCTGTGGGCCACATTTGGCCCCCCAGGCCTGGGGTTCCCCACTTCTGGTGTTTTAGTGGAGACTATTTGTGTGTAATAGCAACACGTCTTGCTGTCATGATCTTGTGTGGTCGTATGCAGTGCGTAATTTGTAAAAATAATACTTATAATAACACCAGCCACAGCCCAAGCCTGCTCCAGAAACCACACACACTGCCCCAAAAGCCAAGCTCAGAGCTTGTCAGAGCAAGGAAATGAATTTATTTATTCATTTCAATTTGTATCCCACCCTTTCCCTTAGGCTCAGAGTGGTTTGCGTTTCAACTTATTAACTTCAACAATTAGCCTTTGACATTAAACTAATTAACTCAAATAGTAATCCTGACAGCAACCCTGTGAGGGAGGTTAGGCTGATAGGTCTGTGACAGGCCCGAGGTCACCCAGTGAGTTCATGCCTAAGGTGAGTCTCGAACCACGCCCCCCCCCCATCCAGTACCGCACTCTTAAACATTACACCACACTGGCTCTCTAGTAAATGAGCTCTATTCTTCAGCTAGCAACCCAACCACTGGACTAGCCTGCAGTCTCTACCGCTGAATATAAAACAGGTGTTCTTGTGAATTAGTCTATAGGATGACCAACACAACAGGTGAGGCAGGAAAGTCATGACTGAAAGCCAAATAAACCTTCCAGTTTTTTCTGGCATTCCTAATATTTTCAATCCTGAAATGATCAATATTTTTGAAAGCTGCCTTGAGCCTACCTGGAAAAGGCAAGGTAAATATTAGAATAAATAAATAAATAAATAAATAAAATAGCCTTTTTTTGGTTTGTCACACTTCAGGATGCACCCTCCTACTGAATTTAATTGCTGGGGTCATGTGAGCCTTTGCAAACCCCCCAGCCCCACCCCAATTAAACCCTGGTCATATTCGTCACAGGGTTGGGGTCCACTACCCCATTTTTCTGGGTTAGGTGACTCAGTTTCCCTCACTTACAACCTGCCTGAATCGGTTCTCTCTCTAGCTGATTCAGTTCTGCAAAGGGGAACAACACTTCTGTCACCCAAGCCCCAGAGACTTCCCGTTCCCAGACTTCGCACGTGCTTGAGGGCACAAGCTGCTCAGCTTGTGTTCCCCAATGTGAGACAACAGAAAGCACTTCTTAGTAAAAAAGAAAGTTTATTGATTACATAAACAAAGAAGAAAGTTTATTGATTACATAAACAAAGATAGTTTGAACGCAGAGTGGCGAATAAAACAAAAGTAAATAACACAATCCTAGTCTGTACTGAGTAATTCCCTAGTTCAGATCTTACCCTACAGAAAGTCCATTGCTCAGCCAGATGTAGTGTGGCTGGGCCTTTTGTCCTTACGCTGGTTAGCCAGCAAAGTCTCTTCTTCCAACTCAACCTGAGGGACAAAGATCTCCTCCCTTTAAATATCTTTTCAAGTGTCTTTGTTTGACTTTCCCGCCTGGAGAACTGTGCTTCAAGTCACGTAGGCAGGAAGAACTTCATTTGCAACTGAATGATCCCTGTCTGGTCTCTGCAGAGGTGCTAGGCTTTTCTGAATACACATTCGGCATGACTTTGTCTCTCTCCATTGCATGAAGTGAGTTTTCAGTTCTCAGCTTTACATTACATACATGTTTAACCTTTACTTTTACATATTTGTTAGACCTGTAGTCCAGTATCTGCTTGTGATAATATTACTGAAATTTGCGTTACATTTGGCCAGCAGGCCTGCCAAATTTGTGTTTCCTTTTTAGGCAAACTCAGTTGACTTGGGGGTTATTATTTATTTAACACCAAGAGTTTGCTGAATAGTTTGTTTTTGTTTTTGTTTTTGTTTTTAAAGGCCCTATGGATTTTTTATCTCTTTCCTTTTGCAGAATCTTTCCAAAACTATTGTCTCTCCCCTTCCCTCCAGGATCGCAACAGCTGAATCTTTTATCTCATCTTTTTTTTTCTTTTGGCTTGGACTAACTGTGTTACTTGGAGGAGTGAGTGCATTATCTTCCACTTGACACAAATGAGTCTACAGCAATTAATTTCTGGGTTCTTCTGGGACAATAAGAAGAGACTGGGCATATTTGTCTTTTTGTTGGCTGATCCAAATGGTGGATAGCTAAATATAGAATGATCTTCTTTTAAAGGGATTCCTACCCATAATGCCATCAGTTTTAATAATCCTCTATCCTTCTGCTCACATTCCCCAGTGGGTCATCCCCATTCATACTGTTTAAAGCCTGGTGTTTAATTAGGAAAACACTCCATTAGGGCACGTCGCTGGTGTGTTTTCCTACACTGGATTGGCCCAGCTTGTCTACCGGACATTTGCTTTCTCCTTTTGGTTTTCTAATGGAATCTTTGTGCTATTCCACCATTGAGGCATGTTTGACCTCCTTTCCCAACACCTGCTTGTATTGCTTGCAAAGATGCAGCTTTTGCAACTTAACTGAATCTGCACCTTTGCTATCAAAAAACTTGGAACCAGATTTGGTTTTTTTTAAAAACCAAAACACAGCAAATAGGCCCAGTCCCCAGCTGATGTAAATTTTGTCTCTCCATTTCTTCCCTACTATCAGTTGTGGGTGCAGGGGGGAATGAATGATTCAGACAAGCTGTTATCATCATCCAGGTTCTAACATATGCAATTGGCTGTGAGTGTGCCCAACAACATCTCTAGTTTTTAGACGGCAGTGCTTCTTCAACCGGTGCCGTCCATGAGACTTTTCCCTGGTAATGTCTTTGGACCAAAGTTTACTTCTTCGTGCTGAACAGAGAAGCTGAACATGCTCTGCACAGATGGGATGGAACTTAGCTTACCACTAGGGCTTTTAAGGAACATTTATGAAAAATACATATTGCAGGGCCGGCAACATATATTTTTCATAAGTGTTCCTTAAAAAAATGCATAAGTGGCAACCCTACTTACCAAATCTTGGTGTGACCTGGAGTTTCTGAGTTTTAGCCCATCAACTGGGCAAATCCCTGATTTCTCCAGGTGTAGCAGAGCGGGCTGCCTCATGGTGAGTCCTGGCAGGATGGGGACCCAAACACCTGCAGTCTCTCTGGGTAATCAACTCTCTTGGTCTCTCTTGAAGGGAATTAGCTTGGATGTCTCTTCATTCACCCATTGTCCAGTCTCTCTCTCATACAATTCCATAGACGTACAGTACTGTCCATTTTACGCAGTCTACCCTTGCTCTAGTGCCAGGAATTAGCCCCGTGACACCCCAGTTCCCTGTCGTTTACCTTAGCCCACCCAGGTGACTGCCTCTGGCTGGCTCCCCACAATCCTCCAGGCTGCTGGCTCATCCAAGCAGAGCTCCACTCCAGCTACTGTCCCCAGCAGTCTCCCAAGTCAGCAGCCTTCTCCTGCACCCCCCTCTGGGTGAGGCAGATGCCGTGTTTTAGATGGGACCTTGTTTCTCCCAGACTTGGGAGAAACAAACTCATGTGTGTTAGACGGTCACACTGCTACCGGAAGTCAGGCAGGCACCATTGGAACCAGCAGGCGCTGGGGAACTCATGCATGCTTGGAGACCCGGGCTTGTAAAACCTCAATATCCTTATTGGTGTTAATGCAGGCCCCGCAACATGTATCTGTCATAAGCGTTCCTTAAAAATGTGCATAGATGGCCACCCTATGGGTCACAGTCCTCTGAGATCTCTTTGTGCTGCCTTTCTGGACAAGGAGCCCTAGAGCCACCCTGTCACAGAAGTGTCTGCATTCCACGGACTTTGCTTCGTGGGTTAAAAAGGGGGGGGGGGGGGTTGATCCTTTGAGATGGCTGATGTCATATGAAATACATGTTCAGAATTTCAAAGGAACTTGGAACCCCCTGCAAGTCCCACTCGAGAATTCATTGGGGTGCTGTAAGTGAGAACTGAAACTCTTTGGAAAAATCTGGCCCAAACTGGGGGCGCGCGCGCACACACACACACACACACACACACACACACACACACACACACACACACACACACACACACACACACACACACACACACACACACTCTCTCTCTCTCTCTCTCTCTCTCTCTCTGCTGAAAAGCTCTGGCCAGGCACTAAAGGTAGCTGGAAAAGGAGCCCAGGAAAGGCATCCTTTTCTCAACATTTAGTCCTGTCTCCAGCGGGATTTCATGACTCATGAGGGGGTGGATGTTCGCTCCCAAGTGGTTTTCTTAAGTCTGGTCACTTGCCTTAAGCTGTACATCTCGACTAGGCTTTCTTGGTGCATAAAGGACAAATGTGTAGTGTTGCATATTTATTAGGGGTGGGACTCCAGAGTGAATTTCGGATTCAGATTTTTCGATTTCCGTTCTTTAGTCATTTCGGATCTTGATTCGGATTTGCATGCATTTCCCCTCATTGAAGTCCTTTGAAATTCTGAACTCATATTTCATATGACATTGGCCATCTCAAAGTATCAAAAAAAACCTTGCAACCCATGAAACAAAGACCGTGGAATGCAGACGCTTCTGTGCCGGGGTGGCTCGATACAGGGCCGGGCTGCTCGTGGAATGGGGTGGGCTCCTTGTCCAGAGTGGCAGCACAAAGAGTTCTCACAGAGGACTCTGTTCATAGGGTTGCCCCCTATGCACATTTTTATCTGAAAATGATCCAGATAAAAAAGATCTTAATAAAAAAATCAATGTAAAAGGTCCAAATTGCCCAAAACAGAAAAAGATCCGAATTTTCAGATAGAACTGAATCAGCCATTTTGGGGTTGATTTGGTTCTATCCGAATTCGAAATTCCCATCCCTAGTAAATATGCAACCTTTTCACCAGTTACTGTTTCAATAATTCACTCCCCCCCCCCCCCAAATTGACATAGCAATTGTCTCTCTGCTCCTGTGTTCTGTTCAGGGAAGAATCCTTGAATAATATTCAGTCCAATTTAGGGATGGGCGAACAGATCGCGGTTCGGGTTTGGCCGTTCGGTTCAGATTCGTTCGGTTCGTTCGCCGAGTTCAGGTTCGGCTGTTCGGTTTGGTCGTCTGAACACGGTGTTTGGTTGGGCCGTTCAGCTGTTCGGTTCGGCCGTTCGGGAAGTGTTGTTATGTTGTTTTTTTGTTTTTTATATGTTTTTTTGGTTTTTTATTGGGTTTTATATGGTTTTCTTTTGTTCTTTATTTGTTTTTTTGGTTTTTATATGGGGTTTTCTTATTTTTTTAAAATCTAATATTATATATATATATGTCTACACTAAATCTAACTGCTATTAACTAATCTAAATGTTATGAACTAAATGGATTATCTAATAAGTACACAGACCTACTCCTACAAACACTAAAACGAAATCACTAACACTATCTCTATCACTAAGCTAACTCCTACAACTGTCTTCATCTATCTATCTATCCCCCCCATCCCATATCCATATCCAAATATATATATATATATATACATCCATATATATATATGGATATATATACATCCAATATATATGGGATGGGGGGAATCACAAACAGAAGAGGAGTCTGTAGTGAAATACATACATTACATACTCAATGAGTCTGTACAGTGCATAACACAAGGTTTCAGTTTATGGTTTAGGTTTCATTTCATTACCAAAGTGAAATGAACCTTAAAGCAATCTAAAAATCCTACTCAACGCCTGCTGTTCAGGAACAGTGACTAGCTCCTGTCTCTTATACACATCTAGATGTGTATAAGAGACAGCCTCCCTGTCATGTTTGACCTTTTCCACTGAACCTTTTTTTGCCACCCAAACTCATCCGAACGCGATCCGAACTGACCGAACTGTTAGGCCATTTCGCCGTTCGGTGTTCGGTTTGTTCGGTATGTTCGCGTTCGGGTTCGGTCATCTGAACAGTTCGAGTTCGGGCCGAACTCCGAACTGCCGAACTACGTTCGCTCATCCCTACTCCAGTTCTCCCGAAGCAAAGAAAGAAACCTTTATTTTAAGCTGCACGTTTTTCATGCTTCCCTCTGAGGGAGAAATCTTGACTCTGTTTCAGCAAAACAAGTTTTATGATGTACGAAAATATTCCGAGTGAGATTGCTGGGGACCCATGTTGGAGAGGGGTTGTATTTTGCTGCATCTGCTTCTCAGATTCCCGTCAGATAATGCAGCACTGGGAGGATTACACTGTGGTGCCTTCCACTCACCCAATTTAGCATTTGATTGTGTATCTACAATGGCTGAGTGCCTTAGGTACCGAGTTCTCAAAAATAAGGCTCCAACCAGGAACCAAGTATAAATTAAAGTTACCTGTTGCATTTTTTTAAAATTAATTTGGTTGGATTTTTATTTTATTTTTTTATTGAAATGATGTGAGTTGATTGGGATGAGAGAGATAGGGAGGCCAACCCCAGAAGTGGATTAGCAGCAGCAGTAGTGAGTTACACGCAGATCTGATCTCCTTGTCACATTCATGTAAAACCAGGATTCGCTTATGGAAAGAATGCAGCGCTTATATTCCTGGTGACTTGGGTTCATGGTATAAATTTAATCATAAATCACAAAGAGCCAAATTCTGTGGTCCTTTCAAGATGGTATTTCTGTCCTAGAGGTGCGTTCCAGTGATGTCAAACAGATGCATATTTCTGCTAAAACAGAGTGCCTGGAGGTGACGTGTGAGACACTCTATCATGTTCATCACTGTGATCATTAGGGACCGCCTCACCCCCCCCCCCCCCGGGTCCTGGATCAGCCTCTGTGGCTGAGAGTGCTCTTCTTGAGATCACTCGAGTTTGTCGGGTGTCCTCATTGGAGAGGGCATTCTCAATGGCCGTGCCAAGGCTGTGGTACTCTCTCTCCTGCTGGAGGGCCGCTTGACCCTGGATCTTCCCTCCTTCTGACGCCAATGTAAGACCTGGCTGTTTCACCAGGCTTTTGGTGGGGGAGATGGATAGTGGTTGGGGTGGGGACTGGGAGGGCCTTTTCTTATTCCTTGAGACTCTTGGTTTTGAAGGGTGGTTGGATTTTTATGTATTTTATGGTTTTACTAATTTTAACTTGTAAGCCGCCCCGAACTGCCAAAGGCAGGATGGGGCGGGATATTTAATACTGGAATAAAATAAACAGGGACCTCTGTTCACTGAGTTGTCCCTATTGCCACCTGTGGGGAAAATCCAGTGGACACAATTTCCTGACCATAAGCAGTAATTAATTACTAGAAACATATTGCAGTCTTGTTGGGGGGGGAAATTCCTCACCCATCCCTAAGATATGGACAGGGCTTAATTTGGGGGAGGGGGCTTGTCAGGGCTAAGCCCTGGCAGTTAAATTTCAAAGAGGGGGACAAGCCCTGGGAATATGCTCCCTATAGGAATGTGCAGCCCAAAATGTGACAGGCAAGGAAAACATGGGCCGATATTGGCCATTTCAAGGTTGGAAATGGAAGTTGGAAAAAACCCCTGGATTGTTTATTTGGCTTTCATTAATGACTTTCCTGCCCTTCCCTCTGTGCTGACCATTGTATAGATTAAATCACAAGAATTACTGTCTTATATTCAGCTGTAGGGAGGCAGTGTGGTTGGCTCAGTAGTTGGGGTGCTGCAATCTAGAAATGACGGTTTCGTTCCCTTCTGCCATGAGAAGCTCTGGGGTGGGGGTGTGGCTTCTGTGGTGGGGGCGTGGCTTCTGGGGTAGGACCGTGGCTTCTGGAGTGGGGGTGTGGCTTCTGGGGCAGACTTGGGCCCTGGAAATGAATTTTTAGTTTATTTTTACGAATAAAGCACTGGATATGGAGGTTGCAAACGAGGTGCAAAGAACATGGCGGGAGTGGGGGGGGGAACCTATCCCAGGTAGAAATTGCTGATATCTTCCTAGGCGTGAATCTGTGGCTGCCTGATAGTCCCTTCCCACTAGCCAGGAGGTGACAATCCCGATTGCTGTCGGGGTGGGGAGCTAGCAAAGCGATGCGGAGATGGTGCTTGCCCCCCCATACCTCTGTGGGAATAGCTCCGTCCCCTGTCAGAAAGGAGGAGACCCGGAGCAGTGCGGGGATTGGGGAAGGAGATAACGCTCAACCCACTTACTCTGGAATAGTGCTACTGGAGCTAGTGAGACTGCTCTGGAGGGAGTGGAGTGAACGTTGCAGCTGCCATGCATAATAAAGCAGAATCTCTGTGAAGCTAAAACAAAAGGAAGTGCCAGTGATTGCCATAAGAGAGAGAAACTCAAGTAGGCTGCCCTTTCTGTTTTACCCAAATGCACAGCAGGCAACTCTTCTCCACCTTTATTAGGAAACCACCACATTTATCCCTCAGAATCTCTCAGTCCCTTGATTGGCTAATAAATAATAATAATTATTAATATTTTTATTTATATAATGCTGCCCTGCCAAATGATGCTTGGGGCGCTTCACAAAATCCATGCAATAAACTACAATAAAACAATGTAAAAACCTATTTTAAAAGAGACGGTAAAAAGAGAAAGCAGAACACATTCAGGGGAACCGGCAGTGGATCCACTCAATGCACCTTGAGATTAAAAAAGTCTTCAGGTGCTTTTTTGAAGTTGAGGAGGGAGGAACTGAGATGAAATATCTGGAGAGAGCTGACTCTAGAAATTAGGGATGGGACTATCGGTATCGAAAACCGATAATATCAGTATCAGTATATCGTTTATTAACATTGCTGATTTTTCAGATCTTTAACTTTGTGGCCATTTTAACAATGGCCACTATGTTAAAGAGCCGGAAAATCGGCCATGTTACAAAAACGATATACCGACCGATACCTATAAATCCAATATCAGATGAATTTGATACCAATAAAACCGGTAACCAATAATTCGCCAATAGTCCCATCCCTACTAGAAATACAGGGTCAAACCCTCCACCATGCTATGCCCCCTCTGTGCCATGGTAGCAGCTGGAAGGAGTTGTAAGGTCGGTTTACGACACAGAACTGGGTTTGTAGCTCCGTGTCAGCCCTCTGTTCAGCTTCCATTGTAGGAGTAGGGGCAGAGCACTGCTGCTCTCCAACAGTCTCCACCCGACGTGAAAATTGTGGGTAGCCAGATTCAATGCAGAAGAGTCCTAAAGTCATTCTGAGACAAGCCCTTCCTCACCCACCGTGCATGTTGCAGGGCTGTATAGGGTGCCAGTGCGGTCCTGGTGCAACATGCATGAGCGGTGGGGAAGTGCTTGTCTAAAAACACCCTGAGCTGCACCAGCTTTTCTATTATTATTTATTATTATTTTATTATATATTTATATAGCACCAGTGATCTACCCGGCACTGTGCAGTCAGTATTTGCAGACCGGTTCCTACCCCAAAGGGCTTACAATCTAAGAGACAAGGAAGGGGGAGATGAGGGAGAGGTGAACATCAGGAGAGAGAAGGGTCCTTTTCAAACGGGCGCAGGTGCATGGGGGTGCATTCCCACAGACACTCACCCACCCATCCCCACGCACGGAACATCCGGCATTGGCACCTCTTGCTTCATGCATGGGCAGTGGGTGGAGGCGGGTGTTAACATGGGAGCGTGAATGCACCCCCACCCACCGGCTGCGGTGTTGCCACAGACACCCACCCATCCCCCCGTACCCGCCGCAGCATTCCAACCACCCACGTGTGCAAAGGGAGGGGGTCGTCCATTTGAAAAGGGCCACGGATACATTCATGAGGTTGAGAAGATGCAGGTGCACGTGCAAAGGGAGGGAGGAGGATAAGACAGACTAGAAGACCAGAGTTCTTAGCCTTATGAAAATTAGGCCGTGAAGCAAGAATGGAGAGACGGTTCTTTAGGTTGTTTTTTTCTAGTGTCAAGGTTGCGTCCTTCACTGAAGAGGAAGAAGAAAATTATTTCTAAGTGTTCAACTCTGTACGAAAGCAAACAGACAAGAGGTTACCTTCTCTCTGTTCATTCAAACATGTACGCTGTTCTTTGCCTCATGGTCTTTTGGGTTTTGAGAAACAGAAGGTGCAGCCTAGACAAGAGAAGGGCAAAGGTTGTTTAGGCCTGCAGCAGCTTTACCAGGCCACTCTTCAGACCAGGCTGATGGAAGCATAGACGCTCCCTCCCCTGCCTTCTTCTATCTTCTTGTTGTCAGATGTAAAGCTAGCTGCTTGTTTTGGCCATAAACGTGAATTTCCTTGCTATGTTTCTAAATGTCAGCTACGGACGAGCTATGTGTTCAACACAGATTGGCTCCCAAGAATTCATGGGTGAGGACAACATGAGTTTCCCATCAGCATATAGCCGCTGTTATGTCTAGGTACAGGCGCTTCTCAACTTCCTATCCACGGTCATCTGAGAGATGATACAAAACCAGCCCATGCATAGATTTTAACCGGAAAAGATTTCCAGATAAAATTGCAATGAAATGTTTGTGCAAGGATTTACTCCTTGTTTGCTGCTGTTACAGAGGAGATTGATGATTGATAAAGAGTTTGGAAAACAAGTCCTATGCGAAGAGGTTGAAGGATTTGGGTATGTTCAGCTCGGAAAAAAGAAAATGAAGAGGGATATGATAACAGACTACAGTCTGCCATCAAGGAGGAGAACAATTTTTCTCTTGCTGCAGAGGGCAGGACAAGAGACAACAGGTAAAAGCTCAGCAAGGGAGATTTAGATCGAACATCAGGCAAAACGTCTTGTAAGGGCAGTCAGGCAATGGAACAGGCTACCCAAAGAAGTCATGGATTTTCCATTGCTGGATGTTGTGGGATGATTTAGGTACAGCAAATTCTGCCCCAACCAGCATACTGGACTCAACGACCCTAGCGGTCCTTTCCAGCTCTAGGAATCCCTGGCCGTTTTAAAATGGGCCCAGCTGGGGGACGGGTCCGTGTGCACTGTGTGGGATGGCTGCAGGCCACCTACCCACGTTGGGCGAGTGGCGAAGGGTTCAAACGGGTGGCTCCCTGGGTGGGTACTCCGGCAGCATCTGTGTGCTCCCCCTGCCACGCTCCATGGAGAAGGAGGAAGCGCACCGGGCTGGCCTCAGAGATTGACATCTCCCAGTCGAGCGCTGGTGCTCCCAGCCAGTTCTCTGTGACTTGCAAAGGCTGCTTCCCCCTCCCACAGGGCCTCTGAACAGCGGACCACTCAGCCGACATGGCTGGCTACCACTGTTCATATGGGGCTGGAGATGCGTTGGTTCCTTTCCCCACACACCATTCTGCCTGCCCCTGCATGGAGCATCCTGGCTTTTTCCCTGGTGCTCCATGAGTGGGTCATGGGAGTGCACCCCACACCCCCACGGCACCTTCAGGTGGGCACTCGGGAGGGAGATGGGTCGAATTGCGTGGTAGCGTCTCATCTAAAAACAGCCTATGAAGTCACCAAAGTTCAACACACCGTTGCTTTGCCACACGTTTGTCATTACCTCTGGTAACACCCTTTGATCCCATTCTCTTGCCGACGCACCGAAAGGAGACAAGACACCAAACGTTGGGTTTGAAAACGGCTGCACTCTTTATTGAACCAAATTATCAGGATTGCAGTTAGGTGGGGGGGAAATCGCCTAAAGCGATGTGGGTCCAGTACGGGGGAGGCGGGAAACGGATGCTACCATGTCTAACTCTATACCCAGATAGGTCAGTCTTGTGGCCGAACCTACGGTCTTTTAGGGGGCATGGGGAATTCCTAGCTCATCCGCTGTCCCCTGAAAGGTCCACATTAGTTCTAAACACTCGCTCGTCCCTGCCTGACCGATGAAGAGGAAGTCATCCAGATATTTTGTAACTTCCCCCACCTCGGCACGCTGCTGTACTATCCATTCGATGAGGGTGCTAAACCTCTCGAATGCTGAGCAGGAGATGGAGCACCCCATAGGCATCGCCTTGTCATAATAATACCAACCATTAAAATGGAAGCCCAGGAGTGGGAAACTCTCCGGGTGGACCAGCAGCAGACGAAAAGCTGACTTGATGTCACACTTGGCCAACAGGGCCCCACGTCCACACTGCCGGACCAGTGCGAGTGCAGCATCGAACGAAGTGTATTGAACCGAGACAGACTCCCTCGGAATTGCGTCATTCACTGAAGCCCCATGTGGGTGGGAAAGGTGGTGAATCAAACGAAACTCACCCGGGACCCTTTTTTGGTACCACCCCCAATGGTGATATGACCATGTCGGGAAAAGGAGGAGCTACAAAAGGGCCCGCGACCCTCCCTTCTGCCTGCTCCTTATCAATTTTTGCCTGAACCACCGTTTCCATTCCCACCACCGTTTTTAAATTCGGGGAAACCTTCCGCTGCTGCATGTTCCCTGCCGGAATCTTGAAACCCCTCCTCAAACCCTCAATAACATATGCTACCTTGTCCCGGTTGGGGTATCCCAGGAGGGCCGCCTCAAGTCTGTCCGCCCTAATTGGTGTGGGGGCCCTTGCCTGGGGCCCCACTGTTGCCCCATCCAGGCCCCTCTTTTCCTGCTGCTCCTTGCCAGGGTTTTCCTCTTGCCCACGACCTACCCCGTGGGCACGCTGAGGCTGGGTGGAAACCCGCACAATTCGGGCAGGTGTGTTGAAATCTGCAGACGGCTCGGGAACACTTGCCCGATCGACTATACTCCCAGCACTGGGTGGCAGTGTTAGCCGGGGCCTTTTTTCCCTCATCACGAAAGGACTCAGCTGCAGAGGAGGCTCCCCCTTTTGCCAGTAGATGGCCGCTATCCGAGCGGGGAACATTGTCCGAGCCACTCCTACAGTTCAGCCACAAGTCATTTGCATGCAAGTCGCACCTGAGGCCTGGGGTATAGGCAGTGTGGTGCCTGAATGCCTCGTCATACCTGAGCCAGGCCCCAGCCGGGCCTGATTCATATGCCCACCGCACAGTGTCGCCATATTTAAGCAAATCGGCCGAGTGCCCGGGGAATGCTTGAATCATTACCCCCTGGTAATTGGAAAAGGCAGCTGTCCAATTGGACCAGTTCCTTTCCGCTTCCGGCTGCTTGAACCGCTCCTTTTCCTTTCTGCCCTCCTGCTCAGCTGGATCTACTATGGGGTCACTGAAAAGGAGGGCAAAAATATCAACGTATTCACCTTTCCATATCTGCTCCCTTGTGGCTGGAAGGAGGTGATCACCGATTGGGGCGGAGACATCCATGTACCCACTACCCATGGGGGGAGCGTTGTCTGACCGGATCCACCCCCTGGGGTGCCATGGTTGGGAATGGGGGTAACTGCATTGGCAAAACAGCAGGCGGGGACCAGACTTGAAGTGCCTGCCTGCTTAGCACGGCATGCCCCCCATACTGCCCTCCCCATGCCGCCAACTGCTGGGGTGGTTTGAGTTCTCAACACGAGGAGCAGGTGGTACAATGATGGGCACCCATGCTCCATTCCACCATACCCACTGCGACCTGGGCTCCTCCCCTGAGGTGGCAACTGCCCTGCCCCCAGGGGCCCTGCCCACCGCCCCCGATAGGGAGACCGCCAACTCACCTGGGCTAAGCCTCGTTCGGGGGGGGGGGGGATCCTGCTGCGATAGCCCCTGTCCGCCAAACTGCTGGACCAGCGCCTGGATGGCCCACTCAATAGCCTCGACCACAGGTTGTCCTCCTCCCCTCTGTGTGACCTCACGTGGTCCTCCCCGGTTCCCGTGCCCTCATTCCTGGAAGAGAAGAGCCACGACTCCTCTGGCACGCCCCGAGGCAGGGGAACGCCCAGTGCCGCTATGACCCCTTCCGGCCCCCACCCTGCAGGGGGCCCGTGCACCGGCCCCCAGTGGGGCCCCCAGCTAGCTGGCCAACCAAACCCCCCTGCTGGCACTTGGTCTGCGTCCCTTTGGCCCACATGGCCCCAAAGCCCCGGGGGCTGTAGGGGAGTGGGAGGCATCACTCCTGAGTGCCCCGCCCTCACAGGGCATGCCTGCTGTAGGGGAGTGGGAGGCATCACTCCTGAGTGCCCTGCACCACCTGGGCCAGCCTGCTGCCCACGGGTGGCCCCCACATGCACCCCCCTTGCCGGGACAAGATCATCAATATACAAGGCGGGAGGTCCAGCCCTCCTAGTCCCCCTCCTTGGGCCAGTCTGCCCCAGGCCCGCCTCTTGTCCCTGTATCCCCGTGCTCCCACTCCTCATTGTTAAGTCCAGCGGGGAAGGGGCCCGTGCTTCTGCCTGCTCCTCTCCCCCACCAGGCTCCCCCTCCGCCAGCGCCTGCAGCAGGGCCTCACATTCTGCAAGTCCCCAGGGTGGGCTCCACCCCTCCCCCTCCCCCTTCCTCTGCTCCCCAGAAACCTGTGGGCTCCCTGCCCCGTGCTGCTGGCCCCACTGGCCCCGCTACCGCCGCCTGGCCCTTCTTGGTCCCAGGCCTCTGTTTCTTTGCTGCAGCTGTCTTTTTAACTTTGTCCATCTGGGCCACCCTACCTGACTTAGCAAGGGGGGGGGGATGGGGCACTCACGGGAGGATGAGCACGCGGTACCGTGACTGGGGCCTAATCAGACTCCCGATCAGCGAGTACTGCTACAAGGCCTATCAGCACCGCCAGGGTTTCCTAGCAACTCCGGCGAGATTCTCATTTTGCCTCGTGCTCCCAACACGCAGCCGCCTTGCCGCCCCGGGCTTTCAGCCCGGCTGCACCACCAGCCCTCAACGCCATGTCCTGCCTCCTCTTTCCAGGTGGGCGTGGCAAGGAGCCTGCCACCACCCCAGTTGGAAGGGGGAGGGGGAGGCATTTCTCTTCTGCTCTAAGATGTTCCTGGTTGGGGCTTGTAACAGGGACGTCTTAGGGCTGTTCATGTGTTACACTTACCATAGCTGCGGGGCTGGGCTGTCCTCTGATGCCAGATAATTGGGAGGCCTGAGAGCCTGGTTTGTCTGAAGCAGCCTCGGCTAAGAACAACGTTGGGCTACCACTGTGAGCAGATTGGATGGGTGTCAGATTTCCCATTTGTGCCATTCCATACCCTTGCCAGGAGCACAGAGAACGTGCAAAGGCACCGTAGATGTTTATCCCTTCAACGTCCCTGTCCTTGTGGTTTCTGGTGAAGCTAGAATCGGGTTGGATAAGCCGGATGTTTTTTGTTCTGTTCATTGAGCTGCGTCGTACTGTTAGCTGCTGTAAGCCAAAAACCATTGTAAAGACTCATGTATGTCATATCGATTAAGCTGATCCAGTCTAGGAAAAGCTGCAGAGGATGTTGTCATTGCAATTGTAAACTCAGCTGAGGTGGAAAGTTAGCCAAACGACATACGAGCCCAGCTAAGAGTACTCTGTAGTTCTTATAAAACATTTCTGCAACTCCTAATCTTGGATACTGAGTTTCATAAATCAAGCAGCAGTGACACAGGAGGTTGGAGGAGTTGGAAGTATTTCCTCTGTTTCCTCAGGAAGAAAAAAACAATGACCCATCTGTGAGCCATTAAGAGATGCATAAATTTGCTATTTGTTTATCTGATTTACAGGCTGACTGTTTAAAACTCAGCTTGTTCTTTTTGTAATTTAAAGACATTTAAGGAGAGTCGGCAGAGCTGAAATCTCAAGATTATTAGGTTGATTTCTCCATAAACGCAGAGGCTTGTTTAGATATTTTGCCTGCATGTGGGGTTTTTTCTCATTTACATCCTGAGCTCTGGCTTTGGGAAAGACTTATTTGGAAAGGTGAAGCCAAGAAAGCTTGCGCTCTGTGATAAATAAAATGTGGCCGTTTCTCAGATCTCCTTAACTTCTCTGTGATCAAAGGCTTCTATACTTTTCTAACTGTCTTTATGGACTTTCCTGGGTGGTCTTTGTAATTTGCTTAAACCATTTGTATGTAAAAGCGCTTTGAGTTGTAATTTGCTTAGCTCATTTTTATGCCTTTTCCTTTAGCACACAAGTTACGTACCGTGTGGACTGTTTTATTTTAGATAAGAAACTATGTGAAAGGTCTCCAATGCAACTGGGATCTTTGAGCTAGATAAAACTGGTATAGTTAGATGCTGACATATATTCTTATATTGGGTCGTACATTCCTTTGCCATCAAAAGTCCTATATAAACCTCATTGAAATGGTGAACCTTTGTTCAGTTGATCAAGTGTCTTCTTAGACACCATCACTGTTTCATCTTCTCTGCAGAGATCTTATTTTCTATCTTGAACTAAGAACTAACTTAGTCTATCTTTGTAAACTCTGAAACTGATAATGTAAATGTACTTCTATATTCTAAGTAAAGCTAAGTAACTAGGACCTGAGTCTTTGACTTTATTTCAGCGGTCTGGTAAGCAAAGAGATTATCTCATAGTGAGGTAGTTAGGTACAAGAGGACCAAAGTAAATAAGATTCCGATATTAGGTCCAAGGTTTCCCCAGGGCCAAAATTTAAGTCTACATCTTGGGTACTGAACATTTTGGAAGGGAGACAGAATCACAGAATTGTAGGTATGGAAGGGACCTCAAAGGTAATCTACAAAACCAGAATGAGTGCCCGCCAAAATGAGCAAGTCCGTCAAATCTGAACAATCTGACCTGAAAGGAATGAACTGATTATAGGTCTGAAACGGGTACCTGATTTGGTACTCATGGGTTGTATCTGCATTTTGGGGTACCATTTCAGGGATCCTAATCAGTACCCATACCGTTCAAGCACCCAAAATACCAGAATGCCAACAGCTAGTATACTGAAATGCCGAGATTACCCGAAACCCCCCCAAATCCAGAATGAAATTAGGACAAAATCGGGATAAAAATCAGTATTTCGATATACCAGCTGTCAGTATATCAATATTCTGGTAGTTCAGGTACCCAATTGAAAACCGATTCGGGTACCAAAAATACCTGCAATATTGGGTTCAGTTTGGGTATGAGAAATACCAATTTTTTCAGGTACTAATTTCTGCTCTAACCAAGTAGCAAACACTACTCGATTGATTACCCATTTTTGTTTTTGTATTTTGGCCATTTCCAGTTTTTTTTTACCAATTTCCATTGTTCCTGGCAAAAACAAATGAACCGAATGAACCTAAACAAAATAACCGAAATTTTAAAAAACTGGTTGCTTGAATGTTGTTCAAATGTTATTCAGGTCAAGTGCACCCTGCTTGAAATTAAAACAACAACCACTACCTCATGAGCATTTATTTTGATACCTGTTTCTGCTCTGTCTAGCCCAATGCCCTGCTCCAAGCAGGATACCCTCCGCCTACAGCATCACAGACAGATGCTGGGTCAGCCGGGTTTTGCAACCATCCAAGGAGGGAAATTGCACCACCTTCCTCTGCAACTTACTCCATTGCCCAACCGTTCTTACAGTGAGGAAGTTTTTCCTAATATTTGACCCAAAATCTACATGGTTTCAATTTAAGCTCATTCCCTCTTGTTCTGTCTTTTGTGACACTGGTGAACCAATAGTCCACCATCTTTTTTGTGGCATCCTTTTAGATATTTGAAAACCGCTATCGTGTCCCCCCTACCCCCTTCGTCTTTTTTTTCCCTTTAGGCTGACCATATCCAGTTCTTTCAGCCTTGTCTTCCAGTTCCTTCATCAACGGGGTTGCTCTCCTCTGAATTTTCTCTGATTTCAACATCCTCCTTGATGTGCACAGTGCCCAAAAATGATGCAGTGTGTGTTATAAATTTGGCCCTCGAACAGACTCCTGTTTGCTTTAGTGAGCAGAGCGCTGGACCTGAGGGACAACTGTACAGGAAGAAAAGTGCTGCCAGACCATCATTATTCTTGTAAGAAGAGGAAATCTCTGTCTTCTTGTAAAGCAATCCTGGGGTTAAAGCCTCAGAGGGACCTGCATTAGAGTCTCCACCCTGGGTTCACGAATGGATGGGGGTAGGCGAAAGCAGGTTTATTTGGAGATTTCCCCCTCTCTGTTCCTCAGCATCCAGACTAATAGAGAAGAGACCCATGACTGTAGCAAGTAGATTCCAGGGGTGTCTCCACATCTGTGTCCCAAGGACATGGAGAGAGCAACATGTGTGAATTCCCATAACAGGACTTCTCTTGTGCTGGCAGACATGCAGGACCACCCAGCACTATCCTGGTGTGGACAGGGCTATCCTCGACAAATAGCTGGAACAGACCTTAAATGTCATCTACAAAGCCGGAATGCGGGCCCGCAACAGCTGATGGGCAGGTATTATTATTAATCACTTCTGTAGGGACAGACCCTCATGTTTGGGCACCTAAAGTGAACCGAGCTATAGCTAAAGGCTTGGGCTGGTCTAGCCAAAAGGGACCGTTTACTGGAAAACAAAACTTATTTCCAGATGGTCAGCAACAACTTAAGTGAAAGGAAAGCAATAAAGTCCCCTCTACCCCAACAACGTCTATAGCCCTTTCAGTGTTCAAAGTGCTTTACAATCCTTACCTAGTTAACAACCCTGTGAGGTAGGTCAGATGGGGAATTGACACAGAGAGATACCAACTTGCCCAAGGTCACCCAGTGGGTTCATGGCTAACGTAGGATTTGAAGCCTGGTCTTCCAGGTCTAAATCCAACCCCACATCCACACTAAACTGTCTTTCTCCCACTCCCACCCCTCCTTCATGGTCTCCTGCAAGAGCCTGGTCCATACATTAAACAGACGATGTGTGGGCCAAAATCCATTTCCCCCCTGGAAGATAGGGTGGCCATCCCTCCCCTTTAAAAGAGGACACTTATGAAAAATACATGGTGCAGGGCTGCACTGGAACCAATGCAACCCTGCACTATGTATTTTTCATAAGCGTCCTCTTTTAAAGGGGAGGGATGGCCACCCTACTGGAAGAGCAGCTCCAGGCAGGGCTGACCTTCCGGGGCAACCGCCTCAGGCCCATCCTATTTGCTCTACTTCCGGAGCCCCCACAAGTGGCCCCCATTTTCACCAGGGCAGAGTGTGGGGTTCCAAACCCGACCACCTTTGGGTCCCATGAAGGCTGCCCCCAACATGGTGGAGTGATGGGGGAACTCAGGGGCTCCGTATTTTATATTTGCCCCTGGATTTGCAAATTCTAAGGCTAGCCCTGATGCCAGGTTTGGCACATAACATGAGAATACAAGTGGGCAGAGTGATTGGCGGAAACCCCCTAAGCAGCCACTGCTTCTTTTTACCTGTAGAAAGTCCTAATCCCATTCAGATCAGCACTGACTTTTATTATTATTATTATTATTATTAATTTTATTATTATTTTATTTTATTTATTAGCATTTATATAGCTCAAGTGATGTACCTGGCACTTTACAAAAAATAAGATAGACACGGTCCCTGCCTGAGAGCTTACAATCTATTTAACGAACTTTCTTGCAACCTTTTTTGAGAACCTCCTGATGATTTATTTTATTTATTTATTTTATTTATTTTGTGGCATTTTTATGCTGCCTCCTCATGCCCATGGCATCTCAGGGCGGCTAACAATACGATAAAACAATAACATACATTAAAACCAACATCACTTTTTTAAAAAATTAAAAAAAACCCAACCCTAACCCTACCCTCCAATCCCCCAAATTCCCCACCCCACCAATCTCCTCCATTTACCCCTCCCTCCCCCCCCCCAAAGGCCTGGGCGAACAGCCACGTCTTGCATGCCCGCCGAAAAGCGAGCAGACCCGGGGGCCAGGTGGGCTTCCTTCAGAAGGGAGTTCCACAGCCGTGGCCCGACCACCGAGAACGCCCTCTCCATGGTGGCCCCCCGCCTTACACGGGGGACCTCCAGATAGGCGGCCCCAGTGGGTCGGAGGGTCCATCCTGAGTCACGGAAGGCGAGGCGGTCCCCAAGATAAGAGGTAGTTCCGTTTCCTGCAGTGCATGGGGAACAAACAATGCACCCGGTCAACTCCAAGATGCTTTGGCGAGAGGGGCAGGATAGGAATATACAAAAATAAAAATAAATAAATAAATTAATTAATTAAGTACAAATAATTGTCCTTGGGATGGATAGAAAGGATTGTCGGTGTGTATGCAAGCTGTGTTTTTTACTTTTAATGCATAGAAACACTGCTTCTAAAAGGGAGGGAAACAATTATGGGAAATTATTTAGTCTCAGCTTTGGTCAAAATTTGGAACTTACCAATAACGCTGATTAATATTAAGATAAAACTTTAAAATGGCGGTGTGTATACATTTGTCTAGGTTGGCTCTTTTGGTTGTGGTTCTAGCTTTTTAAATGAACGTGAGGTTTCCCACCGCTGTGTTTTAGGGAATAATGATTCCTGACATCAGAATAGGCTCTATTTTGTCCAAAGTGCCTTTGATCTCTGGGTGGCAGGGGCTATGGACAGGGATCCATGTTCATTGATTTCCCCCTGTGTGTTGGCAGCATGGGGAAAACCCAGTGAAATCGGGTCCCTGGCTATATTAAAACTCATTTTTAATGCTGACATTTTGAAAGACTGACCTTGTCAGAAAAGGTGAGTGGGAGCGTGACTAATAACTCAATAGGCATTAGCAAAGCCAGGTCTGCACACTAATATAATCATCTCTAATGTATTGGTGAGCGGAGCTTCTAGAACCTCATCGGAGATCTTGCTTAGGAAGGGCTTTTCCATGGCAAGCAATTATGAAATGAGAACTTGACCGAGAGGGGGAATGAATGAAAACAAACATGATTCTCTTAGCGACCGTTGGTGGTTAATACTTGACCATTATTTCTTGACAGGATTAATGCCTTTCTAATCACACTAATCCCTTTTGATAACTTTATCCATAATCCATCTATTTCAAAGCAATATCCAGATGGCTTCTGATGGGGAGGAAAAGACACACATGGGCTCAATAGGGCAGCTCCTTGTGTTTCCCTTTCCTGTATTAAACTGAAAACCATGTCAAACAAAATGGAAATTTCCCTGAAAGCCAGAAAGGTTTAGATTTTACTCCTAAAAGACCTCCCAAACATTCATGTGATGCATATCTGCGACCTCCAAAATGACCCCAAAGATAAAACCAAAGAGCTGCCATTTGTTTGCCCTAAGCAATTCTCATGAGAGCTTATGAAATCTCAGGGTAGGGCGGGGAAGTGGGGGGCCAAGGGGAAGGTTGCCAGCCTGAGGGAATGCAGTGTTGTGGGGCAGGGAGCAGTATTACTTAGATGATTCAGATTTGCTTGAAAATCTGTGGTTTTCAGGAACCATCCAAGGACAAAATGACTGGCTGGGACCAAAAAAAAAAAAAAAAAAAAAAGGTCCAGAAGGGTTGAGCTGAAGTAGGAAGTTGAACAGTCAAACCAGAAGGTCAGAGCTGGAAACTAGAAGACCAGAGCTGAATCAGGCCTTGAGAGGCAGGCCAGGAAGGGCAGAGTAAGCAAAGGACAAGGCAAAGTTGGAAGGCTAACATACCTCCCAAATTGTCCCCCCTACTCTTTGAGTGCTGAATCCCACTGTTTCTCTTTCATGGGACTCAGGGTAAAAACAGATATGCAGGTAGTGGTTCCCTAGCCCGGCCTGGGGCAGGAAACTTCAGCTGACACGGTTGAGGTTGGGAGGGACACCAAACGAACATTCCGGTGACTGGAGAGCTATCCCACCGCCCACACGCTCTGGGTGGGGGCGGGGAGCTCAACAAAGGAGTGGGCGGGGTGGCCCCACGCCCACCCCGCTCTCAGCGCCCTTCCCCCTGCCATGACAGAGAGCTCAATAAAGGTGCAGGCATCTGGCCCCACCCGCACCCTGGTCTGAGCGCCCCGCCATGATGGACAGCCACGGCGGGCCCTGCCCTGAGGTGAATATGGCAGAGCTGAATACACATGCTGCCCTGCCTGGGTGCCACTTGGCCCAAGCTGTGTCCTCTGAGATTTCCCGAGGACGCAGCCCGTGCTAGCCACCTACCCACCGCGGGGCAGTCCAGGGCCAACATCTGGCAGTGCATAAACAGATGTGCTGGTGGAGCCTCCCCAAAAAAGCACTTGAGAGGAAAATGGGCAGATGATGGAATGACAAAAAAACTAAGCAGGAAGAGCGTCTGTCCCTCTTTATGCACTTGAAATGTTCGGGGTGTGTGGGGGGGTATAAGTGCATAGGGAGGCGGAACGTATTTGCTAGTGGGTGGGGTTTATTGACCGAGAGGGCAAGGCGTCTCCCTTTTTGACTGATCAAAATGGTGTGAGGTCTGGGCTGGTGTAAGCTGGGACCAATGACAAGAAAACTTTTCCCCTAATGTGAACTCTTCCTGTGTCCAGCATTATTCGCAGCATGAATTTCAAGACTGACGGAAGAGAGAGATCTGGAGAGTGACAGCAACTTTTTCTTGTCGTATAGTAAGACAGCCAAGTTCTGGATTTTGAAATGGGAGTGTCTCTGTTAAGATGTTTAACAAAATCAAGCAACACAAACTCTTGAAAGGACTTTGAGGGGGGGGGAATGCTGGGTTTTGCTTGCTTGCCTGTCCCAGGATGCACTGCCACAAGCCAGCTGGTTTAAGATGAGCAACTAAGTTGAAAGTTCATCTTCACTAAAATGCTCCATAACAAAGGGACTGAGAGGTGTATTTTTCTATGTAATTCCTCCACCATGTTGTAAGGGCCTTCGGCATTGCTCAGACAAACACTGAGGACTCCCTTTCTTCATACAGCAACCATATATTTTAGACAATAGTCACAGTTGTTATTGATTATTCTTATTGTTTATTAAATAGTTCCAGCAATGTTCCTGCCACTGAACAATCATAAATTGGGAGACGGGTCCCCGTCTTGAACGGTTGACAGAGAGAGTGCGGAGCCTAGCCTAGGGGTGGAGCCAGGGCAACAGTAGGTGGAGCCAATACATGTGGAATTTAAGAACAACAACTTTATTTATACAGTCGCCTCCCCATTTATAAATAAATACCCCATTTATAAATACTTACATAACTTGTGAGAACACTTACCAAAAACATCATTAGGATTTCAATACATATATAACTTATCAGAACACTCTACTGAGTGAAACACTCTGTTTCATATGAAACCGCTAAAAACCAGAT